>JAFBJQ010000447.1:0-627500 GCA_016785345.1 Trinectes maculatus
TTTAGCCTTATGTTTTTGTCAAAAATTAAAAAAATTCATACTCGTAAAATCTGATAAAAATACGTTCAAATGCCAGTAAATAACACATATTCACCATTAGTAATGGTATTACCATGATTAGATGCCAAAAAACGTCATTTCTTGATAGGTCCAAAAACTGAAAAAAACGTAAGCCTATAGCCTTATGTTTTTGTCAAAAATTTTGAAAATTCAAACTCGTAAAATTTGATAAAAATGCGTTCAAATGACAGTAAATAACATGTATTCACCATTAGTAATGATATTACCATGATTAGATGCCAAAAAACGTCATTTCTTGATAGGTCCAAAAACTGCAAAAAACGTAAGCCTTTAGCCTTATGTTTTTGTCAAAAATTTTCAAAATTCATACATGTAAAATATGATAAAAATGCGTTCAAATGCGAGTAAATAACACTTATTGACCATTAGTAATTATATTACCATGAATAGATGCCAAAAAGACCTTTCTTGATAGGTCCAAAAACTGAAAAAGACGTAACCCTATATTGTCAAAAATCTTGAAAATTCATACTCGTAAAATTTGATAAAAATGCGTTCAAATGCCAATAAATAACATGTATTCACCATTAGTAATGATATTACCATGATTAGATGCCATAAAACGTCATTTCTTGATAGGTCCAAAAACTGAAAAAAACGTAAGGCTATAGCCTTATGTTTTTGTCAAAAATTTTAAAAATTCATACTCGTTAAATTTGATGAAAATGTTTTCAAATGCCAGTAAATAACACGTATTCACCATTAGTAATGATATTACCATGATTAGATGCCAAAAAAACGTCATTTCTTGATAGGTCCAAAAACTGAAAAAAACGTAAGGCTATAGCCTTATGTTTTTGTCAAAAATTTTAAAAATTCATACTCGTAAAATATGATAAAAATGCGTTCAAATGCCAGTAAATAACACTTATTGACCATTAGTAATGATATTACCTTGATTAGATGCCATAAAACGTCAGTTCTTGATAGGTCCAAAAACTAAAAAAACGTAAGCCTTTAGCCTTATGTTTTTGTCAAAAATTTTAAAAAGTCATACTAGTAAAATTTGATAAAAATGCGTTCAAATGCCAGTAAATAACACATATTCAACATTAGTAATGAAATAACCATGATTAGATACCATAAAACGTCATTTCTTGATAGGTCCAAAAACTGCAAAAAACATAAGCCTATAGCCTTATGTTTTTGTCAAAAATCTTGAAAATTCATACTCGTAAAATTGGATAAAAATGCATTCAAATGCCAGTAAATAACACTTATTGATCATTAGCAATGATATTACCATGATTAGATGCCATAAAACATCATTTCTTGATAGGTCCAAAAACTGCAAAAAACGTAAGCCTATATCGTCAAAAATCTTGAAAATTCATACTCGTAAAATTTAATAAAAATGCGTTCAAATGCCAGTAAATAACACTTATTGACCATTAGTAATTATATAACCATGATTAGATGCCATAAAACATCATTTCTTGATAGGTCCAAAAACTGCAAAAAACATAAGCCTATATTGTCAAAAATCTTGAAAATTCATACTTGTAAAATTTAATAAAAATGCGTTCAAATGCCAGTAAATAACATGTATTCACCATTAGTAATGATATTACCATGATTAGATGCCAAAAAATGTCATTTCTTGATAGGTCCAAAAACTGAAAAAAACTTAAGGCTATAGCCTTATGTTTTTGTCAAAAATTTTAAATAATCATACTCGTAAAATTTGATAAAGATGCGTTCAAATGCCAGTAAATAACACTTATTGACCATTAGTAATGATATAACCATGATTAGATGCCATAAAACGTCATTTCTTGATAGGTCCAAAAACTGCAAAAAACATAAGCCTATAGCCTTATGTTTTTGTCAAAAATCTTGAAAATTCATACTCGTAAAATTTGATAAAAATGCGTTCAAATGCCAGTAAATAACACGCATTCACCATTAGTAATGATATCACCATGATTAAATGCCAAAAAACGTCATTTCTTGATAGGTCCAAAAACTGAAAAAAACGTAAGGCTATAGCCTTATGTTTTTGTCAAAAATTAAAAAAATTCATACTCGTAAAATGTGATAAAAATGTGTTCAAATGCAAGTAAATAACACGTATTGGCCATTAGTAATGATATTACCATGATTAGATGCCATAAAACGTCATTTCTTGATAGGTCCAAAAACTGAAAAAAAACGTAAGCCTATATTTAAAAAATCTTGAAAATTCAAACTCGTAAAATTTGATAAAAATGCGTTCAAATGCCAGTAAATAACACTTATTCACCATTACTAATGATATTACCCTCTGCTCCCTCATCACGTGTAAGTTAGCCCTGCACCTCATTAAACCAGAATCACCTGCAGTGTTCTTTTTGAACATGCATGAGCAGCAGTCACACAAGACCCTAACCCTAACCCTTGCTGAAGAGGCAGTAATGATGTTTTGGTGACTCAATCTAACTCCAGTGAATGTACATAGGTCTATTCCACAAAGCACCTGAGTGCTGACAGCCACAAGACATTATGCCCCTGTAATCAAGAAAAGCTGCTCCATTGAGACCGTGCCCCTTAAAATGATCATTTTACATCACGGCCAAATTCGAAAAAGAGGTATGACGCACAGGCACACTCACTTTAACTTCATCCTTTTACTCCACTTAATCCCGCGCAGAGAAAAAAAGAGGGCACATGAGCAAGTACGACTGATGAAAAGATTAGAATCACCTAGTGATGAATAAATCAAATTCTAGAGTAGAAGTAGTTTCCTTAAGCCTATTTGTTTCTCAGTGAAGGCAGATGTTCGGCAAGACCTAACTCAACAGTCAACTGAACTGCGAAACTGAAACCATAGGTGCATAGGACAAACCATTGTATTCATACAGTGCTCAACATAAATGAAAACACACCAACAGATCTGTCAGAAAACCTTTTCCTTACAGAAACAATATTTATTTATACTATACAATAAATGGATACCATACAACAAAACACTCCTACATTTGTTTTGAGTGTATTTGCACACAAAATAAGTAATTAAGTCAGTTATTTTCCTGACAAATTCATTCAAGACCATGTTGCACAAACCCTTCTTACAAGTCTTACTAGCAAACCTCCATTTTAGAATCAAAAATTCTAATGAACAAGAATTCAACCACACGTGAGTTTAATTTGAAATGTGTCCAGCAGACAGTTAGAAAATGAACTAGCGCTCTTTGCTTGGCTTTCACAGGGGGTGTTGAACACTATTTATATATATATATATGTGTGTGTGTGTGTGTGTGTGTGTGTGTGTGTGTGTTATATATATATATATATATATATATATTGATACACACACACATATGGAAAATACATTGAAAACCTTGACAATTCTGGGCTTTACTGTTTACTGTTACCATATTTACTTGCAATAACAATATACGAAATAAAATGAATGTGCAATGAGGGTATATATGCAGAAGCTTTGGAAATAACAAAAAATCCCAGTTGCGCAACCTAATGTTGATGTGTACTTTTAAAATATGTAAATATGTAAATACACTTTCTTTCAATAACTGTTGACTATTATCACACCAATATGAAGCAACATGTCGAATCAGTGGCAGCCCTGAGCTTGTTTACCTGCCGGTCATATTATAAAAAGCGGGATGGGGCTTGTCACTCACCTGTTGCCATGAACCCGGAATTAAAGTAGGACTCTGGGTATTTTCTTTGAAATGGAGCTTTCCTAATGTCGGCATTCTGCGACCCTTCCGGTGTCTCTTCGTTAGCGTCGTTTGTCTCCCTTTTAAAGAAGCTCGTCTGTGACATATGTCTTACTTGGCTTTCGTTCTGCTTGCGGATGTAAAGATGCACGCGAACAACACACACAGGTGGCAAATTTTCAAAATAAAATACCCGGAAAATTGAAAAAATAGACACATATTGTTTGTTTGTTTGTTTTTTAATTTGACATGTTACTTTATTTGCGGCCCGCTGGGTGTTGACCTCTGCCTAAGAGGACTCTCTCTCCCAGTATCTTGTAGTGAATGTTCTTGGAGTTTTGAAAGCTTCAGACTAAACTTGATTTTTGTTTGTGCTCAAGGACTTTGCTGCAAGTCATCAGTTCTACCTCTCCCACACTGCTGTGCCTCACTCATGTCAGTCCTCTTATCTGCTCCTCACACTGTCGCAGCCTCCTCCTCTGTCAGTCCTCATCTCAGTCGCAGTCGACACATCTGCCCATGGCTCAGTCCATTTCTCTGGATCACTCATCCCTTTTAGCTCTTCTGCTGACTGCTTCCATTGATCTTCATCCTGTCCACGTTCCCTGTCTCTCACTCCCTTTTCATTTTTCACCATATTGCTCAAATTCCATTACCTGTCTATTGCATCACTGCACTTGGTCTGTCTCATCATTTCATCACGTGTCCATGAATGTATGACATATTGTGTCCTCTCCCGCAGCATTTACATAATACATATTGTGTAATCAATTACAAAACAGCTGTTTATTTTTTATCTCTCATATCCAAAATAATAATAGGTTTTTCCATGATCCAGACTGTTTTCCCCTCTCTTTGTCACTATCTAAAATAGAAACTATTTGTATGTATGTATGTCCTCAGTCATTCTAACTCCATATCAGCAGCAGCACACACGGTACAGCATGCTATGTATTCCCAATGAATTCTCCTGTATGTATGATACATGCATGAAAATTCTCTTCATCAACTTCAGGGCAAGGGTGAAAGAAATAAGATATTTTGAGATACAATACATCCTGTCTTCCTCTGCTTGTTCCATATTCTGCTGTATATTCTCCCATATGAACTGCAAAATAAAATATTATAAAATATAAAAAATATAAAATTTGCACAAGACCCCACTGACATTGTCAAAGTGTCTGTGCTCAATGCAAGAAATGTGATGCGCTACAACTTTTGGCAGTAACAATCGCACATGGCCATTTCAAAATGTGTGGGGTATATGAGAAGCTTGAGTGTTAAGACAGATGTCAGATGTTACGTCAGGTCCTCAAGTGAAGGTCAGTGTATAGAAAGCTTAAGGAGAGTGGTGAGGATATTCTTTATCTACACAACAACACTTCTGTGCGTAAAAGTAATTCGCAAAAGGCATCTTATAGTGTTTGCATGATTAAAATCCCTCCACTTATATAGCAACATTTCATATAACACTGTCTGATTCACCTGTAAAGGTCAATCACATTCAGGGAAGCTAACATTTGTCAACACGTGGTTGAAAAATCCTGACAATTATTGATCACAAAGACAGACCAAAAGAAATATCCAGCGGCACCTTATAGACGAGAAAAAAAGGGAACTTTTCTCTAATATTTACCCAGAGAAGATAATGAGTTATTGATAATTGATATAATTATATTGATAATTATGATATAATTGAGTTATTAACAAGAGATATTGCTAGACACTTAACTCGGCTGTGACGGCGCGGCCAGAGATTCTCTCCTCAATCTTCAGTTCATTTGTTAATAAATTAACTCTCACTTGCGACCATCAGTGTCTGTGTTCTGCATTATGGATTCACTCTTTGTATTAGTTATAGTCGACAATCAAGATAAAAAGGAAGAGAAGGGATGGGATGGGAAGGGAGTTGGGGGGGGGGCAATAAGGACTCAATCCTCCTCTGACATGTAATTAACCAGCAAGGAAAATCGTACAGATCTAAAGCTAATCTCGCAACTCGTCCCCAGGTACTGTTCACCTCATTCTCTTCACAAATACAATAATGGCTGTGGGTGCTGTCGGTGTATTGGTATAGCAATTACACTGGGACAGGTGCAGAGTTGAGAAGGACTGCAGGTGGAGCACAGTGCAGTGTGGGCAATGAGGGATGACATGATTTCGTATTCAAAACGTAATCCATTAAAAACTATGCTCCCACCGCTCTACTTACGATCAGCTACTCTGAGCTGCCAGTGTTAGGAGTTTTTGCTGCTGGAATTGCAGAATGAACATTTCATGAACTCCGTCCATTTTCCCTCGGTGGTAAAGGACTCATCACCGGCAAAGAAAAATGCATCAGAGATGCGTGCTGGGTGTCAAGGAATGGCAGGGATCAAGGAGGTTAAGGACAGGCTCCGACCTCACTGCAAGGATTATATATCCCACTTATCCTTGGAACACATCCAAACCCCTCGGGGGGGAGCTAGTGAGCATTACTGGGGAGAGGCGACGTCTGGAATTCACTGCTTAGCTTGCTGCCTCCACAGCTCAAACTCAGCTACCCGGAAAATTGATGGATGGGTGGGTTATAGTTACATGTTGCTATGGAAATTGTTGAATAAATGTCGGACAAATGTGAAGGTAAATATGGGGAAAAAGTTGCATTATACGCTTTACCGAACACAATAGGCCTACATAATATTTCCTCCATGAACTGTGAAAATGCACACACACACACACACATCTGATGCTATAGCAGTTATCTAGATGCCCTGTCCTCTGTTTCTCTTGCAGTGTCTCTACAATTAAGACTACTGGCTTAATGCTGCTACTGGAGGTGGATTCTTAAAGACTAAGCAGTTTGCCATCAGTAATTATCTTTCTGTCCTGCTGACCAGCAATGTTCTTTAACTGACATGTCCTGGGTTCCCTCATGGCTGCTAAACGCTGTTAGTCAGCACAGCTCTGACACGTCCCAGAGGAGCGGATGATGGCGGGTGTCAGGACTGGCATTCACTTTGCATTTCAGTCACTGCAGAGGTTCTATTCATGTAAGCCACAACTATCCATTATCTAACTTAAGTCGTTAGAAGAAGGCACTGATCCTGAAAAAAATGAGTCCGTAATTATACAAGAATATAGGTGAAGATATTTTTATTTTATTATTTTTTTATTTATTATATTTTTCTGTCTAGCCAGGGGCCCAGTTCTTATTTCTACAGGGACTGAGCTTAAGTAAATATCTGTAATCTTACCCCAAGCAGGCATTCCTCAGTGATCCTGTGGTGGTTTCTGAAGCATACCATGTGGATCTGAGGTATCAGTTAAATAAAGGATTTTTTGTTGTTGTTGTTTGTATGGCCGTTAATAATAAAAGGAATTTCCCCCTGAGTTTCTGTTGGTTTAAATGAGGAATGTTGTCCTAAATTTGAGAACTGCCCAAGATGGTATGTAATAAAAACACTGTGTAGTTAGGTGTTATATGGAAACTCAAATCCACAGCTGTGTGGTCAGGTCTTCAGTAACACACTGTTGAACTGTTGCACTCATGCCCTAAAGCAAACTCTTTTTTCAATCTGCACATTTATTATTGAAACACTGATATATTCCATCTATTCACTAACCAAATATACACTAACCAAATTAACAGATAATAAATCGCTTGAACAATGGTTCTCCTTTTTCAGTACTGCATTAGTTGTCCTGCTTTACTGCAGCAAGGAGATGTCAAGGCATATTGTCCTCCCTTCAGTAAAGCAAAGAAAAACAGCAAGTCTTAATATGAACCTCAGTACAGAAGAGTCACAGCATACAAATGCATCTGGACTTTGCTTCCCCCTCTCATGCCTCATCACACATTTAAAGTTACAGAGTCAAAAGTGATTGATAGAATTTTTCTTACAAACACAGCTGACAAATTGAGCAAAATAAAGTCTTGATTTAATTCAACTGCAGGACTTCAGTTACAAATCCCTCAGTTACAAGGCCGTTTCAGTTACACAATGTATGGATACTTACCACCACCTACTGGTCATGTAGGTATAAGATATGCATTTGGAATCATGCGACCTGACCACAAACTAGGTATGCACAGGTATAGGTATATGTTGCATTATGCATTTAGTAAATGCATTAATACATGCATTCACTAAAAGCATGAACTGCATTTATCAGATAAAGCTGGGTAGTTTTAAATCATTCACAACCAACAAAAGACAGAAAACCATATTTTTCTAGAATTTTATTCTTAAATTATCTTATAAAATTTAATTTACATTTATACATACAATTTTGGCTATTTTCCCTTTCCACCCCCATGTATGCCCACCTGTTGATAGTAAGATACATACCCCTTCACGTAGACATTGTGCAATGATCCTCTGTGCCAAGATGGAAAGGGGGGGGGGGGGGGGGGGGGGGGGTTGGTTGAGGATACATGTATGGTTGTGGCAGAAGGGGTATGGGTTCAGGCCTTGTATAAAGCATGCCAAGAAAAAGGTGTTTGATAAATAGGGAATGGGAAAGGGGCTGCCTAACTACACCACCACTATTAATATCAGTGAGATTACCACATGAGGAGGGAGTAAAGGGAGTGCTGACTTCCACAACGACAACAAGTGTGTCTGGTGTGGGTCAAACAAATCATGTTCACATGGCTCAATGTATTCCAAGACACAAAATAAATATAGCTCTTTTGTTCTCACTGATTCAACATCCTGGATGAACATAAAGTAAGATCCACGTTAGATACTGTAAGTTACCTATGATGTGTCAGTTGTTCACCACAATAACAGTGCCCACAAACTTAGTAGCAGCCCTGAAGACTGTTTAGCCCTTTGCAGTCACCCACAAAATGATCAGTCAACCAATCTCAAGTCAAATCCACATCCCACTGTGCGCAGATAAATATTTATGTGTATCAACTCTCTCTCTAGGTTCATGAAAAGGCCAGCATCTACAGAGAAAAGGCTAAACTTTAGCAAAACCAACAATTTCTGCTATGTTAACTGCACATCCAATTAAGCCACAGAAGTCTGTTTTCTTCTCCAGTAAGATATTTGTTCTTCATTTGGCAAAATGATCACTCTTGCAACATGGCTCAATATTTATGAAAGTCGTCTTTGTTGCTGGTATGGTTTGCAATGAACAGTCGAACAACTAAGCTGTGATAAATCTCAAAAGAATTTAGAGAGGCTTCATCAGATGAAAACAAACCTCCCCTGAGGTGCCTCAAGATCTTTCACACAACTCCTAAGCTACATCAAAATGGTATCAAAACATCCCTTCTTTGAAATTTCAACACTTTGTGTTACACAGAAGAAATGAACAGTATAGTTAGTATGAGATCAGTCAATAATCCCTGGAACTCAATGTGCTTAACAATATCAATAAGCAAAATATATGTTAAATTTGACTTCCAAGAAAAACATAACTATTATTACAAGCATTAACCCCTTTAAACCTTCAGTATATATACTGATCATTAATGTATAATATGTTGCATAATCCTGATAATATGCATGGTTTAATATCATTTGTCTTAGAAAACCTGCATGCTGGTTAATCTGTAGTAATATGTATTTTTGAGTTCTTTCCTTTGATGTCCAAAATAGGCTATATGCAGTATTTAGCTTGTTGCAAAACCACGTTAATGTTTAATATACAGGCTGGTAAAACAGTTAAATTAAAAAAATACTATAAGACATGATAGCTGACAGAGCTTAAGGCATTTGGACATTTTTGCTGACAGATCATAGAGGCTACAATAGCCGGAACAATCTGTCCAAAACATCCCAGACTACACTTTTTTTGTGATGACATGTGATTTGAAATCAGCCCTTGGTGGTATTTAACTGCACTATACTTGATTAATTCTCCTCTTATACCGAGAATTAAAGCCTAATCATTTAAAGCAGCTCTCTATGACAGTTTTAACTTTTAACAGTGTGTTTACCTGCGATGACGACAACCCTTTGACGTACACTAATAATTTTGTTCAGTGAAATTTTAAACTGAATAGGTTAAGTCGCAAGAAATGGCAGTGACCAACCAACGCTGTATCTAATTAACCTCCAATTTAAATAACACAATGTATCGTAACCTAAACAAATTCACTAGAAATCTTCAATGACGGTACACATGAAATCACAACGGTGATACAGGTTGGAGATGGAACAAAACGCATCACTATAAAATAAAGCGTTTAAATAGAGTAATTCAATAATACTTTCTTTTGTGAAGCTAAAATGTTAAATTGCAACAACATAGAAAACAAGCATCAGTTTTGAGCCAAAAGTCTCCTGTTGCACTAAACTGCATAATAAATGTGCAGTCAATTTGTCCACAAAATTAAGGAAGCAATGATATCAAGTACAGCACAAACTCAAAATACAGTTTAGACGATACAATAAAGCTTGTTTTTATACCTTTCTGAAGGTCCAAATTAAGCTTCACAAAGGCAGTCTTTGAGTTACACATTTATCGTCTTGGGTGTTTTTGTGTCCAACCCTGTATTTACAGAAACTGTAACCAGCTATAGCCCAGGATATTATCAAATTCCATTACCTCTGCTAACTGTTAAAAGACTAACCCAGCTGATTGTAAGACATGTTTTCTAATATACCAATGCACAAATAATAATAAATACAATATTTCGTAGGCTTTCAGGGTTAATTGAAATCACAATGTCAAACTGGGTGTATATGCTGAAGCCATTTGAGGTAGACAGAAACCAAGTCAGAGAATTCATTTTCATACTGTCTAAAACCAATTGTCTCACACACTAATCAAAAACTCCAGCGCGAGGCTTCCTGTGACCCACCTGAGACTGACAGGGAACTACTAATCTGGTATGAGGGCACTACACCATGGTCAATGGAGGCTTAAGAAGTATAATGGAGAGGGGTAAGGGGCTTGAAAATGACAATGTCAACTCAACAGGCTGAATAGCCTGTAGCCCAGAAAGATCTTCAATGTCTCACGTCAACAGCAGCAGTGAAACCTCATATAACCAGAAACAATTGAGGGTTAATGTACAAGGCATAATCTTTTAAATAGAATATATGGCATCTAACCATTGTCTCAGTATGATCCTTCGAGATATTTCCCTCCCCACACTCAATGACAATTTCATACCCCCAAAATCCCAAAGCCAGACCTCATGCCCATTAACAGTCTCACATTGTTCTAGAGAATAGATTAAAAATATATAGTACTGACTTATTGACTTCCAGTGTTCTGTTTTTCTTAATACTTTTCAAGTTTAAAAAGATCTTCTTTGTCACAATGCAAGCTCAGACATTTTTTCTACACACATACACACACGCACACACATACACACTCTCACACACACATACTGTGTGTGTCTGTGTGTGTGTGTATATATAAATATATATATATTTATATTTATATATTAGAGGAATTTTTAGCTGAGAAGTTAGGCAAAGTAAAATATCTTCATTTGGATGGAATTCATTCAAGATGAGGAGAAATTAAACTCTTTTTTTTCTCATGTTTCCCTTTTGAAGGACAAAATTTGAGGAATTTGGGAAGCGCTACAACATCACATGACTACTCAAGAGCAGGTAGCAAGGTAAAAGGAAGTAGAATTAGATAAAAGGCCTGAACTTGTACAAGGTAGAGAGATGGGCACACGATATGGCTCTCTGTGGCGTGTGCATTCCTGGGGCCTACTCAGGGTAAGAGAAAATGTACAAAGTTCAAGAGAGTGTTAGAGAGAGAGAGAGTGAAAAGACAATCAGATAAAGGGTAAGATATTGAATGTGTTGTAGTAACAAAGCTAAAGCAATAGTACAGGATTACACCATTGGTTTAGGAAGGGTGCGGAAAAGGAGAAACGAAATATTCTCTGGGTGTGATCGGATTCATCGGTACACCAGGTGAGATATAGTGCCAGATTTGAAGTTGAGCTGATGGTTGGGCACAAAACTGTGCTGGGGATTCTTTCGTGTGCACATATCCTTTGCATACAAGCCCATGCATGAGTCACATGACACCTTGGAGCAGTTCACACAGGTGTGTGATGCACCTGGCTTGTTGCAAAACCCGCATCGCGATCCCCCCATGCTTAATCGCTCACTATTGCCTCCCTTTGGTGTTGTCAAGGCAACAGATTTGCTTGGAAACAGCTTAGTAGACACAAGGGGTTTTTCCACCATCTGGGGGTGAGGATGGGGGTGAGAGTGCGAGTGAGTCAGTGTAAGAGGATGGGGGTGGAGATGGGAGTGGGAGTGAGTATTAGAGTAGACCGAGAGCTTTTCTTTGACAGGGATGTATCCGTCAAGTGGTCGTGGGGATTTGGGGTGATAGTCTGGGAGGCCACAGCAAGGGGAGGGGTCCTCATCATGGCAGGCAGAGCAGAGGATCATGTCACACCTCTGGCAGGAAGCCATAGTTGAGCAGCCAAGACCACAACCCTGACACTTCACACTACCATGAGCTTTGAGCAGCCAACCATCCCTTGACTCCCGAGGCTCTCTGGATGGAGGTCGGGAGGGAGTCTGCCTTCCCCCTGTCCCAGCGCCACCCCTTTCAGTGTACAAGTCAATCTCATCCAAAGATGACAGGTGGTAGGATGTGTAAGCATCAGACGGTGGAGGTGACTGAATTGGAAAGAAATCAGCAACAGGGCAATAGGACGGCGGAGCTACCACAGAGAAAAGAGAAGCTGAGGTGCTGGGCCTGATAATCTCATCCTTCATATCCTCCTCTGCATCCACAAACAGAGGCTCCTTCCTCAGACTCAATGAGGCCTTTAACACAGGCTTGCTAACTGCTGCATGCCAGTGACCAGCCCCATCTGTAACATCCACAGACTTAGATGGCCGACTACCTCGCCTCAGGTGGTGGGCATGAGGCCTCTCTATATCCATAGGCCGCACAGACAGCCGGGCCATATCTGCCCCAAGGCTGTCACGTCTGCGGAGCGCCTCGGCACAGCCAGCTGCGTCATCTCTGCAACCTCTCCGGAGTTCCAGAGCCTCCAGCTCTGAGGCTGAACCACGGGCCAGAGCCACTACTTCTCCGAGAAGACGACACTCTGCCTGGGCCAAGAAGAGCTCAAACGCCAACTGGCGAAGATGATTTGCACCTCCCAGGTGCTCCTGCAAGTGGAACTGCGAATCCTGGTCACAGGCGTAGCCGATGGTGTGCATTAGAGTTCGTAGTTCAGCTTCAGAAATGGCTGATTGCAGATGGTACACGTATGGGCCAGTAAAGGTCTGAAAGAGAAATTAGTTAGTAAGCATTAGTGTCAGTTGGTTAATACACTGTAATCCCAAACAGTTGTACTAGCTCATAATTACTATGGGTGTCAAAGTCAAATGTTGGTGTGTAGCTGACCAAACTATAAATGGTTGAGCTCTGTTACGATTTATGACACTTTAATTGAATGGGGCTCTATATTTTATAGTTAACTTGTTGGTAACACTCAAAAGGTTGAGGAACCATACGGTAGCGTCATGACGTCATCGACGCCGCAACGTTCTGGTGGGCGGGTCTAATATCTCCTTCAGGAAAACTGAATCAGCCATCTTGAATTTGCCTTGATGCGGAGTTGTGGACCTGAATTTGAAACCAGCCGGTGTGGATGTGGAACGCAGTTTAATTTGATTTTATTCGTTTGAGATGCGCACTCTTATTCCTCCGCTTCAAACCACCACGACCCAAGTTTTTTTCATTTTCCTCGTTGTCGTAAGCGCCATCATAGCATCAGCTCTGCTTTGGTAAGTACCGCTAACGGTTTTATTTTGATTTTGAATTTCGATAAATAGTCAAAAATGTAGATAGTCTAAATTTGGAAGTGGTAATGCATTAGTACAATGTGCACAGTGGTGATTTGTTGCAAAACAGTGTAACCCTTATCATAAGTGAGCATGTAGCAAATTCTGGCGGATAACTGTCTGCCCGGGAAAGGAGGGGGGGGGTGGCGGGGTGTGTGCAGCGCGCCAGTACCTGTTACAGGTTTAAAGTTAACGTTAACTAGGCCTAACTTACATCGCCATAAATAAAACATATCTCAGTTACTGACGGATTTCCAGGATGAATTGCATTTCCCAAAGCCTGCCCGCTACAATATTTTACATTGCTGAGCAACCGTATTACAGACGTACAAATTACAACAGCAATAAAAATATTAACTCACAATTAAAATGAGTTTTTAATGTTAACTATAATAGTAAAATAGGATGTGTATCTTATTGTTGGTACATCAGATGCTCACACTGGTACAAGCACCCAAGAGTATGCTTTACAGATGTTATTAGGTACTCGATCAACTCCAGAGACAAAGAGCAAAAGTTTTATTATGTTTTATTATTTAAGTGGTTCTATTTTTGAAATGTTTGCTGTAAAATTATTAGAAATTATAAACTGGATACTGAAAGCAGATGGTGTTTTAATAACAAGAGATTAACTGCAGTCAGCTCAAAACTAGGCTTTAAGTGTGTGTGTATGTGAATAACCTAAACTCACCTTTATACATCTAAACTCTTTCTTCCACGGGAAAAGTAACAGATTGGTGCAGATTGTTTCAAGGGTGCGAAAGGCTCTCTCCAGACTCTTTAGGTTGCCCCCTCTCTGGCAGCAGAGTGCGTTCTCTACCACCTCGTAGAAACGCACCATGCGGAAACGTTGTGCCGGATCTGGCTGGTAGGCCCCTAACAGAGCTGTGGCTGTGGAGAGCAGGGCCTCGCTGTCCTTGTGTCTGTTTTTGTCCCCCTCCAGAGCAGTTCCAATCCCCGTGCATTCCCCTCCCTCCTCCAGGCGCCTCTCAAGTGCCGTCACATACCTCCGGAAGAGGTCCTCTTTTAACTTGGCATCCATTATCGACAGCAGACTGTCAGTCAGCTGTTATACTTTTCTGAAACCTCACCCCTATTGGCACAACCTGCACCAGGCTGCTACCTTCAAGCACCATTTTTTGTCACCATTATCTACTCTACACTCTGGCTCACACTCAACGTTAATAACGTTTTAGAGAGCAGAAACAGGAATGAAGCGTTGTGTCCAATCAGCAGAACATCCTCCAAACAAGAGACACAGTTGTGTGGCGCTTTCAGTTGGCGTAGCTTGGCTGCTGCCTGTAGGGATGCCTTCTCGCGGGCATCTCCGGGACTGTTTCATAGACTGACTTGTTTCCAGTCAAACAGGGCTGTATTTGTACCTAGGGTTGTTGAGTCTATTCCAATCCTTGGCTTGAGCATATGCAGATTTCAAGGTCACTCATCATGAAGATGCATACATGATTCCTCTGCACTATCACTAGGCTGTAATGACAAAGGAGAGCATTAAGAAAATGGGAATCTCAAGACAGGAAGACATTTGCAGCAGATTGTGTTCAGGTTCAGTCAGTAACTGTTACTGCATTTGTACACGTTATCAGTAAGAGATACTTAAAAATCTAATGGTTCAGACAAGAGTGGGTGTGTTTACATATCAGTATTTTGAGACTCACTTACTGTGCTGTGTGTGGTGACGTCAGGGTGCAAAGTGTGGGTTGTTATGTCGGTTTTACAACTACTGGGACGGACTTATTATCGTGGTGTGCGCAAACAAGACTAGTGGACATACGATGCACATTAGCATGATCTGGAATTTGTGTTGACTAAAATAACCCTTTGTCTGGCGTCGCTGTTAGCACTGGTGAATATGCGAGCTATCGTTACTACATTACAAGCGTGTGACCCATGTCAGCCTGCACTTAGTATTAGTTTACTTAAACCAATAACGCAGAATTATGCATGTGTTTACTTTTAAGCCTAAAATCGGCTACGCATCTTCACACAATGTTAATGGCGAAATGGCTCCAGTTACACCGCACATCCACCTTAGCTAGCATCCGTTTATTGAGTTAGCATACCTTAGCTAATAACATCAGCATGTCTACTACTACTGCGCATCAATCGCAAAACGCAACCAGTGCGCCACGACCGAAGTTGGCAATAGGAGAGACATCACAGGGACATTTTGTGCATTATTTCTAAATGACTCTAAACCTCCACAAACACCGATACTGTGACTGGCATCACCCCCCAGCTGAGTCCAAGCTAACCAGTAAACGCCCATTTCAGCGCAGCTGTCAAGCTTGCAAATGCTTTAGCTAGCAGGGCGGTCTATGGCTACATAGACATCTTTGGCGTTTTTACAGCGAATTGTCTAAACGTCCACCGCAACTGTGGCAGACTCTGACACGACAATGTCTAATTCTGCATCAGATCAGAGATCACGCCGTTTGAACGCAGACAACACCACCCGCACATCTTACCTTTGACAACAGCTAGCCTTGGCTAATGCTACGCCTCCTCAACTGTTGGAAATTCCCATCAACCCAACGCGCATGCGCTCGGCTCTGACAGTTCATCAGCATCAGGGGCCCACGTGCTGAGGAGGAGGTGACGGCCCCCACAATCTACAACACATCATAACGCAGTGTTATTTGGCGCAGTTTAGTGAGGAAAACATATGATTTCAACCTTGTACTTATTACGTACCTGTTATTTTGTGGATATAGGCTGAGTCAGAGGTCTTGTGCATCTTCATTAAAACAGTAGCTGGTCGTTTGTTATGAAAAAAATCTTAACTGTCAATTAAAACAAGATATTGAAGATGTCACGTCATGACGTCTATAAGAAATTTTACATAACTTCTATATATTCAATGCCACTTAAACAAGACAGGATAGTCAAGTGGATGAATTAAAATGATTGGTACTTAACAGTTGATAGTTGTCACCTGTTTATATAATTTATGTTACGTTTAACTACAGAGGCTCTGTGCTTAAGTACAGTTTAAGATATAACTGTCTATGAGGAATATTTGTTATTTAAAGCATATCTATAGTAATTTAAAGCCTATAATGTATATGTTACTGCTGGGGTGTTAGATATGGGCAAAACATGATTTGATAATCTGACTATATTCTTTAATTTGCTCATCAGGACATATATGGACAGAATGTTTCAGCTCTTGTTTATTTTATTTAAACATTTTAACTTTAAGCATTCAAAAGACTCCAATGAAACTAAAATGTAGAGACATTCAATGGGTAAATATTCAGATTCTCTGCTCTGAGGTCAATTGTGCAGCAGATAACAGTGTTTCCCCTACATGCATATATCTTTACATAGTTTGCTGCTATCCTGTGGTCAATTGTGGTAAATACTTGTTGGGTGGTCTGTTTTGTTTCTTTCTGTGATGAAATAAAACTTTTGTGTGTCAGGGAACGTGACAGAAATGTGTGTGAAGCCCATGTAAATGTCAGGGCTGTGCTCTGCCTCACTCCCCCGCCTGGTTCTTTCTACGAAATAGATGCATTTTCCTGCATATTCTTTTCAAGGTCCTGATACTGATGACAATGTGGTGCTGATGTACCAAAATATTAAGCATTTCCTTGTTTGTGAAACCTGTACTGAAGTACAACTTCACGAAATGCTCCATGTCCCTCATTTTAATAACTTTAAAACAACAGGTTAAAACATTACGACTTTTTATAGTGAGATAACTTTTATCTCGTTAATTTACGACTTTTTCGTCGTAAATTTACGACTTTTTTCCGCGTAAATTAACGACTTTATTCTCGTAAATTTACGACTTTAATCTCGAAGCCAGTGAAAAAAATTCAATCTGGCACTAATACTCCGTCGTAGATTATAAATGCATAACAATAATTGTATTATATCATAATAATGATGAAGAAAACAGGAAAACAATATCATTTGTAGTGTTGTTTAGACTAAATAGCGAAGAAAAAAAGTTTTAAATCACTGAAAGAAACATCACAGTGACAGATGGCTGTCAATCTGTGGCCCTGGCGTAACCGTGTAAATACAGTGGGATGGGCGATGACGCAAAATCAAATCACCTGGAAACCACAATGAGATACCGTTCATTTTCATTGCAATTAACAGAACGATGTAGGCGTAGGGTGGAGAGTATGTTTTACAAGCACATGTATGACATGGTCATATGGGCGTCTGAGCTTTGTAAATTTGAGAACATACGCATTAAAGTCGACATTTATCATGTACTATAAAGCACCGCTGTCATCCGTACAGTAACTGGACGTGATGTGATGAGTCGTATGGACAGTGAGCGCCATAACTCCGCCCTCGCGCTTGACAGACCGGAACTCGGTGTCTGTGACGTCATCGCGAGCAAAGGCTGTAGGCGTACCAGGCGACTGTTTTAGTGAAGAAAAGAAATGGCGATGCTCGGAGGGTTTAGCGCAGCACAGCAGAAGAAAAACGCGTCAGACGGAGGCAGCGACGTGTCAGAGTTCATCTGCCCAGTCTGCCTCGAAATCTTCGACAGTCCCGTTAAAACACAATGCGGACATACGTGAGTATTTTTGCCTTGTATTTCCGATTGTCATCCCCTCAACCCTCGTCCACCAGCAGCGATGCAGGAGTACGAGGTGTAAACAATGAGGGACAGGGCTTGCATGTCGCAGAACATTCACCGCATTGCACCTGCGTTGGTTCCGATCATATGCTTCTATTACACTCACTTGAATATTTGGTAAAAAACAGTGCTAGCTTAACCGAATCAGTTTCAGTTTTGTTTACACCGTAGACGGGGCCGGGAGCTGGGAGTTGTAGTGTAGAGCTCATCTGCGGGAACCCGTCAAGACGCCGTATAGGACTACAAGTCCCTGCGCCCCCTCCAGGTGGGGACTTTCCATCAGATTTTCAGGAAGCTACTATACAGTTAATAATATCAGACAGTGTTTTTAATACCAGCCTAAACAAGTTTAACAGTCTAACAGTCACTGGGAATTGAATTAAAACTAAACGCGCATGCTCGAGTGTCCTGATTATGATCACGTGTTTGCAGTATCCTAGATACATAACTGCTGAAATCAGTTTCCAATTTTAGATTCAGAAACCTAGGTAAGGTCATGTGCCAGGTTTGTGACACCTGTATATGGCACTCATTATCCAGGTTTCTTTTATCTGTTGGTACCCATGGGGCAGATACATCGGCCGAGGTGCTGAGAATGAGTGGTGCCATATGTCATCACCATTATCAAATCCTAAGACAACGTTCGGGTATTTGTATGTCCTATATACAAAAACACTTGCTTACAGTTTTACAAACGTTTTTGAAAACTGTTCTTTCATCTTCAAGCAGTTCTCTCATTGTTACCATTAAACTTCATGACTTTGTTCTCCTGATTGCACACATTGTGTGGAATACGCTGGAGACGTATGTGTTCATATATGTACTGCACTATATGCATATATAGTGACCACAGGATCACAGCAAATTGTGTAAAGCTTCTGTATATGCATATAGGGGGAAACTGCTGCACAATTGACCTCAGAGCAGAGAACCTGCATGTTTACCCATTGGATGTCTCTACATTGGAGTGTTATTGGGAGTCTCTTGAATATAAGTTTAGAGAAAACAAACAAGAGCTGTTGTTCTGAAACATTCTGTCCATCCATAGATGTCCTGGTGAGCATCTTAAAGAATATCGTCAGATTATTGTTATTGAATAATTTTTTAAAAAAATAATCTAGATATTTTTTGCCCATATCATACACCCCTATTGTACACCATTGAGTTATTTCTGTCATCTGCTGCCAGGTTTTGTCAGAGTTGTCTGCAGGCGTGTTTACGACCACAGAAGCCTGTTTGCGCTGTGTGTAGAGCCGCGCTGGGCAACTGGACCAAAGCTGCGGATCTAGAAGCCCTCATTCATTCATCAGTGGCAGCTTGCAAGGGATGTGGAGCCCAGGTATAACCATGCAACAACTGATATCTGAATGCTCCTTTTTCATTTGTTGGAAGTGTAAATATGCAAGTGTTTAAACAAATCACCACTACGCCCAAGACAACCTTTGACACTGCAACCACATATACAAAAACTTAATCCTATATTTAGACAGACTTTTTTTCTATATGTATAGACATTTGCAACGTTTAAATAACAACCGTTATGGAACAGTTATATGATGTCGGTCATACAGTTACTGGTTTGTTTTCTCACTTTTCAGATTGGCCTCTCTCAAATGAGAAGCCACACAGCTGCCTGTTCAAAGTTTCAAGAATACATCGAGGAAGGAGTGAGAACCACAGCTCAGAGCCAGCCTGCCATTATCAGGTGAAGAAGGGGGGGAATTCAACAACACATATTCGGTCGCTATGCACTAAACACAACACGCCAGTTAGCTTTACATTGAGACATTGAGTTACATTGACATAGAGTTAGCTTTACATTGAGATTTTAGACACCACTGTTTGGGTAATTAGCACCAGCTACATTCAAACCAACGCTTGGCCCAAGTTACAAAAAGTGCAGCCCGTTGCATTTATATCAATGGAATCACTGTGTCACAAAAAGTGAGAAAGCCAGTGCAGAGGATTACAAGTTGAGTTGGCATGTGAAATGGCTGCATACACACATAATGGTAAAAATCATTAAAACCAAACTACAACATTGCTGCATTTAAGAGACAAACCTCTTAGTGAATTAGTAGTGTAACATGTTTTTAATATCTAATCTTTCTTTCCAACAGTCCAGTGCCAAATCGCTACACCTTCACCTGCCCCTACTGCAACTGCCAGAACCTCGATCAGGACGGCCTGGTTGAACATTGCACTTCCAAGCACTCTCGAGACACACGCCAAGTAGTAAGAAATCAACATGGCATTTTGATTTCATTGGTCGTTCTCAATTTGCATGCAGTTTATGGACTTAACCATTGTTAAACATTTGTTCAGAAATGTTTTAATACTCTCCCTTTGGGTCTGTTCAGGTGTGCCCCATCTGTGCCTCAATGCCTTGGGGCGACCCTAACTACAGGAGTGCTGACTTTTTCCAGCACCTGATGATCAGACACACCTTCTCTTATGATACATTTGTTGTAAGTTAAGGTTCTTCAACACATTAATTATTTTTTCTTTAATGTTATTCTTCACCACTAACTGGTTTTATTTTTCTGTCACCTTGCAGGACTACTCAACAGATGAGCATACTATGATCCAGGAGGCTCTACAGCGCTCCCTTTTGGATAACTGAAGTGTAAGGAACAATCCTTCAGAGGAGCAATTCAGTGAAGTGAAGGGGAGATGGTCACGTCTTGAAAAGACAGAACAACACACTAAATCATCATTCATCTATCACAAAGATGGTGGTACTGTATTACTATGGGTTTCACAGGGAATTGGCGTTGTAACTATGAATTCTATAGGGTTATTGTTGCGACAATAAATCAAGCAATATGGTTAAAAAAGCATATTGTACTGTCTGATTTAGGAGTGATAATGTTTTTGGTGTGATAATTTCTAATCTTCCCCTAGTTGATTCAGTAGAGTTGATAGTTTGTTGAATATCTATAAAACTATGCTTATTAAGCTGTCGACTTGACTTGGTATCATATAGCCAAAAACTTTTTTAAGTTGTAATTAAAAAATCCCTGTTGTCAATACTTGATGTTATAAAGGGTTTGACCACTAGGTGGCTAACTATTGCCAGCAAACAATTTACTTCACTCTGTGAAGTCAACGGTCCAGTAATGCTAACAATAATATATAATAATCTACGCGAGTGGTGATGCATGTTAACGCTCAAAAGAGAAAAGGGGGTTTATGGTTTGAGTCGTGTTTTTTTTAGATTATTAGCATATGGATGCTCTGTCTTTTGTATGCTGTCCCTGAGTGACGTATGCGTGAGAGAGTTTGTGTTTGTTCTGTTTTCAGGGATCTACTGGAAAGAATAAATAATACAAGGGTCAAACAAAGCCAGAGGCGGCTGTTTGCTTTGTTGTAATGTTTCTCCCTTACGTTTTCGTGCCTGCTGGTAGATCTTGTTTCTGACTTCCAAAAAAAAAAATAACACCATAGGGCTAATAATGTCATGTGACAGATACATGTAGGAGACCTTCATTGTGACACAATTCTCTGGTTTTCATTTGGCGAGGATTTCCTCATTCAATGGCCATTGGAGGGCAGTAGAGTTCTACCGTTCTCTGGCCAGCGGTGACAGCTGCTAATGCTCAGCACCCTTCTGGCTCTGTTGCAAGGTGTAATTCAACACAGATTTCATTCTATAAATGTGTTTTATTCTCCAGCAGTGTTTATTATTAACGGGGTTCTGTTCTGATGCATTATACCTAAATGTCACTGGTCAAGAAACTGAGGGTTTGTGGGATCAGTTATTATAATTTCATCAGAATAACCATCATTTTTTTAAAAACAGTTGATGTTTTATGAACTTTTCCTACTTTTGTGTTTAACTCATATCCAGTGTCTGTCACAAAAAAATCTATATTATACTTCTTCACTGCCAAGAGCTCTGAAAAAACAAAACAAATGGACAGATTTTATTTGTATGCTTCCAAACACAGGCAGCCTATGGAGGACATCTGTTTAATTTTGTCATTTGATTTTGCTGAATTTTGTTGAAATCTTAAACTGTGAATTGTGTCTCTTACTTTACATCAGTGTTGTTTTCCAATGAGTTGTACTTGTCACAAATTGACCATATAGAGTAGTACAAATCTTCACAAACAGCAAGTCAATTGTATTCTACCAACAGGTTTAATAAAGGTGAATACACCCAGATCAAGTAGCTCCACACCAGAACCTCAGTGTTTTCTCACATATTCCGTGGTGCCACTTAGGCCCAGATGTTCGCCATTGTTAGCCCTGTAAAACGTGTAATGATTTTGTATGTGTTTCTCCTACACGATGACCTTTGTTTTCTTTTCTAATATACACGTATCTCTCATTTTCTTTTGTCAGCCCTACTGTCAGAGGGTGTTAAATCCTGATAAATTAAACCTCTTTAATTATTTAAACCCTGGCCCCAGAAATCAGGCACGGTGATTTATACCTGTGTGTATGAGACTTGTGGGGGAAGAAACAACACTGGCTGCTTTGATGGATGACCACAGTGTGCATGTGTGTGTGCGTGCGCATGTGTGTGTGTATGTGTGGGGGAGAGAGTAGTTAAAAGGAAGGCGACATAAGCCGTCATAATCAGGCAAAGGGAATCGGCATGTGTTAGTGAAAAGAACAAACTGTGGGACATATTACATAAGACCAACTTTTGTTTGTGCATTAAATCAGGCCAGCGCTATGTCACAGCAACAATGATCTTGCAATGTGTTTTCTCATAAACTTGAATCTGTTAATGATGAAACTTGGGCCCTGCGGTGTACACTGTCCACAGGGAGAGAGAACTCTCTCATCTCTGTTCTTACCTCTATGGAGAATCTCAACCAGCAAACTTCTCGATGCCCCCCGTCCCCCTCCTTTCTTCTCTTTATTCCCCCCAATCAGGTTTTTGCTCCTGGCAGGTAGCAGAGAGATGTTGGCTGTGGGAGAGCTAACGAGATACTTGAGTGCTTCTGGGCAGGAAGGAAGTCGAGTCGGAGTCTTTCTTGTCTGTTTAGTGGCAGAGCTAAAAAAAAAAAGGGGGGGGGGGCAAGGTGGGGAATCGGAATAGGAAGAAAGAGGGAAAAGCGAGTCGGAGTCTTTCTTGTCTGTTTAGTGGCAGAGCTAAAAAAAAAAAGGGGGGGGGGGCAAGGTGGGGAATCGGAATAGGAAGAAAGAGGGAAAAGGGGAAGACAAGTGAACACATTGAATAAAAATTTCATAAAGTTCAGTGTGTGGTTTCTTTGATGCAAGCTGCAGAGAGTGTGTGCAGTCTGCAGGCTCCGCGGAGGCAGCAATTAATGCTACATGTGCCCAGAGGCACTCGCTGTGAGAGGCGTGGGGACGGTGTCGCACCATCACTCCACCCAAGACCCTCCCTCACCAGCCTTTTGTTTTGTATTTCCTTATGTATTTAAGCCCGCTCCTCTTAGGTCTCACTCTGATTTAAATTCACACTCCCTGAACTTGGAAGTTCATGCCTCTGTGGTAAAAAGACACTGTGGGAGACAACACTATCATAAGTTCAGTCAATATTTTTGTTGTACTGTTGAAATTGCACAACGTTTAGGGCCCAGAATCCTGTCTCTCTGTCTTCCTGTCTGTCTGCTGGCGTCTGGAAGACTGTCGGAAAACATTCACTTCTGGACCAGGTCCAGAAAGATGGTCGTCGTCTTAGTTCAAGCTATTTCACATAAATCACAAAGTGCAGTCTGCAGCAATTCACCCAAAAATAACCCGTAGGAAAATCCATCACCCACTGCTCTCATTGAAGTAATGTTTAACATAACAGAGTGGTTCTATATGAGTGGTATTATAGCTTATGTTACAGCCGTTGTTCTACTGGCAAGAACTTCTGCAAAGTTCTCTCTCTTTTGGTCGATCACTCTCGTTTTGCTGAGGCAGGTATCCGTGATGAGTTGTGAAAAGAGCGTTGGGATTTGGTTCACTGAAAAAATAAAATCCTCGAAGTAAGGAGGAACAGGAAGTTCGGGAATATTGCCACACAGCGCTGCACTTGGGCAGGTCGGTCCTGTGGAATGTTAGAAGAGAAAGTGCCAGTGGGCTTCCCTGACATCAGTACTGGTTCTACACCAACTCCTCTTCCGCTTTTAAGCTCTGAACAACCGACCCCACCCCCCCATACACACACACACACACACACACACACACACCCACACACACACACACACACACTTCTTATGCTACTAGCCTGAGAGCAACGAGTCATAACTTTGATTTTATAATGCCTGCAACCAACTGGGCCCTGTATCAGCTGCAGTGAAACTTGCATGTACAGTACGTTTGTGCATTAATTTCTATAACCTTTCAAATCCAACTCCTGCCAATATTATACTAAGGGTTTTCAGAATTGTAAGATTAATCATTTTAATATTTACATCATCTTCAAAAGCATCCTGTGTGTATGACAGTTCTATATAAAGTGCAATATCTGTGCAGAGAAAAATTAAAACTGGATCTAAGTGGCTGCACTTCTGTGCACATTAAACTCTGCTTACCAGTTTTAGTAGCTTTTCTCAAAGCTTAGAAAGTTCTCAAAATCACTGTTTCTGCAGAAATATTCTCCTGGAAGTGAAAATGAATATGAAACACACTGATAACTACCAGGGGAATTGCATCCTCGTTTATTCATTTATTTATTTATTTGAAATCTGCACTGTACTAATATTTGAAAGTTAAGCCCTCTAAGGTGCAAGCGAAAGGGGGCTAAAGTCCCTGGTGTATGTGTGTGTGCGCCGGTGTCACAGTGGAATAGCGGGCCAAGTGAGGCAAATGGATCTAAATATTACTCCCCCTCTCTCTGTCCCCCTGTAGACCAGCCCAGATGTGTGTGTGGGGGGGAGAGAGCGAGGCCCAAGGCTATTATTCCCCCATTAATTTTTCCATTTGAAATCAAACCTCAGTGGGTGTGCATGGGGGAATTAAAGGCGAGCATAACCTAAGCATCAGGATGGGGGATAAATGCTGGCTGCAGCAGCATGAATGTCCAATAGGGGAGGCAATTTCACTTTCAAAGAAACGTACGAGCGTCTACCTGTTTAGTCCAGGCTGTCCAGTAAGCCCTGGGGGAAACATGCAACTATAAGAGACGCTTTGATTTTAAATTTTTTTATTTTATTGCTGCACATTTAGGAGAACGAATTAGGACTGACTCATGAATTTCCTTTGACTTGTTTGAGAAAACAATGTCTTTTATCTTCCTAGCAACCTGTTACTCCCGCAGACACATTAACGGCACCCTCACATTAGCACAGCACTGTAAATGCTCTTGTTTTACCCATCTCTTCCACTTTCCACTGCAAAAACTTTCTGCTCGTACAACAACTCTACCACCTGTCTCTTCCTCGGCACACGCACATCACAGGAGACCTGTTAACCCTCTTTCCACCGTCCTGCCTACCCACGCAAACACACCCCCGCTACCTCATGCTTCTCTTTCAAGCCCCCTTCAATTCCAATAACTACTCTCCACAATGTTTTCCCCCGTCTTTCTTTAAAAAAGCGCCAGTGCTTGCTAATCTGTCAATCACATGTTGTCCTGTTGTGGCAGTGATGGGGGTCCATGATGGTGGGCCATACACCTCCAGCAGCTCGCAGCTCAGAGGCGCTTGATGATTAACCAGGCAGGTAGTGAGTCAAACTGCTGACAGCAGAAACAAACTGACAGCTGATTTGGAAGACAATAGTCCCCTTCCCTCTACTTAACTTGTCACGGCAGTCAGAGCACCTTCTCCATTACCTTCTGATGCATGTGGAAAGATGGAGGCTAACACTCGCTCACTGCACTGCACTCACAGATATCTGGAAATATCTCTACATTCTAATATGCATGTAAACATTCCTACAACATTCCTGAAGCTCTTTTTATGGCATACAATTCTAATCTCTTAAGAACTAAATCATAAACTGAATGATTCAATGATGATTCAATGATGAATTGCTGATCAAGATGAAAATGCTTTAGAAATTTTAAAGACAGATTTGATACACAACCTGTGAAATTTTGTTATGACCGATGGCATAGTGTTTCATTAGAGATATTCATTTTTCAAAATGAATATATTTAATAGGCAACTGGTCAAAAGCACTGTAAGTTGTTATGATTGTGACAATATGTAAGGAACTTTATTAGATCCTTCAAATGTATATGCAAAAGTGACGACTGTACATTACAAGGTCAGAGATATAACGGAGTACCGAAGCAAAACCCAACATTGCCAGGTCTCTCAGATTAATAGTCCAACACTTCCTAATTATTAACCGCCCCTGTAGTGTACCATTCATATTCAAATCTATTTACCTCCCTCCACTTCCTGCGCTTTGTGTCTTGTGTCTTTATAAGAGGGAACGGACGACAGAGGCAGATCTGTCAATCAAAACAACAGCCCCCCAACCACCGGTGATAGCCCAGAGACAGCCGTCCATACACCTCCACCGACTCTGGTTCCCTCTCAGCTCAATGAGTAACTAACCTGCAGGTACTGAATCAAACTGCTGACAAGCGTGTGGAGGGGGGTGGATGGGTGGGGAGACGGGACTGCGTGTAGGTGGACGGACAGAGAGAAAGAAAAGGAAGGGAGGATGGAGATGACAATCAGATTATTTTATAGCCCACCTTGGTGATGTAACTTTTAAATTTGCAAAAAAAAAAAAAAAAACGTGTCCCTTTCCTCTCTGTCCAGCCCTTAACTCCGGATTTCCCTTTTTATCCCCCTCATTTCTCCCTCTCCCTCTCTAAGTGGCGTCCTTTGATGGGCTGTCCCTCTCTCATCTTGTCTTCTCAGACAGATGAGCGCTGTCAGCGCTGCCATCACTGCCCAGCTAAACATTAATGACTCTCTTGCCTGACAAGTGTTGGCGGGGATGAGGGGAGGTGAAAGGGGGACGCCTCTGGACAAAACCAGGGATGAAAAAGGAGAAGTGATGGCTTTATCTGCTTGACAGATTCTCTTTTGTCTCTCTGAACTTGCCTATATGTATGTGTGCCATCAGCAGATTCTTGGCTCGACATGACGGTTTTATTGCCCTGTTTTTCCTCGCCTCAGAGGAGCCGGACCTCTTTGTATTCCCATTGCCCCTTATCCTTCCTACCGGCATTGCTGACATTCCTTCAAGTATCTGTGCATGTGTGAGTATGTGTGTGTTTATCTGTGCTTCTGCGTATTTGCACGTTTTCACACGTGTTTCCTCCTCATGCCCTCGTGTGCTTTTCTTGGAGAGAACATCCTGGACTTTGATGTTGGCAACGGTGATGGTGGTGATGGCGGGTCACAGGGAAGAGTCATCCCAGAGGGAGTAATAGTGAGAGGAGAAGAGGATGGAGAAGGGGGGGAAGGCCTCTGCAGGTGGAAGAGTCAGTGTAGTGTTTGAGTCAGTTTCAATCGGGGGGGAAAAGCCATGACTATAATGTCAAATTTGTTTTTCACAGCAAAATACTTTGGAATAGTTCACCCGTACATGATATTGCTCTATGCCACCTTTCATTCTTCCCTGATCTGTTTCTCTCTCCATGTTGTCATTCAGGCCCGTGGCCTCTTTCCCCTTCTCCTGTTTGAATTATTAACTCCTCAGCTCAGGGCAGTGAATGGGTACTGCTGAGTAGACACAGCACAGATCCGGCATCACGTTGCCCGCTTTTCGGAAGTCTGTGAATTTAAAGGTTTACACCGCCGGTCCGTGCAGCCCCTGACTTATGCACAATAATGCATGCATGCCTATAAAGCTATTGTTCTTATGAACAGCCAGTAGTTGGCGAGTGAGACAAGCAGACAAGTGTTTATGTCTTCCTGCCACTATTCCTTTACTGTAGAACTGCAGGCCTCCTGCGGTGCAACCGCCCACTCTCTTGGCTTACCTCTCCCCAGGCAGCCTCTATCTCCTCTGGATTCCCGGAGCAATGATTAACCCCAGTTCTGATCAATGCTTCTGCTGACTCTGATACATCACTGGAGCCTTGCAGCTGCCATGTAAAGGAAGCGTCAACTCTGTGCTGCCCGTGACAGAGCATGCCCACTCCATCACTTACATCAAGGCGTGCACACGGACACGCACGTGCACACACAGGGTGGTGGCCAAAATAACAGAAAAGACCTGACAATTCCTTACAGTACATTTCAGTAGCCTTTCTATAAACACAACTGTTGTTACACATGCAATTGTGCGATTTAGACGGGAGTTATATTAGAAAAATTGTTATTCACCCTCCGAGTGTGTAGAATATTTTTCAGCAAAAGGGGAAAGAATAAAAATATTTCAAGGCTTATTCCCTGGATGGGTGTGTAGGGTTAAATGATTCAAATCAAAATGCAGTGTCAAGAAATGGCTCAGTCACAGTACAGAATGGAGGACTCTTCTGGAAACAATCCTCTACATGGAAACAGTGTTTGCCGTGTCAGCAGTATTCCAGGAGGGACAAAAAGAGAGGTACAGAGAATGAGATAAACATAGAAACAGAGGAACAAAATGGAAGGAGGAACGAAGAGAAAGATTGGCATCACTCATCACCCGGTGGTGCTTTACCTCGACAGCAGGGGGAAGCCCTGATTTCCTGAAGATGACAGGAGGCACAAAAGCAGAGTGTTCTGTCAGCACATCCTACTCACAGAGCCAGGTTAATGATTCTGTAGCCAGAGCCGAGATGGAAAGAGGGATGAGAAGAGGGAGGAACGAGCAGGGAAAAGAAGTGGAGAGGGCTGGAATTCAGCTACACTAAGGCCGTCATTACAGGAAGGATGGCGTGTTTTGTCATTTTAATTACATTTAATCTGATCTCTTCATACCCGGGCCGTTCGTTAATGGGGCAGAACAAAAAGGACGTGTCACACATGTTTAGCATGCATCCGTGCTATTAGTCATACAGCTAATACGGCACGAGAGTTACAGCAGGAAAAGCCCTCATCTTATATAAGCCCTCTGCATGGTTATTACTCATAAAATAAGTTCATGAGTAATAACCAGCCATCAGTCTACGTTCATCTTTCTTATTCCAGTTCGAAATCCATAACTGGACATATTTTTTGCCTTGTAATTGTCTTTTTTGCCTTGTAATGATTTTCTGGTGCAAATCAAAATTTTTTATCGTAATGTATAAGTATAAAAAAGTCTATTTTATACTGTCGTACCTTATAAAGAGCAACATTTGGTTATCGATAACATCATGATGGACAGAAATAAGATATCTTTACATGTGTACATGTCACATGTTTAAATATTCTAAATACTGGCTGCACCATAACATGCCAATTATTTAATCCTAATTCTTAATGTTACTGTATAATATTGAATTAGTTAGTTGTTGACAACAGAATAAGGAGACTCTGGATGTATCCCCATGTGTGTGTGTGTGTGTGTGTGTGTGTGTGTGTGTGTGTGTGTGTGGATGGTACCCCCTCCCGTCATCGCCCTACCAGGAATTGGTTAAAGTGTTAACCAACCGCTGCCTAACAATATTGCTGACTGGTGTGTGGAAACAGGAGGGATCAAAGTTATCATGTAGAAGAGAAAGGCACCTTTCACTGGGCCCATAGAGCCCGTCCACTCCATCTTACCAGCCCATTCACAGCAGCCACACAGAGCAACACATGAGACACTACCATCCTCCCACACCTCATCTCCACCTCATTCCACTCTCATTTCTTAGCCTCCATCCTTTATCTTAACACTTGCCTCTTCCTACTTTTCCCACTCATCATTCCATCATGTACATAACATGAAATAATTATTTATTTCCGTCAGAAAATCTCCCTGCTGCGCAGTCCATCCCCTTTTTCATGCCTGTTCATCCATCTCTCCATCTGTCACCTGGCGGAGGAGTCACATACACATTTGATAAGGCTGGTTAGGTGGGTCATAAAAAGTTTATGCTTGTGATGCCCGAAGTCTCATTTATTATCCCTGCTAATGTAGCAGTTGGGAGTGGCGGAGTGGGGGAGACAGAAAGAGTGCGAGAGGTTGAGAGAGAGAGAGAGAGAGAGAGAGAGGCCACCACATTAAGGGATCATTACTCCTCTATAGGATCTGTCCCTAGCTTTCAAGTCCTCTTTATGCTTTATGGCCTTGATGAAGCCGGTGCTCTCTGTATTTAAGTGTTCCAGAGCCACTAAGAGTTCAAGATGCTTATGGCACAGGAGGTAGTTACAGTTCTCTAACCACACCACTACTGACTTAAGCCCTAATGCCTGGATCTATTTCCTCTCGCATTTACTTCACTGGTAAATGTGAAGATGTGTTGCATTTCGAACACAGATCATTTCCTGCAGTATGGGCCAAAACTGAACTAATCCCAAATGCACATATCAGAATACTTGGGGGAAAAAAGAAACTTAAAAATTGTTGTGTTGATGAATCTAGCAAACTGGATAATCTGTTGATTATAACGTTTTGCTGTGCCACAGGGCTCTACTGTTGCCTATACACGTTTTAAAACATATCAGTGAGACACACTGATTCACTGGGTGTCATATTTTTTCATTACAATAATCCTGAAGGTACTGCAGTTTGTTTTCATATGTTCCAACACAAACTGTCCTACTGCTATAAATATGTACTAGTTCTTCAAATCCACTGCAGAAATAAACATATACACTAATTACTCATGTTAGAGCAACAGCCTGTTTGTGGAATTAACCCACAAATGATCTGAATGAGTTTTGACTCATTATAAATACATTTTAATATTTTATATTTGTGTATTTTTTAATGTCTTCGGCATAAAAAAATTAGCTAAAGTATGAGTCGAAATTCCGAAAGTATTCGAGCCTACTCATGAGATATCTTTAGATGAATAAAAAATAAAATAAAACCCGGTGCTTTTCTTGACCAAAAACAAAACAAAACAAAAAAGACCATGATGGGAAGGTGCAGATGGGACGGCGAGGGAGTATGGGCATGTATGAGTGTGTTAGTGTTGGGGGGAGGCTACCCAGAGGCATAGATAGTGATAGATTGGCCTGGGAGAACTGTGATGCAGATCCACTCATCAAGATTGATGTTCTGCCATTCTGCTTTAAGTGCAATTAAATTGGCCCCTGTGTTAAAAAGCCCAGCCGATAACGCGGCTGAGGCTGAGATTACGCTACATTTCCCATGCGCTTTCCTCCACCTGCACCCCTGCCACAGCCACTCAGAGATTTACTTTACATCCTCGGCCTCTATTGGACGGGAACTTTCCCGGCATCCTGACCTGTTCATCGCCGCTGATTTACTTGATGTGCAGCTTGTGTTTTTTTTCCTTCTTTTTCCACACAGCCCACAAAGTAGTTTTTAAATCAATGCCCCCTAAAAGTTTTTAATCACTTTCTGGTTGTTGTCTTACCACAAAATTGATCACTTGTACATTAGTGCATGTTTAATGTGTAATAATGCACGTTGATTACTGAGAGGAAGGAAGTTTAATGTCTTCATGAACAATTCTATCATAACTCATCTCTGGTGGCCAGGTTGACGAGCTCCTCTACCGAGTCCAGAGGCAGAACTCTGACGTAAGGACAAGGTCACGAGGAGATACAGCATCGCTTGTTTTTACTTTTGCTGCGTTGAACACTCACAGGCAATGGATGCGTGCAAACAGTTTTGCACACAGATTGTCAATCATTCGCACACGTCCGCCAGCCTGTGCACCTCATAATGTGCTCAATTTTCTGCTAAATGGAAATGTTTGCAATAATTCAAATTGAATGTCGATCACAGTCCAATCCATCTCTCTCTCTGTCTCAGTCCCCGTTTTGCCGTGGGCCTCGCCCACCTCTGTCAGTGTCAAGTTGTTAACCCCATGTCAACAGTGGCGCAGGGCGTATTTGGACCCGGTTGATGGATGGGTCTTGGTGGACTTGTCCCACACAAACATATTCTCGGAGTCAGCTGAGAGAGGTGCAGCATGCGCGTGTGTGTCAACCCCTCCACCCACACACAGGCACATACACACATGTTCATCTCTGATCATTTCGCCCGGACTCTCTGTCACCCACTGACACCCTATGTCTCCAGTTTAGACCCAGATGCGTGAAGCTCTGACCCCACTGTCACAAAACGAAGGAAAGCAGATTCACTTTTTTTTCCCCTTCCAAATGGTAAACTTGACCCATGTCCTTCACGTCATTACGTTTCCTTGTGAGAGCCTGACACCCTCTTCACTTTACAAACGAGCAAAATTAACTTAGCCACTTCACCCCACGGGAAACCTGTGATAATCAAGGGGTGGACCATTACAAATTAGCGTGATTATTTTTTCTTTTGTCATAATTTCTGCGCTCTCTAATTGACATTCCACTCTCCGCATTTTATAGCCCTTATCTGTTTTTCATGTCCTGAAAAATATAACTTTGCTCTAGAAAGTGGTAGCATATTTCCATCATGTTGAGATGAAGAATTTTGTTTACCTTTTTTTTGCTGATTTACTCATTTTTGGAAAATGGAAATTAATTTAAAAAGTACTTACAATTACAAAGATCCCTTCTGCAGCAAGAGCTTCACCTGAGCCTGCAAAAATGGAAAAAACGTTGATTAACAGTCCTTAAAATGACAAAACAATAAACAATAGATGTTGCATGATCAATTGCATACGCTCATTGCATAAGTATATAACCTACAATACTTTGCCAGTGTAATTATCTTCTTCTTATGGAAACTTGACAGGTTGATGTATCTTTTCTGCCTTCAAATTAAGACAGAAAAAAAATAGCGACTGCAACGTTACAACACCCTGAGCTTTAGAACATGGTTTGGGGCAGAGATGGCATCAGCATATGACTGATCACTCGTCAATATCGCCAGTTCACCCAGCACCATTAGTCATCTGCACTGTGTCTTGTCACTCCACACAGCTGCTCGCCGTCTCCCGCTTTCAACTCTCATTTTTCTCTTTCTGCCCAACTTTTCTCTTCTTTTTATATTCCTCACCAAATGTGCCCCGATTCTAAGGCATTCCTGTCATGGTCCATAGTGGCGGGGGGTGAAAATAGGGCTGGGTATAAAAGAAAAGACGAGAGTGCCGCGGCTCATGTGTAGGCGGGAGAGTTGAGTTACATGCCATGTGTTCTCTTTTTGCTTTTTAGAGGGGGGGTTGTCATAATGTGTTGCGTTGTCCACTCTGGCTCAGAGGGTCAGATTAACAAGAAGCCCGGGTCCCTCTGCATTGGTCCCCTCACAGGGCACAATGACAGAAGCGATCCATCACTTCTGTCCCTAACAGGGTGGGGGTCGTGAGGGGCTGGGGGGCTGTGGGGCAGGGCCATGCTCTGGCTGGCTGATGGAGGGTTGTGGAGACCAGGATGGGGCTGGTTAAACTTTAACCAGCTCTCTTCCTACACACTGAAAACCACATTCAGCCACCATTCTCTGCTGTGGGAGATTGTGATGTTTCATCAACCCAAGATTCATGACCCGCCGCCCACTGGGAAACCCCTCTCGCCCACTCACGGCCTCGCGCCCACCTGCTTCCATATGGATCACTTACGGCAAAGCCCCAAACTTTTGGGCTGTAGCGTGGGAAGAAAACAACTCCGAGGTCTCTTATCCATCTGCTTGTAGAGCAAGTGGCTATATTAACCCAGCCCTCTGCACGTGCCATACAGCCCTCTGACATACTAACCATGACTGCACATTCCAAACTGTTTCGCCTCTGTTTGTCTGAGGCGCTGTCATAGTCCCAGTCAACACATTTCCACAGTGCATCGATAGCAACAGTCTGCTTTGTGATCGTAGTGGGGTTATTTCTGGGGCACACCATGGTTATGGCGTGAAAAATGATGGCTGGCCTTTTGATAGTCATTTAATACACAGTTGCACACTTTGATAGAATTTGGCAAAAGCCTCTCCCCGGTGAGTTAACAATGCGTTCTGAAAATCATATTTCCATGGCGGCCCATTCAATCTTATCCCCCTGTCCAAGGAAAAACTGCAGTGACAAATGGGATGTGAGCACACTCTGGGTGGCTGTGGGTCACATCAGGTGCAGTGCAGGTTGGAGGTGTTAACCCAATGTGTTCCTGTTCACTGGTCCAATCATCTTCATTGATTGCGCCAATGATTGAGAGGCTCCTAGCTATCTTTATGATGCCATGAGGAGGAAAGGGCTAAGGAAAGGGGATGAACCGTAAAGGAAAACGACAAATAGGGGGAAAAAAAGTACATACAATTCATGTCATTTTTTTCCACACATAACACTAAAAGGTTTATCTATTTATCTATTTCTATTTCTCAGTTATTTAAGACTTAATATTTGTTCACCGTGTCCAGAGCAGTTGGAGTCATGTGACAGCCTGATCTAATTAGATATGATGAGATGACTCGAGCCCGTGCACACACTTAATAATGCAGTAATTTCTTCCCATTTGACATGTGGAGAGTGAGGGAGTGACATTCTGAGGGGAGAGGGCAAGTGCAAAGGGGGTGTGTGTGCGTGTGCGTGTGTGTGTGTGTGTGGGGCGGGGGGAGGGGGGGTTAAAAAAAGAGTAGGGTAAGAGTGGAATAAGGTGCTGCTGGATGGTGGTGGTGGTGGTGGTGGTGGTGGAGGGGTGAAGAGGGGAAGTGAGCAGGGGAGCTGTCCATTTGTACAAACCTAAGAATCTGTCATGTGTCGGGTCGCGTTTTCTTCGCCGTGACGCGGAGGTGGATTTGACAGGCAGGACTTTCTCTCCTTCATCCATGCTGCAAATGACATTACGGAAATTGCGTTTGTAGCGTTGCCTAGGCCAGGGACTCCTGGGAAACCGGCAGGGTCACAGGGGTCTGGTAGAAAGAGAGACAGAATGGAGGAGTGAAAGAGTGTTGGGGAAAAAAAACAAAAAAAAACAGAGCAGAATAAACAACAGACTCAATGGCGTCTCAGAACCCTTAAATCGAACATATGGACCAGTGCAGAAGAGGAGACCAGTTGAAATAATGCTAATAATAGTTGTTATTCAGATAAAACCAGTATGTGACAAAAAACCCACTTTTGCCACAACGAAACTGTAATTTGTTTCAGCATCAGCAGAGCAGACCTGAGCCAGGATGTGCAGGGATTACTCCTTCCAGGATATACTCGGGACTGAGTACAAGATTTGCTACCTGGTGTCTCTTAGGACATGCACAGACTCCTAAATATTTCAGCAGTAGAAATGAACTGCTCTCTCAGGGGGGCAATCCTGTGCCTGATTGCTCTGCCCTGACGTTTATAGCCCGGGTAGATCCGGGTCGACCTGGGCCAAGCCATGGTCCCCACCACGCAGGACTATACATCCCTAACCTTCACTAACAAGGAGCGGGGGATCAGCACGACCTCTTCCATAAAGTATAATTACAAGTTGAAGGCAGGATTTTGTGCTCCTATATGTGTGTGATTTCCCCCTTTACTGCTCGCAATCAATCTTTAATGAGCCATTGAATATTAACTGGATTTGTAGGAACTGAGTGTCAACTCCCATGAGTGTAAGCTGGAGGCCCAAGGTTTAGCAGACAGTGAAGCTGGAGGAAGGGGTGGGGAGGTACAAGGACGGACTTCTTTGCAAGGCGGGGGTTGAGTGTTTTACATGGGGGTTATATGCAAAAAAGTGGTTATAGTTAATTACAATTACAATAATTGACAATGGGCAGGACAACCAGGGCAATTGTAGTCTTGGTACCCCCCCTGAAGCCTCAACAGTAAATGCATTACAATAGGGCAAACACTGGCGCAAGAAGCATGAGACGAAAGCAGCGTGAGCATTGATCTTTGAAATTTGCGTCTGATTACATCCAAGTCATAATTTATGATTAATAACACTGGTCACAACAGAAGCCCTTGTCCGGACCCTCACGCAGACCATCAGAACAGCCAGGGCCCTCCAGCAGAACTGGGGCGACTGCCTGGACTCTAACCCCCTGCCAGCCAATCTCTTTGTCACTGTGCTGCCTGCTACTGATTAATGGACGCAGGCTTGTGATCAGAAGGCTCAGATAAGGCCGAGGTCCTGCACTCTCTGTGTCGGCGGGCTACACAGGGGTGTAGCAGACTGAGACAGATTAGGCCTTGATGCTGACCCCTGTGGAGAGTCCTCTGGGCGGGAGGAGCAGGACAGGGGGCCTGGGGATAATGGGACCCCTCTCACACCTTTTAAAAGAGAACATGTTTATGGCTACTTAGAGGAAATTGATTTGATTGTGCCAGAAACGCATGTGTGAACACCCCTGGCACTTTTATTGGCTATTTGTCTTTTAAGTCACAGCTGGAGAAATTTATGCCCACGTTGGGGTTTAGGAGAGGGGGCGCTTGGTTGTGAGTGTGTGTGTGTGATTAAGAGAGTAAATATGAATATGTGCGCACATGCAGGCACGTGTCAGTGTGTGCAAGGTGCACAACAGCGGGTCATGGTAAGCGATGCACTGAAGGTGCACTTTAACTCAGTGTCAATCATCAGGTATCAGCCCGAATGACTAAAGCGCATAATGGAGTCACTGGTGGAAATAAAACATCAAGATTTGTTGGAGCACATTAATTCACTGAATAGATGTCAACAGGCAGCGAACTTTCCTCGGCTCATGTTTCTTTGCTCATTTATTCTGACCCTATTAAATGACACATGTTTGGATATGAATTTCCGCTCGTTATTTAATTGGGCCAGAAAACGGAGTACGCTCTGCCTTTGGTTTTTTTTAAAAATATTGTTTTTATTATTATTTCTTATAATTTATAAGATAGAAAGCTGACTGATATCTTAATCCAGCTCTGCAGCTGCATAATATTTCGCGTCTGAATAGACAAACACAGCAGCAGTATTTTGTGGCTATTTTAAATCTATACAGGTGCACATTATATAAAGAAAATCTGCTGGCATCTCACTTTCTATACTGTTTTATGAATACTTGGTTCTGCACTCCTCTATCTCACAATCACTTCATAGCATTTATGGCATTTTTTTATTTGGGGCCCTTTAAAGCAAAGTCACGTCAACTATTTACATGCAATGCAGTTTAATCAGAGATTGATGTTCTCCCCTTTGATGATTTGAGTTGTGGTTAACGCTAAGAAGTCATCAATTTTAACCAAAAGATTTGCGTTGTCTACTGTTTCTTATCTCAAATATCATTTCACATCTACTCAGAATCGCCTTATGACCTGTGGGGTTCATACACCGATTTAGCATCCACTGCCTTACAGCCGTGGGAATGCAGCCGAGGAAGTATTTATTAATTGAACTCATTTGTTTACTTTGATTTTTTTTTTTAATCTAATAATTCAAGTTATTTAACTTTTGTTTCTACTGTAAATCAGTCTGGAAAATAAAATTTCCTTAAGGTCAACAGAGGCAGGGTCGTCTCAACTGAAAATAGGACAATGTAATAAACTGATGTTGCTCTCTGTCCCCAGAGAACACTACATTCTTTTGTAAGCAATGTCACATCAAAGTCAGGGGGCTTGTGCGGTTAGATGGGGGGATAATGGACTGAACGAGTGAAGAGGAAGAGCCTTCTCTCTCAGTCGGACGCAGATAAAGCTACGGGGAGCGTCATACCGCTCAAAACAGTCTGATTTATGTAAATTGAAGAATGTTATCGATTGGAAATTGATTTACTTCGATACGCGTATTCGCAGCCGCGGCAGTGACGCAGTGATGTGGGGCCCCGCCACCTCACAAATTTGTCTGCATTAAGACAAATCAAATTCATCTGTCCATCCTTTCTCTATCTGTTGCCATCCATCAGACTCATTGCATCTCTGCTGACAGGAGCAAAGCGTGAGTGTGTGCGCTTGTCTGTATGCAACTGTGTGCGTTGACAAAGTCTTTTCTGTGGTTGTGAGGATACAATTTTGTTCATGTTGATCTGTGCACCCTCAGAATTGAGGTTTAAGACTTTGTTAATGGGTTCAAACTAGAATAAGTGTTAGGTTAAGAGGATTAGGGATTGCAATATGTAAATTATTACACTCATAACTACAAAAAGCCCAATGCCTGTGTGTGTGTGTGTTTGTGTGGATGTGCACTGACTACACATTTATGCAAGTGGGTGCATATTGGACGTAATCCTATGTAGCCCCATCTCTGCATAGGCCTTACATACTGGCTGTAAAAGACATGAGGGAAACACAGTGAGCAGCACGGGAACACAAATAATGCCACTGTACAAAGCTGACAAAACAAAAGCACAGGGAGAAATGTTACTCACTAAGTCATTGTGATCTAATGTCTCTCAGCAACTTTATTATGGAACTATTTAGTTGCCATTTATTTACATGCAGTATTGATTCTATTATCCTGCTGGTAAAAGGGGTTCATAGGAGCCTGTGTTCATCTTAATGACTGAGTGTGAGAGTGTTTTTGTGTGCGTGTGTGTGCTTGTGCGCACTGACACTAAAATCTATTTAGGCAACAGTGTGTATGTTAATGTGTGTGTGTGTGTGTGTGTGTGCGTTTGTGTGAGAGAATTATTTGGCCATCCTCGGGGGATGGGGCTTCTGCTCCTCTCTCTTAGGTAATGGAAGCAATGTGTCCATAATCCCAGCGAATGACTAATAAAAGAGAGTAGCGCCTTGGGCCTGTTCCCTCAGCAATATTATGGCTGGGTATTAAACTGAGTGCCTGTGTAATACTGTCAAGTCACTGTTTCCTCAAGCACATTCCACGCGCGCTTTATTTATTTTTTTATTTTATCTTGCATACATCTGTATTCACAAATGAAATCAAAAGTGCTTTTTACGGGCGGAGATCGCTCTCATCGGTATAAAAGCTGTTTATAAAGTACCGGGTGCGTGAATCACCGCATCGCCGACGTCGGATCCATTGAGACACCTGAGGCGCTCATGAGCGCCGGCTTAATGGAAACCAAATGCCGCTTGAATACTAATAAGCCATGACACCATAACCCACAGCCCTCTACCCGATACCCCTGTACTCTCTTTAAATGCTCTTTAATGGCCGTGTCAGTGTTATACAAGACGCTCATTAGACACTTTAATTGGTTTGCCCAGTGTTGACAGCAGTGTTGATTGGCCGAGTCGGAGCACAGAGTTAGCGTGGCGGTTTGTGGGGGTCAGTGGTGAGGTCCTGTTGGTGACTAATGTGGTCGTAGTGGACACTGTGTACAGACTGGGGAGATGAATGGTATGGGCAGCAGGTGGGGGGTCTCCCTGTGGCAGCATGAGGTCATACTCTACTGTGTCTAACTAGTGAGCTCTAAGAAAATCAAGGTCCGGAGGCATGGGTAAGTCTGTACTAATTAGAGGACAGCCTCCTGTTTTGTATTGATTAGGCCACTTCTGTGGCAATGATGTCACTTTGGATCTGTTTTCATGGATACTAATAATCAGACTGGAGGGTTCTTTTTTCTTTTTCTCTATTTTAATGGCAGTTGGCAATTAGGGCGGATGATTGGATCTAGATGATCAACTTTTCACCTGACGTTTAGGAAGAGCAGAGAGTGTAACTGATGGAATCAATGATTTAATTCCAACAGTGATGAGTTCACAGGGCTGCTGTAAAAAAAGGCCTCTGACCATCAGTCTAATACACAATCTTTTCACTATTCATCTTTGATCAAACTATAAAAGGAATTGATGAGTGGAGTCCTGTCGTCCCTCTGTCCACTCACCGCACTGTGCCGGCCTGTGTGCAATGATTGATTTGGCTTTGGGACATATATTGCTTGACAGGCCCATTCTGACTGTACTTCATCACCAGGCATGGCTAAATGCTTTAAAAGCATTGATTTGCCTGAATTACAACACAGCATCGGACCTCTCACCTGTCTGTGGGGTGTTCGCACGCGAGCCTGTGTGTGCATGTGTGTGTGTGTGTGAGAGAGAGAGAGAGAGTGAAGACAGATCTCACCTCCACATATCATAACACTCGGCTCTCCTCTCCCTTTATCCCCGTCATCCACCGCCCCTCCCATCGATTTGCCCCATAAAAGGTGTTTAATTCAATCAAGAGGAAAGTGAGTGCCTGTTTTTCTGGGTCCATGTCGATAGTGGTATAATCAGTTAGAGTGGGCTGAGGAGACCTCCCTCACTCTCTCACTGACACACACTTACACTACCATGTTTTTTTTTTTCAACTCATCTGTTCTTCAGATCAAGTTTGTGAGGATAAGTTCTGAAGTGGCTTAAAAATACAGAACAGAAATTATGAAGTTGTTTTTTTTCACAAGTCATAAAACTTTTAAATAACGTTATTGACAAAACATTTTTGGATTCCACTAAAAGTCATGTATGAATATCTTTTACTGTATAATTTATATGCCATAAACTCTTCTCCCCTGAGCAAGGCATCCTTTACAATGCTTCTGAGCTCACACACACACACATGCGCGCGCACACACATGTACACACACACCTCTTCCAGTGTAGTTTGCACCACTGTACGCTGTACTAATATTCACATAGGTAGCAACAGAGCACACAACCCACTCGAGCACACAAACACAAGACACCTAACCACCAGACAATAAAGGGAATGAAGAAATAAAAGGTCCGATTCATCAAAATCACACAAGACTCTACCACCCAGTAAATTAAACAATATTTCATAATCACTCTGACAATGAGACAAGAGACAGCAATTTGGGCTGGGAGCTTCTCCTCAGCAGAGGAGAACACAAACACACACACACACGGACACACAATTATCAGCGAGGATGTGCTCTGGAGACCCCAGACACTCCCCTAGTACCTGCCCAATCAACTGTCCAACAACACACACCCACCCGGCCTTCATTTATCTTGTCTGTGTGTGTGTGTTTGTGTGTGTGTGTGTGTGTGTGCGTGCGCACGCGTGCACAAGCTAATTACCACCATGAACCATCCCACACACAGACCAAACCCAGACATTGTGGCGCTGTCCAGGGACATGGGAGGTGGGTAATTAGCCTTTCATTATTACAACAAAAACACACACACACACACACACACACACACACACACACAGATATATGCAACACATACCACACAGAAACCTATAGGAAGTGTGTTTCAGACCGTTTTGGGTCTAAGGACACTGCAGCAGGTCAACGTTAACAGCCTGTGTTTAATATTAGTTGCTATTTAACACAACATGTGACTTGGTCATTTTTCTTCACCTTCGTTCAGCTAACAACAGCTGGGTCAGCAGGGTGATGGAGCACTTAGTGCACTCTCTTGTAAATATTAACACTGACTACTTTATATTATTAACTAATATTACGAATACGCTAGTTCACGTTTCATTATTATTATTATTATTGCTTATTATTTGTACCGTTTTTGAGTTTGATTTCATTGTAACTTGCAACAATACTATTAATATTTCGCTGAATAAGTAACATAGAGAATAAGGAAAAGTAGTCGTGACAACACCATTGGATGCGAGAGGTGCTTTGCATTTCATTATGCCCGGCCTGTCTTTTCTCAAATCTGGCTTTGTATCAAACCGAGGAGAAAATCATTGCAAAATAGATCATTCATACCAATAAATCAGCAGTGTAATTTTCTGCAGGCACATACGGTTTACTCTGGGTTTGCTGTGGGAGCATTTGTGTCCAAAGACATGGTTATTGTTAAACTTTCTGAATGGAGAGCAAACAGACGTCGGATGTCAAGAATGAGACATAAGTCATCTGCGATAAAACAGTCCAAAACAACACAAACAGCACTCTGCTTACTCCGCTCTCCAAGAAGACGACACTTTGCCAGAGCTTAATTCCACCTCGGGGCCACGTGCAGTGTGCAGGGAACTGGTGCAGGTGGGTTGAAGATGTAAAATATCTCATAACTCCAAGCTGGCCCAAAAAGTACTCTATCCCACCACTGGCCCAGCTGTTGTCTAGGGGGGTGTAATTGTGTCAAAACCTTCTATTCCTCTCCAAGAGCGCCCCCCTAAAGCAGTTAGACGCCTCCCCCCACATGGTCCCGGGCATCATCATTTTCCAGCAACCATCCATCTTCGGCCTGCGATTAATTCTCTTCATTTCCGAGCACAGGCCATAAATCCTGGCACACTTAATTAATTTCACGGCCAACACGGGGCTCCTGTAAAGCGGGGATTGTTCTCGCAAAAGCCCATATTAATTATGCTATTTTACAGCCATCTCATTGAAGGCTGTGTTTCATCTTTCATAATTACATTTTCAACAACAACGGGGGCAACAAAAGGAGCCTAATTATGGATTTGGCGGCACGCTCCCTTGTAATAAGTCAACGTTAGCATCGGGCCCACAGCGCGGTGCTAAGGACACGGAGCGCGGCGTAGCCGTGCAGAATCAATGTACGCCTCCATGTTTTATTATTGTTACAGCGGCTGTGATTTTAGCTGAGAGGACAATCATAATGCAGAACATATTGAAAGCATTTGGTGGCCTGCTGGCATAAATTGTGTTGATGAAGTTAAAGGAGATTATTGTCACATCGAGGGTCTGGTGATCATTACTCTTGTTATGGAGCTCATTGGGTCTCGGTAGTGGAGCCCGTCAGCTGCTCTCCTGATGTTCAGGCAGGAGTATCTCCCTCATGTCAACACCTCAACCCATCAAGCAACACACGCATGTCTCTTATGTGTAAATGTGCCTTTATGATCCACAGCATGGACAGATTTAATACAGAGGCAGCTCCACTGACTTGTAAAAATGTGCTCATATATAGTCACGCGCACTCTTTGAAACTGCATTATGCCTGAAAAGATCGGTGGAGGGGTTTTCAGCTCTGGACCTTGTGTCACGTTCCACTGCCGGTCGGTGCCACAGGTCACCACCCAGTCATGACGGGTGTCACAGCCTGTGTTAACAGCCGCCTACGCAATTTGTCCAGCAAACTAGCCTCACACCCACACGCCCCTGCAACTAAGCAGTAATAATATACTCAAACACACATGCTCAACACAAGACCTGCCATAAGTATGCTGTGATGCATGGGCTGCCATGGCTGCCTGGTTGGTGGTAAAGTTGAAGCAGAAGGCTCGTGGTTGTTACGTCTCTGCGCCAAAGAGTAACTTCTAACTGGTTTTAACTTTTGAACATAACATGGCAGTCAGGTCATTGATTGGCCAACGGAGAGGAAGTCTCAGTTTTTATAATCAACGATCATTTATTAGCAAAAAGGGCAAAACCTTCACTGATTAAAGCCTCTCGAAAGATTCTGTTTAGATTTTTTAGTCTGTCTTATAATCGAAACTGAAACCTTTTTCTTGCAGTAATTATTATCATCAATCCATGCTCATGCACACAAAAGACACAAAGAGAATTTCCTTGACATTCTCTCTAATGAGGTGGGTTATCGTTATTAAACAAAATGCAGTGGCGACAACTAAAGGGAATGATCAATATGTCAATCAAAGAGAATTTAACAGAAGAAAAACAAGAAAAAAAGGAGACAGCGAGTCACACAGATCGTTCGATGTTACCAAACGTGCACTTTGTCAGGAGGAAGACAATGACCCTAAAAGTGAATTTGTGATGGGGACTCTGGTAATAATGGCCGCCTGGCTGACCTGCGGGCGCAGCTATGTCACCTCTGATCAGTGGTGTTACAGTCCACTGCCAGGTAGTCCTTTCACTTCCTATTAGGGTCCTCACATAGAGTCTGTGCGCAGTGGCAAGGGCCATAAGTCCTCCGACAGCGACCTTGAACATACGTGTGTGTGTCTGTTTATTCATGTGCAACCACCACAAGCATCTCCGCCTGTGTGTGATTGTGATTGTGATTGTGCGTGCGTGTGAGCGAGAGAGAGTGTGTGTGTGTGAAATATCTCTTCCTCTCCTCACCACTCCTTCCTTGTCAAGGCCATCGGTGATCAGTGGAGGTTAAAAGTTACAAATCACCCCTCCTCCTCACCCTGCCCTCCAATCCACCTCTTCCTCCTCCCTCTCCCCTCCCCACCCCACCTGTCCTTACACTCACCCAGGCGAGATTCTCCAGGGGCCTGGGTCTCATTCGTATTTGGGGCCAAGGCCCCCGTTGAGGGTCTGCAGGGGATCGCAGGCAGTGGAGGGCAATTACTCCTCAGCTTTAATTGGCATTATCATTTTAGCGGGCTGACAAAGATGGATCACCCGGCAGGACCCTGATACTGTCAGACAGGGAGAGGGGAGCAGAGGGAGAAGGTGTTGGGCTGGTGGGCACGATGAGAGAAAGGATAAGGGGTGAACAAAATGTAAGAGGAAGAGAGGAGCAGAAGATGAAGGGCAGAGGCGGGGGAAATAAATCTGATACTCGCATCTGCTGAGCAACTTGAACAAATAACCTCCATTACACAAGAAAGGTGTGTGAAGGAATTGTGTGGGCCAGTAGATTTCTGGGGGCATGTGTGTGTATGTGTATGTGTGCGTGTGTGTATGGCTGATTTTATGCCCGCGTGTGCAGGGGGGAAAGGGCAGGGAAGGGGGGAGGAGGTGTATTAGTGTAACCCACTGTGAATCCTGGCGAGGGCCTAACGAGCAGCGTGGCTGTGGCTCCATAACTCAGGTCCTGTAAAGCTGTCAGTGGAATTAAGAGGCACCCATTATAGGTGCCCATACAAGTGCCTCGATGCAAAATACCAGTCCTGTCCCTGGGGCCAATAGCAGCAGATAATTTTAGCTACTTAGTGAATCATCTTCAGAGCTGGAGCTGAGCTTTTTTTTTCTCTCTGTGCTTACAGCCTCAACAGTAAGGACACATTCAGCAGCTTTATATTTGTGCTTTACGTGTTGAAGATAGCCCCCCCCACCCCACCCCCTCTCTGGTTCTTGCCTGGTCTCCTGTCTCAGAATACCCCCAGATGCCCAGAATCTACAGAGGCTAAAACAGACACGCGAGACGGAAGCGCATTGATGGATTGATGAAAAATTATTATGACGCTGTCGGCCTTGAATTATTGTTCTGTCTGTTGATAATCCCTTATTTTTCCTCTCCCTGACATCCAACAAAATCTCTCAGTCTGACTGAAAAAAAAAAAAAAAACGAGGGACGCTTGATGGAAGATGATGAAGTGAGTGGAAGGAGGGGATGTGGGGCCCTCGCTTCCCACCTCTTTTAGGGAAAGAATGTACTTGAAGGGAACGTTGTACACTCTCTCTCTCTCCCTCTCTCTCTCCCTGATATGAAAAATGAAAACTATAAGGGATACAATAATAAAAATAGCAGTATGAGTGGACAGGCCGGAGCAGTCCATTACTCACAGCTGCTTTGGGCTGCGTGGTAAAAATGTGCTGCTCGCTGCAAAAGCATGCATCACCGCCAGCCCAAAACAAATGGGCTGTCTCCAACGTATTTACCTCCAATTGTTCAAGCATTTGTAGGGAGAGCTACGGCCTGTCCAGACAACTCAGGCCTGTCCATCTGAGGGACATGGGCGTGGGTTATTGGGAGACATGATAAGAGAGACATCGGATAAAATGTATGACCACAACTCAGGAAAAAAAAGATCAAGGTGAAGGAAAAACAGGAAGCAGGGATAGATCTGAATAGCAATGTTTTTTTTTTCCTATTTGACACTTGTGTTATATCAAAGTGAAAAGGGAGAGCTGGGCCAAATTGAATGAATAAAAAAATGAATAAAAATGAATTAAGTTTTCCAGTCATTTTTACATTGCCTGTAAATGATCTACTGTCTGAAAAAAGTATTGACCGAAACAATAATACAATGCCTTAATTGGCTCTTTACATATCCCAAATTGGCTGTAAAATCAGACTTATAAAATGTTTATTGTTACAGCTGTATTTAGGTTTATGAGAGTGTAAAAAGAGTATATATATTTTAATGAGGGGCCTATGGTTGAATGACAGTGATCATGTCTTCAGATCTGTTTTTCAACAGCAATAAAGATTTATTTTCAGCACTGGTCTAAACCTGTGTTTCTCCATATATTTATTTTTTTTGTGGCATTTTTAAAAGCCAAAAAAGGAGAAGGGGGATTGGGTCAGCTCATCCTGCATGCAGTACTGTCTCATGTGCACCCTAGATAACAGTATCTTGGAACGCATCAACATTGTTTTGCTCCAGATTGCTCCCTCATCCACCTCCTCCCACCGCCAAGCAGCCCCCCCCCCCCCCCCCCAATCTGAGAACCACTGGTCTAAAAGGAAAGCTTATTAATCTGGAAAGACAAGCAGATCCTCCTTTAAGTTGTTATTTTTGTTGGTGTGTGTTACAGAGGAGTATCATTCTCATGATTAGATGTGTATTTGTCTTCTCTCCGAAGCCATTGATGATGTTGGAAAGGGAGACAAGGAGGAAGGGGAGTGTTGTGTATAAACAGAGCGGAGGAGACATGAGGAGCGAGGGAGTGGGATTCACACAGGTTTGTTAGTGTCCCTGGGAAGCTGGGTCTGATAATGCTGGCTAATAATTCCATTTGGCCAACTGTTTTAGACACTTATCATTCTATTCTTGATCATTTTGGCTTTAAAGGGATGAGGAGCAACAACAACACTGAGCCCCTGGGAGGCTCGAGGCTGGGATCTGAGCCGGATTCAAACTGCAGCCTAACAGCTCCACATCTCCCATATCCCGGCGTGATCCAGCTGTGCTTAATGACAAAGCCCCACTCTAAAACAGCCCTCCCGATTAACATGGCTCTCCGCTACGCTCCTGTTTATCTCCCGTACAGTCGTTAGCCAGGATGGGCCAGCTAATGATGAGTAGTTTACAATATGGTACTGTGGCGTAATCGGCCTCCTGTCATCATCTTGTGACGGAGAGAACGCAGCGCAGACTCCAGCCTGTAGCTCTTTACCCGTCGTCCATCTGAGCGACGGCAGATTCTGAGCATCACGGCGATAAACAGAAACAAGTAAGCCTAGTTTTTGTTATGATGATCTCGCTTTAAGTACGTCAACCACCGCCTGCCGGAGACCACATCAATGATACGCTGGAAGCAAAGTGGTAATCAATGAAAAGCCCCGTTATTGTCCCCATCACATTAGCGGGAAATTTGCAGTTGAGACCTATGCATTATTATTACTCCCTCAACATCAGCGCTGAGTGCTGTATTTTGATGTGTGGGTGTTTGGGAAACAAGGTTATCGATGTAAAACAAAGAAATTGCTTTGGAAATGAATAAAGCAAAAAGGAGAAATGAAAAGGGAATTGCGGAGCATGGAGGCACGGAGGAGAGAAAGTGAGACGGAGAAGAGAGAGAGAGGGAGATGGAGAGAGAACTGGATATTTAATTTATGTGGGGAGTGGAAGAGAGTGGCAGTGATACATGGGTTTGTTAGTCAATTGATAAAGGAGAGGAAATTTCCTTAAAAAAAAAACATTCATCACCGAGAGATATGGCCACCATACATCACCTATTTGCAAACAACAACGGGCTAATATTTATCCCTAGAAGGGACAGAGTGACCCTCACACACACACACACACACACACACACACCACCTCACCATGACCTAATTAAGCTAGGAGAATAGACTCATTAATTGGAAAAGAAAATTAAATTCTAAAGAAAACAACAAAATAGCAAGCATCTCCTCCCTATTGTAAAAGAAAAGCCTGTACGTTGCTGCTGTGTTGTTATTTCTCAAAAACACAAGATACAAACACATAAAGTCCCACGTGTGAGCTTTTAGAGCTGCCGTGGTTGTAGTAATGGAGAATCTGAGAGCCGTGGCCCCAATAAGGAGAGTGAAGAAGAATATCGTAGAATGCACAGAAGCTATATCAGTACATTTCTATGCAAACACAGCAGACACACACACACACACACACACACACACACACACACACACAGTAATGTATTAACTGCTGAATGTGTCTTGCTGCAGGCAGAATCTTTCATCTTTTCTCACCCAGTCGACTTGGTGTGGGGAGACTTGTAAATTGTCAAGGCTGAAATTTAATTATTCAATCCCTCATGATCGATCATTAGTTAAAATACCCAATCTACAAAGCCTGCTCCCACCCACCCTTCATCGCCACCCCTCCACGTGGCCTATTATGACACTGCCAGCATTATAAAAAAAAGGGGGGGTTCATGTTTCATTCACAAAAAATATCTCAATAAATTCTAATTCCCCACCAGCAGCTTCCATTTAATTTGAAAAGCAAACAAACAAATAAATAAATGTGTAAATAAACGTGGCTGCTGTGTGGGATGGTGCTGCGTGTATGTTTGGACATGTGTGTGTGTGTGTGTGTGTGTGTGTGTGTGTGTTGGGGTGCACTGGGGATGTATTCGGGGCGTCTTTCTTGCGACTCATAGTCCAGATGGATGACTTGTACAGGGGAGTGTATTTATTTTGCGGCACGGCGACATCAGGAGATTTGTTATTCCCTGGCGTTGCCGAGTTTTTCACATTGCTCCACATCCCTGGGACCATATTTCATCCCCACACCCCCAATCCCCAAACAGATTTATTTACGGGCTCTCTCCCTGTACATACACCCGCTTCCGACACAAGCATACATACTGCTTAAGACATATACGCGTGCATATACACCATGAACAGTGCACATGTTCAAGCACTGAGGACCACAAGCACACCTTATCTGAAATCAAATGTATGAACACACACGACACACTTATGTACAAATATACAGAGACATTTTTTATCTCTGCTGCAGTGCACTCTATGATTGTCCAATGAGGATATTAAACAATATTGCCACGTTACCATTCTGTTTAGGTCCACAGCATCTTCATGATGGGGCTGTAATTGCTCTCATATATTTCACGAAACAAGGACGTGTCCTCAACCTGGAAAGAAACAAAACAGTGAAGTAAATAACACTGCGACGGAGTAACGTTCTCTACAGATTATTATAAATGTGCCAACAAACTAAGTTCAAATGCATTAAGGGTAAATTGAACATTCATAAACCCAGCTACTTCTCTAACCCGATGAACCAGGTGAGAACGGTGGCCTTAATTTTGATGTGGGAGGATGTTGTACCTGCCTGATCTGCTCACTAACTGTGCATACTGAAGGATATTTCTATCATTAAATGAAGATGTTTTGTGTGGTTTTGTGAACCTCTACAGCTGCTGATAATCAGTGTTAAGAGACTAAAAAAACTAAACTGAAAAAAAAGAGGATGTAAAAAAAAACATGTGAGCGGCTGCATTTTTTCATCCTCCCCTCTGGGTTTGCGAATCATGTAGGTGGCGGGGGGTGAGGTGGGGTGGGGTGCGGAGGTTCAACATTTTCTTACAGCGAAAGATAGAAAAGGAGAGAGACAGAGTGGGGGGGGAAAGGGATGGAATAAAATATTAAAAGAAATGATGAGAGAACAGGCAAAAAGGAAGGATGCAAACAAAGAGTACAAAGCCCAATTGAATCCTATCTCCCCCTGACTCCCCCTCTCCAGGAGACTGTTAATAAACAGGGGGTGGATGTGGTGAAATGCCAGGTACTCTGTTTAGAAATGAATAACCCAGGCATATCTGTCTCTCTCTCTGTGCGTGTGTGTGTGTGTGTGTGTGTGTGTGTGTGTGTGCGTGTGTGTGCATGCATGTAGGAAGGAGGAGGATGTTAGGGGTTCCTCGCCCTGGGTCTCTCCCTATCTGTGTGAGTAATGACTCGGACTGCCAGTGTTGTGGTGTCGCCCCATCTATAACCATTTACACACAGCCACACATACAAACAAACACACGCGCACACACACATAGAGAAGATTAATCAGATGGGAAACAGGGCAGGTGGATAGACACTGCAGCAGGCTGCGTTCATCCATTCAGTCCTAAAACAGACATGTTGTAAACACTCAGGCAAAGTTTTAGGTGAAAGCAGACGCTGACCCACCAGCAGCTGACAGCTTCACTAACACAGAGGAGGAATACACATTTTCATTTTTTCTACACACGCACAATACAGTTTTTTACACTGCTGCCCCACACATTTCCCCATAGAGGAATCATACAACAATGGAACAGACCCTGTAAACACCCACCAATGATATAAATAACTGGAACTGACAATATACATCTGACTCTTAATAAAAACTATACATTTTAATGCCATGACTGATGTTTTTGTAATAACAATAAATTAAATGACAACAAGGCATTGCTTATGAAAGTAAGAGAATTATTACCTGGATCTAATGCTCCCTTTGGCTTTATGAGATATGCGATTCCGCTCATTGCTGTAAGCCTTAATTGTGTGTTTCAATGATGCAACTATTTTCAGTAGTTTCAGGAAAAAGCTCTACAAAAGTCACTGTGCAGTAGCTGCTCAGCAGGTTCAGCAAACATCTCTTGCTCGGCCTTTCTTTTTAAGACAGTTATTTGTCATCTTAACAACAGGTTTCAGCTTTTTTATCTGGAGCATCTATAACCTCTCTTCACAGCTTCCCATGATTTTGTGCCAGAGGCTCTTCATTTTCCTAGTTGCTATAACCTCCATCACAACTGCTCCCCTCTTCAGTCCTGCAAAACCTCCAGGTTTATGTAAAGATGCATCACTGCTGATGTGCTTTGTGGGCATGTTGCCACAGACACCAGCTTTACAGCTGCAAATTTACCTGGTGCTGATGTGCCGAGTCAGCATGGTGTGACTTTGTTTGGCAAGCATTTAAACGTAACAGGTATTCATTTAAATGTTTAAGACCTGCACGCTTGGTTCAATTATGCAAATTAAATGAACTTATTTGAACAACATCGGGTGCAGAGTGCCCTTTTTGCTCAGAATGGAGGTTTGTAACCTTAAAAACAAGTAATTGCACTACTTTCGGTGTACTTATACGACAATTTTTAAACTACACCAGATGACAACAAAAAAACAAAACAACAAATAAACTTCCCTTACAGCGTAAAAAAAGGCTCGACGGTTGAATAAAGAGAATAAGAATACGCAGTGTTAGGGTTAAACATACGCTAATTGTCAGTTGGACGTTGAGTTTCTGAAAAAAAGAAGGAGTAAATAAAACAGCCATTACATTAGGTGATGTAAGTGAACACGAGTCCTTCGTAAATAGCACTTGTCCTGTGGGTTTAGAGTAGGTTGGGGTGTGGTCCAGTGGTCAGGGAAATGGCCGGATGACCTGAACTGTGCTGAGTCATGTCCCATGTGAGGGATAGAGCTGCCTCCACTGGGCTCCGGGACGTGCACTTAACCTGCAGTAATTACTGGAAACAACACTGAGAACACGGGAACATGGAAGTCGTGGAAGTGGCTGGAAGATTTCAAATTACTCTGAGCCTCTAGAGGCAGACTGCGGGAAATCCAGAACTGTAATGTGGATGCTTGAGTGGGATTTATCAGACAGGGGTTCATCACACAAACAAGTGATTTATGTATTTTCCAGCTGCAATTTATATCCTTGCTAAGATAACGTCTGCAACATGGAGACAGTCCTTTGATAAGTATGGCAATCATTAATGGCAACGGCACCGATATGAATAATGACCTTACACAATTGGTCAACATTGATTGGATTAACACTGAAAGGGAGGAGGAGGCGAGTAAAGCAGAAGGCGAAGAGCGAGAAATCGGAAGGTAGAGGGAGAATGGTTGAAGAAATAGGTTAAAGGGAGAAAGAGAGGACGGAATGAGTGGAGAGGAGGAAAAAGGGGGGGAAAAGAGAGAAAGACAGAGGGGCCCTGCGAATGAGACCCAAACGCCTGCTAAAAATCATTAATCTTGTGGGGATCTGTGTCAGCGAACGGCGGCGACACAAAGAGCTCTAGGAGCAGCGAGGAGAGCAGCTCAGTGACCCGAGCCCAATAGGCTGAGAAAGGCCCACCAGGCTTTAATAGACTTTTGCTGATCCGACACTTGTTTGCTGGGAGCCACAAAGAGGCGATTGCAGGGGCTGACAGGGGCCTGCAGGCCCGGGGGCTCCCCTCCTGGTCCATGATAAATGACCCAGGGTGGGCAGGGCCAGGGCCGAGGCTAGAGGAGAGGGGTGAGAGAGCCGAGAGGCAAGGAGGTCACCCAGCAAGGGAGGATGGACAGAGGAGGAGAAGGGAAGAAAAAGAAGGGTGTGGAGAAGTGAGGTGTTAAAAAAAAAGTTTAATTAAAGCGTCAGATGATGAGACCAATGATGATGACGCTCAGGGAAAGTGGTGAAGCCGCCTGATCATCCTGAGAGGAGAATAAATGCCCTCGGCTGCATCCACCATACAGTCAAACTGCAATAAACTGACCTGGGGTCTGCCAACTTGTGCAGATAGTTTTTTTTTTCTGTTTGCAAGTGAACAGAAAGAACTAATTCTAATTCCAATCTTAAACTTTTGAACTTGACACACTAATAAAAGGCTCTTTCAGATATGACACAGAGCCATTTGAGTATTATTAAACACCCTTCCTTTACTCTTAGTATTAAACCACACTGGTGCTGTATACACCCCAATGTAGTTGACTTATATTTTCCAGAATATGATATGTAGTGGAAATTTAATGTAAGCCAGAGGTCCAGTCTGGTCTGACAGCTCCACATGCAGGCAATTAGAGACGACCATGAACAATACAGGATGCTTTTAAGCTCTGACATGTTAAAGCCAGACGGCATTTCAAAACCAGGCAAAGAAAAAAAAACAAATATTCTATATCCGTTTCATCCGAAACATTAAATGTACAAGTTTTTCTTAAAAGAAGCAGGTGCTACTCAGGATTAGAAATTATAATCATATATAAAATCCATGCTAAGAACTTTGTAGCTTGTATGTTTTCTTCAAACTACAGTAGCCGGTTATTTCAAATACAGATGTAAATTGCGGTTATGAGCAGAGGATACCAGGCTTTAATTATGTTACTCCTGCACTCTGATATTTGGTTCTTGTGGCGTAGCCTACATTCTGTGGTCACACGGCGCCGGTTTATGATAAAAACCAATGTTATGCAGAAGCCTCAGCACAGAGCCAACTGGAACAAAGCCAAACTATTGTACATAGCATCGCAATTTACATTAATGAAATGACCACAGCAAAAGGCAGATTTATTGTTCTTTTTCTTCTGGGATTAAGCCACTACAGTGCATGCTGACATTTATTTGTTGTTATATTTACAACACGTCAATCAGACATCTAATCTCAGAAAAGGCCTACAATTATCCCCTGGCCTCGCCATCACATGTTTACGTTCCCTGTCTGTCTGTCACTTCACAGAGAGACTAAAGAAGTTCAGCGCTCCAGCACGAGCTGTCTGCACGGGATTAGTGACAGGAAAGAAAGAAAGAAAGAAAGAAAGAAAGGAAGACTGCATGTCACTGATGATCCAAATCAAAGCATTAGCAATGAGTAAACGCGCCACCAGAGGCGCACTGTCACAAGAAATAAGCCCTAATTTTCCCTGCGTGCACAACTACCTGCTCAGCGTGTCACTGATGAGAGTGACTGCTGTGTGGCAGAGCTATGACTGTGGACCGCGTGAGGAAGAGTGGACGTGAGAAGATAATCATCTGGCTTCCCCCCTGTCCAATCGATCCTTTTCTCATATTCATGAGATTGCCAGAATTTGCACTTATCTCACCTCTTGCTGTTTTCCCGACAGACTCCTCAGTCAATTACCCCCGATAAGGATGTTGGCTTTGTTCGGAGACTGTTTACACTGACGACGCGTCTTAATAATACATGTTTTCACAGACAATCGATCAGTCTGGAGTAAACAAGGATGCCCGAGTAACTGCGTGATGTTAAACAGAAGATGTAAGTTTAAACGGGGGAGGGGGGGGGGGGGGGGGGGGGGGGGGTGGGGGGGGGGGGGGGGGGGGGGGGGGGTGAACGGACAAACTTACATTTTAGACAAATGCAGGGATAAACATTGTGCTATTATTAGCATTGTTATTATTTTATAACAGTAAACAGAGGAGGAGTGTTACTAGAAACACCTGCGACTCAGAGGAGCTGGGTAAAAAAAAAGATAATGGCCAAATAATGGCCATCAGTTGACACCGCATATTTCTCCACACACTAGTTACGTCCCATGTAAAAGCTGTATCAATCAAATAATAAACCACGTGACAGGACCATCGTTAGTTCTCCGAGTGGAAAAGTTTCGAAAAAAGGCACAACAAAATTAGAAATTAAAAAAAAAAAACTTTTTGGAGGCTGTAGCCTCCATCGTCTCTCCCTCTCTCAGGCCTGCGTGTCGGCTGCCTCCCGTCACGTTCTGCAACATTTCCAAGAACGGTCGTGGGGGGGGTGGGGGTGGGCGACCATTACCATTACGCACGCCAAAAGACCACTGAATTCAACCACTAGTTCACCCCAGAGTGAGACAAAAAGGCAGCTTCTGACTCTAATAGAAAAAAAAAGTATTCCTCATAGTCAGTGCATCCTGCCATAGAGACGGAGCTCCAGCCAACACGGATCCCAGGGCAGGGCAACCTGCCGGCCCGGCCGCCTCCGGACAGCCGCTGCACGTGCACGGATGGCTCCTGGAGCAGAGGGGAAATCCACAGTGTCTCTTCCTGTCCACACTCCGTGGGCCTCCAATGTGGGAGCTGCGGGCCCGGTGCAGGTGTTGTGATGGGAGCTGTGTGTGTGCCACTGCAGCCTCCACGCCTCAACTGTTACATGTAACATTCAAAGGTGATTTTATTTCTCTTATTCATTCCTAAAATCCGTAGGACGGGACTGTCATTAGGGGGCGAATGAGCAAGCATCAACACTTTTTTTCGCTGTCCATAAGCACACGGATCACTTAATAGATCATTAACCACCGATATGCTGCTGACATGGACGCTTTTTTACATCTCGTCTCTCCATTACAGCCCGTTATGAGCGGAGGGGGAGAGCCGGCGGCAGGCCTGCCTGGATCTATTAGGCGCTGGACTCGGGCTATATTAGAGAGCATTAGGACCTAATGGGGCTGCCGCCGGGTCGGCTTCGCTGGGAGGCGGCGGCACGGCTCGGCTCGGCACGACTCGGCTCGGCTCGGCATTGCACGACTCGCCCAGGACGCTTTCTGAAGTTTGGAGATGAGAACCGAGACGCTCGCCGGCAGGTTCGACCGAATAAAAGAAAGAAGACTTGAACGCTACCTGCACCTTTATTTTCGTTGGCCAAAAAAAAAAAAAAAAAAAAAAAAAGATTTATTTTTATTTTTGCGCTCCACCACAGGGTGACATGCAAATATTAGTAGTAATGAGTAATGACTAAAAAGCACGAGGAATAAATGTAGCACAAAGTGCGTTTTAATATATCATCTAAATAGACCTTTGTAAATTTGGGTTAAAATAATGTAGGCGTTTAAAAATATTATAATAGGCCAGCAGTCGAATATTAATTATATTACTGATAATTAAATTAACACGCAGTGGCGAGAAGCTAAGTGATGATAATAAATCATTCTGTTGTTTGTGTTAAGTTGTGTCCTGGTTGGTGAAAAGCCTCCTCTCGGTGCCTCGTAAAACGATTATTGTTCTTAGTCAAATGTTTACTGACCGTTTAAATTCTATTTATTTTCTAAATTGTTTTTTTTTTAATTACAGTCGTCGTGTATAACAATTAAATGTTACACTGAACAGCTAAGTGCACAAATTATGCTGAAATGATGAAATCTATGACCTGGAATTAAAAGCAGGTTGCAGGTATTGTGTCACTTAATGCTCGGAGAGTACAGGCTAATGATTTATGACTGGATTCAGAGTTCATCTATTGATACACTGCCGCACACCTCGGACTGATTAAGAATTGAAACTAAACAAATAAGCCCTTCATTATCGGATTTCATCTTTGGCAGCCTCCTCTTACATCCCGGCTGATCAATACGCTCTGGTCGCGGCTGTACTCAACCGTGGATATGAGGTGGAAGCGAAATGATAATCCAATCGATCTCTGCAATTGACTCATTTACAAGCAGTTTCTTTTTTTGCAGGGAAGCGAGACACCGGCTCGCGGCGCTTCTCCGCGTTTGTCTCCTCGGACAATTAAAACACAGAACAAATCAATGGGGCGCGCGCACATCCTGCACGATCCGATCTCACCGGTCAAACTACCTGTTAGACACTGTCCTGGGGTGATCGCACGTGTCACACTGTCGGACTCAAACGTCACACGTTAATTGTTGCCAGTCATATACGCAGGGTGTGACCTGTCCTGTGAAACGAGCATTTCAGGAGATAAAAAAAAAATGAACATTTAAAAAAAAAATAAACATCAAATCTATCTTATCGCAGCATCTTCGCCAGTTCCCGTGTTGCCCACGCAGGGGCAGCCTTGAGCCTGTTTTCTGGTGAATCCCCAGTTGTGATGGTGCCCGATGTAAAACAAAGTGTCCGAGCCAAGAGGAGCCTAATGTGGGAATCTGGGAGTAATGACAGGCTCTGAACAAAGTAAACTTTACTTTGATCGGACCGAATTACACGTGACCTATAATGGTTAAATCACCAGGTTACACAAATACACACAGGAGAGCTGTGGTCGTGTTACATCAAGTTCGGCGCAGCAAGGTCATTATATAGTCGCCAGTGAGGATCAGCGCAGCCTATATATACAAATAATTACAGGGGTTTGATTGTGATTATGTGGCCATCATAAGGTCTAAAAGCCAAAAAAGTGTTTGTATCTGCAACGTTAAACGGCAAGTTGTGCGTCCTTGTTTTGCACGAACGGCCAAGCTTCAACTTTTGGACACTGTTTTAATAATAATAATAATAATAATAATAATAAGATGAGCCACAGGGTCACAGCGTCGTTGGCCTTTAGTGGCTGGTTCATTCAGTCTGACCGGCGGTTGCTTATTGTGTGCGTTTCTTTCTGCAGGTGAAAATGTTGTTAGTTATAACTGTCAACATGTAATTCTTTTCTGATTTCCTGAGGAAATCAAATGATATGAAGTACTTTGACGAACAATGCCAGATTAAGCCATTTTGTCTTTGCTTCTATTCTTATTCTTTTTGTGGGAAATGATTCAGAGTGCATTAGGAAACAACTTAAACGGGTGTAGCCAGACACGGTTCTCCACACGATTCTTTTTTTTACGGTGAAAACTCATGTTTTTATATTTTAAAAAAAACATTTTTAAAAGGTTGTGGCACGTGACTCCCACTGGAGAATCTCCATTGACCTCAGTGCACTACAGCCTGTAACTCACACATATTATTCTCATTAAGACCTGAGAGGTGCCACGGGCAGAATCCACAGAGTGAAGGCATCCCCCTCCCCTCGCCCCCCCCTCTCTCCTCCTCCTGCTTTTAGGGAAGTCAGTCAGCTGACTGTCTGAAGCTGTCAGGACGGTGCCGTGCGCCCCCCTCTCCGCTGTCCTCCCCCTCCTCCTCCTCTGATGGAGCGCGGAGTCCGGCTCCCATTGGAGAGCCGAGCGCCGCGGATCCAGCCTTTCAGCGCGACGTCACCGCGCGCTATAAGGATAAAGCGCTGGCTGGCTCCGAGCGCAGTCTGCTGGATACCGGAGAGCGGGAGAGAGCAAGAGAGGCGAGCCTTGAAACCTCTGCGGTGCAGAGCTGGAAAAGCTGCTTCTCAGCGAAAATCAGACGCCCTATTTACACCGCTCATTCGCTCCTGTCATTTTCCTGGAGAAAAAAAAAGGGACTTACAACCAAGAAGTCGCAACGAGGACTGGTGCCCGTCTCAGCGACCAAACCTGGTATCGCTTTTATTATATTATTATTTATGTTGACTTTTTTTTTCACGTGAATACACTTCTACTGAAGGGACTGAGGTTTTGTTTTATTATTTTTTATTATTTTTTTTTATTTTTGCACTGAGGCTCATTGCGTTCTACCTCCTGCCTGGTCTCCCTGCCAGACTGTCCCAGCAGAAGTAGGCTACATGACGCACATCGTGTGCGCAGCGTTAGTCTGAAAGTTTCCCTCCGCCACTTTTTTTTTTTTCCTCGTTTTCCTTTTTTTCCCCACTCCCACGGTGTTTCATGCTCCAGCAAGTCAGCGCACAGCGGTGGAGGAGCCAAAAGACCGATTGCATGAAACAGGAGCGGAGAGGAGAGACGCTGATTAACAAGTCCGCTTTTGTGACGCTTGCCAGCAGCTTTGCGAAGAGTCGCGACAGCAACATGAGCGCGGAGATGAGCATGGGTCCGGAGCTACCCAGCAGCCCTCTGGCTCTGGAATATGTCAATGATTTTGACCTGATGAAGTTTGACGTGAAGAAGGAAGGCCTGGTCGGCCTGGAGCGCAACGGGGTGCGCCACTGCAACCGCCTCCAACCCCAAGGCTCCGTGTCCTCAACTCCCATCAGCACACCCTGCAGCTCGGTGCCCTCCTCGCCCAGCTTCAGCCCCACAGAGCAGAAGAACCACCTGGAGGAGCTGTACTGGATGCCGAACAGCGGGTACCATCAGCAGATAGACCCGCAGACGCTGAGTCTGACCCCGGAGGACGCAGTGGAGGCCCTGATTGGAGCCACAGCTCACGGCCACCCTCCGCCCCCGCACGTCCAGCAGCAGCTGCAGCAGCAAGGCGCTTTCGAGGGCTTCAGGGGCCCGCATCACCACCACAGCCACCACGGCCACAACCAGCAGCACCATCACCCATACGGAGGGGGCATCCCGCACCACGGCGACGAACTGTCCGGGCACCCGAGCGGGCACAACCACCCACACAGCCAGCACCACCATCACCACAGCCAGGATCCAGACAGCCCGTCCCCGGTGTCCCCAGACGCCCACCAGCCGCTCCATCACCACCGCCACCATCATCACCACCACGCGCACGGCCACCTGAGCCAATCTGCGGCGCACCACGGCAGTGGGGGCGGCCTCAACGTGGAGGACCGCTTCTCCGACGACCAGCTGGTGTCCATGTCGGTGCGGGAGCTCAACAGACACCTACGGGGCTTCAGCAAGGACGAGGTGATCCGCCTCAAGCAGAAGAGGAGGACCCTGAAGAACCGGGGCTACGCGCAGTCCTGCAGGTTCAAGCGGGTGCAGCAGAAGCACGTGCTGGAGAACGAGAAGACGCAGCTGCTGAACCAGGTGGAGCAGCTGAAGGCGGAGATCAGCCGCCTGGCGAGGGAGAGGGACGCCTACAAACTCAAGTGCGAGAAACTGACGGGGTCAGGGCCCAATAACGGGTTCCGCGAGGCTGGCTCCACCAGTGACAACCCGTCATCACCCGAGTTCTTCATGTGAGTTGTCTCGTGAGCGCCTCCTCACAACAAACTTTCCCCCTAACATCCCCACCTTCACCCGATGTTTGTTGTTTTTCTTTCTTCCCCCACAAATGACTGACTGGCTGATGAGCAAACGATAATAATCCACACCTCCCATACTGTTTATGATTATACGAATAGCGGTAACAATTATATCCATGTTAGAAGAATAATCCATCGACTAGTATTCTCATATATAATCATCTCTCCATCCACGTGTCAACTGAGATACAAAGAGCAACGTAGAGTGTCTGACCAGTCGCAGCATCTTTGTAGATTAGTTGCTTGTAGTGAAGAGACTTTTCTTTTGCTTCTTCAAAGAAGAGGATCGGCTGATGAACTTGTTGTTGTTTTGTTTTGGTTTTTTGCTTTTTTCTCCGTCGAGGCTACAGCTTTGAAATAATCTGTAAGTAGTGTGGGATGGCGTCGGGGTCGTTGTCTTGTAATTCTGTTCTCTTGGAAACGATGACATTGTTATGACACAACAACAAGTAGCGATGGGCCTGGCCTCGCCAGCCGCCAGCCTGCAGCCTGCAGCCTGCAGCTGCCATCCGACAAGTGGGCCCCGTAATCTGAGCAAACCTCCAAACGCAATGACTCCACTTTATGCAAAATTAACTTCTGTCTACTAACCCGTCACGGGTGGGAGGGGGACATTTTATGCAACATCTCATTGATTTATTGCCTGCTTGGTTATATTCGAATATATATTGAAACAAAAAAAAACTGCATTAAATATTAATCCTGCATGCTGGACATGTACGGTAATAATTTCTATTTTGTACTTTCATCTTCTCGTGTATATTAAGAGCATGTTGTTGATCTGCGCTTTTCCATAATTTTTTTTTTTGGGGGGTGGGGTGGGAGGAGGGGGGGGGGGGGGGGGGGGGGGGGGGGGGGGGGGGGGGGGGTGGTTAGAGACTTGCAGCGGGGACAGAACAGCAGGACTGCCGGTGCAGTATCATATGGTGTGGGTTTCTTTCAGCTTGTAAATATTACGCAACCGCACAACTGCACAACGAGATTGAGGAGGATGGGGGGTGGTGGTGGTGGTGGGGGGGGTGGTTAGAGACTTGCAGCGGGGACAGAACAGCAGGACTGCCGGTGCAGTATCATATGGTGTGGGTTTCTTTCAGCTTGTAAATATTACGCAACCGCACAACTGCACAACGAGATTGAGGAGGCTGGTTAGAACTTTCTTTCTTTCTGTTGTGATTTTATTTCATTTATTTTATATGATTTCTGTTTTTTTTTTTTATCATTTTGGGTTGTGATTGAGAGAGGAGTTGCATTTTCTTCAGTTGCATTTAAGTACAACAAACTTTTTGTGTCAAGTGCACTTTTGGATAATGGTTTTGCAAGTTTTCATTTTGACCTTTGTGCAGACCTCCCTCCAGGAAGACATACTATGATACTATATTGTAATATGACGTAGGACAGGCCTGAGCGCAAAGTTTTAGAGCGATATATGGACACATGTAACAGGCTGAGGAGAAAACATGTGGCCGGGATCTGACTGCAGCCAAACTGCACACAGTCCTCTGTGTCATTTTAATTCAATGTGTTGCCTGTCTTTCCATTAACTCTTTAACAAAACATGCAAAAAAAAACTCACCACTCTTTCCAATTGGCGGCCACCTGTAGCATTTTTTTTCACTGGGCCTAATATTAAGATTTATATTTTTAACAACAGTTAGTAAAAGTGCATCGACTTGCATGTCAGGGGTTTTGTGTAGAGTTAATATTTAGATAACGCAAGCGTTTTAATACAAAGTCGGACTATTAAAGCTCTATGTTTTCCTGATTTTTTTTCTGCAGGTCAGTAAAAAAGGGGACACAGGTTGTGCAAATTCTCAAAATGAAAACGATATTTACGTTATGTAATGTGTTCTTTTTGTCGGTTCGTGTTATTATTTGATGATTCTGGTTCTGCTGGCCAGATGCATAGTAAAAGTTTTTATTTTAATGATTTAAATTAACAAACTGTCAGATCATATCATTAAGCATGGTGCTTGCATTTTGAAACTATTGTTGGAAAGTCACGCATTTAACAATCTTTGGTTCGTTACTGATTCAACTGTGTTGAAATCAAACCGAAACTGCAGCAGCGGGTTGTTGTTATGTTTTCGCCGATTCCACTTTGCGATGATGGGGATCAATTTTCAATCCTGTTTATATAAATAATAGTTAAACACTTAAATTTGAACTGTTCCATTCAGGCTGGTTTCTGTTTTGTCTTATTTTGGTTGTTTTTGGAAGAAATTGTTTCCTATTTTGCTTATTAAAGTCATTGAAATGGCAATTATTACCTCTCAGACTTATTTTTATCGCCCTCCCGCCACATGACGGGTTTGTGATAGAAGACACAATAACAACATTAGTGTCAACAACAGCAGCAGTGAATAATCCCACATAGTCCAATACCAACAGCGCCACAGGACACACACACACACACACTCACGGTCAGGAAAAAAAAAGTTTGCAGATTGTAACCACTGACTATACACAGAAATAAACAGAATCAGAAATATGTGCAAATTAGGCAGAAAAAAAAATACATTATATTCATTTTTGGCTCGACCTTTAAAGCGTTCGCATCCGAGCCACCTCGGGCGCTTATTGTATTTTCAGACTTCAGGATGACGTGCAGACTTTGGATCGGAGCCTACCGGTCTGCTGTGATTAGATCACAGGCTCTGGCCGTTTATGAGCCGCTGCAGGGAGACTCCTGTGCGCTGCTGGCGTGCTGACTTATGCAGAAAGCCTGCCGTCACAGGAGCGCACGGTAAAAGGAGATCTTTGACCTTGCAACATAGCGGGGGAGACAACCTCAGATTATGTGGTAAAATATATATTTTGTGACTTCCAGCGTGCGTGGCTTTGAATAACCTTAACAGCTCAACCCAGCCGGTCGTTACACAGTTTAAGTCTTCACAACTCTGACCCTGTCGCCTAATGCGATGAGCCAGACCTCAGCTCCTAAATAATCCCCTGTGCGCGCCTGCGGGTGAGACATTTTTTATGGTTAACATCCATTGAATTTATGATTGCCATGTGTCAACACACTGGCTGTAGCCCAGAAGTCTGCGTAACCTCTAATCACCGCTGCGCGCAAATACGCGCACCACGTGGATCAGGTTCGTGGATTTGTTTACTTATATATTTAATTATTCAATAGAATTCATTTGCGTTGGTACAAAATAATAGACAGGCAGAAAGTAAAAAAGGTGCAGCATTTAGAATAAAAACACCACCTTGAAATTGTCGCACAAAAACAACAACAACAACAACAACCACTCTTGTGCGCAGCCTGCATGTGCGGATAGTGTGACAGCAGGAGCAGAGACGTAGAAGAAGAAAGGAGTAAGTGTTGATCTGGTCCTGGTCTAGAGTTTCTGGTGTCAGAACATTATCTGCTCCATGTCTGCACATTCTCAAGGACAAAACCGCTAGGCAGAGAATCAACCAATGAGACCAGAGGAAGGCGAGTCTAGTTTACATTCCCTCTCTCTCTCTCTCTCTCTCTCACTCTCTCTCTCTCTCTGGACAGCCACTGCAGCCTGGGGCCATGAGTGCAGCTGGGGTGAACCAGGATAAAGAGGCCTACGCATTTACAGTTATGATAAAAGCCCAAAATAATGTCTATAAGCAGTGCTCATTTTTTAAAACCCTTAGATTTGATATGAATGCTGCTGTGTGGGGCGAGTCAGACACACAGAGGAGGGATGACCGCCTTTATGCATTATATACAGTTATCCGTAGGGTACAGACCCTACAGATAACTGTACATAATGCATAACGACTTAAGACTTAAGAAGTCAACGTATGCCTGAGCTCAGCAGGACACAAGGAGACAAAAGAGAAACATGCTGTCAAATCAAACACACAGCTGAACAATCCTTTGGATGAAACGTCTGTGAATCTGCCAAACGATTTCACAGGACACCGTCAAATTCTTTTCGTATATTTACGATCAATCTCTCAGGGAGATGCAATTAATATTCAGCCATTTGGAAAAAAAGGATCCTGTGTTCACACTTAGATAATGCTGTTTATATCATGTGATAAATTCATTTACTAAAGTATACCTGTAACATTTTGCTTCATTATCATTGGCATCAGTGGTATGGGAAATATATGTGCACGATTATTACATTGCAGAGATAATATCAACGTCACTGCCATTCGATTTTTCCTTGCAGAACGCATATTGACAGAGAAATGAATTGTGGAAAACTGTAAAAGGCAAAGGAATACATAAGTAAGGCAGAAAAAGGCAGACGGGGAAAGTGGAGAAAAGCATCATCCTCAGCTCAGCGGAAGAGCCAAGGACACAGTGACCAGGCGTACTGTAATGATTTTAGTCTCCGATCACACGTTTGTGCCCCCCCACAGAGATCCTATCTGCATTCCGCCTGCGCTGCCATCCTCCACCTCCACCTCCACCTCCACCTCCACCTCCAGCTCCTCGTTTCAGCAGCAGCACTGAACAGGCCGAGCTATGACAATCCCAAACCTGGCCTGCTTCTGCCCATCGCACTGACTGCAAACGGTTTTAACTTCAAGTCGCCTATAGCAGCACAACAGCTTTTACACACTCTCTACGCCAGCGTCTCAGTCCTGCTGCAGGTTATTTCAAAGCTGCTGAGGTATGAGTGTATGTGTGTGTGTGCATGTGTGCGTGTGTATGTACTTTTAAGATTGCTCTATACACTGAGACCAGAAACATCATGAACTCATTTGCATCTTGCATAATTTGCAAGAGGAGGCTCTGGTAATCTTTGCCAGTTTTACATATATATATATATACATTTTTACATATATGGTTATTTTAATCACAACCATCTTCTATATGGTTTGAACCCCTTCTGTGATACCATGCTGACTTAATTACCTTCGAATAAAACTGCATGTTGCTGTGTTGCACATACACACTCGCACACACGCGGTCCAGCGCACTGCCACACCAGAGGTCCACTGACTTTCATTAGAAGTGACTTCTCTGCTACTCTAAATCACAATGATTTCACAGGGAATTAAAGAAAGGCTTTTCCCAAGAGACACACACACACCAACCGCTTATGGAGAGGGTTTTCCTGAGTGTGTATGCGGGTGTGTGTTATTGTTCACCTACCACTGTATACACAATGATAATGGGGGATGAAAGAATTGTGTTGCTCTATTTCGTCTTTGTCTGTTTGTGTTTTAGTTCATACCGTTAAGTATTGTCAGACTCTTCTTAGCCTTGGAATTGCTGACTTGTGTTTTTTCCATGTATTCACTATACTTTGGAGGTGTGCGTGTGCAAGTGTGTGTGTGTGTGTTTCACACGAGCTGTTAGGATCTGTTTTCTTCTCCTTGTCTATCCCTCATTCCGCTTTCCATCATTCCCTTCATCTACTCTCCTTTAATCCTCAGCCAAGGTCTGTCTGGAGTTTAGATCATGACAGCTTCTGTTATTTACAGTATAATCAGCCTACATACACAAATGCAAAAACACACATTGATGAACACTCTTGATATATGTATGTATACTGTATATATATGTATGTATATATACATAAATACATACATACATACATACATAGTCTCAAACAATGTGTCCACACATGCACGCATGCACACACGCAGAAACACCCTTCACACACACGTTCATTACTGTATCTAAATTTAAATTTAGTTAAAAGTGAAAAAATTATTCTATAACGACATTTTGATGTGAGAAACTGCAAATGGCCGAGAATATCGTTTTACACATATGCATGGCCGATACAAATTTTTTATGAGTGTTCATGTTATACTGTAATTACATCAACATAAGGTATAATATCTAAAACGGCTCCATTTCCTCATAGTTGCAGACGAGAAGTAGTCGCTCTTTTGCGCTGACCTCATCCACCGCAGCCTTTCTTTATGATGAATTTGTACCTTCATGGTCACAACCAGTCAATGGCCCATATGATGGATACCTATGGCCATGGCCGCAGTGAGTCGATGAAAGTGACCCATGTGTACATCTCTGCTTCCGGGATATGAAACCCAATTCCGGGTTGGATTGATCCATGTCTGGCCACTGCGCGCATAAGGCCAGCGGTACAAGATAAGAGCAGACACCGAGCGGTCAGTGATATGTTTGAACCGTCAACCTCCACAGCAAACAGGACACTATAGTGACTTTTAAAGGTATACGGTTCATATTTCATCAGGAGACGTGGAAGACACTTGCAGGCTCATGTGAAGGAACTATTTTACTTTAAGAATGACAAAATTACAACATAAAAAGAGACAGTTACAATTAAACTATTGCACACAGAATGTCACTTTACTAAAAGTATAGTTGTATCATGAACAAAATAAATCAGTGCTTTAAGTAAAAGTACTCAGTGAATGTGACTGATATACCATTTTTCACAGGGCGTACATTACATTACTATTTTATGTCCTGCTGGGACATCATAATTTACAAGCTCATCATACCTTACGTATGTAAATCTTAATTTGTAAAGTAACAAGTGGCAACAGCTGTTAAGTAAATATACCTGAAGTACAATATATTATCCTCTGAAATTTAGTGGAGTAAAAGTACATAAATTTGCACTCAAGTAAAAATGAAGTGAAAGGTCGCGGGGGGTGAAAAGCGTGAATCTGATCGACTGTGTTGAAGCAATTTGTCTTATACATAACACTGAAACAATATCTACGGGAGTCAGACCAATGCCCCCCCACACACACACACACACAAACACACACACACCAGTCAATTAACTTCACTGAGTAACGTACGCTGCATTGATGCATGAGCGGTGTCTGCGCGGTTTGTGCTTGTGTACTGTATCATCTCCACCCTTTGTACTGCGCCTTGGCCTGTTGTCGCCCTAAGGTGTGAGGTAAATAATTGAATGGGTCCATTAATAAATAAAGTGCGGGGGGTGGAGGAGAGACGGGAGAGACAGGTTGCTCATCTTTACAATCACTGTGCAGGGAGACAGCAAACACACGTCTCCCTCTCTCTGGGCTCCTGTTCTCTCCAGGAGGCGTCTGGACACAATAAGCATTAGCTTGTAGTGAACTCTGACTCCGAGCTCAGAGCAGGATGTGGCATTTCAACACATTTCCTCTCTGATCCACCGGGACATGACTACTTCCTGTGAAACAGGTGGAGGGAGGTAACATGGAGCTACCACCACTGCGCTAGGCCAAGTCTACTTTCAACCCCGCCAAAAACTTTTCCAGTAGTTACTTTACACATGTGTTATTCCTATATGCTGCAGCTGGCATTTAACGTGAAAACATATGTGGAAAAGGTGAATATAAAGTTGTGCTTTTGAGCCATATACAATTTAAAGAGGATTCATTATTGGCTATTGAAAAGCTGCAGCACGTTTGTGAATACATGTTTCATATTAGATGCCTTCTCAGCTGAGATCAATTTATTTACTCGGAGACCAGAACCAGACTTCTCTATTTATCGTCTGCTGTTTATGAAACAAATCAGAAACAAACTCGGTCTGAATCCAAGTCCCCCCCCGCAAATCAAAAATTCCACCCTCACAGCTCGTACATTATTTTTCTCAGTCTCTGCCACACCAATGCCTGCTCACTGCTTTCGCCGTCATCCATTCAGCCTGTTCTAGCGTTCCGCTCTCCGCTTGTTTTCTCTTTTCTCCGGGCCTTCTTTTTTATTTTACAGCCTGATCTCTATTTAGATTTCCTCGTTTGGAGTTGCCACAGCGCTCCCCGCTGCCAACATCTGTAAGTGGTTTGAAGGCAAGAGACACTATGGAAAAACATCAAAAAATAAAAGGAACAGAACAGCACTGCACCGCCACAGTGAGACAGAACAGAGGCTGTGAAAAGGATCGGCCAGGCTGTGAATGACTGGGGAGAGGGAAAACAAATACACACTGTATATTCATGCAAAACCTACAACGCAGCACCTGCTCGCACTGTACTGTCCAGGGCTGGCAGTGGTGTGCGAGTCCTCGAGACCCCACAGTTTGGGTTTTACTGGGGATTGACCTCAATCACGTGTCAGGTTTTAGGCAGATTGGATTTAAGCTGCAGCACTTTTAAAGAGATTATGTTATTGTATGAGATTAGGGGAAGCAGATACATTGAGGAGAGCTAATGAGGGGGTTCTCCCCCCCCCCAGCTGCCTGCCTAATTCAGTGCTCACACTCCTGTTGATAATACACACGACAATAGTATTACTGTGGCATTAGAGGCTTTACGGTGTTGTGGCAATAACAGCCATTTAGTTGATAGTGTGGTAGAGGTTCAGATGGTTGTGTATTTCACTCCCTATACTATTTTATGTGAGCATGTGGCTACTCTTTATACGCACGCGTAAGAGGAGGGGGGGGTGGGGGGGGGGCAGGGTTTGGTTGTACAGTAGGGTCTCATTAGGTAATGAGGGTGATTACGCTGCAGTAGGTGGCGGAGAAGAGATTCAACAGCCACAGGGTGGGAGGAGAGAAGGGAACATGTGTCTGTGATTTGCGGCATAAGCACATACCATTTAATTGACACAAGTTCTCTTCGCCTCGCGATTGGCGCGGAGCTGTCGTCTGCGCGGCTTCTCGGCCCTCCCTGTCCTTGACTCGGAGGTCAGACAGACACATGTGTTGTGAAGGGGGCATAGAGAGGGAGCGCGGCGAGTGTGGAAAAGCACTGGGCAGAAAAAGCCGCAGCCAGCGTTCGGCGCAGCACCTTAAAAGGTAGAGAGTGGAATATTGGACTCGCGCAATAAAAGTATTTTGTAGGTCAGTCTGTTGCAGCCCTGTGCAGCAGAAGGAGAAGTGATACTACGTGACTCTTCTCGCCCAGTAGTTGAGGAACTACCCAAGTGTTACCCAACATAGAGGGGCTGTTGGAAATGGATGTGTGAGGACAGGCTTCCCTGTGCACCGTGCTGCCATCGCTGTTCCCCTTCTATTAGTAAGCAGGTATTTTTACCCAGGATAAAGTGCTGACCCAGTCTCAGGTAATTACACCCCTGCTGGGCTTTGGCACAGACAAGTTAGGGCGTTGCTGAATGCACCTTACACCCCAGCTACGGGTAAACCACACTTATCTCCCTATTAACACAGGAGCGGAGCCTCGCTCCACAGGAGAGAGAGGGAGGAGGGCATACCTTGGCAAAGCCAGAAAGGGTTTCTCCTGGCAAAGTCCCACTGACATCCAAACCCCTATCAAAGAACATATAACTATACTGACTAGTACCAACAAGAACTATATTCCTCTTTAATGCAAAGCATGTAACTAAAGTAAGGAACATAAATACTAGCAAATTGAAGGATTTGGCAATGTGTTGCCCACGTGTGGTACAGTTCCTGGCATTGATTTCATCCAGTAATCCGTAAAGGGGTCAGGCCTGTTCTAATCACCTCCAACATAATAACGCTGAGCGGTCATAAATGATGCATATCGTTGTTGGAAGTGGTTTTCAGACAAAATAATGGCTCCTTTTCACACGTCTGAATGGTGTTGATACTTCAAAATGATTTGACGGGTTTTTAGACAGCGACGTTATTAACATTATACTATAATACCACCATATGATCGCACATAAACATACAGTTCATGGAGGTATTTAAGGTCTGTCGTCTGGCTAAGTGCCAAAGGAACACAAGGGTTTTTGAGTTCGGGATGAGACATATGAGAAATATAATTATACCTACTCAACGAGCGTTTCATTTTATCCTCATCTAATTACACACACCAGCACACACGCACGCACACACACGCAAAACAAGATAACAAGACAACTAGTCAACAGGTTGCAACTTGCTCACTTGCTAAGTATGACTGTTGTAGACAATCTAATGAGTAAGACAGAATCTTTTTAAAACGCTTTTGTTATTCTACAGGGTCAAATGACTTGAATTATCTAAGTAATGCTACAAATTAAATGCAAACAAACACAGTTTTAATGATGATAACTACAGAACTCCTCAGACCCTGTTGTCTTTACAAGAAACTTTCTACAGTATCTATATAGCTTCCCTCCCATTAAATGCATGTTCTATGGAAACTATGTGCTGTCTGTTGCTAGGCGAAGACGAGGCTGAGGGAAATTGCTGTGGTCAAACCCTAGTCCTTGAAAAAAGAGAGGAGAGCAAAACAAGGAGACTAATGCAGAGAGAGGGAGCAAAGTAAAAGCACTTTACAAGTCTGAATCATTTACCTGTATGTGTGTGTGTATATATGTGTGTGTGTGAACCATGCACATACACATCAACATGCATGAAGATGACCACACAAATGCACTGTGTGTGATAACACGCTGGTGGGAATGTGCCGCTGCACGTTAATTCTCCCTTCACGCTTGCGTTGAGGAGCACAGAGCCTCTAATTGATGCTAAACAAACTGCTGACCCAGACTCGGGATGGAGTTCTGTCCATGATGCACACACAATGACGCACACTCGTCCTCAAACCGCGAGTCCACAATTTACTACCAAATTCAAACTAATCAGAACAAGCTGAGGTTTATTACATTTTAATTGTCAATCTTTTTTTTTTTGCATTGTGTCAGAGGCTTACAGGTGCAGAGCTTGAAAGTCATCCACCTCTTGCACAGGAATGAGACAGCTGGATGGCACTCCGCAACGTCCTTGGATTTTTGGAGGTGCATTTGGAAATGTATGCTGCTATGCTGCGTTCGAGAACCTTCTGGAGGGTAGGGGGGCCTGAGAAGGTAAACACCTACTCATCCTTGTCACACTTAGACACAGGCGCACACACACACACACACATGCTGGCCTCTAAAGGAAGCTCCAGGGAGGCACAACGATGCCTTTGTGCGGGCCAGATTTCCCATGTCTCCCTGCTCCAGCACACAGATAGATCATCTCAGTATAGCCTGCTGTATGAAGGGCAAGTGCACGCACGCCACAGAGAGAGAGAGAGAGAAAGTTACAACCAAACTGCGTCTTTCCTTTCTCTTTTCACACTTGCCCCTCGTCTCCTGCGTGCCCTGTCTTTTCCCCACTCTCTCTCTCCGTCTCTCTCTCTCCATACTCTCCTCCCCCTTTTCTCTCCGTCTCTCCGCAGAGGAATCCTGTCTCTCCGTTGGGACTGGAGCTCTTTGAAGGTGATCCAGAACTGCACTGCTCACTGCCTCTGCTCTCCTCCCTCCCTCTCCCGTCCACCCTCCACCCCCCGCTCCCACCTCTCAGCCCTCAGGGGGCCTGGATCCCGCTCAACCAAGAGCAGCCGTGCTCCAAATCCAGGCCTGGGCACAGCACTCCCGCCGCAGGCCTCACTGGCTGTCCCACTGCACGGCAGAGAGACAGGGAGGTGGGAGGCCCGGCAAGACAAGAGCGAGGAGGCGATGACATAAGAAGAAGTCTTAAGAAGAGTCAAGGGATGTGGGCTTGGTCACATTCACGTTTGACATCACGGACACGGTGAGATTTGATGCTTTAACCTCCACAGAGCAAAGATTTCTCTAAATCCAGCTCCCTCCCTTTGCCAATCATCCCTGCTCCTCTCTCTCCTTCTCTCTCTCCCTCGCTTTTACAACAGCTTATTTTCCCTTTCAATTCATCCTCACACTCCCTCCCTTTTTCCATCCCACTTCCCCCTCTCTTCCCGTCCCGTCTTCCCTCCATCCCAAGGGCAAGCTCTTCGTGGACTCGTCAGACTGGTTTCTTTGGCACACCTCGAACACACAAACACACACCCGGGTGCCAACACACACTTGAGGGAAATACCTCTTAACTTCAACAGAGGGTCCTTCACCCAAAGCCTCGGAGTGGAGCAGGAAAAAGGCAGGGAATGACAAACACTCACTGGAAGAAAAGAAAGAGAAAGACAGATAAAGCGAGGGAGTGAACGGTGCATTCCATTCGCTCGCCTGGCTCGAGTGCGCAGGAGACGTGTTGCTGGCTGTTCGGTTTATTATCCCCAAGCCATATGGGTTGGCAAGCTTTTGGGGTGTGGTGGTGGAATACATTTGTGTGTGTGTGTGTGTGTGTGGGTCTAGGTAAGAGTACACTATGCGTGTTATCGCAGACAGTGCATATCGGTGTGTATTCTAGGCCACAATAACCTCACACTTTTCAGGTTACTGGTTCTAATTAAACATAAAGAGCTATCAGTACCACTCAGTTGACATACTGATACATACCACACATTCATTCACACACACACACACACACACACACACACACGCACACACACACACACACACACAGGCAAATTTACACAAGATGTCAATTCCAGCTATTCATGACATAAAAGGTTTAATTACAACTTAACTGTAATCACATGTGGGGATTGTGACATCCAATGTGTTTACTGCTCCACTTGATATTAAAAGGATCACCTGGATGTATTTTTATTGTTAATATACTTTGTGCTCACAAAAGTAAATGCTCAGCAATTACAAAAGCCAATAGCATTTACAACTGTGTATGTTAAGTAACACAAATAATCTCAAAAGACTGTTATTCAGCTATGCCTGATGTTTATATGGTTTTCTATTTGGTTTGTCCATTCAGGGATTGTTTGGTACCACTTGGCAAAATCTGTGAAGAAGTGCCCACTTCCTTAATAGATACAAAATGGTCTTAATTTAACAATCACACAACTCTATGTTTTGGGTGATAACACACTAATGAAAACATAGAACTCCCTTAACTCCACCCTGGAGGTTACTGCATTTGTTCACATGGTCTAACTACATTCAGAAGACTGGAGGAGAATAACCCAGACTCTGGGGTTAAACCCCTGTACTTTTACCTTGCTTCTTAGCACATTCCAGGAAGTGTTTTTTTTTATCTCAACATAACTGGAGAAACAATTGAATAAAATAGAAACATAATTCTAAGGCCACATAATTATTATTCCCAGATCTCATCTAATAATTTGGTGACTGCAATGTTATCATCCCGGGAGGGCAAATGTTAAGACTCCTGTTGTAATAACCCGGAGTTACCTTTTAAATTTATCAGCCAATCAGCAGCTCTTGGAGGACAGTCTCTGTTTTCTACACTCCCCAGGTGTGTCCCTACCTACAGTCAAGCTCTTTAGACTCTGTTACGTTGATCGAAATCACTTTTCGATCGTCTTTTTTCTAACTTCACCATCACAACGGTCAGCGGTGTGTTAGCTGTGTGTGCCCGAGCGGAGACTGCTGCTGAAGGCATGTGTCTTGTGTGTGTGTGTGTGTGTGTGTGTGCGTGTCTGTAAGTGGAAGGAGCATGCTATCTATAGCCTGTGTATCCGTGGGGATTGGAGTCTTAAACTCCATATTCATGACACATCACTGTGGGGATTAGAAGGGCATCATCAGATAGAGGGGCTTACGTCAGCGGGCACACGCACACACACACACTCGCACACTTTCACAGAAAATAACAGACGCACACTCTCCGCACCAGTCTCGCCGCGGATGGCACAACATTTTCCACTTTCCACTAAGTTCTTTACTCATTTCTTAGGGAAGTGCATATCTTCCATACATGCATATTACGAAACTTAACTAAAACGGTTATTATTATTATTATGACTGGTACAGCAGGGGTGTCTGGATGACTGCTTTGTGTTACTAAGTCGAATACCTCTATGTTAATTTAAGCAAACAGCCTCCAGAGTTCATGTGGCATGGTGAATTCAAAGACTTGGATCTGAAGGCGACTGAGCTGGAAGCTGGAAGTGGGGGTTGTTCAGCGGGTTGATTAAGGCCAAACCACGTGGAAGCTGATCTGCAGGGGAGGTGCAGAGGGAGTGTTAGCGTAGGCAGCGCGGATCTGTGTTGTGATTGTTAGTGCATCCATGTGTGAGTGTTCTTATCTCCTCTGGTCCACAGCAGCGGGAGCATCAGAGGAAGCACAGCCTTTCCTTCCTGTGCCTGTCACACTGTCGCGGCACACATGGACCACAAAGCTCTGTTTCTCTGTCCAGCGTGCAGCAGAGACACAGAGAGCGGGGTTGGCTCGTGAGCGGCGAACATGTGTGTGTGATTTGTGGCGTGCAGCACATACCATTTAATTGACACAATCTCCTTCTTCTGTTTGGCGCAGGGTTGTTTTCTACTGGGACGAGGAGCAATTGAGGGCAAGATTCAGAAAACAGCTGAGGTGAGTAAGGACAGAAAGCGGCCTCGCGGCAGCAAAGGGCACTGGGACGGTGGATGTTCTGTATGGGCTGGTGCCCTCCACGGGGGAGCTGAGGAAGGACACCTCTCTATGCTACATTCTGCACCTGGCTCTGGGCTCTGGCAGGCAGCCATTCCCCCACTTCCCTGCTTTACCCTCTGCTATCCATCTTATTGCTCAGTCGTCCCTCTCTGTCAGCCCAAATGTTATCAGTCGTACAATCACTCACAAGTTTGAATGCAACTACTGAAAAATGTAATCATTATTTGAAACTGACCATTTATTTCAGTTTTACCTCATTACATTATCACTGCACAAACAACAGTGGAATCTGGGATAACAATATGTCATTCCCTTGCAATTAACAGATATTAAAAGTAGCAATCATGCTTAAACAAGTTTCAAGATGTGAGTCATCACCTCCTACCTTGTCATGAAATCAAACATGAACCAACAAAATGATCGAGACACATTAACTCTGCTCACAAGCTGCAATAAGCAAATTCCTGGCCTGGTAATAGTGTGTGTGTGTGTGTGTGTGTTTACATTAGCTGCATCATCAGTCATCCGACGCGTCACATTAACATGACTGATCAGGGGTCGTTCTCAGTCAGAGAATGACAACTACATTATCGTCAGTAAAAATAAGAAGTTGTGAGAGGGTCAGTCTGAAGTTGACCTGGGAACACAGAATTCAATTGTCTGCAAAATCCAGCCTGAAGACGATACAACATGGCACTTGTATGATGTAAAATCTATAAATACACATGTTTTACACATTATTTACACAAACTCACACACAACAAACTCTGTTCTATGTAAAATAATGTAAAAATGGCCTTTGACATACACATGAATACATACACACACACAAAATCCTCAGTTTCCATAGAGTCTTGGGTTGGAACAGTGCCAAAACACTTTCTTCATTACTATTTCAAATCCGAGGCCTGACTTTGACCTTTTGGCACAAAACTAGTCACAGACTCACTTTGGGCTCCACCCATCTCGTTCTCACTCTCCTCACCTGTTATGGTTCTTGTCAACACACACCGCTTCCCTTCATCCCGCCACATTTCGAATCGGTATTTTGTTTTTCTTTTCCTTTCCTTTCTGCTTTTGCTTATTCCCTCACACCTCAACTTCCTAGATCTACTCTACAGTTACTGGAAGTGACTGGCACAGCTTATCCTTGGTTGCTTCCTGTGTCCTCAGACCTTCCTGCCTCTGTGAGTTGTGTGGAATGCCACCTTTCATCATTATGGGACACTGACACATGTGTTGAAGGCAAAAAAAAAAAAAAGGTCAGAGCATTTCTCTGTGCTGTTAAACTGTCAACGCTGATTGTGTGAAAAAGAGGAAGACTGGAGGTAGGAGGGAAAGTGACAAAAGTGGGGAGGGGCGGTGGACACGGCAATGAGCACAAGGGTAATTTGACTAGTGAGGTCAGATTTTATAAATAAATCCATAAATCAAATCCAACTAATGATGCCAAGCATGGCTACATGTAAGGAAACATTTAGGAAACGTTTTGCCTCATTAAGTGACACATCCTGCGACATAAGAGCATCAGTGGTATCACAGAATGAGATTCTCGCTTTATCTTGTAAAGGTTAAGTCTTCTGATCATCCAGCGGCAGACACACAGCTCCAGTGATGGAGAGTGGAGGGTGCGGCGCTCCGAGCCAGAGGAAGGGCGTGTGAGTGTAAAATAACACCAAAAACGACACCAGAGGAAGAGAGGAGATGAAGAAAAAGAGTGGAAGGAAAGTGTGTGTGTGTGGGAGGGGGGTGGGGGGGTAGGGGGGTCCAGGCTGGTGTTCCAAAAACCTGTCAAGGTATTTCCTTCTGCAAACACAACATTTTGAGAGGCTGTGTCGTAGAGGCAGGTCGATGCTCACACATGCACTACATAAAGTATAGGAAAATATACAGCGGCGGGCAACAGCACAGCTTTGATTTAACACGTTCTTTGATTGGGCGGGTCTCAGGCCGACGTCTGGTTTTCGGAATCTGCCGTCCACAGCTGGATGCACACACCTACACACATGCGCACACATACACACGCACACACACACACCAACTTAATGAGCCATTCAATACCCCCACAAGCAGGAGACTTTGTGTGCCTCTTCAATGTTCAAGTATCTCGGTATCTCATTCCTTTAACGTACCCACTTTAGATCCACACTCACACGCACACACACAATCTTGTGCTTTAACATTAACAATGGAACCTGAACAGTATTGTGCCCCTTACCCTAAAAGAAAGTCAAAACCAAATCAACCATTTGAAAAGTAGGGACTTGGAAAAATGTCCTTTCTCTATCCTCCAAACTGTCCTCACAAATATGTGAGAACAGGTACAAAGACAGTTTCTTGATTTGGTCAATGACTTGTCAGCCCTACATTGATTACACATATACCCGCATGCTCTTACATAAATATGTACACACCTACACACACAGAGACACACACTACTATGTCCCACTGCTCTCTCTCTTTGCCAGCTGTAGTCCACCCAAAGTGTTTACATAGCCTACTGAACCAAGAAGAGAGAGGGAGGGAGAGAGAGAGAGAGAGAGGGAGAGGGAGAGAAAGGATTGGATGGACAGCCCTGGACTGCTTGTCAGAAGGGGCTTTCCTGTTCACACAGGAAATGGTTGAAGATGGTGAAACCAAGCAGAATGAAGACAAAAGCAAAATGGGCAAAATAAGGAGAGGTCATACTACCACACACACACACACACACACACACAGCAGAGTTCCAATTACTCCTCAGTATCCAGAATATGTGGGAAAACCCAGCCATTGTAGGCATTTACACTGTTGCACTTAGTTGTTCCCATGAAACCAGACAAAAAAAGTTGTGTAAGTATGAAAAGAGACAGAACTCAAACACTGTTTACTCTCTCTCAGTGCTACACAGATGGTCAAACATGGGCGTAAGGTGGGTGCACATGCAGAATCGTCAGTTATAGAAATTCACAGAAGTGGTCAAACACTGCCCACCCAACCCAACACCGGAAAGGTGTGGGAAGTTTTCCCAAACTCTGAGATCACCTGAAAACTGCTCTGAGGAAAGGAAGCACACTGGTAGATTCAGTGTTGTTTCACACCAAATCATTTTCTTTCCATTTTCAATCCTGGTAAAGAACCCACAGCACGACAGATGTCACAGCGTCCTGTTAGTCAGAATGCTGATCGCTATGCATACACTCTATGCTTACAGGTTAAAATGAATTAGATGCAGGTAAAGTAAAGATTTACAGGCCAAACTACAGCTCGACGAGCATAACACACACACACACACACACACACACACACACACACACACACACACACACACACACACACACACAGGGCCCCTCAGCAGCTTGTTTGACCTATGATAAGGATGGAGGGGAGATAAATATTGTTGTTCAGCGGAGCAGGGCACACACTATTCTGTTCTGATCTTAGCGAGTGCAGAAAAGGCCAAACTGTCTGGAGGTGCAAACCTGTCATGACACCATGAGGGAAAGTCAGAGAGAGTGAGAGGCAGGGAGAGGGAGGGATGCGACATATAATTGTGCTCTAATGAAACATAAACAGTGCAGTCTGAGGGAGTGCGACTGGGCAGGGCCCCCGACTGGCCTAAAGGCCTAAAGGCTCTGCTTTCCAAGCCCCTTAATCATGCCTGAGAAGGTCAGTCACACCTTTTCTAACCCATCACCAAATACTCTAAGTGTTATAAATACTCGTACGCCTCTCAGTGAGTATGTATAGTATTTCTCTCTGTGCCACATGCGTCAGAGAAAAACACTGGGGATTTGAACTGTGCGGGAACCAACTGCTGTGGATTCCCGACCTGTTTTTATTCCACACTGTACAACGACAAAGTTTAGCGCATATAGACACCTGTCTTTTTTTTTACGCTCAGCGGTGGTCATATTGACTTAAAGTGCTGTCCCTTTTATAACCTTGTGCCCTCTCCTTCACAGTCCTGGTAGGGAGAGAGCAGCTGTCACATACCTCTGTTTCATTGGGTCACACTCGCATCCAGGACTGTCCTTTTGTTTTCTGTGCGTCCCGCTCCCATGAGACCTCCCACTGTCCAGCAAGAGTCTTCTCAGATAGAGATACAACAGCATAGAAATGGATGTCTGAGCTTACCTCTGACCTTGTCGCAGTATTGTTTATTTGAAGCAGGTGTGTGTCCATACAGCGTGCATATGTGTGGGAATGTGACTTGCGGTAAGGCTCGCTTTAACTAACAGGAGGGTTTTCCCAGCCAAACAGTCTGGCCACAAAACCCAGACGAACTAACCTCAGTGTCTGAGCGGCTGGTCTGAGCCTCGCCGTCAAAGTCCTAATCAGCCAGCACATTACACACTATTCTGTTACAGTAAGGCAGGGGAAGTGAGAGGGCGAGAGAAAGAGAAGGACCAGGACAGAAAGGTTGTTTTGTTGTAACTGCTGCACAGTTTTGTTGTATCATTACTTCCCTTGTCATATTCTAACAGCTGTTTACTCTTGTGTCTTCACTTTCTCACACTCCTTTTCTCCCCCCCCATTTCTGTTGTTCCCTTTCCCTCTGCACAAACAGGTGAGAGTGAAGGAGCCAACCAGGGAAGCCCTGACCCTTGACCTCTCATCTCTAACCTTGGATCATCAGCTGGGTTGCTCCGGGTGGCCAAATGAGTTGACCTGACCTCAACCCGGACGGTGACCAGTGGTCACTGGCAGTTGTTATCTGCCTCCCGCAGAACACACTGAGCATGAGAAAGGAAGTGAGGAGAGATGGGAGAAGTAGTTTAGATCCTTGACTGCACACATACTCACTATCCTTTACAACACTTATCAATACAATCAAAAGAACATGCATCAACAGCAAAAGGGCGCATGCAACAGAAAATTAACTGTGGATGCAATAATTTACTCCATTATATACAAAATGCCACTTGCATCACTCTGATTTATCCAAATGAGTCCAATCTGTTGCCGCAGCAACGGTGCCAGTGCAATCTACAATGATCTAAAAAAGCATCTTGAGCCAGATTCGACTCTTGTAGCCATGACGATGATTTTGTTGTTGTTGATACCGTATATGAACATTGTGAGAAAAAGAGAAAATAAATGCCATCGTTACATTGCAGCTGTTGAATTATTTCGTCAGGCCTGAATAAACTTCCTGATGCCTTAAACAGCAAACAGCCAGCAACTCCGAAAAGTCGGAATCCCCACAAAAATAAACGTTGCCATATATGTCAAGTAAACATAGCATAAAAAATCGGAACTGTACGGAGGTAAATATTCAAAGTATCTTCAGAATTGCACATTAGATTGATACTTTCCACTACTGGGGAGAGGCGAGGTAAACAAGCTTTCACACCACACGAGCTAAAATGCGTCCAAAATGCCTCCTCTACATCTCTAATTGCATGTTTTCCCGCCACATACCTGTAATTACACCCAGCCTACCACTCATCTCCCTCTCTGAGGCAACACTCATGCAAACCATAATGAAGCCTGGCTCTAACGATTTACAACTGCTTAACATTAACACGTACACTAACAGCTACCAACATTACCAGCGACACCCAAATTATATATTTATCAAGACAATCCAAATTATATGAGATTAGGGAAAACATATATATTCAAGGGATGGTAATGGTTAGGCAACATCTTTGTCTTCCACACAGATTTAATATTTGAGATCAGCGTCATGAAGCAACAGTGTTGCACCAGCAGAGACAGACCAGACCTGTCAGCTTTAACTCAGGCCAGCAAAACATGTCATGGAAAAGCGTCCTTTGATTTATTTACATTTGTCCGGACTGACTGACTGTACATTCCTCCCAAGGACAGAACTTCCAGGAGAGAACGCGTGCGTATGTGGACTCATTTGCATAAGTAGGCCATTGGTTCCTAATGGAGGCGTTTTGTTCAGGCGTTAACAAGGTGTCTCGCTGGGGCTCTCGTTCGTTCTCTCATTCACCCGCTCCTTTTTGTCGTCCGCTGACTCTGACATCCAGGCAATCAGTGCTGCATTTGGGCTCTCTCTTTGTGTGATTTACGAGCTCCCAGATTCATTTAAAAGCCATTGTTCTCCTCTGACGGATACCACTGCCCCCTCCGCTTCCACACTTGCACTTGTGGACCGCACACACACACACACACACACACACACACACAATTTTACACACCCGCTTACTTTATCTCTCACTCACTCACCCACTTGCTCAATCACTCAACACATACACACACTGTGCTCATCTATCATGGAGCGATGCAGGGGGAGATTGTTATCCTGGTAACCATATTAACCCACAGATCCCCAATAGTGTCTGATCCAGCGGTGAATTAGACGGGACGAGGCTGAAGAGAAGAGAAGAGAAGAGAAGAGAAGAGAAGAGAAGAGAAGAGAAGAGAAGAGACATTTTTTTGTCATTCACTGGTTCATTCCTATCATAAAGATATGGAAAGATGGCCGACTGTCTCTGGCCTCCTTTCCTCTCATTTTGCTGCGGAGGACCGTCTGTCAGCGAGGCGTCTGTAAATGCATCAGGACACACCTGCGTTTGATTAAATGTGTTTAGATTGCAGATGGAGGGAAGAGGAGGAGGAGGAGGAGGAGGATGGGGGCAATTGAGAGAGCAGAGGTTTTATGAGAGTAATCATCTCCTATAAGGAATCTCAGGCCCCCGCCCTGCACACACACACACACACACACACACACACACACACACACACATCTTCTATCCCTGGCACACAGTGATCTTTTATGCCTCTCTGTTCATTCTGGGGTTTAATAAAAGCCAACTACATTTTAATCTCATTCCTCCTAAGTGGACAACTTGTATTAATTCTCTGAGATGAGGATACGTTGGCCTCCCACAAAGCAGGCTGTTTTGAGTTACAGCCTACGCTCCCTGCTTGTGTGGGACATTAACTGCTCGGTCCAGGTTCATATTGTCATCTGGGCCTGATAGGGCCAGTAGAAAGGATGGCGAGGCAGGGGGAGGGCACGTAATGTTGTTAGAGCCTTTAATGATTTCACAATAGAATGCACCAAAGTGACTATCCACATTTATAAAGACTGTTATGAGTTCTTACAGCCACTGGGCAACTAAGTTACTTGGTATGAAAAGTGAAAAACATTACCGAACAGTTATGGGATCCAAACACACGCCTCCATCCTCAGTGATGAAGCCATTTAAAAATGAACAGATGGATGAGGGAAGGAGGGTGTTTGGAGTTATGTTTAACTCATAGATGCACAAAGACCCAGCTGTACAACCGCGAACGGGTGTTGTGATAAATAGCCCCATGCTACTGATCAGCAGGTGTTATAAAGACATGCTGCACTACTCCTAAAAAACAAAGTACTTAATATAGTGGCTCACACTGAATGTATACGGGCAGCTTTAACTAGCTTACATGGTCTTTCCACAGTGGTTACTGTGGTCCAGTGGACCGAGGACTTTTTTGGAAAACCCAGGAAATTAACCTTTGTTTCGACAAGAGGAACTACGGACTATACAAAGGTTCCAGACATAATAACATCCCTGCTCTGGGTGAAGATGCATGTTACTGAGTGTAAGAAGTAGTCACAGACCCTGCTGCAGCAAAATCTCACTCAAATGACGATGTCAACACAGTTGGTTCTTTTCACAAGCGAGTAAAGAATGTTATCAGCTGTTCTTGTTTACATATTTTTCTGCTTTTGTTGTTGCAAAAACGAATGAGCATGAAATTTAATTACAGCTAAGAAACACTGTGTTCTCCAGGAGGAACTTAAAAAGCAAGAACTATAACTTTGCAATCATAACATTGATAAAATAAAACAAAAATGCAGTGGTGACATAGAAGATGATATAATCTGCAGCGATGCAGAGTCAGAAACAACTGACATTTGTCAGATTCAAGGTAAAGCTACCATGACCCACCTGTTAAGACATTTCAACAGCATGAAACCAAGTGTTTACACTGCAAAATGTGCAAAATTGCAATACTTCTTTCCTTGTTTTATAGGGTTAAAATTCTAGGTGCATTGTTCCCAAACTGTTTTATAACAAAAGTGCAGCTGGAGTAAATTTTACGTTAATATTAGGCGGAGGCGTAGATACTTTCTTGATGTGTGTTAATGTTGAAAACATCACAACTTCCAAACTAGCATTAAAAATAGCAAGATAAAGAGAATGAATGAATATATTGAAATCAGGATGCTGTTATTCAGAGAAATACATAACTATATTTGCTACATAGAATAAAACCACTCACAGTGGTTATATTCTGTAACAGAAATAAATGCCAGACAAACAATCAGCAGATCAGTCATGCAACAATAAATAAAAAGAAAAACAGATATTTACCAAATAGTCACACTTCATATTTCATAGAAACACAAAATGCACAACAGAGGCTTTTACTTCCTCATTTTTCTCCTTGGTTCCACTGTTTCTGGGGCTGTTTGGTGAAAAGGGCCTATTACAAAACATACATTTTACTGTCATCTCCAGTCATTTTCCCAACCATCAATGATTATTTGGAATTTTCAACACAATCAGCTTAGTCTGCTTAGTCTGAATAGAACGTGCCCCAACTCACCTAAATGAACTTTCACAAAAGCAATCGTGCTAACTTTGTTTTGCAGTTTCATTTACAGTAAAAAAAAAAAAAAGAGGTGGCATGTGATTTCAGCGGCTTTAATAGCCTGTGTCAGCTAAAGTGTGTCGGGAAAACTGCCTTAAAGATCCCGTAAGCGCAGGCCACAGTCGAGCTGGTTGTGGGGTAAGTAGGATGTTGACAGCTTTTTGGACAGCTCATATTCTGCTCTGACAGGCCAAGAGTTATTATCCAACCTGAGACGGCCCAGTGGCACTGAAACCCTCAAACACGCTCAGCTTCACGATTGTGTATGTGCCTGTACGAATGTCTGTTTGAAGACAGGCTGACAAGGGCAGAGAGTCATCCAGTAGATTTACTGTGTCAGTAAGCAGCTGTGTTTGTCAGTGTTGGCCCGAGGCTCTTCAGTGTCATCCAGTCTGTGTGATAATGCACCATATGCTTCACGCCACCATTTTCTGCTCTTCCTCAAAAGCCCAAAGGCCCATTTTTACCTACAGATTTCTTCCCCACTCGCTTTTGCATAAACGCAAAAACATGATACGACAGAAAAAAACCATGTGTGTACGAACCAATGCGCGTACACACACTCACAAGCAGCGGTTTTGCAGCGGTGGATTCATATGACACATGCTGACCGAAACTGAGGCAGAGGTTTGTGATTCTTGAAAAGAGATCATGACCTAACCTGAGAAGACTTCGAAGCAGCACTACATCAGGAGTGTCTGTGACGCACCATTCACTCTGGATGGCTGTTCAGACCGCTCGCACTGCAGGTGTTCAGACTGGGTTCAGTCTGAAAGGATTACAGGGTGGAGGAGCTCCGGTAAGTACAGTTTTCCCTTTGTGTCTGTTTTTGTGCGTGTGTGCGTGTGTGTGTGTGTGTGTGTGTGTCAGAGACAGTGAAAGGCAGCCAGAGTTACAGATTACAGTGAAAACATCTAAATGTGTGCACAGGTAGAGCGTGTGTGTGTGTGTGTGTGTCCGTGTGTGTGTGAGAGAGAGAGAGAGAGAGGGAGAATTTTCAGGGAGCAGGATGCTGATGTAAAATTATCCTCCACCTCATCAGTCACTCATCACCTCATACAATCTTAACGTAAAAAACATGAAACCTCTCACACACTGTAGCTGCTCTCTGTTCTGTCTCCTACAGTGATGTGTCTCTCAGATCTCATTTACTTGTGGGCAATACTTACTATATAAAACTTCCAGAGTATTGCTTGGCGTATCCCTTGGCGGAGTTATGTCGCTTTGATAACAGATATATTTCAAGGGTCAGTCTGATGTGGGTTTAAAGCGTGCGCACACGCACGCACACACAGACAAACACAGTGCACTGCAACATTTATAGTGAGTCAAGTTTAAAAGCGGAACCAGCTCCTCTTTCACTGAGACCATTATTAGGTGCCGTTGTAAAAATATTGATCTTTTTATGAAAATGTGAAAGAAAGAAGTCGCTCAAAGTGACAAACCATAAAACATTTATTAGCTAACTGAATTTCAACTCATTGTTTAGCTGTCACCTCACTGATACACCTACTATAATTTATTAATTTTAACAATTTATCAATTGTTAAAATTGATAAATTGTTAAAATTCATAAAATGCAATAAGGTTGCATGACTCTGTTTTTAGGGCTGATACACACAGACAGGCAGAGAGGGAGAGCGACAGGCAGCAGAGTGAAGTAGAGGGTGAGACTGCATATTTGCTCGCCCTTATGAGAGTCATTAACTCTTTCATGCCCAGTTCCCTTCCTCACAGTCCTGCAGATGTTGAGTCAAGCAACTTGACAGTAATTCTCATCACAAGCTTCCTCCTTAATACTTTTGATATCACTCTAGTGTCTCTACAGGGCAATGACACAGTCCAGTTATGGGTGGAGCCTCGCTCCCATGTTGAACCATAATATTTCAGGACAGCGGTGTTATCCCCTGCTGTGGAGGCTCAGTGGAAATTAAAACAGTATGAGTACAGTGTAGCCCCAGCTATAGCATCCTATACTGTGCATACTCCAGCTCACTGCCAGTGTTTACATCTGATGAGGGTCTGAACTTAAAGCTTTACATGCCAGGTGAAAATATTAAGGAATACTTAATTACAGAAAATAAACCAACTGAAACGTGTAATGGCATTATAGGTATATTTATGACAGCGACAGATAAGAAAATGCATTTATTTATAAGAAAAAAAACTTGAATATTCTAAAAGCTACTATAAAGTGAAACCCCTTTCCATCTGTTGTTACATTTACAGGCCATTCAAATGAGATTTGTAATTTATTCAGCAAAAAGTTCAGAAAGTTATTTTTGTCTACTGTTAATGTCAATGTAACCTGCAGTGGATTTAAACCTCTGTGAACAGACAGACAGACAGAAACACAGAGTAAGATGAGTAGGCCGTGACTCTGAATGGTGCCAGTGTCATGCCTTTGATGTCAGTTTGTGTCCATGTCGCACATGCGTGACTGGACAGCTCCAAACACACTGGCAGAAGCCCAGTTCAACACTTTGAGCACGCAAAGAGAAAAACTCTCAACAGGAACAAGCGGGACGTTTCATAAATATCTGTGAATCAGATGAACCTGATCACCCTGGTCTAATGTGGTCTGCAGTAACTGTACCATAAAAACATTCCTATTTATTAAGTGTTGATTTAAAATGATTGGATGGTGTTAATACTGTACACCCTTTAAGATCCATTTAGCATGTTTCACTGAACCCAAAAGGGCTTTCATGATGTTTCCTCTATTTGCCAGATAAAACAACACGTGATGTCATATTTTCAATATGTTTGTTTATTCTCTAAACATTTAGCCTGAAGTTAGTCAAAGTACACACTGCTGTTCTGGAACATGCACACATACATTACTTGTATATTTTGTTTAAGAGGGGAAAAAAAACACACTGAGTAAAGTTACCTCTAGCAATTTCTCATTCAAACGTGTACACACACGCGCGCACACACATGCACACACACACACACACAGACACACACAAAACGAAGGCCTCTTCAGGCATGATGTTTACAAATGTAGCTCCCAAGTGGCTGGGTCTACTATGGTAATAAGACATAAACAAAACAGCAGTGTGCAGGGATATACCACAGATGTAACACCCAGTAGTGTTTTCAGCCTGCACACAAATATTGTTCAAATAAACAGCCACACTCCAACTCCAGCAGGGTGCACATGTGTAGTCTCCCGGGATCGTTTCACAAATTAACTAAACTAGGAAATTAAGGAGTTCTGGAATTATATGAAGGAGGCAGTAGACAGTGAGCAGATGAAGAACCAGGGGAGGACAGTAACTGTCTGAGGAGGCAGATTTAGTGAAAATTGTCAGCAGGCATCTGAAACCCCTGCCTCACACCTTTCCACCATCAGAGAGGTTTACATTTGGCCATTTTCTGCAACTTTTCACCACAGACGTTCACACTTCTCACCGGGAGTGGGGGAAATGGGGAGAAACGTCTCTCTAACACACAACACAATTTCTGTCACTCATCATGTACCAATAAGTGCAGTCTGAACATGTGTGTCGTGTCTGCAATGAAGTCATTATTGGATCTTTTTCACACGCAGTTTGAACTTTCCTGTTCTGAGCAGCAACAAACACTTTTAACTTCTGACGCCATTAGAAGACACACTGCATAAACTACCCCAAACTATCAAGTACATAATAAGGCTTTAATTCAAAGTTGACATACATTGTCAAGCATATAGTGATGCAACTTAGTTATGAATGAGAGCTGAATCACTGCCTCAGCAATTCATCCCTGAGACGACGATACAAGGTCAATGATACAATCAATACGGCAACACTTTGCCGTATTGATTTAAATTAATAAAAATTTACCCAGACTTCAGAGACATAGCACATAAAATACAAATGTGTGGATTTCTGCTGTCTCTTAGAGGGCAATGGCTTTTTTTTTAACGCACATTGCACATTTTCCCCAAATCAATACTTAATGCACTGTGTCTTTTTGTGCTGAGGCCAGAAGATGTGTATAAATGGCAAAAATACCCCTGCAGTGTTTATTAAGATCACAACCCCGGGGGGGGAATGTGTGTCCAAAACACTTATGTGCTTTACATGGATGCCTCTGCATGTTCGTAACAGGTACACATGCAAGCAGTGTGTTGACTACATAAATGGTATTTAGAGAGAGTGCTTAGGCAGCACAGCGCAGCACATTCTGTGTGTCAGTCATCCTGGTGAAATAGGGTTTATGGAGAGGTGTGGTACAACAAGGTGAGGCCCAGAACAAAGATTGTTTGTTTGTTGTTCTTTTATTGGCAGCGATAATCGCTCCCTTTCCCCTTAAGGATGCTTCCAGATGCGCAAGCAAGCAAGCCAGCGCACACATGCACACACTTAACATACCCACAGGAATGCATTCACACTACTGCAGGCATGTACGCGCACACGTGCGAAAACGGACACACGCATCCACATGTGCATCTCTGATATTTTATACTTATTTTGAAAACAAAAGAACATTTAGTTGTTTTCTTTTTGAGAAAAATCGATGTTATTTTCAGATTAGGTAAAACAGACGTGATTTTGTACAACCGTTTGTACTCGCACACAAACCTGCTGTAGATACTGCAGTGCCACGTTATGTAAAATCTCCAGTTAAATTTACTGGAAACTATGACAGCACCCGAGCCCCTTTTTTGTTTTTTTACAAAATGCAGTATCCAAAATCACTAAATCAACATTAACTTTCTAAAATTCCATACAGTCCATAGGAGCTGAAGTTGTTTGTACTGAAACAAAACAGAAGAAGCCACTGCAATCAGGCATCGTTTTCAGTTGAACTCCCATGAATCCTCCTGTCCTTAAAACCACACACAAACACCGACACACATACACAATGGCTGCAAGTGTTTTCCTCAGGCATAGGTAAAGACAGGCAGGCTCCAGAGCATAATTGAACATGTAGCTACACCACCACAGGGAGTTGGCAGCGCCTGGGGAGAAGACTTGGCTCCCGCAGAGAGGCCTGGAGCCTAACCAGGCCAAGCTGTGCCAAGCACTGAAACAGACACACAGCGCCCCCTCTATTTTCAACCACCACCCCCTTCTCTCATAGCTATCCTACTTCTGCAAACAACACCCCCTCGCCTCTGCTTTCCTCCCATTTCACGCAAAACCTTTTGGATCTTGTTTCGTCTGCAAGCACCTCGTCTCTTCTAATCCCAGCTCGATCCCAAATTCACCCAAAAGTGGGGTCAGTAGGTCGACACAAAAACACACTTGTAAAATTATGTTATGACGGGGTTTCAAAGTTTCCCAAGAAAATGTCCTTTGGGCCTCAGCCAGATCGCACTCAGGTGAGTGTGAGTAAGTGTGGGGACCGTGTTCTGTCTTGCCTGATCATCAGTGCTGTCAAACCTCCTCTGACACGGTCACATGACGCCGTGCGCTGCTGCAAAATGGTTGCGAGTAAAAAAAAAAGAAAAAAGAAAAATGAAAACGTTTATCCAGCAATAAAATTTACACGACCTGTGTATATAAACACTCATGCATGTTCACACATAAAACAATAAGCACACAGTGGCAGACGTGCAAAGACAGAAATACACAGAAAGCCCTGGCAGGCTTTTCTTGTCAAGCCGTGGTCAGCAGGGAGAACAAGGAGGGAAAGTCTAATTCGGGATATAGTGCCCAACCATAACAGCAAGTCAAACTGCATCACACTGACGCCAGAATACTCTGGGTTTTCTAGGAATTTAGGGTTCATGACTGAATGCGAATGTGGTTTTGTACACAAAAGTTTAGTCACATTTAAAACCGCCGAAGGTCTTTGTGTGCTTTCGCTGTACGTTAAGAAATACAAGTATATTTGTAGGAGTTTGTGCAAACCATACATAATTTATATATGGTGGTAGCATGATTTATGTCAACACTCAGCTGCTATTTACGCCCCCCCCTCCCTTTTTTTTTTTTTTACCTCCTTCACTGGCTCTCTTTGAAGAGTCTGGAGTAAACAGGCTTCTCTGGCTTGGACCCAGCGTTACCCAATCCTGACCCCACTAGTGGTCATGAGATCAAATCTGAATGCGTGATTCACTGAGACTTGATAAAAGTGTGTGAAAAAGAGAAGGGAATGGGGTGACATTGTCAGGACAGGACCAAACAGGGTGTGCACCCTGCTCCACTGCGCCACCAGGACACTCCCCTCACAGACATGTTAAATCAACACCTGTCGTCGAAGCGCTGTCGATCCGAACATCTCGACTTTCCCTCTTTGTTTTGATTGGTCTAGTATTTCTCCCTCTGTTCTGCGAGGCTGTGTAATGAGGCCCAGACTGTAATTGGGCCAGCCGTGTTATTTTAGGGTTGGAGCACAAAGTAATTACCCAACCCTCTGCTGTTCTTTACTCTGAGGCGGAGAGAGGCAGAAAAAAAAGAGGATAAGAAAGACAGGAAGATAGATTCAAGTGGGGGAGTACAATATTCATATTACTTAAGGGTAGCACCATAAAAATCTGGATTTTTCTGAGAATGCAGCTAATTGTAGCTTACGCTTTACAAACACTGCTCTCCAGCTGTCTTGCATTCAAATGGGAAGTTGGCCAGCGGCTCCAACAATCTGAAGGGTTGTGAAACACCAGTCCTTGACTTCTGCATCGGCTGCATCCTGTTGATGATTTCTACAAAAACATCGTGACTCTGAATTGGCTCAGTTAAGCTCTCAACAATATGAGAAAAGGGAAAGCTGCAAACGCAACCGTAACATTAAATTGATTCAGCACATTCAGTGTTAGACAGTGGGAAAGCTACTCAACATGTGCACTTTCTCAGATCGTGACTAAGCAGAAGCCTACGATGCTTTCATGGGCTGAAGCTCTTTGTTAGGCCAAATGGTGTTTGCTGACACTGACGTACTGTATATGACAGTCAATCCTATTTCAAAAAAATATTTTTGTCAGATTGATGTATAGACGATGCAACACTAGAGTTATAATTCCTAGTATTTTAGTCCCCATTAGTCAGGAGACACCCAAGGCCATCATGCCTATAACAAATGCACTTTTACTGTGCATCAAACACACACATTATTTGTTTTGTTGTACTCTATCTAATTTACTGTATTATAATTGCCAGTCACCATCAACTGCCATCTCAGCACCTGCTGCACACAGTCGTTCACACTACATTATAGCCAACCTATGCTGTGTTGTTACTTATGCAGCAATATGAAATGTTTGCACGAGCAGTGACTTAAAAGAGTGAGAAAGGAGGAGGCTACAGAGGTCTTCTGTTTTGACAACACAGTCAGGCTCCTCTATAGTCCAACTGTAATCGTGGTACTTGTTACTGTGAATGATAAGAGGAGCTGAGGTAATGATTTACCGCAGGTACCAGTTCACACATTGCGGCGTTATTGAGTCTTTTACAATTGGTTTAATGTGGCGTTTTGGTAATGTTGACGAGACTGATTCTTCATCCACTGAGATTAAGCATTGTCGAACTTTTAAAAACGTGATCGTACAAATGTGAGCACACAGGATTCCACACACATTCACAAATGTATGAACAGAGATTTAAATTCATACTCACACCTTTAACAGTTTCAGGATTGACTAGTAGTTTAGTCAAATAATTTTGGGGTGTAACCAAAATTTAGTATGTAGGTTCATAGCTACAACCAAGTATATCTTGGAAATGACAATTCCACCCATTCTTTTTCTTAGCAATCCTTCTCGTCAATTACACTGCACAACAAGTATAATATATTCTGATTTGGTAAATTCCAATTTCCTTGTCATTGTCAGATGTTGCAAATGAATCGCTTAACCTGCATCAAGTAGCATGACACACAACAAGTTACCATTTATCGGAATTGAAAGGAGGGAGGACCAAATGTGCTGCTATTCGTCTTCCTTTTCATCTGTCCTGACTAACCTCTTCCTCATTCGGACCCTGACTCACTGTGAGACTGAGGAACGGTTAACGAATATTACAACATCGAAACCTGATGCCCTCACATCATAGTTTCAGTGGAAAGATTTGGAGAAATTCACTCAGCACTCGTGTTCCAGCTCTCACCGGACAGGGTTAGCGGTCACATTGTCAAAAGCTGAACAGAACTGAGAAAAGTGTGCGAACAAATGGAAAGAATGACCAAGCAATAAACGCACGACGAGTGCAGGAAAGAAGGGGAAAAGAAAGCTGGAGGAGAGGTCAGGAGAGTGACCAGATTATAAATAGACAGCAAGAAGAGGATGGCTGGGTGCAATCTGGACTCAGCCGGTTCCAAAAGACCTTTGGATGACATCACTAAAAGTTATGTGCTGTCTTTGCCTTTACACATTCACAGAAGCTTGAAAAAGATCAGTTGGAACATTTAGTGCATAAACTGTAAAAATCATTTGAACAAACTTTGCTGAGAGAAACAAAAAAAAAACTACATTGAATAAATGCACTGCATGCACATTAGCCACATCAGCTATGGTGCATGTCCAGTGAGCATAGAGGCGTACGTATTCTCAGAAGGTCCTAGTTTGGATTGTAACAAGTTTCAACATCAAAAAGTACATGTGGGACAAAATTACCACAAAGTGTCAACGTAGCAAACAATAAATGAACAAGCCCGGGAGACTAAAGAGTTAAACAAAGCACAAGTCAAATGATTCGTCTTTGTTTGTCACACTGCTCTGCTAAGACGACTGTGTGGCTAAACCCAAAAGTTTTATGACAGTTCTCCCATATGATACATGCAAACACACTTGCGTGCATGAGTTCCCCCAACTACAAGAAGGAGCAGAGGAACAGATGAGGAAAGCCCGGCTTTTCGGTTCCTTCAAATAAACAACGTCGTTACAATGCGGGTGTGCGTGTATCAATGCACGAGTCAGACTCAGGCGCTATTAGGGCGCGATGGGTAAATGATGACGGCTGTGGTTTTCAAAGGAATGTCAAGCCGTTCCCGGCCACAGATTCATGCAAACGTGCATGTGTGGATGTCTCCGCAAGATAAATAAGGGCAGAAAAAAAAAAGGAGTAAGAGAGACAGACAGAAAGAAAGACGGAGGGAGACGTCTGCTGTGATTCACAGTTCCTCCTCCTAAAAAGCCTCAGCCGCAGTTGATGTTGCAAGCCCCTGTCACAGCCGTGTGAGGATGACAGAGGATGGAAGTGGCAGTCAGCTCCAGATTCAACCAGACAGGCCTGGTTCCATGCTGCGACCTCATGAGTGCACACAAAAGCCAAGTGAAGAAGTGGAGACGAGTTGTTTTAGGGACTCCTGGTCCATTAAATGGGCCATAATGAGGGGGTCAAAATGTTTTACTAGCAGGCTCCAGGTATGGACGCCTGAGCGGCTCCACAACCTCGAGGGCCTCAGCTTAGTCTGCTGCTCACTTACTGTCATTCCTTCAGTCCCTCCTCTGCTGGCTTATAAATACTTTAATTACATCAGGACGGATAATGATCTCGCCTGCATGACCTCACAGCTGGAAAACATATAAATAGAGACGTAAAGCTCCCAGAAAAAAAAAGGGAAGGAGCGGCTTTGAATTATTAGTCACTTTTAGTCAGGGAAAAACTTTTTCGTACAAATTGGATGAATTCATCTTGCGCAGCCGAGCGTATGTAAGTAAACATTAACGGAGCGAGGCCGTAGACACGCAGACGTATGAAATGTCAGGGCAGTTACTGTAAGTGTAACTGATGAGAGCAGACAGGGAGACGGCGACGGGAGAGGATGAGGTGAGGAATACTGAGAGCGAGACAGGATTGATGGCTGGCAAACAAAAGAGATATTGTTAGAAAGAGAGAAAATTACAACTGAGCAATAGCTCCTTCCTCCTCATTTCAACCAAGACGTTTTGTTGCTGTAAATCGACAGCGCTGCGTCTCCTGTTAGCGAATTTGAAAAAAAAAACAAAAAAAAAACATAAAAAGATAGCGACAATGGAGAGCAGAGGAGCAGAATGGCAGGATGTGATGGGCTGAGATAGAGTGGGCACTTTTATATTCCCACCAGCTCTGCAGCTTTTGTCCGTGTGCATGTGGGTTTGCATGAGGTCATGCACAGGGAGAAAGGCTGCAATCGTCGCTTCCTGAGAGAGTGAAGTGGACGTGAAGTGGAGAGGTCCTTGTGCATGAGTCTTCAGAGTTTAAGAGCGCAGGATGCAGGGATGATGCAGACAGGAAGCGCTCACAGACAGTGGGTATGCAAAGTGTGTTTAGAGGAGACAGACCCCTGTGTGGCAATAACAAAGTCATGGGTCAGTGCCACAACTAATGAGAGGTCACACAGGATGTTTGTGATGAAGCTCCTTAGGTAAGAACCAAATAATTTGCAGTGCAGGGAGAAAGGCTGCAATCGTCGCTTCCTGAGAGAGTGAAGTGGAGGTGAAGTGGAGAGGTCCTTGTGCATGAGTCTTCAGAGTTTAAGAGCGCAGGATGCAGGGATGATGCAGACAGGAAGCGCTCACAGACAGTGGGTATGCAAAGTGTGTTTAGAGGAGACAGACCCCTGTGTGGCAATAACAAAGTCATGGGTCAGTGCCACAACTAATGAGAGGTCACACAGGATGTTTGTGATGAAGCTCCTTAGTGGCTGATGCACACTGACACACATCAACTGGCTTGTTGAACAACTTCAATTAATGCTTTAATTATGCTTATGCTTAGTGAAATTTATTACTCCGACATTAATCGTATTAACACATTGTCTATTCTGTTGTTTTAATAAAACTGAACTGAAACTTTTCTGACAAACCGATTGAACAAAACACGCTTTCTCGAAGTTGTTACCTTGAGCACGACAAAATTTTGGTGGTTATTTTCCCCAATTTCAAACAATGGGGTCAGAGACAAAATGATTGATGGCCTAAATCAAAAAACAATAAACATTAGATGAAGCCTAAGTGCCATGTCTGAATGATTTGAATGATTTATTTATCTGATCTTTTCCAAGCTCCTAAACACCCCGGGACATTCTTTAAACATTCAGATCAAATTTGAGTACCCACGCCAGGCCACAGTGTCAGGAGATTAGCACAGGCTGGAGAAGGCCATGTTTGTTTGTGTGCGTGTGGGATTTGTGTGTGTGTGTGCCTGGGTGCCTGTGTGTGTGTAAGCCTGGCTGCGTCTACACTAGCTGCCATTTAGTGGGATGGAATTAGGCGTGAGGACGTCTGTCCCGTACCAAAGCATGACATCAGCCAGTTGGCAGAGGAGGTGTCAGAGCAGGTGCTATATGGGTACGAGGGAGGGATGGAGACATGCAGGGAGGGGGTGGAATTGGGAAGGACGGGGTGGGAGGATGGAGGTGTGGGACAGCAGAGCAGAGGGTGGTGCAGGATGATGGGGCAGAAGCCAAGATGGGAGTCCAAGTGAAGCTATTTATAGGCCTCCATCATGGGCCATTCTACCAGGTCCTGATCACCACTAGTATTATCCCTCTATTTCCCCTCTGCTAATATTCGGCTCATATCCAGGAAGAGGCAAAAACACATTTACGTCTGAATCATCTCATATCAGGCTATTCTTGGCTGTGACACTGGCCACATTCACGGTGACATTTTTCACCCTTTGTGCAAAAAAAAGTAAGAAGACAAAAAGTACTTTAGTTGTGATGATTTTCTCTACCTGTAGAAGTTGTAGGTACATTACAAAACAAAAGTAGTTGAATACTGCAGGGAACAACAAAGACGATGGAACAAATAGCAGACAAGTGTTCATGTAGATTAAGGCAGAAATGTCCCTCTCTTAGGAATCTTTTAACTTTTCTACATATTATTCATCAGTGTCAAATCTGATCCATTGCAACTTGATGGGGAATAGCTCTGTGGCAGATTTTATACGTATCCAAAGTCCGGTAACACTTCTCTCCGACACTACACCCCCAGATTTTTTAAACTTTCACCCCAAACAACACTGACTCCAGTAACAGCATTTGATTCAGGTTATCAGATTCAGCACAGGTGTTTCCCTTTAGCATAGCAAATTAAATTTTTAAGCACTCTGAACGTACCAACGACAATATTATTCATGGCCGTGATCAAAAAGTGAAAATCCAGCGTTGACAATAACGGCCCAAACTTGGACTCCTTATTAGAAGCATACGTCCGCAGCTGTGAAACCCTCAACATAAGTCACACAGTGATGTAAATAAAAGATAATCTGCACTTTAAACACAAATAGACCTTATCCAGACCCACAATCACAGCAGCCTGCAGAAGAATGGCATTGTGTTGAGCTGTAATGTCTCTGAGCCACGTGTTACAGTATAATAGTGTCTTTGTCTACCACTTATCTGGCTGCAGCTCAGGCTGCAGAGAGTTCCAACTGCTACTGTCTACCGATCAGACCTATGGACACAATCTATCTGCCTGTGTGAGGGTTTATTGTCAACCGCGGTGCAAGGACAAAGTAATCATGTGAGCTGAGACAGATAAGTAGATTTTTACACGCCCCCACAGACGTCTACATAGGAGGCTTGAGGTGGCAGAGAGCTGGCTCTTTTCTCAGCATTAAAAAAATCCTTTGCCACAAAAAAAAGCCTATTTGCTCTAAATAACCCACATATCTGCCAATGAACATGCAAGCAAACACACAAAGAACTGTATGTGCATGTGCGAAAAATGCTTTTTTCTTCATTTCAATATAACACACATATACATGCATGCATACATGCATAGAAATATTACTGTATAGATCAACAAATACAGCAATGTCCAGTTGACCTGACCCTTTACTGTATGCTGTGAGCTCCTATTAAGGAAATGTCCTTGGCTTTTTGGTTGTTTTCACGGTGAATCCCAGAGTCCACCCACACAGGCAAGCCCTGCGGAGACCTTCTGTTCCTCAACCCAGGACACACACACGCACACACACACACATGCACTCACACATACACAGAAAACAAACAAACACACACACAAAAAGAGAGAGAGAGAGAGAGAGAGAGAGGGACACGGAGAGGGAGAAAACAACAGTGAACCTAAAGGTTTTATTTTGACTGCGGCTTAACGGTTTGTGGAGTAAAAAAGTAAAAAAAACAGGAACCATAACGCTGATATGTCACACACAGTTAGCGTCTCGTCTTTGCTCCCTTTCTCTGCGTTTGGACTTCATGATGAAATGAGGACAGAAAGAACTCAGTAGCACACATTGACACCAGCGAAAACAGTTGGGCCTGTGTGTTTTATGGAGCCAGCAGAGAGTTGAGTACATATGGGACGCCTAACATTATGGCACATAGCACTGTAATGTGGTGTGGTAATGGCCGTGAAACCACATGTCACTCTGGATGGGAGAGAGACTCCAGAACAGAGGCACGGCCCCGAGCCAGACCAGTGCTGCAATTCACCTTCAACCACTCTCTATCTCTGTCTTGCTGTCTGTTTATGTCATCTCTCTCTCCCTCTCTCTCTCTCTCTCGTTCACCCTCATCTCTAGCTCTTGCTTTCTTATTCCATTCTGTCTCTCGCTGCCTTGACAATATCTCATGTTTCCTTCTTTTGCTCACTCAGTGTCTTTCTCATTTTTGCAGACCTGACCCGAAGGTTGCTGCCTCTGAAAGAATGTCCTGCACGGGCCAAGCCAGTGCTGTGGTTATTCTTTGAAAGAGTCTGTTCGGGGCCAAACTATAAAATTAAATCAAAGTTAAACAAATGAGCATCCTGAGAGCGAAACTTCTGCTTATTTTGGGATTTTATTCTCCATCAAATCTGTTTTAAGATCACTTAAAATGCGTATTAATGGCCAACAGCATATGTTCTTGGCCAATGTGAAGCAACCGCTGAAAGCTCTTTTCACTAACAGAACAACTTGGCCTAGTTTCCGTTAATCCGCTGGTTTCGAGCGAATGGTGCACAACTATAAAGGTGATCCGCTCTTACAACTTCAATGTTCAATGTTCACTCTCTCTTGTCCTCAGACTGATAGAACATTGTTCAGTTTGTGCCGGGTACACACTCGCAGGAGCGAGCGAGCGAGCCCTCATGTTGTATCCGAGTGCAAGCGGCACGGCACAGTTCAGAGAAGCTATTGACAGTGGACTTTGGAGGGTAGGGAATGATGAAGGCAAGCTGTGCCAACACACACACACACACACACACACACACACACACACACACACACACTTGGATCATAGTCTCGTATTGCCTCTGGCTACTGCAGTGCAATAAAGTGATCCACAGAAAATGCAGGAGGAAATGACAGGATATAACCATGTGTGTCTTACAGCTGCTACTCGAATCAGATGTATGCTTTCACTTCATTTAACTTGGGCCTGACTGAAATTCCCTCATTACAGCCAATGGAGAGGAGTTTAACGTGGATGTGTTGTTTTCTGAAAAACAGAGCTGCATGTGTTTATTAGCGGTTTGCGTCAAAAAAAGCCTATTGTAACTTATCGACCCCTGGGTGGGCTTTTGACGTTTCACCACCTTCTGCCACTGTGGTTTTACCTCTCTGGAAACTCTGGCTGTGCTGCTGGCACAAAATGGGTACCAGATGCAAAATGTTGGCAAAGGTGAAAAGAAATCGCTTCTTTTTTTAATCCCTGAAGAAGTCAGTGATGTATTGTTACAAGTGAGAAGTATAGAATCCTCACTTTGCCTTAGCAGAGATACAGAACAGAGAAAATTTGAGATTAGATTTGGATGCATCATTTCTAAGAACACACACACACACACACACAGTTATTGTACTTGTAGCACAAACCACAGTTTCATTAAGGAGTCTAGCCAAGACCACCTGTGCCTCGGCTAGTGACTCCTTTACAAGTCTGTGCCCACCTCAGTGGCCACACACTGATATCTCATATATCCACTAACACACAACACGCAAATCACAAAGATATAAAAAGACACATATGCACAAAGACATATTCAGTCAAATGTATGATATGATACACAAACTTAAATAAACACATGCTCCTATGCACACTACTTATCTAGAGATCATGTGCAGTGCAAGAGAGATGTTATTATAGGTTCCTCCCAGACATGATGTCACTCAGCTCATAAGAGGTGTCTTTAAACCTGACACACGCTTAGGCTCATGACGTAGGACTTTTTCATTATCTAAACAGAGATGTCCCCTATAAATGTATATAAAAGACCTGGTTTGAGTAAGTGAGCTGGCATCTGCTGATGTTTGAAATCAGGGTGAGTGTGAGACTATTTGCTTCCGTGTTTGGCAGTAAAATACATATTTTTCAGAAGCAGCTATAGCAAGAGGCTCCTCATGGAGCAGCAATGGAGCTGGATAATTATGGGTTGTGTGTGTATGTGTGGTTTGGGGGAAAGGACTGGAGGAAAAAAGGGAAAAAAAATGTTGTAATTTTTTACAGTGAATTCCAGCTTGATAACCAGAAACAGCTGGCTTTTGTCTCTTAAACACACACACACACACACACACACACACACACACACGCACGCACGCACGCACGCACACAGAGACAGACAGACAGACAGACAGACAGACAGACAGACAGACACACACACACACACACACACACACACACACACACACAGAGCAAAGGAGACAGCAAGAGAATGAACAGTTGTTTGTAAAAACATGGTTTTTAGAAGTGAAGGAAAACCCACTGATTATGTTCAGTGACTTCAGTGTTCTTCTATAAGTTAACTACCTTATATTGAGAAACCAAAATGATACTCAACATACAACTAATAACATCCTATATTAAACATTATTGCATTATAATTTTACGATGTAGTGGAGAAATTATAAAGTTTTTAATTCATACATAAATGAAACGATTAGTATTAATTGAGTAATATCAGTTATGTCAATATCAGTAATAAAACCTACTACTGACACCGCTTTGTTATTGGCCACTTTAAAAGCTGCACCACTCCCAGAAAAACTCATTAGATAGACTTGTGTATACACTCAGGGTAAATGGAGGATAAACTGCTGATGATCTCCCACATAATCAGTATTACAGTACTTTTCAGCCTTATCCCCGTTTAACTTCCAACATAAACAGAGAGCGCTCAGCAGCTGACATCCCTACTGAACTGCCTCCATGACCCCAGTCGCCCCAGGCGACCCCTTGTTGTTGCAGTATTTTAAAAGATGTGAGGAACACAGTCTCCCACCAAGATAACTCAGAGAGCGAACAGAGATTAAAGTCTGTTAATCTCAGAATGGGAGCCCTTAAGGCTACATACAGGAGAACAATTGCATGTGTGTGTGTGTACGTGTGTCAGCATATGAGCTACCATTTTCTGTGATTTTGGTTCAGTGGTTGTGTGTGCATGCGTGTGTGTGTGTGTGTGAGGGGGGGGTGTATGTGTGTTCTTGTACTTTATTTGAACCATTCTGATTTTAGATATTACGTCATGAGGACATTTTGACTAGTTTGAGAGCTGAGACTTGGTTTTAGGCTCAGGGTTAAAAAGTGTGTGTGCGTGTGCGTGTGTGTGTGTGTGTGTGTGTGTGTGTACACATGTGCAGATGTTGCATCTTTTCGTGTGTACACGCCTGCTTGTACCTTACATCTCCAACATGTATGGCCTTTAATTTTGAATGGAGACAAATGCTGCGCAAGCCCATATTGAGGCAATGAAAAGAACCATTTCTCTCTACCTACAGATCAATGGGTTCCCATTCAATTAGAAAGTCTGAAACCATTAGCACCCAGCTAATGACTCCATTCTGGGAAGCTGAGGAGTTTAGGCCTCAGGGTAGGAGGGTGGCAGGCAGGGGAGCCAGAAACAGCATCCAGACTGGGTGGGGGATTTCTTTAACTGCATTCATTATGAGTGCATTACACTTCTGCAGTGTCTTATCAGGCAAGTAGCAAGATAGCATTTTGCAGCAGGGTGTTGAATGCTGTGTCCCTCTGGTCTTGTTTCAACTAATGCTAAAGCTCTGTACTCATTATTTCTTTATAAGACCCCCCCAACACACACACACACACACACACTCTCTCTTTTTGCTTGTTTTCATTGTAACCAAACTTTGTGTGTCTTTGCCATGAGCCAGCGGTTAACCTGCAGGCCTTTCTACTGTTCCTGTAATGATGACAGCTATTCATTTGTGGATAATGAAGGCTGCAATTTTGGGTGAACTAAGACACCCCTCCACCTACACTCCTGCACTTTAATTTCCTACCCCGTACTCCAGTAATCATTTCTTCATCTAAACTTGTCAAACGTACAGCTAAAAATGCCGCAAACATTCCTGGTGATGAAAACAGCAGTTGACCTAAACAGACCCAAAAATAAGATTTAATAAGAATAAAGACAAGAAGGGACGAGGGAAGGGAAAGAGTTTAGTAAGCAGAAAGTAGGCAGGCAGCCAGTCAGACAGAAAAATGGGTGTATATGAGAGGGTTTACAGGTAGAAACCATGTGGCTACAGGCAGAGGTAGGACGCCACGGTCAGAGTCCATATCCTGTGTCTTAATAATGCGTGCTGCGGCCTCGGGGGAATGGCAGCTTTAATGGGGAGGCAGTCTGCCACTGGTAAACACATGCTGGAGCTCAGTAAAAACACTGCTGGCAAGGAATTAGGTCATTTGTGATAAGCAAAAGAGCAGCTTCTTGCCTTGAAATCATTTTAGGCTGCGTGCGCGTGCTTGCATGTGTGATGTGTGGAAATTAATATTTAACATTTGTTAAGCTTGACATGGGTTTACCTCAATTTGATCGAGTGTAAATCAAATCCTCACTCTGTTTATCACAGGGAGCTAATTCACTTCAAACAGACCGTTTTATTCAATAGAAGGGTGAAAAAACAAAAAAAGACAAATGTCTCACCGATACTGCGGCCCCCATTACTCATACTGCAGATTTGGACCCCGGTCCAGTGTAAAGCCAGGGATATAATGATATTACATTTCACAGTGGCATTTGTACATAGTGAATGGGCCATTAAACCAGCCACATGAGGTAAGGAGTTGGCCGAGTACAGAGGTAGCTGAGGCTAAACGGAAAAGCAGGGGATGTTTCTTGACTCAGAAAAAAACATTTGTCATGATTCTGGCCACTCGGTAGTGGAGATCGAGTGTTAACATAATCACTTTTCCAGATTTCAAAGAGACTCCTCGTGAGAGGAGAAGAGAAGAGAAGAGAAGAGAAGAGAAGAGAAGAGAAGAGAAGAGAAGAGAAGAGAAGAGAAGAGAAGAGAAGAGAAGAGATGTGGTCCTTTAATTGCTTCCCATCTGATTGCTCTGCTCTGGCTCATCTATTACAGGAAGAGTTGGGAAAAGTGACTAGGCCCATCCAAACTCGACAGGCTGGCCCTGCTCAAATTTCCCTTTGGCACTGCCAATAAGAGAAGAGGGGTGGAGGGGAGGGGGGGGGGCACTGTAGGGGTTCACAAGGGGCAGTGGGCTAGGTGTGGAGGGTTGCAGTGGGTGAAGGAGGGAGAGGGTGCAGGGCTCTCTCCCTAGGAAGTGCTAACTTGGACAGTGGGAGGAATTTTCTGTGGTTTATCCAACGAGAGCTGCTCCATCTGTATAAACTGAAGCCTGCCAAAATATAGGCTGTCTCTCCACACACACACACACACACACGCACACACACACACCAAAAGGCAGCCAGAACGTCGACTCCCCCTGTCCAAAGCAGAGTGGAGAAACTTAACTCCCTCATTACTTTCACAGATAACTAGTGTTGAGATACTTTGATAAAAAGGTGACAAAAAAATGCATGAGCACATTGGTATGCACGCACAAGTACGCCCATGCACACACAGGTGCACACAACACACACACAGTCCAGTGAGACGAGTCCTGAGGCTCTACTGGCTGCCCAGTAAAGTACAGTTAGAGTCCATTCTGCTGAGTTGCTCTAATGACAGTGGTGTGGATACAGGGGTTATGTAAGTGTAAGCTGCAATCGCACTCCACGCCGTTGACACATGACTCAGCTGGCCCGACGCCTGTTTGTGTGAATGTGTGTAAGAAGAGAGAGAGACACTAAGTGAGTGTGTGTAAATAACCGAAAAATCACACAAAGTGTGTAGACTAGAGAGAAAAGGAAAGAAGTTTGTGAAGAAGTGAAGAGTTGTGTTTTTGTTTTTTTCTGCTGTGCATGACTGTGTGTGTCAGGAGCTCAGGGTTATAAAACATCTGGTGGTGACGTTGTAGGTTAACTGTTTATTTGTTTGCTGACATAACACACACGTCCTCTTTCCTTTTAAAAAAAAAACATTTTGCATGGCTGTTCAGGTTAACTCCAAGAAAAGTGAATGAAATAAGCGCGTGCGCACGTGTGCGTTTGTGCATGTGACATACAGTGGCCCCATAGTTTCCCAGCAGGCCCTGTGGCAGAGGACTGACATCTTTCCACAGGATATGAGAACTGTGTGATCATCCATCTGAGCTTTGAGCTGAGAGGAAAAACATACACTCTACAGCGCCTCCTTCCGTGCCTCAATTTGTATTGCTCTGTTTTATACACACACACACACACACACACACACACACACACACACTCTTTACGGTTGTCCGTGTTTCTTTAAAACTTTGCTCTTCTTTTGCCAAGGGGGCAGGGTTCTACTCTGAGTCACTGGGCTGTCCCTGGCACAGTCAGACGAGCACACACACACACACACACACACACACACACACACACATACACACACACTCGAAGCTCTCACTTGAAGCTCTCCATGTTTATGAGTGGAACTGGCCCCATGCCCAGCCTCAGGGCTGTAAGGCCCCAGCACTGTATCATTTAACCCTTCAGGAGCTCAGACCATTGTAGTTTAACCCCAAACAGAAGAATCAGCTCAGTGTGTCAGCGCTTGACTGTTCAGGTCAAGCCGGTTACAGCCCATTAACCAAATGTCTGCAAGTAAATGCTGCATATAATAATTCCCATGCAGGCCACAAACAACCAGATACTTTTCAAGCCCGCTGTTTCTTTAACATTCAGCACAGTTGGCTGTTTAACTCTTTAGTAGGTTTCCCCAAGAAGTAACAGTGCTACTGCTAAACTAAGTTTTTATGGGTCTGTGATCACAATTTGCTTTCAAACCTGTTATTTTGTTATGTGACTGTAAAAGAAGTATAACAGCAAAATACAAATTTAATAATTCATAATACCAAAGGGTTACATTTCATGCCCACCGACACACCCCAACACTGGCAAACTGGACCATTCCACGTGGTCAACTCTATTCTTCTACACTGGACTGATATATGAATATAGATCTCCTCTTAAAGAACAGGCAAGGCTTGAGTTAGTCAGTATTTGAGCTTTGATGCCACCTTGCGCGCTCGCTCCAATCTAGTGAACAAACACAAGAAACCCACCACCTGAGCATTAGCACGCAAAAGAAGCTCACATGGACCACCAGCAGGTAATGGATACAGGATGTAAGGCCATCGAGCTGGTGTAAAGGGTGTTAAGTATGATGGCTGCCTTGACAGATGGTTTAACCTTATTTGCAGCAGTTGTGGGATCTGACTGTGAAAGACGTCGTCGTTGCTCCCTGTAAGATAGATCCCCACGGTGCTATAGCAGCTCCAATAACCATGTCAGCTTTCAGGCAGGGCGATTGCCTTCCCACCTCTACCAGAGGGCAACCTCTGGAGTAATCCCTTGTGGGTCTAGACTAATTATAGCATATGGACATGATCCTATGGAAATTATAGTCCAGCACAAAATTAAATGGTAGTCAATTGCATGTCAGCACAGGATTCTATATGTGATGTCTGGCTTTCTTTTATTTATTTATTTATTTATTTCTGTGGGACAGAAAAAGTCAGAGGTTTGGACTTTATGACAGCATATATTAACTAGAACAGTTGGCAACACCTGAACATACAGTGGCCAAGTGAAAGACGCATACTGTTCATATTCACACAAGAGGGCATGTGCACACACTTGGTAAGTATGGTTCCCGAGAAGTGTTCTGTAATTCTAGTGTGTGTTAATGACTCTCCCAGGCACACTGGAGAAGACATTAAAAACCCTGGCCGTGATTTAGTGTGCAGCGGTGCAAGCTGGGGCACAACCCAGAGATTCACACTGTGGCACGGACACACAAACACGCACACACACACACATTTCACAGTAAAAGGAGGAAGGTGGCACAAGAAAACGCGGCTCAGAGATGCGTACGAGACGCGTTTCCATTCGAGTTTAGACAATTGGATTTTGCAACTCAGTTAAATGTTTTAGTCGATTAAGACCTCATGATTAGTTCTTGCATTTGTATGTTCGGCGCTATATTCCAAATGTATTTATACGGCCCATTGACTGGCATTACAGTCGCACATCAATCATGGGCCAAGTCACTTAGCAGCCATTAAACTGTAACAATATTTGTGTTTATACAGCTTGACTCTGGCTGAAAACAAAAACAGACGTTCTCATTCACCCGCCACAATCTCATTACGTCCCAGTCATTTTTAACCCACCGATTACAGAAAAGGGAAGAAGAGATCTGCAAGAAGATCCATCACAAGTGTATTGACTATAATGTGATGCACTTTATAGTCCATACACAATGTCACGTTGGATGACTTGCAGCCTTCCAAATGTATTTTCATGAGCTGAAAGTAAAAAAAAACAGCATGGAAGCTTGCAGCTCTTTAACCACCGCCCAACAATAAGAGGATAGATTTTGTTTCAAAGCAAGACTTTGTATATTTATGCTTCGCCCAGATCCAGACACCTGCGTGGGTTGGCTTTCATAACACTGGACCTGGACAACCAAAGGTCTCAACCTAATTCACCTGTATTTACCTTGGATATCCTGATCTATAGCATACTGCTGTGATTTGTGCGATAGGATATGCAGTGATGTGGATGGCAAGAGTTGGGCAACAGCACCTCTGGCCAGGTTAGGAAAAGAGCTGTAGAAGACTGACGAGGTTTGTTTTGGAGAAACAGACTTTCCCTCCCTCGCAAAGGTTTGTTAAGTCGTGTTCCCACAGTTGCCCTACTTCTGTCCTGCACCAAGAATAACATGTACCTGGACAACAGTGACCATTTAGACAGCTGCAGGGAGGATGGGAGAGAAAAGGAGCAGGGGAAAAAAGGCTGATTGAAGGCACGCAATGAGAGCAAGGATGAGAGCGAGGAATTGGGGATTGATGCAAAGAGAGAAGAGGAGGAGGAGGAGGAAGCCATAAAGTTACAGTGAAGAAAACGAGAGTTAGATATGCCCCGATCCTTTTAAAAGTTAGTTGAATCTCGGGAGGTTTAATTGAATCCGAAATGAGGCAGAAAGTTAGCAGGAGCTGTAGAGGGCCTCGTGCTGGAGATGAAGAGATGTTGAATGACAGGGAAGAAGACAGAGGAGACGACTCCATCACAGCAGCATACAGAGGACTCCTGTGAGAGGAAAGATTCGGCCACGCGCAGGTAAATTGATCTCACGGGAGAGTGAGTAATAGTGGAGTAAAGGAAGGGAAGGCATGGATTGGAAACAGAAAAAAAAAACATTGCAAAGCATGGAGATAAGGAGAAATACGTCCAGGAAGAAATAGAAAATGCAGTCATACAAGTGGAGGCAGAGGGAAAGAAAGACAAAACATGAAGTTGGAGAGAAGTGGACAGAAGAAACTGAGAAATGCTTTAGAAAAAAAACGGAGAAAAAGGTTTAGGGTGGGCCCAGGCTGACGTGCAGGGCTCTGTCCAGAGCAAACAGAGGCTAACAGAGGAGCTGTTGTCTGGGTCAGGGTGGGCCAGGGGAGGGGACAGCAACACTGGGATGTGAAATGTGACAGATCTATTTTAGGGCTCCAGCACAGAAGCCCTTCCCTGCTCTGAACCAGGTGTCAGGGTCAGGGGTCAAGGGCAGGACAGGAGAATCTAAAGCAACATCTGAAGTGGATTAACGTGACTGAAGGAGGCATGGTAATTGAATTTTTATGCGATTCGCGTGTTCCAGCTTCAGTTCCAGTAGATTTTCCGAGCGAGGAAAAGCTTTGCAATCGGCAGTAAATCACTGCTCGAAAGCTGAGCAGGAAAATTAATAGTCTAAAGCTCTGCTAAGTGTCAAACATGTGAATCACTGTGGCATAAACTCAAACTCTGTTGCTTTTATCTGATGTCCAAGAGAAAACATATGCTCTATGCAGTGTTTTCATTATCACCACCATCCACATCTTTTCTGAGCAAAACAGTTTGTCTTTACAATAACATCTTCACCCTTTCCTTGTTTGTCAGTATCTTTTATTTTCATTTTTGTCAGTTACTATTCTGCAGAAAAGCCAAGAGTACTTCCTCTTTTCTGTTACTCTTAAAAAGATCCAAATACTTGGGAAGGTAACACTGTTTGGTCCATTTCACAACATTTCCCATAAGTCACCGGCTGTGACTGATTTTGCTGTTGTTGTTGTTAAAGTTGTTGTTAAAGCAGTCATAATTTCTAAACCTGACATCACAATACAATCCTGTTTCTTATTCTTTCCATTCTTCCTTCCTAGGTTGCCTAGTTTTCCATAATAGACTAATGCCCCCCCCCGCCCCCCCAGGCCTCTCCACCTCACCACCACTTCTCCTCTTTCTAATGTGAATCTCTGAAACAAACCCCACTTCAAACTGTAAAGCCACCCACCACTTGCCTCGAACCCCCACCTGCTCTCTGGCCTGGGCCTATCAGGATCCAGGCAGAGGGGATGATTATGCAGGCAGCTGTCAGCCCTCTCAGGTGAGGCCCCCCAGGCGACAGTTCAGCAGCTTCAGACTGAGGCTGTGCCACCGAGTCTGACAGTAGCACGAACAACACAGAGAGAAGAATGCTAATGGATCAAATCAGATGAGTGCTGCGATGAGACAAAGGGGGAGCGGAGGAGAAGAGGAGGGCGCTGGCAGGCAACCCTGATCAGCTGTCACTCACACGAGGCCCCGTGTGTGTGATAGCGTGTATTTGTTGTGCGTGGTTGAGGGAGAGGCACTGGCCGCCCAGGATTACGCCCCAAGTTACTGACATGTTTTCCCTCCACAGTGCCTTGAAGTTGGCGAGATGAAGGTGGGGTGTGAACAGTGGGAGGGAGGGGCTGGCAAAGGCAATAGATGGATGGATGTGAGAGGCTATATACAGTACACCGCTCTGTTCCTTTCTTCTTCCACCCAACATGCGTCTCCCATCTTCCCTCCACCCAGCAGAACTCCTCCTCTCTCTTTGACTCTCTGTCTGCCTCGCAGCCATACCTTATTGCGGAAAAGGCAACATAACAAAACTCAACGGCATTTCCTTTTCCGAATAATGCTGAGTTCAATATTATTTTGTTTTGAACTTCACTTCTGCACTTACTTCTTCTCTCCTCCAGGGCAAGCCCTTCATGAGGGGAGACGGGGTGCTTTAGCACCAGCACTTACAGGCAGTCAAACAGTCTCCTGTGTGGTAGGAGCTTGAGATGGAAGCATCGCACGCTGAAGACGTCAGTTCTCCCTTTTTCCCTATCTCTGAATGTCTCATTCCATTCACCTGCACAGGGCTACAGACAGAGTTCAAGCCTGCATGTGGATGCGTTCATGCTACGAATGAATAATGTATTCTGACAGCAGAAACAGATGGATATATGATCACCAGTTTGAGAAGATTGCTGTGACACAGAACCAGGAAGTGCTTGTCAAGTCAGGTTACAACTCCTGGTCGTGAACTCGCTGTAGCTCTCTTTTACTGTTGCCTCAGTCAGTTCAATTTCTTTAACGTTTTAACTGTGCACAAAATTACCAAATTACCAAAAATAGCAAACAGTCATTTTCTGAAATGCTAAATGCAAACACAGACAGCTTGACGTGCCCTTACCCCCATGCTCACACCATCCCTGGCAGATGGCTTTAATTAATCTAGACATAATAATTGGATTCCCTGCAATTAATACACACAGCAGTTATGGATTTAAGTGCTGCAGATTCCAGATAATATGATTAACACCAGTTGAAGTGGGGGCATCTGGCAGATGATTTGAAATGGAGGAGGGCAGAAGCTAAGCGATATAAGTGTGTGCACATTGTGGATCCAATTGTGTGCATGTGTGTGTACGTGAGGGTGTGCAGACAGATTGTCGAAGAATACCGGGGCCTAACATCATGTGATCTTAATACAGAGTTATTTTTTATCCTCTTGTTATTGTGTAGCCAGCTGTCCTTTGTGCTGTAATGCAGACAATGCAGACATGTTGGGCAAACACACAAAAACTGGAGCGTTCAGGGCATATCACAACATGTGTGCATCTCTGTTTGTATAGATTATCATAGCACAAGATACACATTCATCTGCAAATGTGATTTTCTTACATAGGAAAATTATTACTTTGCATGACTTTCTTCACAAGGACACCACTTTTAAACGTGAAGAAAAAAAGGGGGAAGTTAACAATCTATTTTGATGGTTCCTCTTTGGAGAAAGTCGAACCTTGTTCTACTGAATGTACGATTAACTTTGTTTTCCTCTAAATCCACTTCTTGATTTCCTGTGCTGTAAATAAAAGTTGGGTTTTTTTCTGCATATGCTGCCAGTGTGAAGACACACACACACACAGTGAAGCCCCCTCTCACACTGATGGCCACATGGCTGATAGGTGCAATTGTTGGTATTTACAAATTCATCACCATAAAGTAGGCGAGCTCAAACAGACAACATTGTACACTGCACAACTGCCCCTGTCAGAGGTAACGGTAGAGTGTTATCACGTCAATCTCTGGCCGGTTCCAACTGCATGATCTGTCTCCACACGACAACCACATTGCACAGGATCTGTCCAGTGCACAACTAGTCTACACACACATTACACAACAGCTAATTAAATTCTTTCTCTGTGTTCTGGAAAAAACAAGACTTCTTAAAACATCATCAAAATTATTATTAAATTTTTTTAACTGTTTTATTTTATTTATAGACAAAATATTTTTTTAATTGAGACAAATTAGCAGATTAGTATGTAAATTACAAAAATAATAGTGAAAGTAATAAAGTTGTGCTAGAAAGGTAAAATAATGTAAATAATATAAATAGTTGAGGAAGTCTGGACTGAAGTCAGTTTAACAATGCCATCAAATTAGAAAAATCACATTTGAAAAAATAAGCAAAACAAATATATCACTAAACTCATTAGCAGAAACGTGAACATCACTTGTAAACTTAGTAGAACATGTGCTCCAGCATAATGTTGAATCACAGCTCAGCAACAGTCATTGCAGTTTTTTAATTACAGAAAGTCACACGACCCTGTAGTCGGTAAAAATTATACTTGCCACTTAGTTGCTAGTCAACATAACATGTTACATCCACCCCCAGCTTCTTCTCTGCAGTCAAGCAGACACAGTAAAGGGAGTTAGGGAGAGCAATTTGACAAAGTGAGGGTAGAAGTTGGCACTGAAAGTGAATCAAGGGAGCAAAAGCAAACAGAGGAAGGAAGGAGTGGGAAGGGGGGAGGGTGAAAGTGGAGGAGGGAAGTTGGCGTGGGAGGGAATGGGAATGGGATAAGGGGGTTAAGCTGCAAGTAAACACAGACAAACTCCAGCGAAATGTGTGACTTGTAACACATTTTTGCACAGTGAGGTCTGTTTATACTGACCCACTTACACTTCTTGACCATAAGTAACTGGACATTATGGTTCAAGACGCCAATCACAGCTGTGCAAAGGCAGAGTGTGATCTCGCAACAAAAACATCGAGGGAGCAGCTGTCATCAAAATTCCACTACGACCGTCCTCACAAAGAAACGGATCAGCAACTAAAGATGTGACTGTGTCATTTCTGTCCATGCACACACACACATCAAATATCTGCACAAACATTGCACAAAAAGTATGTCTACACATCCAGGGTCACGTCAACTGCAGCGGCTGGGACAGAAGTACAAGACAACCATCTCTGCTTCCTGTTTTTCTGGAAATGAAACTATGTCAAAGGCAATAATGCCAGTAGTACGAAATACTGGCAATTCCTGAACCCCTACACTAACAAGAAGCAAATCCGTGCACAAACAAAGACATACAGGTGGATTAAACTACTCCTAACCATCTTAGGGTGCATGAAATAAGATGCAAAACATCAGATATGTTTTTTACTAGCGACTGTCACTTTCCAAACCTGCTTTTCAGTCAGAACCAGAATCAGCCTGCCAGAAATAGACCTTGGTGTGACTCGATTTGGGCCCTAAACTAAAAACATGTAGCTGAGCATGTGTCAACTTCAACAATGGGTGAGTACCTGGGAGAACAGAACAAGCAATATGTCATATTGAAGACGTGAATCACAGCCATGCACATCCATGCACATCTTCACCACGTGCATGAATGTGCACATGGTTCATCAATGTGCACATGGTGGAGATGTGTTGCTCTTTCTTTAACAGACACTTACCCTCAGTCCCCACACACAGTCTTAGTAATCCAACTAGTACACCCCGACCCACCCGCAATAACTGCGTGCAACATGCACAAACACATCAACACTTACATGCAGACTCAGAGATGTTCTTCTAAGAATTCCAGCAAGCATACACACAACTCGACATGTATCTAATTACAACATATTCCGCCGGTTCATGCACTTTATTCGCTGTTGTATGGTAGTAATGTTGAGTTAGATGTTATTTTTAGTGATGTTTCCCATAAGCTCTCACACGTACATCACCGGCTACCATTCAATTCTAAGACCCCCCTGGGGCTCACTCAGTTTTGGCCCCAGTAGCCCTCAACTCATTGACCCCTACACATATCCCTTGGCCCTTATAGGTGGTGAGGGATTGTACAGAAGGCAGGGTCTGAGTGGGGTAAGAGAGAGGGGGAGGGAGAGAAGGGGATCAGCAGCAATAGAGAGGAGCAGTTCTTCATGAAAAGCATTAAAGAGGCAGGTATTGATTTGGGATTTTAAATGTTTTTCACAGTGATATATCCAATTAGCCTCTGAACCCTCTATGGGTGTAAAGCAGGCTCCCCAGAGGCTGAGGAAAGGGCCACTAACACTTTTCCTCAGGCTCCCTCAAATTATAAGAAATAGATAATACCTGTTAGAGTCCAGGTTCATAACCAGAAGGTGCGAGATGACTTTAGGAGGCATGTGAAAAAATTTAATCTGCACAATACTTATTCATAGGAATACTGGTGCAAAAAAACATTTTTTCCCCCACACAGGACAAGAGAAGCTCCTTTTGACTTGCATCTGTTTTTATCATGCTCTGTAAATTCCCTCTGCTGTGTGTGACGCCGTGACTTGTTCAGGCAGAGTGGACAGCTCCTGGATATTGGTAGGCTTTAATTCTCTGTGCACATCCATGTCCCCCCTCCTCCTCTTCCTGCTCCTCCACCGCCTCCTTACCCCGCTCAATCGATGGTAAGTTATTTAGCAGATAAAGGAGTTGGATCAATCTAGCAGCACATATCAGAGCGCCAGCAACTTGTGCATGCAGACACGTGTGTGTGTGTGTGATTGTGTGCATGTATGAGATTGTAAAATAGATAGATAGATAGACAACCTATACCTAGGTACAGATCTATACCAGATAGATCTGCACCTGGATATCTGAGCATGTGTGTTCATATTTGTAGTTACACCATAGCCTTAGAAAGTGTGTGTGCGTGTGTGTGTGTGTGTGTGTGCGTGTGCGTGTGTTTGTTTGAGCCTTCTCATGTGTGCATACCCGCATGTCTGCCACTATGTCAAAACTATGGTGAAAGAAACACTGAGAGCAAAAGCAGAGAGTGTCCTTGGCTGTTGAACGACACTCGTCTTTTCTCTTTGTGCACTTGCAGAGTGTGCACTTGCTGCCTATTGTAAATATTTCATTTGATTCCATTTGTCATTAGCCTGACAAATTTTCACATATTGACCTGAACATGGGAAAACTGCTGAAACCCGTGTCAGACTACACCTCCCACTTACAGACAGGCAAAGTACTGCTTCCGATAAAAAAGGAATGTGAGGAGGAGAGAAGAGGAACGGGAGGTTGTGTTAGGAAGGTGTAAACAGACGCCCAACTGCGACAGAAAGACTGAATGATCCTGAGGAGCAGAACAAGGGACAAGGTACTTACTATGAGAATGTTACAAAAGCAACACAAAAGATATTCATGGCCTTCAGAGCCTAAATTGCTTGAATGATACGTTGATCATTGGAGGGAGGACAAAGGTGCTGTGCTGGATAGAAACAGGATGAACAGTCAGCGCAGTGCAAAACTAGACTGTTAAGGTCAAAGGGGAACAACTGTACAGGTCAGAGATCACCATCTGACACATACAGACCAACACAGACCTACACAGCATCACCACACACACACACACACACACACACACATACACACACACACAAACACACAGATAAAAGGATAAACAAAGAGGCCAATAAAGCATTTATGAAAAATGAGGCTTGTTTAAAAGTTGCTGTGTTTGCCTGTGTGTGTCCTTATGTTTAAAACAAAGTGTTCCCAAACTCGGAACAGCTCAAACACAGATACACACACAAACACACAATCCTGTACTTCTCAGAGAGGACACTCATTTATATAATGATAATGACACAAATACACAGATAAACAGTACACACACAACGTACATGCATAAAACTAACAGCATAGTCACATCTCTCACTAGCGCACGCACACCACACAGACAAACACACACTTGAAATTATGAGTGAGTCATTGCGTTGCAGAGCAGGGCCTGGGGAGCTGGGGATTTCCAGACACAGAAAAACAGGTGACATCTGCCTGACTCCCATACAAATCCATGCAGAGTACAGCTAAGTACAGCTGCTCTGTGAGCAGTAAAATCTGCATATGTAGGACAGGTAAAGAGAAGCTCTCATACTATGTGTGTGAGAGGAAAATGGAGGACGACAGTGAAAATGGGGTGAGAGTAGTCAGAGGTCACGAAAGTCGTTGAAGGGTGCTTTGCTCAAACTACATCGTCTCAGCAGCTGAGACACACCTGCTGATGTGATTAGACACACAAACACAAACACACACACACAGAGTGCCACAGCCCCCACCCCTGAAGATTCAGCCTTGTGCTTACCCATATACACAGTTAAGATGGTCATGCATGGCCTGTTTTCACCTCAAATAAAGTTCACAGAGACCGTACACAAATCAATAAACAACATCCTAGCTTTGCACCAAACATCATTTGGCCTATTTCCTGTATCACTGCTTGGGTTTCAAACACACCAGGCTCTTTCCACCCTTTCAAGGGACATGTCCTCCTGCCTTATCTGCCTCTCGGCTTCCGTGCTCCAGTGAATTAGCACTGAGACACACTGGGAAATCCCCCCCATCTAAAGCTTGGCCAGGTCTGATGGAACGATTTCTTTTTGTTTACTGTGACGTTTGCACATTACTAAGAATTAAAGCTCTATCAATGATGTCTCAACCTTACTGGTTGGACACTACTTACTGTTTAATAATTGGGGGGACTTTTTAAAAAGCTTTTGCTGCTGAGTGGAATATATGTTGCATCCATGTACTATATATTTCGAGAAATATTGCACTGCAATATTTAATGCATCTACATGCAAGCACCTGGAAAACTAAATGGTATAGTGTGTAATCCTGTATGATATGCCACAAAAAATGTACATTATACATTTTAAGCTGTTGTTTTCATTGTTCATACCTTAATATGTGCTATACATAAGCATAACTATACAATTTTCCACCTGTCTATTGGCCTATTTGCACAACAATCTACAATTCGTGTCCATCCATCTACTTGTTTTCCTTTCAGTCCACCTGTTGGCCAGAAGAGGGGAAAAAAAGCCTCGGCATCGATTTGTGTGTCTGTGGTGTGCAGTGAGATGCACAATGTGGGAAAGGCTATCGGGGAGTGTTTGACACAGACCAATATTATTTATCCCGGACAATATCCTAAAATGGCTAATTATACGGACCAATTAGCAGGCTAATTAGACAATTATCCAAGCAGACAATCTATTGGCAGGAGAAAATCGATACCAGGAAGAGATAGTGGCAGAGATTGGAATTTACTTTTTATTACCTCACATGCTCACCTGCACTGTGCACGATGCTACTGACAGCGTCTCCCCTGTCAGTATCAATTATCATATGAGCCCAAAATGAATCTTTAACTTTATAAAGACCATGGATTGTAATTGGACTGTTCCCTCTGGGCGTGTGTGTGTGCATGTAGCACTTAAGTGTTGGGTGACAGCAGATTTGTAGGAAAGAGTCAGTGCTGCTGTTCCCACAGGACAGACAGAGTTAGTTAGGTCCCACTGCAGATCTTATCTGCTCATCGTGTCAACACTATGCACCTTCGTGGCTTCTACTGCTCTCCTCCTCTCTCTGTTTACTCAATGCCTTTCTCTCCAGCAGAAACGCACAAAGGAATCATCTTCACCCGTCAGTAATGTCACTGACACAAATGCACAATCACTTGAACGCATACACCAACACAAAGCTGTTCTTGCATGCGCACAACACTGGCATCCAGTCAAAGTGGCACTAAATCGTATTAAAAGAGTGCAGCGCTCGTTGGAAATTTACATGCGAATAAGGGGGAGTAGAGGTAATTACTCCAGGCCAGTGCCACTAATTGAATAAGGGTGCAGCCTTTTCTCTCCTCTCCTTCCATTATACTTACGTGAGCCTTGGTGCTTCAGTTCAATGTCATAATGCCATTGCTTTGCCCCCCTAATGGACCTATATCATAGGCAAAAAACAACAACAGACAGGCCTATGCATGTGTATATGTCTGGGTTTCTGTGTACATGTATAGATATTTGTCTTGCAAAACTGTTTTTGAACCATGTAAAACTGATTGTGTGTTTGTATTTCGGACCCATATGAGAAACCTGATGGATAAAAATCTATACGTATTAAGATGTTGATGTGCTGTTTGGTGGGTACAGTCTTTCTGTTCAGGTCCTGTGGGAGACAAATCAGAGGCATATAGGTAGACATGACCAGAGCACACAGAGAGCCCGAGGCTGTGAGAACACAGTGCGTTTGACGTGCGTTGACTATGTGCCTAACTGTCACACAAACACACACCATTTTCCCATTGGAGTATTTGCATGGAAAATTATTGGCTGGCTCATTCCCAGGACTGCTTAATTCTGTAGCAGGGTATTACGGTAGAAAACCACAATTGCAGGAACAGATTCCCAAACTTTACCTACCTACACTTGATCAACGAAAAACATTGTACAAAGAGAGACATCAATCTTATTTTCTTTCCGTAGGTGTGTGTGTGTCAGCCGTACGGTGTGAAGAGGAGAGGCTGGCTGCTCTCAGGAATATCAACCTGTGGCTGTCAGCCTTATCAGATCTAACCCACTCAGGGAGAACTAAACACACTCTCCCTCTCAGCCAATCTTTTTACACACACACACACACACACACACACACACACACACACACACACACACACACACACACACACACACACACACAGCACAATCCATACACATGTGCACATTTGAGAGCATGCATAAGACAAAATTCACAATTTTTTGACTTCCTGTTTAAATAAAATTTTGATCAACATTATGTTTTACTTATTAACACATGTTTTAACATGCTTTTCAAATAACTTAATTTATAATTAGACTGAGCTACAACTAATCAACCTACAACTATGTACAGGCAGTTAGAAAAAGGGTTGTGGTTTGGCATTTAGTTGTGATGGTTACAGTTTTGGGCTCAACAGAGCATTATGTTCATGCTGACTGCTATGTTTCTATTTCTATGCTAGGTATAGAAACAAAAGAATATGAGTGTTTGTGTTCCACGTTTTTTATTTTTCATTTCTTTAAATGCTAGGCCATGCTCATCTGTGTGTATGTCAGTGTGTGGGGTTGTGTGTCTTCCCTGGTGCTGATATTATGAGTGATAATACTTGCTGACGCACAACAGCCAGACGCAGAGGTCAAACAATCCTGAGCCTGCTTTCAGTGTTCATAGCCCCAGGCAGGGAGAACACACTGTGACCAAGCGTGTGTTCAAGTGTGAGTGTGTATATGAGTGTGTGTGATAGACACAGAGGTGCGAACAGAAAGGCATGTGTGTCCACATCCTCATGTGTCTGTGTATTAGCGTGTCTGTCTGTACCAGGAGCTATTGCCCCAAACAGAGCTTCAGGGCAGCCTGTTTCCTGGCTGAGGGCATCATCTCCACAGTTTGGATGTTAACAGGAGGGATACAGAATGAAAAGAATAAAAGATGTGCCCCGGAGCCAACACTGAAATGCCTTTGAGAAACAAGGGAAGGTCTCCATGGGGGTAAGGTGGGATGAGGGAGTGTGAGAAAGCAACAGAGGGATGAGGGAATAAACAAGAGAGGAGTTTGTCTCACACACATCAAAAAAAAAAGGGGGAAGATGTGTCACCAATGCACTTTACAGTCAACGAACTCCTGAGAGCTCCCCTATCTAACAAACCCTATCTAACTCAGCTTCTGTCAAACAAACAGATAACAAGAGAGAGACCTAAAGATAAAAAGATGAAAAGAGAAGGGAATAAAAACAAAGGGTGAACAACAGAAAGACACATGTGAAGAAATGTCTCGGGACCAGGTTCCAGCTTTCATGATTACAGCGACTGGTCGCGAGTCATTGACATGGGTCTGAGGGATTTGTGTGGCACTTGTGTGTTTTTGTTTGCATACTGTGTTTTTGTTCTAATAACATCACTAACTCTTTGTTTAGCAAGCAACACGTCTGTTAACAAAAGGTCCAATACAATCCTGGTTGGTGACAGAAATCTGTAGTCACATTGATGCAGCTGATTCCTATTGATGCCACAGGAGCACTGGCAGCAGACCTAAATTCACAACACAAACAGTAACTCAGATCTTATTTTCATAACACTAGTTCACGTTGTAGAACATCTGACAACTCACACATGCACACATCCAGACACCAAACATCCTAAATATGTGATGTTTGCATAAATCATCAATCCCATGAATAGCAAACTACAAACAAAAATATTAGTCTGGTAAATGCTATTTACATTGCCACCCCCCCATTTGCAGGGCCTTTGAAATCCTCCTTTCTTCATATGCCATCTGTCTGTTTAGAATAAACCCAGAATCTTTTCGCTGAAATGTTAAAGCAAACATTACTGTGAAAGTCCCTCCATTTCCTGCTGACTTCCTGTCATGGGGATTTATGTACACACAAACACACACGTACAACTACACACACACACACACACACACGGAGTACAGGAAGAGGAGTGTTCATTCTCTGTTTTGCAGCATTAGCTTTTCTCCACTGACCTGTCATAACCACAAGACAAACAGGTGAATAAGGGTTGAAGTGGAAGTCAGAAGAAATGAGCAGAACTATTCAGCCCCAGAATGACTTCAACTGCTAAACCATGAAACCATGAGGACTCATGGGAATCAAAAATACGCAGTCAAAATTGCTGTGAATAAATAATGCTAAACATGCTCTCAGTTTCATTTGGCCTTTCGTTTCCTCAAGTAGACTGCACATCTTTTACTCATTAACGAATTTCCCCCAAACGTTTGCCAGCTTTTATATTAATCACAGGTCCTTGCATAATTTTCCTGTTAATTTTGACCAAATCCACCACTAAATCCACACTTGGTCTAAATTCAAAACGCTTATTGAAAACAACTGAAAAGCTGAATTTAAAAATAGTTCAGTCTTGCATTGTTCTTGTAGTAAAGGGCAACTTCTTGTGTGACAAGGGCAGAACTTTTCCACAACCAACTACCAAAAGAGGACCAGACTAGAACATATCTATTCATGACAGTAATTGAAGTAAACTGTTAAATTACTCTCTTGTATCATGATAGTATTTTGCCTCTCGCTCGTGCCCTTCGATTAAACATAGTTCACAGTACCTGTGTACTGAGTATCTAGAACAGGAAAAACAGTTAAAGAACAATCATTTTTAAACATGGAAATGTATTTCCAACAGGAGTGTTGGTTGCGTGACACACTTTGAATTATGACTGAATCAGACAGGATATGAAATATTCATCTGTGGTCTCCTGCAGGGACGGCATGCCGTTAAAAAGGCATTGATTTGACAAGCCAAACAAACGCTGATGAGGCCTGATAATCAATGGTGGCATCGATGACAGTGTGTGGTGGCCCTGGGCTCAGAGCGATTGGATGGGCTCACTGTGAATAATGAATGAGGAGATTTCTAATTGATCAGTGATGCTGTCGCTCCTCCAGACACTCAGCTAGCATTTCAATGGGGCCCCTTGCACTGGAGGTAACACACCAACAACAAGTCAACGCCAGCTGTGCAGCAGGACTATTCACATCACTGCCTCCAAACTAGCTGATGGGGTGATGATGGAAAAAAAAAACTTTCTTGAGTTTATGCATAAGTACAGAGAGAACGGAGATTGCAGAGGTAAGAGAAACAACCCGGGCCACAAAGACAGACTGGGCAAGTGAGAAAACCTTAAAGTCCTTAGCAACTTTGTCCTTGAGTAGAAAATACCTGGACTGTTTATTTGATACACAAAGGTGTACACAAACACAAATACACACACACCCCCACAGTGACAGCAGTGGTGTGGTGCATTTTGTTTTGTCATCTGACTGGCTTCTCCACACCAATGCTGAATGTCAACTCTCTTATTCTTTTGTACTTGGAGGAGGTGTGTGTGTGTGTGTGTGTGTGTGTGTGTGTTTAGGGGGGGAACAAAAACACCACAGAACAAAAAAAGTCCCCGACAATGCAGCTATCTTCGCAGCATCTACCGTCGCCGTCTCCCTCTCTTCAACCTCCTCTTCCTACCGCTCTCTCTCCCTTTGCGCCCCCCCCCCATATTCACTCACTCCCTCACAGAATATCATTTAGGTCTGCCCTTGAATCCTCCTCCATAAGTGCTCATACGGAGGTGCACTCTGAAAAGACTTGAAGCAACAAAGTGGGCGGGATGTCGCTGCGATAATGACAGAGACCGACTCTACTTCATTGTTGTCTCAAGGTAAAGGTAAAGATTCTTGTCGGCTGTGTTGTGTGCATTTTGCGTAACAGTTGATCCTGGTAATGAAGCTGCTCACACCTTCGCCACTGTTTGGCATAATTATCAACTATTCAGCTGTTCCATCTCTCGCTCTCTCTGAACTCTGAGTTTCTCTCCCAGTGTGAGCATTTATTTGGATGAGGAGAATGATTATGCAAATGAGGGAAAAGTGCATCAATCTGTCTCGCCAAGAAGCCCCCACCCCCCCCAATGATTTGGCTTATCAGCAAACTCATCTGGTTCGTCTTCAGAGAGACAACCAATCACAACTATTGTTCCTCTTTAATTACACATTTTCCATCCTGTCCGTTTTGTCTGTGTGCTCCAACAGCATATTATATAATCCTTAGATGTTCATCCTTTCTCTCTCACTCCACTCTCCTCTAGCACATCAGTGCATATATATGCAGGTATAGAGAGTTATTGATCCACAAAGGAGAAAGAAAGGAGACTGTCTGAAAAACTACTTACTATGTTTAATGGGGTACCTACCTCCTACCCTGGACGTATTATTGTATCCATTCATGCAACTAAAGTAAACTATTCAAATTTCCATGCAGTTATATCAACAAGTTTCCTTCTTCCTCCAAAAAAAAAAAGTTGAACTTCATGTTTCATTTCCCACCATCTCCCAGCTTCTCTGCATGGACTCTGGCCCTTATGTGCCTCTCTGTCTCTGCTCTAAAGGTTAAATTTCTCAATCGTCTCCATATTTATCCCAATGCGTTTACATGGCTTTGGATACATGCCAAACCACAACTCGCCATATGGGGTTCTCACTGCAGATTGTGAGCCTGAAGACAAAACTAGAGTGATTTCATACAGGTCAGTGTCACCATTGCTATGTCACACTGTGTTTGTGTTGCCCTGGTCCATCAGACATGCCTAATAGTTAACTGCCTTTGGCAAAATCCCAGTTTCCTCCTCCCTGCTCCCAGGAACCAGGCTTGTTCCTGGACACCAGCCAACCAAATTCTCCCCTTGCGAACTCCTGAGAAACGAAGGAGTCTCCGCTGTCAGAAAGGGAACAAGAGAGCAATGGAGAGTGAGAATGGCTAATACCAATGTTTGTTCCTCTCAATTACAGTTTTAAATGGAAATCAATGTAGCAGAGGGAATGAGCAGAGCCCTTAACGTTGGGGTGATAATCACATTAAGACAGGGCTTAAATCAACACCAGACCGTAGCCTCTTGGCGGGGAGGGGAGGGGGGCAACACTGGAAAAGCCAAGACTATTTCATTCTCTCTCTCTCTAGTAATCTATCCATCATTCTCAAACAACAGTCGTCTCCAGCTCCCAAACCGCTGCCTGGTTGCCAGGATACCACCCATAAGTTTTACCATGGTAACATCTGGAATAAAGGTGGGTGGGCAGGATGCCAGGACGGGCCTGGAGTTTCACTGTGGCCATAAAACTAACAATAATAAATCTTTGTTCAACTCCTCGTCACATCACGACACAACACTGCATGAGAGCGCACACACCCAGTCATGCACATCGCAGCCATTTAAGCCAAGTGAACTGTTTCGCAGCTCTAATGATAGTCAGACTGTTGGGGGATGTTTTATTTTGTCTGACACTTACTGACGCCTGTACACCTCAGTGCAGTAAGGGTAGCTGCAGGGTCAACAGCCGGGAGCCACCGTTGACGGATGTACAGCCACGTACAAGATGATTTCCATTTGCATTCTACTTTGAATAATGTATGTTTGAACCCATGATTACACATCCTGAATCCGCCGCTTAGATTGAAGAGATTTTACTCAACTTGCACAAGCACTAATGCAAAATCGCCACACAAGCTTCTGTGCTCCTCTTCACATTTAACCATTTAACTGGTTAGTTACACAAGAAACAGTGGATCAACGACTGGATCTGACAGCAGTGAGTAATTGTATGTCTTACCGCCATACAGAGACAGTGAACTCACAAAAAATGCATTGTACAATGCGAGTTCCATTAGAAATTAGAAAAGCTTAATTGGTGTGGTAGTGACATAAAGGCAAGACTTGACTAATTATATCCAACACAAGTGTTGAATGTGGTGACATTGTGAATTTGACTCAAATATGATGCCAAACAACTTTCTTGGGGGCAAAGACAAAGATTATCACTTGATTTATGCCTATAGTCACCTCTATCGTTATGTCTATAGCGAAAGCTAGACAGATATAGGCCTTGTAGAAGATCATACATTCAACCTGGTACTTTTATATAATTTTGTTACCCTTGCACAGAGGAACAAATTTTGTGTTAATGGAATTTACAAATTATGTTAAGAATGGATCAGAACTTACTATCTACAAGTTTTGGAGCTTGGTTTGGCGATTCATTTGAACACATTGCAGAAAAAAAATTATTACGCAAACAGAAATTGAGCCACTACAGTCAGCTAAACCTTGATATTCTCATTTTTACCTGCTGTAATGCCGCCATCCACACCCTCCCTGCCTCTCTGTGTCTCTAATGAATGTTGTTATCATTCCAACCTCCCCATGCCTAGCCAGTGTCGCAGAATACAACACACAATGATGCTGGAAGGTAGAAACACACACACATGTACAGGTACGAGCACGCAGACACACACACGGGCGCGGTCCCACTTCTGTGCACATCCTCTATGCTTGGAGGGTGAAGATATGCAAAGCGTCAGTATCATCAAAACAAAAACTGCAGGGGAATATAGGGCAATTGAGTGAATCAAAATGCATCCCTGGAGACATGTCTTTCTTTCTCTCTCGCCTTTAATTCACCAATGTTTCCACTGTAGAAACAGGCTTCTGTTTGCAATTTAATTCAAATTACACTGCTCTGTTCTGAGTAAATGTCTGTCCTAGTGGTAACATGGAAAACCCCTGCAACTGTTAAGGATTTGAAAATTTGTATATCCTGCTGTTTTACCAGTCAGTGACAAACACTTAGTCAGGGTGTACAGAATAAATAACGATATGGAAATGGAAGTGTGTAAATGTAATGTAATAATCCTGATGTCATTGTGTTTTACCTGAAATGTACAAAGCATTTTTCACTTCTGACATTTTGTAGTAAAATTCATTAGAAGAGAAATGATGTGTCAGAAAAAAGAAAAACATAAGCGAAAAACGTTAGCGGCACACTACACAGATATTATATTAATATATAATATATATTGATGTAATGTGTAAAATATTAACTTTGTGACTATCAAGATCCTCTGTCGTCTATATAAAGGTTATTTTTAGTAAAAACATCTTTTATTATTCATACTCCACTGTCTTGCAAATTAAGCGCTACAAAACATGACGTATCAATAAATCACTTTTGCTCATGACAACCAATAAATTGTTCCCAAGCATGAAAACCAACAGGCACGCAAAAGATTTTATCATGTTGAGCTGCTCAAGCAGCTCAGTGAATGAAAGCAAGAGGCAGAATGAGTTTCAGCGCGTCAGTCTCACTGTTTCATGTGGCCCATCGAATATAAACTCATCAACAGCCTGGACGGACAAATGACTGTGAGCCAGACAGCCACACATAAATTGGCAGAGTGATGGACATAACTGGGGATGGACTGAGGAAAAAAATGATAGGAATCGCTGGAGAAAGAAGGGGAACAGCTGAGGGTGTGTGCGTGTACTTGTCTTTATTTGTTATGAGAACATTACTTCTGCTCATCAGAGGGGATTATAAGAGTTAATACTTTTAGGGTTAGTTTCAGATTAACGTTTAGGTTAGGCTTGGACCTAGTTGTGATGGTTAAGGTGGCAGTAAGGTGCTCGGGAAAGCCTAAGAGGGTCCTCACAACTATAAAGAGACAGGAGTGTGTGTGTGTGCACGCATGTGCACGTGCATGTCGCACCCAGCGACAGTGCAGACAGACCCTGGTCAATAAATCAATGAAGAGGTCACACACGCAGGTGTGGTTAGAGAGTAGCTATTGAAAGCTGCTCTTCATCTGACTGGCGAGATTAGCACCGGAGTGACAGAACACGCTTGTTCCCCCCAAGCGCCACCGCGACCGCCACCAGCGTCTCTTTGACAAGACTCATCGTGGAATGAACAACATACACTGAGATATAAGGTGCGTTTTGCAGGAGCTGGGATGAATGGAGAGGGGATTTCATGAGACACTTGAAGGATTATGAAAGGAATCGCCACATTGAATGTTTCTGTTTGAGCTATAATAGCACTCTTAGGAGAAAGCACAGCCAACCACCAGCATGCACTACTTTAATCCAGACTTAATCTTTAAGGAAGACGCAGTGCTTATCATGTCTCCTGCATGTAAGTCTGGTTTTATCTCCTCTCCCTCAGACACCCGCACACAGTGACATGCACGTAGGAAACGGCAATCGCACACACACATACACACACACACAGCGAGTGTAAAGCAAGCGCATGTAATTACCTCAGTACAACGGTGCTACAAATTGCCAGACAGTGTTTGCATCAGCATGTATGTGTTTAGAGTTTTGTAATTAGCAGAATACATTTAAATACATTTGGCTGAAACACTCCTGGGAAAGTTCCTGTTTGCTGCGTCTGCCTCAATCTCTCGCTGCCTTTATTCTCCGCGCTTGTATCTCCCACTGCCTGCAGTATTGTTGCAAATTCACCAATCAAACTCTTCCCTTCATGTACTGCTGTTTTGTTCTCTCCTTTATGTTCTCCCTCACTCTGCACTGGCCGATCGATGGACCTATTGACCCGGTTTGTACATAATGACGCACCAGTATGGCTGAACAGCAGCCACCACATCAGAGCCTTTTCTCCGCCTTTCACCACCAGATAACTTCACTTCCCTGAGGACAATGTAATAAAATGTCTCGACTCTTAACTTTGCCCCAGTGTGGTCTGAAATGTCACCTTTGTCTCCAGTCAATCTACACTCTTTTACCTTGTGTTAAAAGGTGATCAATCCACACACAGTCAAAAATGTATTTACTCATGTCCAGGCAGCGACCGCTCAGCCCCTCCCTGCTCATCAAACCAGTCTTAATTATTCAGCAGGCAGGCCCGGGGCTTTCATCTCTCTGTTAATTGCTGTGGTCGACTTCTCACTGGGACCTCTTTGCCCAATCAAAGACTCCGCTCGTGTTGTACTGTACCATGGGACGATGCGTATGGTGCAGTTATCTATGTGTGTGTATAGGTGGGTATTTAGACGTATGGATAGAAAATTCTAAGTGTGAGTGAGAATTTACTATTTTATACCTGCTTTGAGCTGTAATTTTGGATATTGATGAGTACAACAGAAAATTGTACAACTGTAGCTTTTTCAGTTTCTAAGGGTCAGAAAGTGGTCCTGAGGTTGGATGACATTAAAGGCTGCACTGAAAATCTCCATCATTCCAAACACATTAAACAGTCATGTGCCACAGGGTTCAAACTATTAGTTGATTAACCACAGTTTCATAATAAACCAAAACTGGTTAAAAAAAAAAACTGGTTTCACTACAACAATAATTTGTGCTCTTCCGAATCCTCTGTGATGGTTAAGTGAATATGCATGGGTTTAGACTGTTGGTCAGTCAAAAAATATTGGAATGTGCTTTTTATTATGACCAGTCATATTAGAAGTTTTGTTTGAAGAAAATAAGAAATAAGCAGAATAAGAAGGTAAGAGTTAACTTTGAGAGGGGGGAAAACATAGCTGGTATTGTAGTTAGCAGATGAGTTGCAGTTAGCCAGACACTCAGCTCCATAATCAGTAGACAGACATACTGGCGCTCAAGAGCAAGAGTGGGAGTGATGGGGTAAAAAGTGATGGATAAAAAGGGAGAAAAGGTGGGTAGCCTTGGCCAATAGAGCAGGGATGAATGTGCTATACCTCTGGTGTGAGATATAGAGTCTGAAGGAAGACAGATTATGAAACATGACTGCCTTGGAGGACTGGCTGGGACGAACACGTGCCCAGAATCCAGCATGAAAACATTACGGACGGTTGAAATTCAATTTAAAATGCGGTTGATTTGAGAAAATGTCAACAAAAAGCGGTGAAGAAGAAGAAGAAGAAGAAGAAGAAAAAAGAAGAAACTTACCACAGTGAAAGAACCACGACAAGAATCTATTATGTTCTCTGAGACAGCCACTTTAGCCCTGAGACAGTACATTCAGCCCAGACCTCTGAAGCATCACACACTGGCTCGTGCACACACACACACGCACGCACGCATAGTTACTACAACATACATCAGTGGGCTGGAAACAGCACATGATAAATTTTGAACACAATACATTTTGTCCAAAAGATTTAACATCTAATTCAGGTCTGACAGCACCCTCCATCTTAAAGCCAGACCACTTATATTGATCTCTACACCGCTCATAGGCGGCCTTGGACGTGGACTCACACACATGCTCAGAGAGAAATGATACAAGTAGACAAACTGAGCATGTTCAGACAGCCCCTGGTCTCTCTGTGGTGTGCGTCTCTGTAAAGCAGCAATATTACACATCCACATTTAAGACCCTTTTCCTATTTGCATCAACGGCTTATTTTCCTCCACTCTGCTGTTTTCCTTCTTAACCCTTTAAATCTGTTCTGCTCCCCGGAGAGTCTTCAAGCCTCCTCTACTGGGTAGACCATTTGGAAGAGATGCTACAAGTAATCAATGTAAAGCGTGTGTGTGCGCGCGCGTGTGTGCTTGTATTGACATCTGTTGTGCTTAAAACTGGTCAATAAGGAAGCTTGTATGTGAAATGACTGACAAGAAGCGCAGAATACAGGACAAACATGGGTAGAAGGAATGGGAACGTGAACATACAAATATGTACAAACGCACAAGCAGAGTGACAGCCGACGTTAAACAGTTGTAATGTAGTTGCTCAGAGTCCTTGACTGGGTGAGCGAAAAACATGACCTCTGACCTGGAGTGAGATGTGGTGTAGTAAGTGTAAGGGAAACAGGGATGCAACCGTCTCTGGGGTTCATACACGCACCGAACGGGTCGCCACTGTGCGTTTTCAAGCTAATGGATTGCAATGCCGTAGCTTATGAGCTGGCTGGATGCCCTGTGGGCAGTTCAGCTGCAGCTGCAGGAGGTATTACAGTGAGGATAGAGGAGTCTCAGCTCCCTGGACTCCCAGCTCTGGGACTGCAGCCCAGTGGTGCAGAGGCCAGGGCAAACGCTGACATCATTAACTCACCACTGAGTGGCACGGGGAAGAGATCGAGACAGAGAGAGTGTGTTTGCTTGCATACAATCTTAAACCTACTGGAAAACCATATATCATCTTGCGTGAAATGCACAATGCAGGAATGTGTATAAATAGAAACACACATGAAAAAACATGCACACTCCTCTGGTCTTGGTGGACCATGTCAGAGCATATTAGCGACAGCACCCCACACTCAACTCAAGCAAGGTAACACCAGCCCAATTTGTTTCCCTAATAGCTGGTGTATTATTCACTCAGGCACTCACCAAACCACACACACATGCCTGCTTATCAATATACAACTATACCCTTGAGCAGGCTTCAAGTTCATCTACTGGGGGTGTAGAGAGAGACAGAGAGCCTGGTTCATATTAGGAGAAAGGTCACATTGTAGTGTAAACACGCTTTGTCTGCTTATTCATTTATTTATTTACTACGTTCACTATCATCGCACCACTCAGCTTGTCAGCAATCGGGGGTAGAGGTGGGGTGGTCTAGGTGTCGGCCATTTGGAAACACTTTGGGTGATTGATAACCCGTGACCAACATCATTTTTCAAGGAAAAATATTCATTATGAGAGTCAATTACTTTGTTTGAACAGCAGTTTGAGTTTCACATCTCTGAAACCATGGGAAAAAAACGTCTCTCTTAAGCACACAGAAGCGCACACACCAGCGTGCAAACCCACATCGTGTCCCTGTGTTGACTCTAGCAGCTCTGTCCCAGTATCGACCCCTGCTGTTTAATATTCATAAAGTCTATTTCAGCAGCTTCTGTCTCTAGTGCTGCAATGTTACCGCCCTCTCACTAAATCCATTCTCATTGATCACCATTGGCTTTCTCAAATGCACATTGATTCCGTTCAAACTCACGCTCAAGGTCTCCTCAAAACACACTCGCCCCAGAATTCACTTACAAAAGAAGTCCTATCCTCCTCTCTGGTGTCTCATAGAAGAGATTGTTTTTGATCTTTTTACCACTGTGCAATTACTGTTCTCACTGAAACCAATAAAAGTTGATGTCTGCAATGGAGTCCGGGGCTTATATGAAATGTGTCACTCTGTGATATCAATTTTACCATCAGAAGTCAGAGATGACATGTTTGGTATGGTCAGAAGGAAGATTTTTGTTTTTTTTTTTTTGTTAATCTCCTCTATTGTGGAGTTGTGTATGTGTTGTATCTGTGCATATGGGTGCATATGCGAGAAAGCGGTGGCATGTCTGCACTGGGGATTACGACAACGCGAGAGGTTTCCAGGCTGGAGTAAACTGATTTAAGGCAGTGTTTCAAAATGAGCTGAAAACTGCACAGAGATCCAGCCTGAGTACTGTAGCAGATTCTTTCCTCTCGTTTTTTAAGATCTTCATTCCCCCTCAGTTTCTCCAGGGAGCCTGTGGCCACTCGTCGCCATGGCTTATCGTCCCATTGTGTTAATTATCGCTTCACAGCCAGCCCCGAGCAAACGCATACACAAAATGTATGCGCACACAAACATAGACTCCCACTCTTCCTCTCATAGATGCACACAGTTATGCATGTTGGCTGTGGTGTTCCTTTGGCTGTCAAGCAACCTCAGATTTATTTTGTTAAACACACACTTATATCTATACCTATCTGTGCAAGCTGGGTGCGCCTGAACCTAGTGTTATGAAAACACACACGCATACACATGCATGCACACATACAGGACACTGACTGCATTATTCATTCCCCAAAACTGGGAACACCATTTGTGCACTCACACACAATATACAGTGATGAATTCATCAGAAATTTCCCAAGTGCAAAAAAAAAAAAATGAAAAATTTAATCATTCCACAGAATAAAAATTCATAAGGAAATGTACAAAATCAATATTTTATGCTACTTACTGTACCTATTCTTTATTACAAACCTATTCAGGAACAGACATTAAAAATTTAAGCTGGCAGAACAGACAGGAAGGGGGAGAAACGACTGGTATAAGGGGAGGAGGGTACTGCGAGAGACCTGCGAGTTCAAAAGCAATACCGTTACATTCATGTTTAAAGGCGCTTTTTTGTTTCTCTAACAGCCACTAAAGCAGTTTTGAAACAGGCCGAAATGCTTTGATAGATCGAGCGGTCTGAGCCGCGAAGGCGCTGTCAACATAAATAGCAATAAAGATGAGCAGGGAAATGTTTTTAACTGGAGTTTTCAAGGTTATGGCCCATGGCGATGATGCTTTGCTGCGTTATGCTGGTTATGTATGGACAGTTGCGTGTCTGTCCACAACATATTAATGAAAACGGTTGAGTGTGCATATTCATGCAGCGCTACTGTATGTTTTGCACAAACCTTTGTTCCATGCATTAACACTTTGGCCGGCACGCTCAGACCAACATAGGACAGATGTTATATGCTGCATGTTATTTACAGCTAAACTAGTCCACACTGTGCTGCTTTATATCATTTATTCTGGTTCACTTTAACAGCACCCTACACACATTATCTTGCCTTAAACCAACCTTTGGTCTACTGCATTCAGATACAGCTTAACCAACCACACTGTCAATATATACACCACAATAGGTACTTTTTCTATTATTCAAAATTCTTCATATTGTCATCTTTTACATTTTTAACCCATTTAAAACACCACATTCATGCTCACTTGAATAATCTTGGTGTTACCTTTGACACAATTTTGGATTTTAGCATTTCCCTGATATTTCTCCGTTGCGCCTGAATAATCTAAAGATACACGAATTAGTTTCATCTGCACTGGCTGTGCCTTAAATTGCTGCTTCATCTGTTCAGGCACCACTTGTGGGTGGAGAAATAACCCAGACAGGGGCCACACCAAAGGGCCTATCAAATAAAGCAACTGAGCAATTAAAAGGTTGTTTCTATTCATGGTGTCAGATTGCAGTATTGATTCTGACTAAGTTTTTTTGTTTAATTGCTTCCCTGATTGTGACTTGAAAGTCCTGCTTTAGAACAGATAACTTCGCAAAACCTGTATAAGCACTGAGTGTGACTTTGTTTTTTTCCCCCCTGGTGCCCATTCCTGTTGTTTCCTTATGATACATTTGATGTTTTACATGAAAGTTCACTGGGTTACATGGACAACAGCTACTTCAACAACATAAACACACACACACACACACACACACACACACACACACACTGATGCGTGTTAAAAACGGAGACAGTGAGGCAGAGATGAATCCTCAGCAGACTCTAATGGAAGAAAGATGTTGTTTTCCACAGAGGTCGTCTCCAGACTGTTAACTCATAAGCATGACTCTATCCAACTCTGTGTCTGTGTAATCTCTGCCCATGGGTAACAATCACTTTCGATTCGTGATACACATCAATTATCCATCAATGATGATTCTCTAGCAAAAAAAAAGAAAAAAAATTAATTTATTGTTTTCACTTTTTGGGTTCTGAGACTTGTTGACAGACGTGGACATAGACACCTGGCTTGAAAACAACTCGAGAGGAAAATTTGTCCCTATGCAAATTTATACATATATCAGTCCCTCAGTCCCATATGTCAAAGCAGTGCACATTCAGATCTGTGTCCCTCCTCTCATCCCTACGGTAGCCTCATATCGTCCTTCTCTCCTCCCCTCCTTTGTCTCCCTCTCTCCCAGTGGAAGTGTAGTGCAGGGCCCAGGGCCCCTGCCTCTAATTGCTGGTGAATGGAGTGTTTTCATGGGGTGTTAGGCAGGGCCCTCCCCTGGATTAGCATGCTACATACACACGCACGCACACACACACCCAACATGTAGTCAGATACGCAAATGGATTAGTGTGTTCACTCATGGGGAGAGGAGGTTGATTTGAGCAGACAGCAGAGGCCCTTTGGAGAAAGCCTGGGCAAGCCTGGTGGATTTTCAAACACATGCACGCACACACACACACACACACACAAAGAGAGAGCCATAAAGAGAATAGGAGAGACACATCAAAGTTGCACTCACTCATATGAACGCACACGCATATGCACAATCTCAGCTCCCAAGTGGTGGCCTTGTGCTGCAGAAGACATATGGGGTGAATCATGTGTTAACAGGGAGCACTGATTAACACATCTGGAGGGAAGCAGTCGTGGGTGAGGGGCAAAAGAATGGGTGCAGGGTGAAGAACGGTGGGGAAGGGGGGCACAGATAAAAAATGCAGGAGAGGCGGTAGACGACGGAAGTGGGAATAATCTTGATTCATTCAGTCAGACCAGCACTAACAGACGACAGAGACCAAACAAGAAAACAACAAACCTCCAGACTATAAACAATCTGTAAGGAATGAGGGACTCTCCACTCATCTCCCCCAGGCCCCGTCCTATGTGTCATGTCAGAGGCAGTCAGCTGTGCCACAGTAACATGCACACCATATGCCCATCAGTCAGACTGTTGGCCCCAAAACAACAAGCACACACCAACAAAACAATTTAATCACACTTATTACTAAGTTGTTTGCAAAGGTGAACTAAGTTTGACAAATTTATGGGAATTCATCTCATGTATATGAATAATATTATATAACCCTTTTGTTACATTATATACAGACTACACAACACCTAAAAACAATGGTAATCTGTAACAGACAATAAGTGAAGTACACCCTCTGGTGCCAAACTGATATTTTTATCACACACACACACACACACACACACACACACACACACACACACACACACACACACACACACACACACACACACACACATATATAGCCTAAGTTAGTTTCACCCATGACCTCACTAAACAACACAACGCTGTGAGACTGAGGGCGTTATCACCTTTTCTAGGACCGGTTCATGTGCTGCTCTGTGCTGATTCATATCTACTCATTTTCCATTGTCAAACGTTCTTGGAAAACACAACTTCCATAAACCAGGGAGCCAGAGATAATCCTGCTGCCTCTCCAAGGCACTGCAAGAAGACAATCACCTCACATCATCTTTTATCTTAACTTGTATCTTTTATCCATCTGTGGTCTTACTACCTTCACAACAGCATAGCTGTGTTTAAGCCACCGTGACGCAACATAAACAGAGATATTTGTGCGGTCATGGTCACTTTAGAAAAGAATCAAGTAATCACACTGGCAGTACGCCAGGCGAGTACATATATTTAGAAATGACACGAAAACACATGCTTGCTTTATAGCACCTGTTCAGGGAAACATGTTTGCATTGTTGTGGCTGCAACTGTTGTTGTTGTTTTACACATAACTAACTGGTTACAGAAGGCTGGGTTAAATGAAAGGTTTGTAATAACAGCTGTCATTATGTGCAAAAAAAAAAAAAAAAACAGGTACAGTTGTGGTGAGATATTATGTCAATTTAACTATGACTCTGTTTGTGCCATGCTTGTATAACTAATGTCTGTATTTGCGGAATTTGTCTGCCTGTACAGGGGAGGAAAACACAACAGTTAAGGAGAAAAAAGTTTCCTACATAACGTCTCTCTTTTTTTTTTAATGATTGTCAAACAAGTTGTGTTTGCAGAGAAATAACCTTGTTGACAGATACCGGCAATCACGCAAAGTGTGCTAACAACACCCTACTTGTATAGTAAAACTATACAAGTGGGATGGTATTTGTGGTATATGCAGAAAGCCTGAAGGGTTGAAAACCTTGCTTACATGATAATTGACACTGTTTACTGTTTGTAGATGCAAAGCACCCACTTAACCCCAAGTACCCTGCACATCTGTGCTGTATAATGCTGATGATGCAGCATGACAGGACACCAAAACTGTCCAATTAATAAGTCACGTATTGATGATTCGGACTTGCTGTGAGCAGCTCTTGGTTCTTCTGTTTCCCAGAACGCACCGCGAGCACTAAAAAGACTAAAAAGTCCAGAAAAGTTGAATTGAAGGTCTGGACAACAGGAACTAAATTACAGGTGTAACCACAGGCTACATATTTTGACTAAATCTACCAGCCCCCTTCCTGTAAAATCTCTCCCCAGCAATTTCTGCACCTAATTCGACCTCCGACTCTGTAGTCTCCATTTGTTGCTTTTGCATGTGGGCACAGATCTTGTGTAGGATTCTGGCAGCAACTAACCAAAACAAATCTGAAACATTTTTGTTTGTTTTTTTTTTTTATAAAGCCAAGCTCTTGGAAATACAGTGTAATGTTGAGTTCCAAAAACCAATTCCTTTCCTACATTACTCTGTACCCTGTGCGTCTACTGTATGACAAATATACACTAAATGTCACCCTCTCATTTGCTGTAGCACTGATTTAGATGCAGCCGTTATTGCTCCCTCCTTCTCAACCAACCGACCAGACCAGTCAATATCTCTGCGTTATTCAAACTCCTCCCCACTTAATTAGATATTTAATTGACTACCTGTAGACAGATCACTGACCCTACTGGTGGCATAAATTCATGCAAGTGACATCCAGCATCACCTCCCCCAATGCAGATTTAATGGTACTGTCTAATGAGAAGAGAGTTCAAAAAGAGGCTGAAGGGGTGAAACCTAGTCACTGATCACTGGTCTCAGACCTGATTGGTGTGTACACTTTAAATACTGCTGGACACGTTATACTGGACACAACAGAGTAGGATCAGCAAGCAAGCCACTGGTTGATCGTAAGCTGCAAAACTTGTGCCTCCCGTTTCTGCTCCCCAGGAAGAAAGCTAGAAGGCACCAGAGAGCCCATACAGTGTCTGGGCCCACTGTATGCTAATAGGAGAGATCAGATGCTCTTCTCACATAATGGGGTTTGACAAAGTGAAAATTAACACAACCCCACTCCTGCTGTTACTGTTAGAGGGGGTGGTTGATGTGGCTTTGTCTCACACACACACACACACACACACACATACACACACCCCTTCCGACAGATACCTCACCAGCCGTCATTCTCATTCTCACCCAGACATTTACGTTGTAAGCCCCCTCATCGCATCCCTTCCTCTCACCCCCCTCCTCCTCCTATCTAGGTGTTTGTGTCCTCGGCATAAACATCCTTCCATCCCTCCTCCTTCCCTCTTTTCTCCTCTTCTCCAGCGACTCTGTTTGCTTCAATGGACTTTCATGACAACTCATTCCGTACGGGTCCTTTTGTCTCTCCCTCTCCCTCTCTTTCTCCTTCACTCTCCCCAGGTGAAATATTGATGGATTTTTTATGAATAGCTATGAAAAATTCATTCAAATTCCAAAATGAAAAAGCGTAAACATTCCGCATCTGCCTATGCCTCCCGCATTCATTATCCTTCACAACATCTTCACTCCCTCCCTCTCACTCTCCCTCTTTTCCCCACATTTCCCCCCTCCATCTTCTTTTCCACCACCCCTCCTTGGCCTCTGACTACCTGAAGAAGACATGCAGCTCTGTCTCTTTTTCCGCCACTTGGACTAATTGCTTAATTTGACCCGCTCTCTCATCAATTAAAAGTCTGTCAGTGGTAGACAGATGGAGGATGGATCAGAGGACCAGTCGATGGACAGATCAATGACAGAACAGCTCAATAAGTAAATGGAGATGGCCAGTGATGGAAAAAGGAAATGAGAGAGGGGAAGAAGTAGAAGAAGAAAAGAACAAATTGAACAGGCTGTCATGACAAAAAGGTGCAGCGCCAACAAACTTCACTCAGACGCTCTGAATCTTCCTTCCTTCTCCAAACCTTTGACTCTAACAGCTCAAACATACTCAAAGACAATTTTCTTATCTTTTTCTGTAATATGTTAAGGGGAAAGCAAATCAACAGAGCAGCGCCACAAATTAAATAATAAATATTTGTGAAAAGAAATAAAACAAAATATGTTGCAAGGATAAAGCTATTGTACCTTTGAATAATGACTATATCAAAGAAGTCATAGGAGTAAAGTAAGGTTAGCTAGATCAGGTTATAAGAAGAATGGTAGGATTGGGACAACGCTGGAATACTGAGGATGGACCTCAAATGTGTATGGAGACATGTCTATTACAGGCATCTCCATAAAAGGCATATTTCAATCAATGTGGTACACAGCAGCAGTAAATTTGCTTGTCTCCAATTCATTCACTCACTCATATACATGCTTACATTTACATGCACATATTATGTACAGTGTATGTAAATGTGTTGCACAGGATCAAATACGATATAGTATAATTGAAACGTTCTAAACATGCTGTGTTCAGAAAGATAAAAATGCAGTTTTTGCCTTTAAAAACACAACCATGCGCGTGAACCGCAAGTCATGTTTTTGTAAACAAATAACACTTCACTGAAATGTGGTCTCATACAGAGCTATTCATATTGAAGCATGCGAGCACACACACATACGTGCACACAACCACAATTATTTTGTTACACTTTGTTTTAATTAGCTTTCTCATGAGACGGCTACTCAGACCAATTAGGGAAGATTATCAAAGCAGGTCTGGAGTAGGGTGCAAGCCCACGATGAGTCTAGTCCCCAGGCGTAGGCCAGGATGAAAGCGACCTGAACACACACACACACACACACACACACACACACACACACTTTCTGAATATAAACTCCACGTAGGATCTTGCAAGACAGAGTCTTATTGTACTTTGTGATACATCAAGAAACAACCCCACACAACACACACAACATATATATACAGCACATACATGGTCAATCCCTGTGTATTGACCAGTCGCAGATGGATCACTGACGAGCTACAGAATGGGGTCCTTCCTCTCCGTCCCTCAAGGGGAACTAAAACCACTACCTTGATGTAATCACTAATGGAGACACTTTCAGAACATTGAGAGAGATTACCATCTGAGAATTAGGCTATAAAAACACACATTAGGTGTTTAGGATGAACACAGGAATGAGGGAAACTATATCTGCGACACCAACATTTACTCTCTCCTGCTCTCATACTATGACAAATCAATGAAAGCTCTTTTGGAGTTATGTTCAGCTCAGAGATCTTGATGTATGGATGAAAGCGGTTGCCCCCAAGCGTAAAAGTGTACCTGTATAATTACTAAGGTGTCATAATTTATCTCTCTCAACCTACATCTTTATTTCCTTTCTGTCGGAGGAGAAATCTTCCTACCTGCAGCATGTATATATTTATCTCAGAGTAATATGTCAGTGTGTGTGTGTGTCTGTTGTCAGACGCTAGTCCGTAAACTGATGGTAAGTTAATAGCACTCAGCGTTATTATGTGCAACAGTGATTAGATTGGGCGAGGCTGATGGCGCATATTGGTTTGGTCCCTGAGGCCCAGCTAGAAGAGTCAGAGATCAGAGGTCAATCACCATAGGATCAATGTCACTGAAAAGGGCTGTGTTCCATTCAAAGATGCACAATATGACTTACATTGAGTTGATTTGGTGCATATGAGAATTTGAATCCGTTGAAAACAGCCCAAAATAAGAGGCCAGACAGACTCAATCTCTCTCACAGCTAAAGATGTCCATCCTGTATTTGTGCAGGATGATCAGGGCTAAGAGAGTGGAGGTGTGGAGTGGGGAGGCATCTTGAGGGAAAGTGACTTCCCTGGGACTTCATTAAGATAACCTGGCCACCAATACTAACAGAGTTTAGGAGAATAGGTGAAGAGAAAGCTCAGAAATAAGATGAACACTTATTAGATTAGACCCAGCAATTGTCTTTCACCACTCATAACACAATTCAGACACAAACACACACACACACAGTTAAACTGGTGAACAGAATTTGCAAAAACTGTAGCAAAAACAGTCACATGGACACCTTCTACGTCTCTGAGCCCATGGTGATGTATTCAAAAAAGCAAGCGCTATGACTGCACTGTAATGGCTAAATAAACTGCTTAAATGGCCACGAATGGGCAATCAATTTTCTGTTGATCGACTTATCAATGAATCTATTAACGCTTTCAGCGCTGAAGAAAACTGACATGTGATAGGGAGAGTAACAACACAGCGGCAGGGCGCCGTAATTACCCACAATATATCTGACACACCAGTGCCTCAGGTCAGTAATCAGGGAAACAATGACACATGTTTTTTTGTTGTTGTTGTTTTTTTTTGCCTATCTCGATCCAAGACATCACGCACCTCTTAGACGGCAGCAGGTGCTCGTTTCACTCTTCCTCAGTTTAAACGCCAATGAAAGAAGATGACGAGTGTGAGAGTAAAATTAATTTAGCGTGAGTATGTGAGACAGGTAGTTACAGGTAGTCACGTCCTGTGTCACCATCTCCAGCAGGGAGTCACTTCTGACGGGATGGGAGCCAGAAGAGCCACTCCACCTCAACAGGGGACAACTCGCAAACTGATCCATCGCTCTCCAAGTGACAGTCTGAACATGAACAAGGGTCATCTTACAGTGGTCAATAATCCTCCACTTCCAACAAACTGTCCACAACACTTGAGTTATTTATATTATTGTCAGTTAAATAAAATATTTTATAAATAACATCTTCAGTACACAATCGAAGACTGCTACTGCTAAAGAAAGGTGAATGCAACATAGTGGTGGCGCTCTTCTTCAGGGGAGCATCCCTCACACATGATGTAGGCCAAAGATGAATGGTGGGACGTACAGTATGTACAAGTTTTTTTTTGGAAGAAGCATGAAAAAGATCTGCGGAGTCCCATTAGAGGGCAAAGCCTGCAAGAAATACAAGAGTGAAGTCAAAGACTACATGAACAAAGATGAATGGAGGAAGGAGAGCAGGGTAGACGGAGAGGAACAGAGGGTAGACGGAGAACAGGATGGAGGGCCGCGTCGTTCTTAATCTAGTTTGTCTGTCGTAATCGTGTCAATGTCACTCTCAATCAGGCAGCCACAACTAGGGCTATACAACTTCACTTTGATTGGCCCAAACCTTGTCTTTAAAATGACCTCTACGGGGAAGGTGTACGTGTAGATACAAAGACGGGGAGAGACGAAAAAAAAAGATATGGGGTGGTGAGATGGGGGGGGGGGGGCTTCTAGAGACAATATGAGAAAGAAGGAGAGAGAGAGCAAAAAATCAACTTTAAACCTGTTATTCCTCCCACCTGTCTGTCAATTTCACTTTGGTCTCTTTCTTTGCTCTGAGTTTTCCGTGTGACAGTATTGATTGGCCTCTCTTATTACATGAGAGGATACAGAGATGTCTGTGTGAGTGGTACACAGGTGCTTGGGTGAACTTGGGTATTATTGATGCCTGCTGCCACTTTAAAGTATGAGCAGTTCATGCGTTTGAAACAAAGACAAACATAATGTATCTGTTGAGCTTATAATGCAAGACTGTAGTACAGTCATACTTACACCCATACAGAAGTCTTGAGAATAGTTTAAATATATGTGTGTAACAGCCTTTAAAATAGATTTATATTGATCACATATTATTTTTTATTTTTTGTTTTTGATATTTTCCCTGAAACTCCCTTTTTCAGCTATGATTTGTAAGATTATTCTATAACCACACAACATTAGCAGAGACCTACTACTACTATTGTGGCGGCAAGTTTGTTATGTTGCATTTGTTCCTGTTTGAACATGCTGCACTGAGCCACAGGCAAATTAGCGAGACACTGTTGGTATTTGCTTTAGTCCTCGCTGTACTTGCGTTTTTTTTTTTTGTGCAAATGTTTCAGTGCTGACTCCGATTACGTCAGTCAGTCAGTTTAGTTACACTGCAATGAATTGCATTATGGAAATGTAAAATTGAATGTGAAAAGTGTTTATGACAATTAAATGCTTCAATGTGTTTGTGTTTTTATTGGATGCAGGGATAATAGGTTGACATCTGAGCTGAAATGTGAGAGGAAATAATTGCTCTTACCCTTCAGGACTCTATGAACACATGCTTTAGCTGAAACATCCAAAAGTAATTCCAGATACAGAATTTGAAACTAGTCACTGACTGTCAATATGGTGATGATGAAAAGACCACACTGTCTTACTGCCATTCAGTTACGGCTGCCGCTTGTAGATTACTCGATATCTTCTGACACTAAAGCAAAAGAAGAACAGAGGTGGAAACTGACAAGTTCTCAAAGTTTACCTGTTTCACCTACACTGTAATCAGAGACACTTAAAGGCTGTCACCTACATGCCTTACACATAGCATGAGCTATACGTGTGTATTGGTACATCCCGAGGCTGACATTTTAAAGATGGATTCTTTTATATATTATTGTGGACTTTTCCAAAGACATAGGCCAAAACAAAACTTTTTACCAGCCAGTGGCCTGATTTAGCCATTAACCAGTCGACTGGTTCAAATGAACCTTCAGCTGTTCCGCAGCCACTGGCCAGTGCTTATTGTTGGATTCTGTAACAGTGCTATTTGTTGTGGCCTACTGCTGCATAGCATATGGTCTTTGGCTTTTCATCTCTTGAAGGGTGAAACACTCACACCAACACATGCACAAACTTACAGAGAGAGAGAGAGAGAGAGAGAGAGATATTCGCTCTCTTTTCAAAATAGCAACTAAACATATGCACACGTGCACATACCAGTCTTTAGGAGAAACATTAAACATAAAGCAAAACAAGGCACGCTGAGTGACAGGCTGGATGAATAAAACATGCATTCAGGGCGACCTCTCTCTGGCGAGCCCCGCTCCCCAGAAATACTGCACATCAGGGAATATTCCCAAGAGGCTGCAGCAACAGGGCTCTTGTGAGTGATGACCACCTCCAATAGTTTTGTTTGATAAGTGAAGTTGCCTGGCAGAGGTATGTCTTGATTATTAAGGGTTGACGCATAGGGGATGTACAGTCTCCTCTAGTGAGGAATCCCACTGAATTCTGTTTTTTTTTCCTTTATATGAGCAAAAGCATTGGAAGTACCATAAAAATCCACACAAATGCGTACACTTAGAAAAACACTTTCAACATTCAAATGACACACTCATGAACAAACACACAAAAAACAAGAACACATACACACACTTCTATTCACACTCAATTCCACTCTGCTCTAAATCAAGGCTTGGCCATGCTAATGCATGGATCCATACTGCTCTGGGTGAATTAACGTTAGTAATAAGATATCATGGCTCTGATTGATCCTCTATTTCCATGTCCACGCCATAAAATGACCCGCGCACGGCCACAGCACACCATCACTCTAATGCTGCATTGATTCCACACAGGACGGCTGGGGATTGAAGTTTAAGGTGTAGCCTTAAAGCTGGAAGTAGGCATGGTGATGGAGATGCTTGATACATGATTGGAAAATAAGTTGGGGTTATATTATTAAAGCTGTGGTAGGCTGGTGTTATTATACTGTCGACCTGCACACAAATCCCACGTGAATCTCCATACCAATATCGATCAATTTATTTACAACAACAAAATATCTAAGACCCTGGTTTCAAAACTTATTTGACTCATATACAGAAAATAAAACATTTGAATTGATTGAACTGATTAATTAATGAAAATTTAACAGGTAAATGCAAACTGAAATGATCTAAAGAGAAATAATATCACTCCTCTGTCTTGTTATTCTGACATTTTACTTTCTACTATAAATTTACATTCTACTATAAATGTTAAATAGTAGCCGCTGATGTCGTGGGTCACTGGTGGCACTGGTCATTTTAAACAGTGAATGCAACTGCAAAAGCCATGAATAAATGATTTATAGACTGCTCTTTGCTAATGATAATTAGCCTCAGTGGTTCACAAATCTGAATCTTGTCTCATTTTTACCCTCATATGCAGTGAAGCGCTGGACGATAGAGACAGTCTTGAAAGAGAGCAACCACTGGCAGCTGTGCGACAAACAGTAGGCGGAGCAACAGAAGGAGGGATTGACCGTTGATCAGATTTATTTTGGCCAATACCACTCCATTAGAAGACGATCAAATCAGGACCAATATCAATCCCAGTTCTCCAGATTTACGGGTTTTGCCATCACTCTGTGAAAATCAGATTAAAAGTAAACGTTCAAAGGTATTGACTCAATACAATCCTGACTTTCAATACTTTATACAATACTTGTTGTCCTGTAATGTCTGAATCTTTTTGTGACTTATATTAATTCCACATTGTTATTTTAAATTTAAAAAAGATTGACTCAACAGACATATTTCCTATATTCTAAAACATTTGCACTACACAGCTACCCAGTTTACTTAAAATTCCTAATATTACCCATTTAGTGACAATAAAAAAGAAAAAATGAATATGAGGACTATTCACGAATTCAATCACCCAAGTGAAAGTACAAATTTGGACTGCTGCTGTGTCTCTTTAAAACAGTCAACTGAGAAGTAATATAGAAAGGGTTGCCAATAACTGAATCGTGGGTTATGCAATAATTTAATATGTAATAATTCTGGCTTTGGAATATGTGAATTAAATACATATTAGGTTTCTCAGGAAATAAGCCAGGCAGTGATTTTTATGATCCCGGGCTAAAGGACAAGATGCAGCAATAACCCAGTAAGGCTGAGCTTGGGATGAAACATTGCAACTGGTGCCCATTGTAAGCGATGGGTTCAAACTAAATCTTCAACAAAAATCTATCCACCAACCACTAATGGGTCTCCTAAATTGCCAGATTACACAAAATATATCAACGTGGAGCCAGGAGGTAAGACGACGCGAGTGAATGACCCATCTTATAATGTCCAAGCTGCCTAGGGTGGACAGATTCACTCAATTTCACCACACACCAGCCTGCCTGATGACAGAGCAGAAGTCATTGAAACCATGTGAGGTTATTTAAGGGGAGAAGACTGTTCCAGGAAACTGGTAGTCACTGTCAGAGTTTTTGTTGGAATTTGAAGACCTGAGATTGATTTGCAAACCACCGGAGGGCCAGTCACAATCAAGCCAGCCCCGACCGAGGCAGGACGCTCCTAAGACTGGTCCCACTGCACATTCGCACACATACTTGAGCACACAAACGCACTGACACACACGCAACAAACAATCCAAACACATTCCCGCCTGTCTGAATTACACGCTGGACAATCTCCCGCGCTCATTAAAACCAGATTGCTTTGAAGTGCTTTGAAGACGGAGACGCCACGCAAACACACACATCATCTTACACAAATCACACATACCTATTTCGAAACTGTTTGTTTCCACCGTATAGTCTGTGTGTTCATATGGTGCGCAGGCTTATCAGACAAGTTAGCTCACCGATGTTCATACACAGGAAGAATTGGCAGTCGTGATAGACAGACGGAGATTGAGACAGACACAAACACAGACAGACATATTCACATGGCAGCAGACATGAAGTGAGTAATACGATATAATATCAACCAGGTGAAAGACAGAACCACAACTGGTGAGAACAGTGCTGTATAAGCAACTAAATAGGCCAGATGAAAGCAATAATACCGAACATATACACAGATAGAAATAGATAAACACGGTGGAACCTTTGAGACTAAACCAGGTGTAATTGCTCTCCCTCTCACACACACACATATACACACACTTCAGCCTATAGTTACAGACAATAGCACCCAGAACAAAAGGCATCACCATGTTCACATTAGCGAGCCAACAGGACTATTTTTATATTTTACTGAGTCACAAAGAGTCTTCTCCCAGCAGCATGTCACTATTCTCATATCAAAGCTGCGTTTATAGCAGAAAAAGCATTGAAAGTGGGCCATGGCTCATAAAATGCCTTTATGTCCCTCGCCGGTACACTAAAAAAAGCCAGAAACAATGCATTTTAACACTGCAATTGGAGTAATGTGCGCGTTACTGAGCTTATTATGTGTGTGTGTGGAAAGGGTGTGTGCAACGCACTTGTGTGTGTTCATGCACCATATGTCTGTGTGAGCGTGTGCAGGTGTTCGAAACACACATGCATGCATCTGTGCATATGTTAGTGTGCTGTTGTGCCCTTCTTTTCCCCACAGTTGTGTGTTTAGATGTGTGTAGGTGTTGTTGATTTAATTCCCTCCACTGACATTGTTCTTTTCCGATCTTATTTTTTTTTCCCGGCTGACAGAATGTGCAGCCTTAACACTCAGCTAACAACCCTAGCTTCCTGAATCGCATGTAACCTAATCACTAACGCCATCTGTTAATTATGTTAATACAAAAACGCCTTGGCTGCTATTCACATCCATTCTTTGAATTAGCACCCCACATGCCTACCAAGCTCCCCCGCTCTGTACACGCTCCGATTTCTCTTGTCCAATCCTTTCCATCGTCTCTGGCAAAATTATTCTTTTCTTTTAAATCTCTGCGATTTTATCCTTTCTAATTCAATGATCTCACTTCCGTTCTGAAAATCCCTGCTAATCCTTCACACCCTTGCTTTTTTCCACTATCCATTCTATTCATGCCAACCGTCTCCCCTTCCAAATACCTTCGTAGTCCTTTTCCCCCTACTATTCCATATACTGTGTATCAAAAAATTCTCAATACCTCCACCTCATAATGCCATCGCTTCTCCCCTGGGTAGCTGTGGTTGCTTCCAGCACTGAGTCAGAGGCTAAGCTGGTTGGAACTCCCCAGAGAGGCTTTGTCTTAGACCATCGTGTTTTGGTGATTGATATCGATCCATTCTTCCTCTTAATTGTTCCTCACTATGCTAATTTGTATTTATAAATCTCTATTTCTATCGACCTGTAAATTAGTATACATAATAAACTTTGTCATGCAGCCATGCAAAAAATATGCATTATTATAATGCAGGGAAAACATCATTTAATAGTCACATACAGTGTTGGTCATTATATTAACAGAATAAAAAAGGCAGAGCTGGTCACATACTGTATAAGTGGAGGTATTAAGCAGGCCTGATGGCACTGTGATTGTCTCCGGGGATGCCCAGTTCAAGCCTGGGGATAAGGTGGGCAGTTTGCACAAGAGGGTTAATGCATGCAAAGGCATAAAGCCCAAAGTAAACCATCTGTTTCGTCAAGAACATAAAAACAGAGCAGTTTAGGAAAGTTTACACAATACTCTAGTCTTCTCATGGCTGTGCAATTAAAGTTGATAGCACAATGCGAAATGGAGTATTTTTATGAAGTATTTTTCATGAGAGTCAAAATCGGCATGCTAACATCAGTGAGGCTACAGCACTCGCTGCAGAAAAATCCAAACTGTGAGACAGATAAAAGCTGACCTCCTAAATTTGTTTTTGGTCTTTATCTTGACATAAATTTAATAAATGGCTACATGGGGGGTGGGGTGTCTCGGAATAAGTCTTTGGCAGCCGACTGTATATCATAAGCATTCATCACGTTGTGAGAATAAGTGTTAAGAGACGTGTGTGACAGTACAGTTTATTTAAAGATGTGCTAGGCAGAAAGGTAAGCATATTAAATCACTTGCGATTTTATATTATGTTCCGGATGCAAAGATGTGACATGTGAGTGAGAAAGAAGTATAGCAAGACTGATAAGTCGGGAAAGCTGATACACTGGCCAACACAAGATCATTGCACACATATTGATAACTGAAAACATATCTCATGGAGCTATAATAACAATGTCTATCTGCTCATGTTAAAAAAATCTTAAGTTTATTGTCTGATTTTCTAACCTTAAAATAGTAATATCATTATCACAATGTCTCAAAACTATAACACTATGGGCCAATTTCTGGTAAAAATGTGAGGTAAGATATGTTTATCTCAGGAGTTGGGCATCTACTATTATACATATTACTAATATGCAGGTTTGTGCCAATTTAATCTACATACTCCATGGCAATTGCTCCTATAATTGGTGAGATATTTCAGTGTGGACTGCAGTGGAGGAACGACCATGATTTACATCCACCAGGCCACATTCCTGTTGTCAGTGCACTGGTGAGAGGGTAACAGCATAACACTCAGGGTGAGGGGATTTTTGCCTTATAAACCACATAAATATCACTGGGATCATTCATCCGCCTTGGTTCCTCGTCCGGAATCCAACCACAAGCACACACACATACAAAAAGAAAAAATCATCTCCATTGCTTTCCCACACCCACGCGTACAAGCATACACACTAACAACCGCACATGCAAACACTTGCCACCCCGCACCATGATGCCCTGGCCTCCCACAGCTGGCTGAGTGAGGCCACAGTTTGGGTGAGACCCAGACTTTCTTACTCTTGGCTGTGACTGTTATTTATTCTGAGAGGTACGCAGTGAGAGGTGCATGGTGGGAGGTCGAAGCAGTGAGCACTGGATCACTGAGCAGGGATATGGTCTTGATCTACTAGAAACGGCCCCTTGTTATTTCCACTTAGGCTCATATGCTTGCAGACATCAGGTTTTTTATGCTCACACACATATACCATGCACTCTCTCAGGGACAAGCAATCTTTCATCCTCCGTGCCCTGTACTTGAAGCTCCTGTGTAGCTTGTGCTTGTCCCTCACTGCTCCACTGTTTCATGCATCCTAGAAATGAGTAAGATGCGCACATCAGTGATGGCACTGAAGAAGGGTCTGGTCGAAATGCCCTCCCTCAAGTGAGAGGTGAGAAGTGGCAGCGTTACGGTGGTGATGGCTCCCAAAAAACAGCTGCCAGCCTGTAGGATGCCACGGTGCCCCTCTGGGCGTCGTGAAGCGGGTAGGAGATTGGCAGTAAGGGGGCCAAGGTTGTGTCCACATAAGGAGACGTCCAAGGAGGCAGTGTCACCATCACCACTGGGCCTCCATCTGTCTCCCCTCCTCAATCCTTCCCTTTAACCCTTCTTCCATTCACAGCATTACTAACACACCCCATTTACCATTACAATTGAATGAATACAGCATTATTGTACAGAAAGGTGCTAATTATCTAATTTCCTAAGACACAAAGCATCTGTTGCAATTAACTGTCAAAGAAACATCGAATTAGACATCTAACATGTTGTCTGTGCACTGTGATAGCTGCATAGACAGACACCTTTAAATTGGTTGCAAATACAGATTGTTGACAATGGACTGATCAACAGGAAATTAATTGATAGCAAATATTTCTTGACAGTTAATTACCATAAGTTGAATACCTTTCAGCTTTTGGACTGTTGGTCAGACAAAAAAGGTACATTTGAATATAATCCAGGAAAAGTCGTTATTGTTTTATAGATTAGAGTTAACTCCAAATAATTAAACCAAGTGATCCATGATGAAAACTATTTAGCAGTAGCCATATTGGAAATCCAAACAATTAATCTTAGGGGAACAACAACAGTTAAGAGACTGGAACCAGTGATTACTTTACATAGGCAGCAAAACATGGGCTTTGTCTCACAAAAATAGTGGCAACAAAATGGACAAGGGGTACATGATATTTTGCAGCCTATGCATTCTTGGAAACTGTAGTTACCCTTGTTAGAAATGAGCATATGTTACAGGTGGTGTGCAAAGCAGTAGAGAGTTGGAAGCAAAGAGTGTGTGGAATCTGCTGCCAGGGTGAGAGCGTTGGTGCCAAGGTGAAACTTGAGTGGCTCTTCAGCTCATCACACAGGCACACAGAGTATGACTGAACACATATGCACACACAGCACTGTGGAAAAGACAAACTGAAAATATGAATGAAAATCAATGCAAGTTTTTGGCACATATCATTTTGAGTAATTCATAATTACAGTTTAGCCAAAATAACAACAATAAAAACAGTAAGGGAGACACACTTTTACAGTAAGTCTCCATCTCATGAGGGAAAAAAATCTATTAGGCAATAAATATCCTTCAATCTGTGCTCAGTGAGTGGGCTAATGTGGACCATACTTATGTGTGTGAGTGTCTGATGTGGTTATATGGCAGATGTATTCTCTGTGCGATTTGTGTGCATGGGTGTGCGTGTGTTGGAGTTTTTGTGCCTGCATGATAAATGGCAGCCAGACACTAGGTTAAGAAGCAGCGTGGCCCAGATGGACCAATGTTTATGCCCATTATTTGGCAAAATAACACATATCTTCGACACATACAGCGCACATGTGCAAGCAATGCGCACACATATTTGCAGGAAACAGAAACACAAGCACTTCAACATCTCAATCCCTCTCTCACTCATTCTCTACAACAGCACTTGAACTTGTTTTTAGTAAACACAAACTAACATGTGGGAATAAACACTGTCATTACAGTTACTATTCCCATAATTTGGGGGTTTTTAATGTAAACCCCCGTCCCCCCCATCTCCCCACCACTTCTACCATCATTTTCATCCTATTTCCCCTCATCTGCTGTCCTGACTGACCATCTTTTACTGGAAGAGTAATTTTCCTGCTCTCTTTACCTCTTAAACTATTACTGTGGGGTGAGGTAGTGTGTGGGTGGGGGGGTTAGGGGGTGACTGAGTTTTTTAAACAGCGGCTAAGGGGTGTCTTCTGTCTACCACATCCTCCTTCCTGATCCAGGAAAACATACATGTTTCCAGGACTCCAGCCCCCCACCCCCCACCCCCAGCCTGACAGCCCCATCCTCAGCCAGGGACTTTCCAGAACTGCCCTGCCCAGTGAAGGAGAGCACTAGTCAGCCACACTCAGACTTCTGCGCCCTGTGTGGGACTCAAAGCACCATAATGTGAAAGCATACACTATGCAAAGTCATACGTCCATGAAATAAAGCAATTTAAGCCTTTAATCGTGACTATCAAAGAGGTTTAAATAAAAAGCACACCTGGGAAAAATAGACATAGCAAGAAAGTAGGTAATAACATGAGTCAAGAAGTTAATCACATGAAACTATTTACTGCATCAAAAGTATTGGGTTTCGGAACGAGTTCTATAATAAAACTACTTCAGAGGCTGGTGTGATTCAGCACCACAGGTGGCAGCAGACCTTACCTGCTGTATGTTAAACACATTGTCCCTTCATGATAAAACTAGAACATAAACATGTCTGTAAAATTTTAGATTACATATCTGATCTTCTATTAGTTTCACCCTTTTACAGCCCCTGCACTCACAAAGCTGAAAATGAAGTAGGGGAAGACAAATACAAAATAATCTTCAATCAGCCACTTACACTGTAACAGTTACTGCGCGTTTCAGCACAAAGATAAAACTATCATGCAAACTTCTGATGTAAAATCATTATTTTCCCAAGCTTGGATGTATTCATTAAATAGCAGTAATATTAATAACAAAAAACAATGTGAAATGTATTTTATGTCTGATTAAATAAAACTATACACTTAACAATACTGTTGGCCAGATTTAAAGAGAACTAAATACTTTAAGACACCTTGTAATGACAGGAGATTCATACCATCAATGCATGTTTAAGACAAGTGGCAGATCTGATGACTCATAGAACTTTAAGGAATCACGACACATACACCACTGTGTGTGATATATTACCTGATGCCAGAAACAGCTACATGGGAAAGTACCTATTTCTTAAGAGAGCTATGACTAAAATGAAGTTGGCCACAATGTAAACATCTGTCAGGACGATGACTGCCCATTTCCCATTATAACTCTCTGTCCACTCATCCTGGTGCTGCTAATTCTTGTCCTTGCTACTCCCGGAGAGTACCCGAGATTAACGCTCTGAATATAGCACGCAGAGCCCAAACAAAACCCACAGACCATGGGCTTCCCGCTCACAGGCAGGTGAAGGGGGAGGCTTGCATTTCCCAGGCCAGGAGAGTGGGCCCGATTCTGGGGAAGATACAGAGTCAGCCTCCCTTGCAGTGCCCTGAACAGACAAGGACACAGGGAGGCTTCGTTTGGGGAAACTGCTCAGAACATTCAGCCCCCAGGCAGCACTGACACATCACTCTTATCTAAGACTGTCAACAACACCGACTGACGAACACCTGACACGCACATACCCACGTACCCACTATTAGAGTGAAACAGGAAGAGTGAGTTTGATTTTACATTTGGTACATGGCACTGTATGTGGTATGGAAGGGCCCCATGGGGAGAGGATGGCCGTGTAGAGGAGGACTGTGCAGCACATATTATTACAGCACTTCCAGTAGTGTCTGACAGAACAGAGAGGAGGTCAGCATGATAGCAGCGTTCTGGAAGGACCCAACCAAAATACCACAACGAAGGACATGATCTGTAAACAAAGCTCTCCCACACTGGCATATAAGCTTTCAGTGGGCTACTAACTGTCAGTCATGTGAACACAAACACATGCACACACTTTCTCTCAAAGCAACCCCCCGCACCTCTACCCCCCCTTCCCCTTTCACACCGTCTCACACACATACACACACAAGGAACATTATACAATTGACTATGAAAGGACATCGGGCTCATAACTCTGTTCCCCTGGGGCAGGAGAGACCCAGTCACTGTCAGGCGGGAAACAAAACAAAGAGATGGAAAAATAGAGCAAAATAAAGGCTGGAAAGGAGACAGCTACAGTGTGATTAGAATAAACGGGGCATAGATGAAGGGGAGCTGAGACAGAGGCTACTACCTCTCCTTTAATATAGCTGGGAAATCTTCCCCCTTTCTTCCATGACTGGGGGCCGACAGGTTTGGGTGATTTTCTAATAACCAGCGGCCTGAGGTTATTGTGTTGCTGTGCTGTGTGTATGTATGTGTGTATGTGCTTTATGCGCGTATATGCCTGTGTGTCGTCTGGACAGAGAATATAGTCCCAGGTAATGGCAAACACATGCTGTGAGCAGGAATCAGAAAGAGACAGACGAGGAGGTTTTGATCTGGATTCAGACGATGGAGAGAGATGAATAACAGTCTAAGAAAACCTGTACTTTTATATCTACTTTGTCAGGCAATCAACTATCTGACAAACATCGTATCAGACAGTGCTGGAACTAATTATTTTCATTACCGATCAATCTGTTGATTCATCTCTGAATTAATCAAGTAAAAAAATACCACAACAAAGAAGCCAACACTGACACAATCAAATGGGTTATTAAAGCAAAAGTTCAATCTGACGGAAAACAAAGACGACCTGAAAATATTATACACTGATATAAACACTGTAGCAGCTGCAGCTAATACGTTTCTGCTGAGAACAGACAATATAGTGACCACACACACACACACACACACACACGCGCACGCACATGCACACGCACACGCACACATGCCTGTGTATATTTAGGGTTCTGATTCCAGAAAATAGCATTGGCATTGGTAGGTGAAGGTAGCACAACCATCGTGTTGTATGTGTGTTTGTGTGTCTTATGGGCATGCACCAGCAGGCACATAAAAAGACCACAACAAAACAAGCACAAGGTCTGTGATCTCCAAGAAGAGTGTGTGATTCAGTGATTGAAGTGTGTGTATGTGGGTGTAAGTGTGCATAAGCATGTGCATCATCCTTAATGCACTCTTGAGGATCTTTTTTCACAGCACACATAAACACACGGAGACACAAACAGTGCACAGCCATATGGTCAGATCATGAAAATAATGAGATACTAATGGTGTAATGGGGAGAGTGGGAGGCGGGATAGAAATAAGAGAGCGAAATTATTCGGTCAAGAGTGAAAAACACAGACATAAGAGTGAGTGAAGGAGAGAGAGTTCTTATTCTGAACACAACTTAGTGTAAACGGTACAAATATACTGTGACCCCGGAATGGATCCAACTTACTCATCTGGCTGAACCACACATGTGCAAAACATTACCCAGCACTTGTTGTCAGCCCGAGATTTATCTCAATAGCCTGATGCCACAAAGATGCCAGAATCAGGTTCCACAGTATAGGAGTTAAGTATTTTCACTGCAATGTGAAAAAGGCTTACAAATGAACGGATATGTTTCTGCTGAAATCACATTTTAAATACCAGATTTGCTGAACTGAACCAGATGTCACAGCTGAATCACTGCTCCTTGTGAATCATCAATTTGTGCCACTGTGAAAAACTGGTGACCGCAATAAAGTGACTTAAATATGTTTCAGACCTGTTTTAAGCAGTTTTCCTGATCTAAATGTATGGCCAATCAATAAAGTATCCCCATTAGAACTGTTTTTTAAAGGATTAAATATTATAATAATATAAAGAGAAGCTACATAATAACACTGAATTACATTCCCTGTGTCTTGGACATGGCCAGGGGCTATGAGAACTGCTCTCTGCACTGTGGTGGATGTTTTGTCTGGGCACTGAAAAATAAAGTTTGTTTATGGAAAGTGCCACAGCGGAGGGGAAATTTCGAGTGGTGTAACATGGTTTCATCCACTTTCAGTGGTGAGACGAAAAGACCCCCCATCAATACACACAATGCACCCGCACCATTTCCTGTTGTCCCACCTTTCTCAAACTGCTTTTGTCACACACTCACACACCCACACACACGCACACACACACACACACACACACACTCTCCATCTGCACTGTTTATGACATTGAGAATTACAACATAACTACCACAGCTCTTACACTCGTTTACTGGAATGTGGACTTGGAGAGACCCCAGGATAACAAACACGCTGCAACCTTCAGCTGCAAGTGAAGCTCCATCGCTAACTGAAAATGAGTCGCACGGCGATGAGACACCCATTTAATAAACGCTTTAAAAATCACAGTGACCTCCAGCTTACACGGCGAAAGCAAAATCAAGATGTGCTGGCACAAGCTGAGCCACTCTTCAGCAAAACACAGATGTGAGGGATTCAGCCGTCGTCAGATGGAACAGCTTCCCAGCCTGCCGTGAACAGAGAACGCCGACTCAGCTGGACGCTGCAGCACCTACTTTTTGACTCATACCAATGACATCATTATGAGTGTTCTGGTCATAAGCGAGCGAGCAAGGAGGAGGGTGGGAGAAACGCAGTAAAACGCGAGCGAGCAGGGGGAGAGCGACGGTGGTGGCAGTCAGGAGATCATATGACCATTAGGTCATAGCGTGCGGGTCCACCGGGACAGGACGGACAGCCAGGTCAGCAGATCCCACACCTGCGTGAGTTAGATGAGCTGCTGAGTAGGAGGATTGATGACTCCATGTTGGTGCCTAAGAAGTAACTTGACCAACAAGGAGAACAATATCCTGAACGGAGAGTGAGCGACATCAAAGATGAGAGAAAAGGGGAAAGAGAGAAGAAAGAAGAAAGAACTGTGTTAATCTGTATCATATAATCTGAACCTGTAAAAACAAACTGTTTCTGTAGGAGCGCACATCTGCCTATGAATAAGCCTGTACAATACACTGTGTAATTAAGATAGAAAAGTTTGTATGCGTGTACGTGTGTGTGCGCTCTGTGAAGATCATAACCAGAGGTGCGCGCTGCTGAGTCAGTCCTCTTCTGTTCATTTCCTCTGCAGGGCCTGTCAGCATCACTGATGTGGTCAGACACACTGGTACAGACCAAACCAAGCCCAACCATACCAAACCCGACCAGGAAAAACAACACACCGCTCGCCAGCTGCCTCCCGCCAACTCAGACCGGCATGCATGTGCCCATCTGTCCAATCAAAGCTCCCACTTAGGGGAAGGAAGCAGCTTTCCAGGCAGAGTCACAGCTCAGTCCAGGAAGCAGCTTTGTGCACCTGGATTAAGACTCTGGGGTTAACAGTCATGTAAGGTTCCACGTCTTACTGAAACCAGACAGACAAGCAGAGAGCGTGTCAACAAACAAACTGAATCACCACACTACCGTGTACCAAAAACTTTCTGTTTCAAATGTGTCGCTACATATTAATAGGTGAGTCTAAGGCTGACAATGTAAACATGCCATGAGTAAAAAGTGAGTGGTCCCAGCAATGCATATGACTGTTCCCGCTGAATCACCCTCCTGTGCCAAGCCCATTCATTGAGCAAATCCAGATTCTTTTGCAGAGCCCCCACGTTTGCACTCCGAGGCAGAGATGCTTTCATACGCTTTCAATTTAGACCCGATGAGTCTCACCCTGTCGGCTGCTTTAAACTACACCCACACATGAGCATCTTGTCCAAATAATTAACCTTCACACTGACACATGCACGCACACGTAGGAAAAAAGATCCTTGATCTAACGTAGCTGTTTGCTCCGGTTACGTTTTTGTGGTGTTTTTTTTTTTTAACCAGTTTAAAGGATCAGCTGTTTGTCTGGCTCGTGTGTGTATCAGCACATACACCCACAGTTTAAGTCTGAAGGCAGCTGCAACTTCTTTGCAGCTGGCATAATTTCGCCCCTGGTCAAAAACTCAACATCAGAAATACTCCTCCACCTGCCAGTTTTCCTCCGACAGCCACAAGAGCACCACAGCAACCAAACACAACAGAGAGCAAAGGAATGAAAGGAACTAGAGACTAGCTGGTAAAATCTGTCTGCAAGTGGACACAATGTGACTGTTTTGAAATGCTATTTACTGTTCTGAAGCCAAAACAGACGTCCTGAATCAATTAACTGATTAGTTAATTCTGTTTGGGTCATAAAAACTAAAATATTGACCATGATGACAATAATCGTTAGCATCAGCCCTGGTTAAGTCTACTAATGAGCAGATTTTACAACCAACAGAAAATTAAAATGACAACTGCAAAACATATAAAGTCATTCATACATAGAGTCTTTCATCAGGCATGCTATTCAGTTGGTCGCTCATATGTAAGAATTAGGATCTTTTTGTTTAATCTGAGTGTAAATATAATTGAATGGTTTTAGTTGACTTACAGTATCATCCATTCTGCGAATGGGGCTGTCTGTATGAATAACTTGCCAAGGTGATGAAATGAGAAACAGTGGTTCTGGGAACAAAAAGACAGAGATGCATCGTTAGGATGAAACACAAAGCCTGTTGTGCAAATGAGGCATTTTTCTCTTATACATGAGACACACAAACACAAGAGCAGACGCAGTATGAAGGGAGAGAGATGCAAGAAAAAGTCTTTGATGTTGGTGCATCTTTGTCCGTGTCTTCCTTGGGTGCAACCTGTCACATGCTCTCTCCTTACCCACTGCGGTTAGGGACTAAAACCCTGCATCTCGCATCACTGTTGTCCCATCTTTCTTCCCCTGTCTCCCCCCTCCCTCTGCCTCTAACGTTCTCTAATTGCCTCTTTTACCCTATAGCCTGCCCCAGTACCACAGAACACTGGGTACAGCGGTTCTCAGTAGACTGCTGGGAATCGTCCCATATCCGCTGAGGCTCCCCAATGCATTGAGGCCAGTGCACCATGGTTCCTAGATGACAGAATCCCCCTTGAACATGAGATGCATCCTGGTGGACTTGACAGAGCAGAAGTCCTGGAGGACCTGGGAGGCTGAGCAGAGATACTCACCAGGGAATTTTAGGGAGTACAGTGATGTATTGCGATCAGTGTGATTCTTCCTGATCGGTTCAAGTACTGCATTTGGGATTCAATATTTCCATGCGCACAAGAACCCAGGCTAGTGGAAATTTGGATAATGTTTTCATGTCCGCTGCTTGTTATTCTACGCACCTGTGTTTACATGTGGCGTCTGGTCATCAGACATATTTAAACCACAATGGCTTGTTTTGAAACAGTGATATTTAAGAAGCTGCAGCTTGCAACAAAGCAACTGGATTGACAGTGCAGTGAGGGGACACACTTTGTGGCACGAGAGTAAACTCATGCTGTATAAATTTCTATACATTCAGGGTGCCGACTTGGTAAAACAGACAAAGGTGTTGACTCATGCCAACAACACTAGATCCACAGCAGGAAGTCACAGTGATTGTCAGTCACAGATACTCCACAGCACAGCCCACTGTCACTGTTCTTGTGTAAGTGCCCTAAGAAATCACATTATACTGCAGAAGAAAATAAACGAGCTACTTAAAGGCTTGTAAACACTAACTGTGGAGAAGGTCTGATTAAATAAGGAGGATGAGAACATCTATGCTCTGTTTGTAACAGGTGCAGACAGAGTGAGAGGGTAGTAATGGTGTGTGTGCATTCCACTCGTCAGGCAAAAACAGACCTGCTGTTCGCCTTCCCCTCAGGCCTCTCTCTGCAGCTCTCACTCTCTCCCTTTCATTTCCTCACCCTCCTTACCTCTGCTCAGCACCAATGTGTTGCCTCTTAACATATGTGTATGTTTGTTTATTTGTGTTTACTACACAACAGCTGGATATGGTATCTACTTAAAGTACTCTGGCTATAGGACGCTTCTCGTCATTGCTGTGAACACATACACACACGCAGAGGGGAAGAGAAGTGTTGGCACTGTTGTATTAACAGCTATGATTCATAAGGTTTAGGCGCAAACTCGCATATGTTAATGATACATTTCTATGATACTGCTATTGTTTTGCTTTGACACCACATCTGGATTTCTCTTAGGTACACTTAAGTGTGTGTGACATGAACTGCTGCATGCAAGTAAGTTAGGTGTCTTGTTTCTGTATCCGTATGTGTGTAGCCCATCTGTGTGTACCTGAGTTCAATTTTGTGTGTTGTGTGTTGTGAGAGAGAGACACGCAGAGAGTACATCACGCTGTGATCGTTAATAAATGCAATCGCTGTACGATACAAATTCCTACAAGGTGGAGATAAATACACAGCCGTCGCCAGACCCCCTCCACATCCCTCCTTCTATCTCCAGCACTCCTACACATCCTGGCCCTTTCATGTGCAAAGCAGTCAATTGACATGCTAATGAGACAGGGGTTCCTTCACCGCAGTCCCGCGGCCGCATCAACCCATCCTCAACACAACACACACACTCATACAGTATATACAGTCACTTTTACAGATGTGCACTATGGAACAGGTCCTCCACAGGTAAATAATCAACCACACACACCCCACACAAGAACATATATAATATGTATCATCTGACTGATAAATAAGGCTCATGAGTGATACCTTATTCTCAGCAGAAAATTTATACATTGTCATTAATTATGGCTTAAAACTATAACATGAAGCTGTAACATTGTGTTGCTTCAATTACCAATGGCGAGGGGTTTTAAAGTGTTTCAGGTCGATAAAAAAGTAAGTTTACCATCAAATGATAGCAAGTTGGTGTTGTCACCAGACAAAACTGGTGGTTTTGTTTAGAAACTACCACGTGTTGAATTTGCATCAACATGGCATTAGAAAATTTGGTTTGCAAGTTTAAAGAGCAAAGTTCACAACCCCACACCATTAAGGGCCAAGACTGTTTTGTGCCTAGAGCCGTTTTCTCAGATGCACAGGTTTCACTGTCTGAATAATGCTGACCACTCATCCACCAGGAAAATGCAAAAGGTAGTAAAATAGACAGCAAAAATTAGCATATTCAAAGATAACTAAACCCACCAGGGGCCACAACGTTCAGAAAAAGCAACCTTTGGCCCTTTGGTTGGACTCTGCATTGTGACTGGTTTGTCATTGTCCAATTGAGCTAAGATGTGTAAACACAGTGAGAATTTATACTTGCAAACTGCACAATGAGTGAATGCTTCAGTTGAGTCATTTCCATAATTTGCGTTGCTTAATTTTCCCGTGTGTCTGCATAATGTCTATGCAAAACCATTGTGGGGTCACTAGGCTTATAATCATCAGTTATCAGTTGTATGCACACAATGCAAAGTGCCTGACCTAAAAGTATCACTTAAGTGCACTTCTAACCTGGAAGCAGGATAGTGTGCATATAAATACCAAGTATACAGGTAGTGATTCTTTCTTTTAAATTAATTAAGTTTAATTATATGTCATCAGCACCAAATGCTTTTTATAACCAATTCCCATTTCAAAATGTTTATTCACAAGTACCTTTAAATCAAACTCAGTTTTCAACCACTGCTTATGTAGTACATATGTACAGTATTTAACTGAAGAGTCTGAGTGTGTGTCTGAGGGCAGCATGTTACCATTACTGACAAATTCTTTCCACATCCAGCTGAACCTCTCCTGCCTCCGAGCATCACTCTTGAAAGCTGTGGTAGTTGATGGGTGAGTGCACTGAGCAGCACTTGAGCCCAGATTAACAGGTGACATTTACGAGGGTGCGAGTGTGTGAGCATGTGTGCGAGACTGGCAGGGTCGGGGACTGAGTGATTTAGGGCTCCCTATCAGCAGACAGGAGTCAACTGCTCCCACTACTCCCCACCCTAAAGGGCAGGCTTTATAGCAGAGTCCTGATATATGCCCTTGCACGCAGCAACTTTTATTTAGGACCCCCTTGTTGAACCCCCATCTCCTCTGGCTCACTATTTATGAACTTATTAAAAGACTGGTTTGGAGTTATTCACTGGTTAGTTACATTTTATTGGAAATGTAATGAACTAACTAAATTTGACCTGTTCCCACATTTCTCTTGTTTTGTAGCCCTTTTTTCCTAAGACTCTGTTGTTGTCACCCGGTTTTAAAATGAAATGAGGTGATGAGAATGAATTGCATACTTTGTATATTTTCTAATTAATGAAGATCATGATTTTTTAGGATCCATTAATCTGAGAATTATAGTAAGTCCTACAACTATATTTAGTTTATGATACAAAATGAAGTAAAAAAAAATACACCACTGTTTACCCTCCATCAAATGACTAATCAATTAATTGACTGTTTTAACATCACAAGATCAATAAACTATAATTATGAAATAAGACTGTTCACTTAATAATGAATACAACAAATTGTTGCTTTTCATTTTTATTTTTAAGGTGAAGCACAATTCACCTGACAGCTTTTGAGTTGTTTGTGATTTTGCATGGTGTACGTTTCAAATCTGGACTCATATCACGATTTATATCTGCCTTTCTTATTGTTACTCAGACAGTCAGGGGGCCTCTTAAAATATTTATTGTAAATACTGGTGGTGCTGTGCAGTGATGTCAAGAAACAGGTAAGATAGAAGGGCTGCAAATGTTTGGTCCTCTGACCCACCAGAAGCCCTTTACATACTGCCCCTGGCCCACCGTGTGGCCATGACTGGGTCTTTGCCACGTGGGGAAATCAATGCTATTTTATTTATTCATCTCAGCAGCCTTCGGTGTAATTCCTCAGGCTTCACTCCACTCAGAATGTAGCATTTTAGGCATTGTCCCCCCCTTATACATGTGGCATCAGCAAAAGTACAGTATGTTTCACATCATTCCTTTGTCATATTGTTTATCCTCTTCGTCTCCTTCTCATAACTGCAGTAACTGCCAGCCTCACAATCACCATCATAACAAACATCAAAACATCACATTTTCAGCTGCAGAAATCCATTCAGGTATCTATTGGAGATGTGTGTGTGTGTGTGTGAGTGTTTGTGAAGGCAATTTGGGTTTAGACTTAATTTTAGCATTTGGGTTAGAATTGGGTTTGGGTTAGGGTAAGGCACTGAGTTGTGATGGGTAAGGAACTAGGTAATCCATTCTGTTAATATGTCTTTAGAACTACACAGAGACAAAAATTTGTGTGTGTGTGTGTGTGTGTGTGTGTGTGCAGCCTAGTGATTGGATGAGCAAGATGAGAATACAGGCGTAGGCAGAGAGCAGAAGGGTGTTAATTTATGACTAACACTTAGACACGGGATCAATTGCCAGTAAATGTCTATGGGCTCAGAGTGGAGAACACGTTCAAGTAGGGAATGCTTTCGCCATGAACACCATAGAGATGCCTAGATATACCTTTGTGCCAACATCATACACATGCTTTTATTTTCAATTTACTTTGAGTTACTTTTTATATGACTGGATCCAAGTCCACATAATGAAGTGTCCCAGAACAACAGTGCTGTTTGTTTTGTGTAAAAATTGAAACATGGCTAAAAATGTAATTAGCAATAGTAGAAAACAGGTTAAAATGGCACAGCCCTTTTGATTGGTCCCATTAAAACACTTAAAGGTGCATCAGATTGTCACGAGGTGAACAGTCATACTTTGTTCTGTAACTAGACAGACTGTTGACTCAATAAAATCTTTGGGAATCTGGGATGGTAACACAATCCAGCACAGGGGATGATGATGAGCACCTCACCAAAGCTTTCCTTCAGCTTTCATTAAGTTTATCATCAATTCAATTCAATTCATGCCTGGACACTTGGTGTCACCTCATATGCAAAAACAAAAAAGGAAAATGCAAGAAAGTTAGCATGCAGTATCCCTTACTAGCCATTTATAAACAAAAACAAAAATGATGATGTATTGTGTGATAATACTAATTGCTTTTATCACTGATAAAAGCAATTAAAACTCACCAAGAAACTCTTTTAGATGACAAATGCAGTTGTTAAACTTATATGACCCTAATTTCTCTGCAGTGTTTACGGCTAAAGTCGTTTTCCACAGTGTTCACTTTGTCTATTTTCTACACTGTTTACTGTCAGCAAATGATTATATATTAGGGATATGTGATATTACACAAGGCATGATACTGTATACACACATTTAATAACAGTGGCACCCGCACCTAAACTCTTTATAAGAAATTCATATTTACATGTTGCTTCTATGCATTTAGTGTATTTATCATGGCCTCCTGATAGTAAAGGTCTCTGTTTGGGTTCAGCTACTGGCTCTTGCTTTTGTGATCTGACCGCTCAGCAGCTGCTTTGAAGACTTGAAGAATTTTGTGGGATCATAAAGATCTGTTGGCAAGCGCGATGTTTCCTCTTGTACTTGTGCTCCGTTGAATGGGCCAAATACAGTATACTACAATATATCACACAGTGGCACATAGTGGTTATAGTGTAGAAGGAAAGACAGGTATCATTGCAATGTTGTGGTAAACGTAGGGGAAAAACTAGTCTAAAGGCCACCATTTATCACCAGGCTAATGTCAAATCTTACAAACTGCTTTACCGTTTTAAATGAACTTCTATTCATGTGATATGTGATGTTACCTGTGGAATACTGTTGTTGTTTTTTTCTTCCCAAACCACATTGGCACTACACCACTGCAGAATTTCCCTAAACCAAATAAGCTCAGCATTTGCCTGGGAAAGTCCGATTTCTACACGGGGCCTATCCAAAGCATACAACCTGGAGATTGTGAGTGAACGCGAGCATGATTGTGTGTGTGTGTGTGTCTGTGTGTGTGTGTGTGAATGCATGTCTGAGTGTTTATGTGCCTCCCACAGGGGCGGAGGTCTGTGTTTTAACAGTATCAGGTGTACAGGCTTTAATCTGCCCATTCTCCAACTCTCTCTCCAAGTCATGCATCGTGCATATGAAAACAGAGCAGACAGACTATGTCTGAATAATAAAGTACAAGCTGTGTGTTTCAAAAGCTCAGGAACCCTGCCCTTAACATAAATAATCTGTCCCAGGTATCGGTGCCTCATATCTGGCTAATGCATGCTATTGTAAACAATCAGACAGTGAACCTCGATAGGCTCAGGAAACTGCAAGTGCTGGGCAGCAGCAGAGAGGTCGAGAAAATGTGCGTCTTGGTTATTAAAAAAAAGAGAGAAAAAGAGAGACAACAAAGTGCTTTGAACAGGGTTGGTCTTGTGCGTTGAGCGGCTGTGGGAGGATGGGAGGGTGCAGGCAGTTAAAGACATCAAACAGTCAGCCTTGCCCTCCAGGCCACCTCTGACCTGGGCCATTCAGGGGTCAGGTGTCTTAGTAGATACTTAAACCTTTCTGCAGGATTTTGACCTGTCCTTCCCTTTTAGCCCGCCATTCCCCAGCTTCGCCTCGCCCTCCCCATCCTGCCACGCAGCCCACCAATAATCCTCGGCCAATCAATAGTAACTGTTCTCTCGATAATTCATAACATTAACATACACTCAATGGCTCAGCGGATGGATGGGCAAGACATAGGAGGGCCATCATTCCAGTATCGATCCCCCTTAGAGGGAGTCGATAGCAGGGAGGTGATGGAGTTATAGCATCCTGCCTCCTGGAGGTAGAGCCACAGCAGAGCCATAGTCTCAAATAAACAGACAATACACACATTGCTTTCCTCACATGCCCACAGACATATGGTCAGATACCAACACCCGCTTTCAGTGCGTGGGATGTACTGTACACATGTACATGCGACTGCTGTGCAATGGACACTGTGCCAGAGTGTCACTAACAGAGATAAGAAGAAACCCTTTTAATTACCCCCCCAGAGCAGGAACCTGTTTTTCTATCAGCTCTCTGTCGCGGCTGTGGCATTTATCTGACTCCCTCCTATCCCCTCCTGCAACATCTTTCTTTTTCCCTGCATCCGCTTTGCTCCTCTCTGCAGCTCCACAGGGCCCATTGTCCCCTTAGATTTCTTAACTGCCGCTTTCCTCTTTTGATTCCACGTCCCCGTTGATCCAAACCTCCCCAGCTCTCATACACTGTATACACCCCCATGCCTGTTTGAACCCTCCCCCCTCTCAGAAAATCAGCTAGCTGCAAATCGTTTTGTCTCAGATGTAAAGTAATATGTGTAATAACTGACAAATATAAAAAATAAAAATAAAAAATATGGAGTGATCTCTAATAATATGATACCTAATCGGGCTGTGAGCTCTGATCTTTCCCATTATATCAATATACTATACTATACAATATATTATTTTCTTGGCATTGTTAAATCTGGCAGCTTTCGATTTAAAATAACATAGTATTAATAATGTAAACCAAAATCTGTTTGTCTTGCAGTGGATGAAAAGGCACATTCCTTCACATTTTCTTTTACCAATTTTTTCAAAATTTATTAAAATTTACTCCAATCCAAACTCTATTTTTCATTCCTGCGAGAGAACGAATACAGCCAGTGGACTTTTCACTCTTCCCTCCTCCATCCCTGTCTCCCAAGAGGGTCATAAAGCGCCCATCACCCATTTCCTGCACCTTCTCATCTTCGCTTCCACACCTCTCCTAAAGCCCCACAAGGGCCCTACACCCAGTACCCTGAAATATAGACTGGAATAATGGCCCACTAAATTAACTTCTTGTAAGCGTGGTTTAGGAATGGGTGTAATTAGCATATAATAGGTGAGGGAGAGGAGGTAAAGGGCCAGGCATGCCCTGGGGGCGTTATGCGGCTGGAGTGCAGCCCTCTCTCTTCGCCATCTCTAATAGCAACGCAAAGTTCAGCCTTATAAACATGTCAGCGAGACACGTTATTAAACAGGCACGGTCATTAGATAGAGGATTCCATACCAACGAGCTGCCCGTAACGCCCCCATCAGGTCAGCTCACTGCTACCTTGGCTCAGTCTGCCACACAAACGCACATGTATGCGCACACAATATCACTATCATCCCTTGTCTGTGCACCTCCACACCAAAAAAAAAAAATCTACTCGCACGATACAATGAGTAAGAGCAAGAAGAAAGAAAAGACAGAACAACCCCAGTGTAGAGCGGCACCCTGACTGATGTAGTTCCAATAATTGCAAGGCCTTGCTTCCTCATCCAAGTGCCTTTTACTTATTTAAACTGTTTGCTTTAAGCGCCACTGAAGCCAATTATGGGAGGCATAATTCAATGAGCCACGGAATGAGCGAAGTAGGACGTGGATAAAGAGGAGGAGAGCAGACTTTTCAGCGGCTCCTTCATTCTGCACAGTCCTTCCTGTTGTTCTTTCACAAACCTCTTCACAAAGCCTTTTACACCTTGATCTGACCATTCTGCACATTCTACCGTCACACATCTTGTATATCAAACAAATGCAACAGTGACAGTTTGCCCTGCATCTGAAGAGGACTTCAGATTATTCCTTTATACACACTTTTGAGTATTATTAATATTTTGAGTAGAGGGAGATACCCCGGTTCACTCACCAGTGAGTTGACTGTATGAGGACTAATGGAAATTACACTGAGTTCTGATCATTTTATTACGAGCAATGCAGTTGTGTTGGAAAGATTTAAAATAGTTGAGAGTAGAAACCTAAGAAAAAGTGTATTTTGCATAATAAAAAACTCCATGACAGACCAGGAATGAGCCCCCAAACTATCTCAGGACATTCAGGAAAATCTCGGAAAGCGATACATAACTAAAAACACATTCCTGCGAGAAGAGAAGGTAGGAGGTTGTGGTTTTGTGTTTGTGAAAAATGAACTCGAACTTGATGTTCAACAAACTGCACAACGGCTATAGCCGAACAATTATTTTCATAAGGAATCTAACTGCATTAACCCCGGTTTGCAGGGTGCTCTTGATTTAATCCAGCCCTCCACTCCAGTCTCCTCTCTTTTTAATTTTTGGATGGATACTTGGCCCGAGAACACAGCCCCAGTTTTTCTGTCGAGGCACTTTCCCAAGAAGACCTGCTGGACTTGCACAAACAGCAAAGTGTACAAATGCCATTAAAAATAATTGTATTGCTCATGTTAACGAGCCATCAGTTATACGTCCATACACAAACGCACGCACTACTCCACGCACTTACTCACAAGCTTTTATCCTAATAAAATGAACGTGTGCTCCAGCCCAAAGAGGATCACAAATTGATATGTGCATTCATAAAAACGTGCAAGCATCAATTATGTTTTAACTTTAGGGACCGAAATAGCTGCAGTAGTGGCCTGGGAACTATGTTTGGGAACCAGGGGCTAAACTAGTGTTTACGATGCAGCCCTCAAGATGTAGCTGGAACGGAGCGCCAGTGTCCAGTTCCTCTATCACAAACGTATTCATATCTGCCTGCTTCAGACATTTATCCAGTCTTTGGCGGCTTTCAGATTAATAAGAGCTGAAGCTGGTGGAGCAACATGGGGCTGGCACAGACCTTCACTCATTCTAACAGCCGTTTAATAAATGTGATTGCAAATGGAACTTGTCACTTGCACTGGGGAGAGCTGGCCAGTCAATACCTTAGCTGGCAGGTGCCTGGGGTCACATATAAGTCAGCAAGTGATGGATATGTATCCAATAATTGATGTAGGGCAGCAGTTATTGTCAGTTTGGCTCCTGCCTCTATTGCTTATTAAAAGCTGTTGGCCTTAAGTACCAGCTAGCCAATTACTGAGGAAGCGAGGTGACTGTTTGGGAGCCGAGACCCTTAGGCTCTCTATAGAGAGAAGAAATTAACTACTCTATTGTTTTAGTGCACGTGTGCTGCTGCCTGCTTGTGTGTTTGTGTGTGTGTGTGTTTCGACTGAAATCACAAGCATCTATTTTTCCAGTGAACTTCCTCTTTATTTTGTGAGGCTCTGTTTCATTGTTCTACTAAAGTGGTTTTCCTCTAATGTACGTTTACGGTAATACGACGCACATTTATCTGATGAGTGAACTTCTGCCTCTCATCAGGTCAAAGCAGAGCGAGTTCCCCCCCCCCCTCCCCTCTATTGTTGTCTTTGACCTTGTAGGTTATGTCAGAGCCTGAGAAAAGCAGAGCGTAGCAAACAGCGCTGCTCCACACTGACCCCCTGACCTCGCCTCGCACTGTTTGTTTATTAATGAACGGCAGTGAAGTTTCACCACTTCCTCTAATAGTTCTAGGTCAACTCGTCTGGAGATTAATTTCTTCTTACGCTCGTCCATATCTCAGCGCACAGATGGAATCTCTGCATTTCGACTATTAATGACAGGTCACAAAGTGAGATCCGTGTGGGCGACAGTCACTGCGAAAACCTTGTCAAAGAAGCAGGCGTGAGCACAGTGGCACGTTACAGTCCACAGCAGCATATCTGCCTAACACAATCTCCCCACTCTATGCTCAGCAGGGGTAAAGCAGAAAAAGCCATAATAACGCTCACTGCTTCAGGCCCTAACCCTAAGACGATGGGGAAAGAGGGAGGGGAAACTTTGGATGTGACCGTGGCGTGTTGTAATTGTAAAACTCAGAAAGAGCTGCTGAAGCAGAATTCTGACATGTAGCGCTGCTTTTCAGTTCTGATCAAAGGGTCCACCAGAGCAGCAGCTGATAACCCAATCAATTCACTCCTTTTGTTTTTCGCTGAATGATGCACGTTTAGCGCTAACCTCCAGGCAAAGAATGAAGGAAAGGGAAGGGAAGGAGGTGAAGGGGGGAGGGAAAGGGGGTGATGGGAAAGAAGGTAAGAAGGGAGAAGTCACGAGGCGACTGAGGCAAGAGGAAGAAGGTGAAAAAGCTGAATTTGAAATGAAAAAGAAAAAGAGGAAAAAATTAAATAAATTGAGCAGCGTGTTGGCGAGTTTGATGGATCTACAGAAATGCGTTAAGATGTGCTGCAGGGGATGTGACGCACACAGGAGCAGATTAGAATATGAAATGTTTTAGCAAAGAATGGAGTAAAAGGGAAGAGGGATGGAAAGGAGATGGAAAGATTACCTGTCTACCACTGTCGTCCTTCACAAGCCAAGTGACTGTGTGGCAGGCTGAGAGCCCCCTGCCTACAGAGGACAATCAGGGACAGACCATGGGGACAGATAGAGTGCGCGTTTGTATTGATGAGAAAGTGATAAAGACAAGACCAGAAGAGAAATACAAATTATTCTATTAGAGTGGGTGGCATTAAGATGGAACGAGAGAGCGAGAGAAGCTAATCATTACATTCGCAATGAAAAAGAGGCATCTCAGACACCAATCAATCAGGTTGTCAGACAATCAATCAGTCTGTATTTAGCAGACAGGCTGGCAATGAAAGGGAGGAGGAGATATGGAGAAATGAAAGACACCCAGGTTCTGTTTCCTGGGACAACAACTTACTATGTATGAGTAGAGACAGACTGCTGCCCAGAATACCTGCTGGTGTGAAATGATTCAAGACTGCAGCCCTGCAACAAATCTCCATCCTCCCAGGCACACACCAGTGTTTTCTACCTTTCAAACCTGCAGATAATTATCACTGACTCTGCAGTTCAACTCACTGCTACAAACGAACTCCCTCATTTGAGCTGATTTTAGGATTGACTGTTTTGGTTCAGTGTCGCTGCTCACATTGCTCTTATTCCCAGCTGTTACCAGGTAGCTCTTACAGCAGTGAAGTAAAAACGTTCACATCTGGGCCAACAACAACACTGAGCCAGCACCAACAGTAGTGAACAGTGAAGGACTGCACAGCCTCTGCTGATTCCAAGTGGTCAAAATAAAATAAAATAAAATAAAATAAAATAAAATAAAATAAAATAAAATAACATAACATAACATAACATAACATAACATAACATAACATAACATAACATAACATAACATAACATAACATAACATAACATAACATAACACAACATAACATAAAATAAAATAAAATAAAATAAAATAAATAGACAGATTCTAACACAAATGCATGGGAAACCCTGGGTGTAAAAGTATTTTCCTGCTGAAACTATGGTGAAACAGGAAAACACAGCCCTGCTTCAGTAAAACTCTAAAGCCTCATATTTCTGTTCTTGGCCAACAGAGGTAAAAGCCAATGTGGCCTTCTGCTGTTGTAGCTCATTCACCAAAAGGTTCAAAGTGTTGTGGTGTTGTGATGCGTCTTCTCACCACCATTGTAAAGAGTGGTTAGCCAAGTTACCATTCCCTTTCTGTCTGTCCTATCTCATGACCACGATGTTTCCGACTGGAACTATTTGCTCTTTTGACCTCATCCTCAGTAGGAACTGTACAGAATGTTGTGTTGTGGATCAGCAGTTTTAAAAAACAGAGTGAGTCTAGCACCAACAATCAAGTCATGGTCAAAGTCAATGAGATTTTTTTTTTCCTCCTGGTGTCAGAGCAGAGATCACATAGAATGATGAATGACTTAGTTAATAATACGACTTTGCGTGTGTTTCAAGAACAATGACTATTACAAATAGCTGGGAATTAAGATGTGAACATAATAAAATACTCACACCACATGGGTTTATGTGTAAACATGTGTATTCACTCTGTAGAAGGTGTGTGTGTGTGTGTGTGTGTGTGTGTGTACTCCAGTCACCTACTGCATGGTGCTGGCCTGCCCTGACAGATGGGGATTAAAAGACGCTAATGTGCATGCGGGGGCCACTGACCTTCCACAGAGATTGACTTTACACCAGTAGAAATGGAAGCCAGTAAATCAGCAGGCTGCTGTGGCGCTCATCCCAACGCATCACTCCCCCTGACACTGTCAGCTGAGACAGAAGCGCATTAATCACAAACATAGGCCCCAACGTTGTGCTGTAGGTACAGTGATGTCCCATCCATTTAACCATTTAGCAACGACTTTAACACACACAGTGTACACAAATAACGACACCGACGTGAAAGGACAAGCTTCGTGGAAGCCCGCACAACACAGACAATGCTGACTCTGACAATCTTATGCATAAAGCCGTTATGCACACTAAGAATATATAGTTAATTTAAGGGTTTTTTTTAAGTGCATTTGCTGCACGTACATTCTGTGATTTTAATCTCAATAGCTTCTTAATTATGCGTTATCTTCTCAAACAGAGGCCTGCTATTTTGTTTTTATCTGTGCAGAGAGGAGTCTTTTGTTTTGTAGTCTCTGGCAGCTAGGCCTGGTTAGGGAGGTGGAACATCTGTGATAAATTTCACATTGAACCAAATGAGCTCTGGCACAGCAGAGGGCCCATGACAAACTTCCTGCATGTGCTAATATGAGGATGGATTTGGAGCCAGTCAAACACGAGCTGGCACACACATCCGCATCGAGTACATCAACACTCAAGTGCTTGCGCTTATCATTATCGAGAGAGACATATGACATGCAGTGACTGGCATGTCTCAAAGGAATTAGAGAAACAAATAAGTAGGAAACTATTTTAAATAGAAAGAGCAAAGATGGGCCGTGTTTATCTTTTAAACAAAACATTTTTAACCACTAAAGGAATGTGCACTGATACCTGACCTGCTGCCACCTACAAGAACAAAAACAAGTTTATTCAGTCTCTGCTCTCCAGGCTGTGTTAGTAGTATTATCAGCACTGGAGTAGTTTAGAGTAGAAGTCATTCAGTCTTATTGACCAGTAAAGGGCCCCACAGAGACTGGAGTCCCTTTATGGACTGACCCTCAGCATTTCACCATGCACAGGCCAGAGGCTAGTGAGGGCCAAGGGTCCAGGGGGGGCATTAACCCTCCCACAGGTCAGGCCCCTGACCCACTACAACCTAGCAAAGCCCATTCCCAAGCCCAAGGTTGGCCACTCCACTCAATACCCTTTTAATTGCATCGGGATGGTTTGCAACCTATCGATTAATACGTGTATTTATGTCGTCCCAGGCCCAGAGGCTACATTGTATTTCTGTGTGGCATATTCATTTATTTACCTATCTGTCCCGCCCCTCATGCATCATCCATATATCTATCCATCTCTCCTCCGAGAGCACTTCAATTCAAGGGCTCCCATAATTACTGCAGCCCTATAATTGAGTGCTTTGATTTAGGATTTTTCTGTTCCCTCTCCTCTGCCACTGCCATCACTCGCTCCACGCCTCTCCCAATGAAAGACAGAGGGATGAGATATGGAAATAGAAAAATGGGAGATTGAGAGTAGAAGATACCCCCATCTTTACCCATGGACACACACACACACGCACACACACACACCCTCTCTTATCAGAATCTACTGTTTCTGTCATCCATGAGGGGAGGAGTAAGTTGATAATTACTGAGGGAGATTCATGCAAATCGATGCCAAATTAAAGCATTCTAAAGGCTTTTATCAGCTTTTCTTTTCCAAATTGAAGACGATAAAAACCCATTTGCGATGCGGGAGAAATGGCCCTGGTCCCTTCATTTAAAAAAAAAAAAGAGAGAGAATTGTAATTATGTTAACACCAATAGAATCTTAAACCCTTTTCTTAACTCACTTACTCATACATAATTAATTAATTTCTCACAAAACTGGGAAGGAAGAACAATGCCGTCCAGCGTCTCCACTCCCCTCTCTCTATTTTTAGAAGAATAGGAGGGAGTGCAGGAGATATTGTTGAGTATTGTGAGAGAGGGCTCATTTCCATACCTAGCCTTACACTAGGATTCTCTGATTCTTTAGCTTAGCTCTATTTGCCTCGAGGCAGCAATAAAAGTGGCTCTGTTGTAGAAACAAAGGTGGGTGGACAAGGACGGGATGGTGCATCTGGTGCTACACTCGGCCTGCAGAGACACAGTTACTGAGACGCGGAGAGAGGCAATCAGTAGGTTTGTCCTTGACCACAAAATATTTCCATACGTCAAGAGAAGATGTAGGCTACTTTTTCCCCAGTTCACACAGACCTGAACTCAAAGCCCTTTATGAAAACATGGAGTTCCTTGCATGTACGTCACGGCCTGTTAGTCCATACCAGCTCCATAGTTCAAGGCTGTGGGTTTAAGGAGACACGGCTCTTCGGAGCAGGAGAAACAGATAGCGTCAACACACAGAGAGACTCAACAGAGATAAGGCCTCGCAGTGAGCGCAACTGAGTGAACGACTGCTTGACGGACAGTCACCTTAGGGCTCCCTCCTCTGATCTATTAGACATTTAACATTCCAGTAACTGTACACTCAACACCAACTGCAGCACTCCTGCTCACTTCCCCCAACCTCCACATTGTGATGGGACAAGCCATACAGACGTACGTGTGTTTGTGTGGGTGGAGGGGTGTACAGGGGAAGTGAGCCGGTGGGGGTGGGGGGTTACAGAGAGATAACCTGTCACTCCACAGGGTCTTTATACATAACACATGGTCGGCACGTGTACATACATCAATCTTGGCACTTTAGCTTTCCTGATATGTGCGATGTGTGAATGTCTGAGATCTTAACTATCACAGCTCGTGTCACTCATGCACCAAACAGCAGGTCCTGGAAGAGCCACTATGTCCACATTTTTACCCATTAATGACCTTGTTTGGCCTGTGTTTGCATGGGGTCAACACCAGCAGCCACAAGTCGCTACACTGCTAATTCGGGTTAATGCGCTATTGACAAACAGCCCAATTACACAGGATTCCTGCTAGGAGAGGAGAGAGGAGGATGAGGAGGAGGATGAGGAGGAGGGGGTGAACTCAGAGGTTACGAGTGATGAGGGGTTAAGAGGAGGGCATAGAGAACATATGAGACAAAGCAAAATAAAACAAACATTTAAAAAGGGAGGTAAGGGGAGATTGCGCATGTGCGCTCGTATGGTTGTGCACGTGTGGTTGCGAAGCGAGGCGTGGTGCTATACAAACACAAGCCTGCTGGGCAGAGAGACAGAGGGAGACTTGGTGAACCAATGTGGAGCTGCAGGGAGCCTCATTAGACCCAGCAGGAGCCTCACTCTGCCTCATCACTTCTGGCCGTATTGGGAAAAACCACTGCTTACATACACACGCGCACATGCACGCACGTGCACACACACTCACACAGCACAGCACCAGATAGTGTAAGTACAGGAAGGATGACCGTCTCTGCTGCGCATCAGATATAAAAAATAGCTTTGATGAGAAACAAAGAAATATGATTGAATGCATATATTACATGCGTTTATTGCACCATACTGTGTTACAGATGATACATTTAAATATAATAATTAATATTATAATTATTAATATTAAAACTATCAAAATACTTTGACGTTTGGTTTGTTTGTGGAGAGTGAGAGGAGGTGGTAAATGATGTGTATACTGTATTTCTATTTCTAGTCTTAACCACCACTCACACAAAGTGTTTTATGCTACAATTCACATTGACCCATTTATGCACACATCCATACCGCTCTTGTACTAAACATAGCACTTCACAAACACGAACACATAGAGGTGATACATAATCAGGGCAATTTGGGGTTCGGAACACGCACACCTCAACATGCGAGTGTTCGAGACAACAACTGCCAAAATCATTGGTGACCAGCTCTACCAAAATCAAATACCATTCTCAGTATCACTATTAAATATGAAACCAGCTGAAACAGAGAAGGAAGGAAAGAGACCATGGCAAACAACTACTCTGGCTTGGACCAGACTTGACAAGATCTAACTACCAAAACCTCTTCAGCTCACCAATTCACCTTGTTTTGTTTGTTTAATTCCTACAACAACAAAAGTAAAGATTATTGTTATTATTATCGCTTTTATTGGACAGCAACATAGAAAATACCGTCTCTTGCTGAATACAACGTGAAGAGATTGTGGTTTATGGTTGGCGCCCTATCTAATAGGCCATCGGGGCAGACTAAGGTCAGACTCTTTCTTGGCTGGGCACAGTGACTTCCTGGAGTCTCGGCTGACTGCCTGGCAACCACACAGTTGCAAGACTCCAGGAAGTCACTTTGCCTGGCCAAAAATTATTCCAGCACATAAACCCCTGTCAAACCAATACTGTTCTTTTTATGCACAAGTTATTATATGAAATACAAAAACTAAATACAACTTCACAATAAGTTACTGTTTGAGCTGCAGGTAGGTGAAGACTGGAGAATCACAATTGTACTCATCGACAGGACCTATTTTTCGTTAAACTGACGAATAACAAATAAAACAGTAGAACTTACGAGGCTGTTATGTGTTAAATATAAATTTTATAGGAAATGTCAACAACACCATAGAACCAGCAGTATTTTAAGAAACTGTTGCTATTCATATGTATATTCAGATTCCTCTCTGGTGACACAGAAGACCTCATAGCTTTTGATATGTACCATCACTTCACCATTACCGAACTGAGATAAGTTGAAAAATATGATTCTCATTTATGATAAGAGACAGAAGAGCTGAATTTGGTCGTTGATGAGAGAGTACAGACATCAAGTCAGTTTCAAGTGGGTGTTTGGCCTTTAAAACAATGGGTATACTTATAAATACACCTGAAAGCGTTGATTTCTATTTTTTCGATTTTAACATTTCTCGCATGGTTCAGAAACAAAAGCTCAAATTAACTGAATCAATTTGATTCACTGCCCAGCTCTAAGGTGAATCATAATGATGTTCTCTGGTGAAACTGCTGCACGGGACGGGGAAGCTCGCTAAGGAACAAGAGACAGGGGAGAGATAATTTAATGAACTGAGAGCAAGTGACTAATAGCTTTGGTGATCTGTGAAACATAAATGCTTTTTATCAAACTCACGTGACCACACATATGACATTGCACACACAGATACACACACACACACACAATCCTGCACACACAGTCAAAACAAAGCTCATCAGCCCACCAACAGCAGCTCTCCTCAGGGCCACAAATCCAGGAACATAAATCAGGACTGGCAGGAAAACGAGGCTTGAGGAAATGGAGAGAAGAAAGGCAGAGGAGAGAGAATGGAGGAAGAGGGAAAGATAGAGTAAAAAAAAGATAACAGGAAGAAACAAAACAGGCAGGAAATACAGAGAGGAAGTAAGATAGGAATCAGGAAGGAAAGAAGAGGTGAAAGGATGGAGGTGGTGAAACTGAGGTAAGGACAAGGAGGAGCAAGACGGCATCTGAGAGAGAGAAAGAATTAAATAAAAATGCAATAAAGCAGGCAGTGTGAAATCAATCTGCTTAGAGTTTTGTTTAATAAAAATTCATGAAGGGCTGGTGGCCGAGAGCTCATGAGAAATATTGGCGGCAATGTGGGGTGGGGTGGGGTGGTGGTGGAGGGGTGGGGGGGCAAACTTGGGTGTGGTGTGTGTGTGTGTTTGCTTTTGGCTGTTTATCTGTGTTTGTTTTGACATCACTGTGAGTTACAGGGCTGCAGTGAGTCTGTAAAAGAGGGGGACAAAGAAGAAAAGGATTGAAGGTCTTCATAATAACAGCCTTCCAGCAGCGGAGAGAAGGAAAGAAACCGGGCTGTAAGTCATGATGTCCGCCTCTCTGTGTGTCGACGCACATCTTTACCTCTGTGTCACACTTGCTCTCTCTCGTCTACCTTCTCGTCAAGGCCCCACAATGTGACGTATGGCAGGGTTATACTAACGTGGTGTAAATCTCCATCTTGTCAAGTCCAGTTTGGTCAGTAGTTTATGGGCTGGCTTGGAGACTGATGCCAGATGTCTGTCTGCCACTGCAGAGCATGGTCAGTGTCAGTGTCACCGATGGGCCTGTCCTGGGCTTGAAGTGAACTTTTCCATTTATTATAAAGAACAGAAATAAAAGATAATATAAAATATGTTGACGAAGAGGCTTTTATCAGACCCAAACATCTATGGTACACAAAAGTGCCTGGAAAACGCAGCCCCTCCTTTTTCATTGTTTTTATCACACGGCAAAATCCATTCATGCAATTTCAATGATTTATCATTTATTTCCAAAACTACTGTGTCAATGATGTCAAGTAATTTTTCTCTCAATTGAAAGCTCAATTAGTTTAATTAAATATTTAGCTTTTCTCTATGAAGCCTTTTCTACCCTTTTGAGTTATTATGCTATGCTAACTCAAAAAAGAAAGCATTCCTTTGACTGTAAGACTATACCACTGTGATCACACAACAAATGCAGAAAATCCCATAATGATCAATATGATTGCTAATATCATGTTTTGCAGAAGCAAACAAACTATCCAAAGATCATATCATTGCCATAGCACCTCTTGGGCAATTTTATGCTGCTTTGGCTGTTAAATTGTGTTTTGAAGTTTAGTTTTATTCTTTGTTTCAGATTTGTTTTGTACTGAAATCCTGAATAAATGTGTTATGAAATAACTTGATAGCAAACAAATTGTGCCAAAGGTCATGAGGGGAGAATGCTTCTGCAAAGCACTACAGACAGGATCCAGCTGCAGGGAAGCTCTTCATGCACCCATCCTCCAAAGGTCTTTCACGATGAAGTAAATACACACAAAGTTCATGCATTGTTTTGTCAGCCCTTTTGTTACCCTGCTGTCACATTAAGAATAATACACACCTTTAATACTGTGTATTTAAGTTGCAGTGCTGCTTTAAATGAGGATAATGTCAAAAAACCCTGCTTTCTAATCTATTGAAACACATTATGCTGAATGCAGATGTAATGTCTTTACCCGCCAAGGCTGATAACAGGCTGCCAGGCAGGTCTGAAGGTCATATAACGCGGGTCAGAGGTCAGGATACAGTAGTGATTTGGTATTTACAGTCTTGTGATATAAGGGTCAGGGCCAAGACAATTTAGATAAGAATTCTTTATCTGTGTCCCTTTCCTTCTTTTCAAGCAAAAGTCACTTTTTGAACTTCCTGTTCTGAACCCTCTGTCCTTTGCAGCGAAGCATGTTTGAAGCTGTATTTAAAAAAAAAATCATTATTTTACTTTGCACTTTTCATTTATGAAGAACGTCACAAAAATACCAAATACGTTTTTCTGTATCTGGAAACACAAGCAGTTTGTCCTTCTCAAGGCCAGATTATGCTGTTGACGCTTTTACCCTGAACTATGAGTCCCTTTACCGTAAGATGTGGTGAATATCAGAGACTTGAGCTAGCACCCTGCCACCAAAGAGAAAGTGAAAGCTTTGTAGTGCATATTGAAATCAAGCAAAAAGCCCAACCCGTGATCATGGTGAATCAAGGTCAAACCAGGAGCTGACTACTGATATTTCAATTCTGAAAACAACACCACAGCTTCTGAACACAACTTTTCTGTTTCTGTTCTCCAGCTTAAATCTGATTGCAGAAAGACAAGTTACATAAGACTACAGTCTCTCTAAGAGCCTATTCAAAAACACTAAGGGCCGACACAAACATTGTCTGCTCTGATTATCCAAGATGTCAAATTATGGTTTCCTAATAAAACTCTGTCTAAACCTCTCGAAGAGAAACAGTAAAACAGACATGTAAATGGCTTTAGTTTGTGGTTAGGAGTCTAGTTACAGTTATGCAATCAACTTTAAGCTGTAAGAAGGCACAATAAAGGAAAAAACAAAATGAAAAAAAATAGCGGGAATTGGGATGTGATCCAAGGTCACAGAAGTTGAAGTTAAATATTTCCATCCACGTTCCCAGTTCCACCACCCATTATTTTCCACAGTGCTATTTCAATAACAAACTACTACTACAGATCTGCTTCCAGTTACGCTCTTTGAAGTTGGGAAATCCCTTTTGTTAAACTTACCTTATTTTGCTGGTGCATCTGAGGACCCTCAAATCTAAGCAAAGCTACAACCAATATAAAGCGCGCACAACATGCACTTTAAGTGTTTGTGTGTAAGCATGTGCACTTTTGTGCCAGGGCTGTGTTTCTTGTGGTATCTACAGTACACACACAATACATTTCTGAGCTTAATTATCTGTGATGATGCTCCTAGTCCCTTCATACACCCCAAACTGTCCCACACACATGTCCCATGTAACTTTATCCTGTCTCTCCTGCCTGCTCCTGCAGCCTGCACGCTCCTTCCTTCCTGTTCTATTGTCAGAATAGGCTGGGGGAATCCCTGCATTAGGATATGAGGCCCTCTGAATCCCTGTGATCTCTGATGTCCTCATTCCTCCTCACCCTGTCCAATATTGGCATGGCTGACGAGCCTGCAGGTGAAGGACAGGGCACGCTTTCCTGCCCCGTCAGGCGCAAAATGTGGTGGTGATGCACGTACACATTAACATATACTGTATCTGATCACCAGGACATTTAACAGATGTGAGTCTGTGAGAACAGCAGAGTAAGAGGTGAGTGCATAAAAAATATCCTCTTCTGTTTAGATTTCTAGAGAGGAAGAAATAAATGTCTAAGCTAGATGAGGTCTAATGAATGTAGGAGGTTGCTCCCTGACAGCTGCAATGACTCAACACTCAATACTATTAATTGGTCTAATCGCTGTTCATTTAGTGAAATCACTAGCAGGGCTCCATGAGAGTGGAGGCGAACATCGGGGTCACATTTAAGTGAACACATTGCTGCACTTCACTTCCTCCCTGCATCATTTTTTCCCAACCCTTTCCTCTGCTGCAGCCCTCATTTTCTCTTCTCACACTACAGAGGACATACCTGCTGTCAGTGTGCCCCCCCCCCATCCACACACACACCCACCCACCCAGCCACCCACACACACACACACACACACTTCCCCCCAACAACCCCAAACCCTCACTTTCCTTGTCATTAACCAGATCACTGTCCCATCTCCATCTCAGTTTCTATGTCTCCACCAGCTGTTCAGGACAGTGTGTAGGTATGTGGTAGCTTTGTGCTAATAGCAGGAGGGTAACACACACACACACACTCCCCCCAACAACCCCAAACCCTCACTTTCCTTGTCATTAACCAGATCACTGTCCCATCTCCATCTCAGTTTCTATGTCTCCACCAGCTGTTCAGGACAGTGTGTAGGTATGTGGTAGCTTTGTGCTAATAGCAGGAGGGTAATTGTCTCAGACCATAATGTGTGCTGGTTTAACATCACACAGGACTGCTTAGGTTTCCCTGCTGTTCCCTACTTCACCTGAGACAGCAATCTCGGTCTACACATATTGTTACTATTATGTTCTCATAAATTAGGAAATAGAGGAAAGAACTGAGCCGACAACAGAATTCAAGTTTGTGTCATCGCCAGGATCATTTAAAAAGCTTTCTTTAATGCACTCCCCCACACATATTTGCCTTTAACTCTTTTTGGCAGGGCTAACTTTAAGAGCATAAGGAAAGGGAAAGAGACCCCCTTCTTCCACCTGGGCAATTAAAGTGGAAGCCAATTAAAATGAGTGTAATAGTCCCTACCGGGTGAGTTGTTAAACAAGATGGGGGTTATTGTCCTTGGAGGAAATGGCCCAGAACTCAAGACATCTTTGCTCTTCTGTTCATTGCACCTGCCCCTCCTGGTCCATGGCCCTCCTGTCCAAACTTTGCTTTCACAAAGATGGAGGAGCAAATCAAATCAGATATTTCTCATATTTTGAAAAAGTTGTGCAACACGTCAGCGGGGATACAGGAAAAGAAAACACTGCTTTCAAGATGACACATGTTTCAGCAATAATTAAAGGAAAATGAAAACAGAAAAATGAGGAAGATGGACTATATATGGTTCAGTAGTAACAGGAATAAATGTCCTCCAGAAATACAGGCCATGTGTATCCACTAGGGTATGTAAGTGCACATGGAGATTACTGCAAGGCCACTTCCAGCTTCCCTTTCTGCTCACTTCCACTTCTCCAACCAGCCTCTTCTAAATTACCCTTTCGAAACACATCTGTGAGAACTTGTAAATAGATGGCCGAAGGTCATACACGTGAGCATGCTACGGCTGTTTTTGCAAAGATTTTTTGTCTATGTCTAGGTGTGACACTTTGTGAGCATGTGTGAATACATCACACTGAGACGTTAATGTCTCAATCTCAGGAGATTAAGGGCCTAATCAAGCCAGCGTCTGCCCTAATGGGGGGAAATTGAAAGATAGATATGGTACTTTACACAGCTGATTAACCAGCAGACTGTGTGTATGTGCCTTTGTGTGCGAGCAGTTGTCAGAAACTTTCACTACAAGCTCATTAAGCAGACTATGTAAGTCTAAAACAAAACAAGACAATAACTAAATATTTTTTTTTGTTTATTGTTTGCACACATGAGGACACATCTACATGTTTTGTTTGTGAATGTTAATACCAAATGCATCTGTAAATCGGAAGTGTGGCAGAATCACTGCATCGTTGTTTCTAGAGTTCTATCATCTGCCATTGACTTGGTGCCACTGAGTATGTTGGCCTATACAATCCCTATCAAGTACAAAAACATAGATCAGATATTCCAAAAGTCTACAGTTTTCTCGGTCTTAATAAAGAGAATTTTGAATCTAATCAAACATGGATCTGCATGAAATAACATGACATTGAGAGGTCACGTTTTGCATGTCAATAACACTTTGGCTCATAGATTTATCGACATGACGGCACAAAACTGACTGGTTTATTTGTCTGAGAAAACAATAAAATTTTCTTCAATTCATTAACAAAAATACATAGCATGCATTCATTATACTTCTGCTTATTAGCTATTAAATAACTGACTTTTCAAACAATTAGAACTTAAGCACTCTGAAGGACTGCACTGAATGACTGATGGGAGTAGGCCCCAAAATTACATCTTGATTGAGCGATAACTGCTGTGTCAATAACAAGTGGGTGATATAATTCTAATAAGTGCTACTGAGCCTGTAACAAGTGAGCAGCGATTGTGTGTGTGGGTCTCCGTGGGGACCTGTCAACCCATCAGCCTTATCAGCTGGGTGAGAGGTCTCCATGGCGTCGCTGAATATCTCCTCACCTCTCGTGCAAACACAGTGGTGTCACAGCTTATCCTCTCCCTAGGGAAAGGGAGCGGGGCTAAAGAGGGGGCTGCACACTTTATGAGGCAAAAGAAAGAAACATATGGAAAGAGGACACGTGGGGATAGTGTGTACATGTACATATGTGAGGTTGCGAGTGTGGCAGGGTGAGTGTGATAAGTAGCAGAATGTGCATATAGGTGCTATTGGGTGCAAAAAGTGTTTGTATAGGTGCTGAAAATGTGGTGAACAGGGCAGGATTGCAAGACTATACGTAAAAGAAAAGTGAGCTGCCGTGTGTGTGTGTGTGCGTGTGCGTGCGTGATTATACTTGTGTCTATGCGACTGTGTGGCGGAGACACACAGAGAGAGCAGCGGCCTATGCAGTGTGGTGGAACTTCTCTCATCTCAGCGCATTTGGTTTGGTCCCATTCTTCATTAACTCCATTAACAGATGAGCCACAGCGATTAGAGAAGCTTCCCGCTGATTCAGCTCTCACCCCCACCCTCCGCCCACTCTCCCTCTTCTCTACCCCTCTGTCGCTGCCTCGTTCCAACAATCCTCTTCCTCCAGCTCACGTTCGGGAGGAGGCCTGTCGGACCATTCAGCCCAAAGTCACAAGAAGAAATGTACTGTGCATACATGCACAAAGAAACACTCTCTAGGTTTTCAATAGCACGATATTTGTTATGTTTGCCATTTAGGCCACAATAATTTAAACACCCGGGTATGCACAAAGGGTCATAAAGCCGGTTATCCCTCCCTGCAGTGTCTCTTTATTCAGCTAACAATTTTTACTGCCCTGTGCCATCTTAAAGCCCTCTGCTTCTCCAGCGGGCAGTGCCGAGGGGGCAGTCTGCCTGCCGTTCACTCTGCTATTAGCCACGGCTGGCTCTTTAGCCAAAAGGAAAAAGGAAAACAGGCACTGATTGCCAAAAGGCACTTTAGAAGAGGGAGAGAGGATCGTAGAAATAAACAAAGAGACAGACAGGCAAAGATTCTCCATTTATTCCCCAGCATCTGTTCCATAATAGCCCCAATTAACAGATTAATTAGACTCACATTCCTCTGTTATCCCTCCTCCCTGCCTCTTTCGCTCCATCACGGCACCTAAACTCACGAGGAACTGAACAAAACTGGGGTTTATCATGCTGCTGTTGACAGACTCTTGGAGCACATCTGTGATATGGACCTTTGTAACAGTATATACAGGTGCATCATAGTTTAGTCGACAAACATCTATAAAAGTCAAAATGACAGACTCTGTCCACCTGAGACTTAGAGAAGAGCAAGGCCTCAGTTCTGACTTTTAATCTGTAATAAATCATACAAGAAAGACGCTGCCAGTCAAAAACCTCTCTTTCTCTTCCAAGATCTGATCCGTTTCAACGCTGTGGAAAACAACATCAACAACCACAACAACAAAAGCCTTTCTTAAGGAGTCTGCAGACAGTTACACACCACACTTTTTTTTTCTCCATCTTCATTTCTAGTGTTCTGGTTTTACACCATTATAGAAATAATGACCTGCCACTTGAGTGAAGCGAAGCTTTTTTGTGGTGCATGTTTGTGACTGTGTCTGTAAAGCTTCGCACACCATTGTGCCAGAGGACGTGTTTGTGTGCATACATGTGCAAATGCTCAATTACATATGCCTTTGGATGCTTGTGCGTGTGTGTGTGTACGTGGGTACAGAGTGTTAACGAGAGCCTGTGCTCCAAGCATCGCCGTGGCCTGGGGACGCTGGTTCTTTCTGCCCTTTCTCACATGAGGCACTTGCTATAAATTATTGACACTCTCCAACTATCTTCTCATTTCCGTCCTATCTGTTTCATTCTGCTCCCCCATCCTCATCCTCCCCTTCATCATCCCAACATGCAAACACTTAAAAGGAGAAATCAACCTGTTTCCTTGCAGATCCATGTTTGTTGCAGACAAGCGGCAGGCGAGAGGCCTGCTGATCGGAGCCTTTCACGTTGCTCTCATCTTGTTAACTCCCTCTGCATATCACAGTGCTGACTTGGAGCAGCTAACAGAAAGACAGCTCACAACATACATACTCCTAACATATTCATCTTACCTCTCTCCATCTCCATCAGCCAGTCTGTGCTTCACCCCTCCCCTCCATCGCTTTTCACACTGAAGATGAGAGGAGCCTTGCCATCTGGCTGTGTGTCAAAATAATATCATTTAATTTGTTATAAGATTAAATGGCTCCTTTTCACTGGGAAGGTCCGATTACTGAAAAGTGCTTCAGTCTCTGTGTATCGTCTGCTTGTTAAACCGTCTCTCTCCACATTACAGTACAAGTTTACCTGGGCCTGTTGTACATGAAAAAGCAATTGTTCTTTACCCATCTCTTCTTTGTCTTGCACTGACTGTCTGGTCACAGGCCAATTTCTCCTTTCACTCAAGCTAACATTATTATCCTAAAACCAGCAAAGGGCCCATACAATAAAGCAAGAGAAGCATTGGACAGTGTAAGAAAATGGAGCAGGCTTCCATTTGTGCAGTGACTCTTGTCGGTCTCCTACATGAATAAGAGGTATGGCTAAACGTGCTGCATAATTTGTACTTTTAATGGCAGAGCCTTCCATTCCTGTGACATGACTTAATCAATAACCAGGCCTGTCGCAGTCTCAGCCCAGACTCGGCTGGCGTTTTATTAATTTTGAACAGGCACACTAACTAGGCGTCTGCTAGCGTGAGGCATTTCACACGGGATAATAGGCACACTGGATTGATAGGTTCATTCCATGTTCGCTCAAACCCTCATCCCTCTCTTTTTCCCCTCTCCATCTCTCCACCCCCTTTTATCTCTCCCTCTATCTCCCCTTTCTTTCCCTCCTTCTGTCAAAGAGTGATTTAGGGCGGACTAGGGGACGTGTGCGTCAGCTGAGGGAGGAGGGAGAGATGGATAAATAAGAGGGGAAGAAGGGATAAATAAAGAAGTGGGTAGAACAAGTGCCAGGTTGTGACAGAGAGTCCTTGTCTAGATAATAGAGTGCCATGACCAACGAGTGTCCACAGCATCCCTACACGTGGCCTCTGGGTGGACCAGAAACATACCTGTACCTGAAGGGTCAAGTCACTCCGTTAGAAACCAGTATCCACTGGCTGAAAAGATGTGGTGCACATTTATAAAACACACACACACACACATACAGATGAAATATGCACAGAGAATACATTAGCCAGCCAGACACCGCGATCAGTCACCCTTTGACATCAATCAATTCAACAGTGTGCAGGCCCGGAATGACATCACTTGAAAAGAGCAAAGCACAAACAGCAAGACAGAGCAGACAGCCAGACATGTTTAAGTGCATGGACTTGAAAGCATCAGTACAGCAAAGTTTCAGTACAAGAAAAAACAAGACAATGGAGGAGATAACAGCTGAGCTTGGAGGTCCAAATCCACAGAGCTAGAACGAAAGATCTCTAGCGAGTGTTTTGTGTGGCTGGATTTCTTCATAAAATTAAAACCTGGACAAGTGTTGTTGAAAATGTGATGTAATCTACCGCCAAAGCATGCATCTTGCCAGCCGTATCTAAATATGTAATAATAGGGATCTTTCATCTTAAAAGTTAAAAAATACTTTATGAGTTTTTAGGGACTATTTGAAAATGGAACAATAACATTCTTCTGACCCTTTAGTTTCCAGATTACTTGCACATCTAGTAGTTATGTGGAAACCTTATCATTCATTCATTTTCTACCACTTAATCCTTTTCAGGATTAAGCGGTAGGGGGGAGCTGGACACCATGGACAGGTCGCCAGCCTATCGGAGGGCCAACATAGAATATATATACAGACAAAACATACATATATACAGACAAGCAACCATTCACACTTACATTCCCACCTATGGACAATTTAGAGTGGCCAATCAACCTAATCCCCATGGTGCATGTTTTTGAGTGGCTGGGAGGAAGCCGGAGTACCCGGAAAGAACCCACGCAGACAGGGGGAGAACATGCAAACTCCACACAGAAAGATCCTCGAACCGAGATTCTAACCTGGGACCTTTTTGCTGTGAGGCACGAGCGCTAACCACTGTGCTACCGTGCTGCCCACCAACCTTATCACTAATTTTAAATCACAATCATCAACATCTGATGAATTTGAGTCCAGTGGTCACTAATTTTTTCAGTACATCTGTATTTCATATTCTTCTTTTTTTTTTTAAACAAAACTGAAAAATATGAAAGGCTAACTATGATAGATTATCGCAGCCTCATTGCAATAAACAACTTCCTTCAACAGACATCTCACCTAACATGTTTTTTATTTGCCTGATTTACACAAAATAAAATTTGAAGTTACTCAGCACATGGTGGACTAATGACTTCACCCTATTTCTTAGTAAATGTTATTTCCTTGCTCTTATCTCTTCATGTGGCCTTGAGGATCATCACGAACACAATAAGCACAAAATGTCTCCACTGTGTTGTTGACACTGTGTTTATCTCTGACCAAATACAGCACGGGACTGCTCACGATGAGGGTGGAAAGTTCCAGCGTCATCATGTTTGGCCAGTTTGGTTCACTTTTGTTTGCCTGTTTTCGATGGGGAGGGCTAAAAGCAGAGGACTAAACATTTAGCCCATGACACGAACAGACCTGTGACTCATCTTGGTGATAGGCCCAGGGACAGAGGGAAAGACAGCTGGATGAAAAACATCATGGCAGGGGGAGAATAAGGTGGTGCAATAGATACTGTAGGTTTTGATGGGGGGTGGGGGGACAAGGATCATATGTTTACCAAAGGCCAAAGAACGCAGGAATGTATCTGAGTCAATACTGTTGACAGGCTCCTCATTTGCCTGTTTCAATCATGAAGACACACCAGATAATGAACACCTTGTCATACTGGCGCCACATAATAATCACACGTAATCCCAAGAGTCAATAGCTCTGTACTTCGTTAACTTTGTCTTTCCTTGGCACAAGATTACTGGAGAAAATATTACGGGTAGAATAATACAAATTGTATTCTGCTTTTCTGCTGAGTTTCGTGTTGATATCTGATCACAAGTTGCACAAAGACTGCAATCACAAAAGTGCATTAGTTCACTATCCAAGAATTCCTGTCATTACTCTGCCCACACGAGATGTTTATGACCGTTGTGTTCCGGTATGTGATTCAAAAATACCCACAAACGAGCCAACATGTACACACTGGACATGACTGGCTGTCCTGTACTCATATGAGTCACATTCAGCTGTGGAATAAAATGTCTTTGGTCTGGCCATGTTAATTATTGCACGATTAATTAGGACAAATACATAGTTTGTTTTTCTCAAACGGAACAGTTTATTCTCATTGATAGAGAAGATTAGCATGTTTCTGTCAGACAGATTTATCTACTTGCAAATTACTCTATCCACCCGTAAAATGCACAGGACTGGCTGTTTTCACTCTAATGTAAGTGATATCTTCTTAATGAAACTAGTTACTGTTTGATCTAAAAATGTCAGAAGGTAGTTAATGCAGTGTCAACCATTTTTCTAGATTTCATTATGACAGCTTCACTTCTTTCAGCAACACGCCATCATCACATTTGGAAAGGCGGAAATCTAACAATGTGGTAATTTGATTATTTGATATGATTGAAATCTGCTGCCACAAAATTTGGCATTTTCTCGACGAGATCGTATTCAGTCGGGGTGTCATCCTGAATGAATGAAATCTACTATCTAGTGGCAGCCCTTGTTTTGATAACCACAAACCACCTCCGTTATACAGTATATAACGTGGATCAGCACAGAGATCTCACAGGCAGATGTCAAACCATTGGCCTATAAAAACAAAGCACCTGCGTCTCTAAATATAAAACATGTGTCACTGTTATTTGGATAAACAAGCCTTTCATGTGATCAGGAAACTGTTTTGACTTAACTAAATTTAAGCATTACTGTCCCATTACTTGACCCATGGTTCTGGCTTGAGCCTCCATGGCTGTCTACAGTCTTGAAGTATGTAACCACCTATTATATAACTGAACTACATCTCTGAGCTGTCCCAAGACGTCATGTCTTTATTTAAGCCGCACCTAGCCGCTTTTCAAAATTAAAAAAAAAAACCCTCACCCTCCTGTTTACACTTGGCTTTTTCCTTCCTTCACTGGCCAAAACCTTTTGATCTGTCCCTAACCAACCCTTTCACTCCTCATCTCACTCTCTGCCGCCATCAATATTTTATAAACGTACAGTGACAAATTTATTTGAATGCGGTCTCCGGTGAGGACGCCGAGATGGATGGGCCGATCGGGGTGGTGGTGGGCTGGTGTGCGGCATGGGAGCGAGCAGCTTTACCGCATACATTAGTCACACGCTCGCACACTTCTTGTGGAAGAGAGGGGGCCTGGGAGAGATAGTGTATGGGGGCCTTGAAAGAGGAAAGGGGGGGCATTGTGTGTGAACTGCATGCGTGTCTATCAGAATATGTTAGTGAGAGAGAGAGGCGGAGAGAGGAGGGGGTTTCACCAAGAATTGAAGGAGTAAATTTATCATAGTTATGGCTTTCTCAGGCATCCATTTTCCTGTGGTCTGTTGACAGCAAGTAGTATCTGCATACCCCCATTCCCTCTCGCACCCACCACCCTATGTGATTGACGGCACTGGGCTTCAATCTAACTGGCCTTACCGCTCCACACAACACACTCCAGTGCTGGACACGCAAGCGCACACACGTGCACGAGAACACACGAATGCAAACACGCAGAACCAGAGATTTCAACTCGTTTTGCAATAAGCTGTGACCACAGCCTAGTTGCAGTTGCGGTCACTCTTTTAACTTCATCGACCACTGAGTCGCTCAGTTTGCCACAGTCAAACTCCTAACTGCCTTTAACTGGTGGAGAGAAATGTTCTGTACAAGTGTTTTATTCTAACAGCTGCAGGAAAATCATAATAATTCATACTGGCAAAATACTTAGTCTTATTATTTTCACTTTTTTCCCTGTTTGAAAGGTGAACAGTACCAGTTGGTGAGAATTTAAGAAACAGAGGAAAGAGGTAAATAGCTGGGATTAGGTGTCAGACAATGATACGAGGAACATGATGATGATACAGAGTACAGGGAGATCAAATTTTGATTAGCCACAATTGATTATTCAGATTTTTGTGAACACACAGCCCCCATAGATAAAATTTTACAGATTGTTCGCTGATGGATCATTTTGTGCATTGGGCAAATAAATGTTGCCCTGAAGGTAGAACAGTTTGTCTTGGTTTTGTGAATATATAATGAAGTGTTTGTTAGTTCTAGTATTATTAGTTTTGGAAAAAAATGATTCACCTTCTAGCAGAGTTGCATGAGATTAGATGAGAAGATTACACTCATATCAGTCAGCATATTCAGTCAGCAGCATTTAGTTTAGCTTGGCACAAAGCCAATTTGTGTAAAGTGTAAAAAAAAAATCATGTTTTTAGTGGGTTTGTGCCCAACTATTTCTTGGCTAAGCTTCAGAGATACAACATATTTACAGTGCTGATAATATCGCAGTATGGATCTACTCGTTTTAGTTCCAAAAGCAAATAAGCAGATTTTCCATAATATCGACTGGTTGTTTTAACCCGGGGAGAAGCACAGGCATCGTGCTGGATCAAGTTTTAATATTCAAACTACATTAGACTCTGTCTCACTGACACATGAAGAGTCCTGGATCTGAAATGATGAGATCACGAGGAGAAACACCTGGGTGAGAGGAGGATGGATGACTGCTGAACAGTGTAGATTGAGTGTAGCCCAAGCAGAGGCAGGAGAGTTCATCCAGTTAATTGTTATAATAATTATCATGACTACGGGGGAAGAGAGAGGGAACTGATTATACCCGCAGAGAGGGGAACAAAACGAGAGAGATTACCTGCCTGTGAGTAGTGAGTCATTAACCTCGCTTTTCCTCCCTGTGTGCTCTCTCTCTTGTCCAGCAGAGTGCCAGTCTATATCCTATTGTTCCCTTCATCCCTCCTGAACCACACTAACTACACACAGAGGGAAATGCAGACGCTTATCTCACCTCTCCCTTGTCCCGGGCATAAAACGCATACAGCTGTATTAGAACATACGCAAATACAGTCTTCATGTGTGTGTATTCATTATATCTCCGGAAATATGACAACTATTGGATAACAATGTCATAGAGTCTCCTTGTGCTGCAGGCACATAAGGCTCATAATCAGAGAGGATTTTAAGCTTTTTTGGCTGAAGAAAATGGTACAGACAAAGTCAAATAAAAAGCACCATCACATGATGTACAATGTAAAACCACAGCTCAGAGGGTGTTCACCCTTTCAGCAGCTGAAGACCTGCATCTCATGAAGATATATCAGTTTACTATATTTAATATAAACACAACAGTCTGGGGTTCCATAAGGGTTGGTTAATACATTGCAATAAAGGCATAATAGAGGTTTGATGTGACCACAATAAGGGCAATATCATTTAAGTCTGAGAATTAAAAACCCACTCTGCGTAATATTATTGTCTGATTCCAAGTCACGATAGGAACCAAGAACACTGAGCTTGTGACATATGGATGAACTATGGGAAAGGATCACACACACACACACACACACACAATTCCCTGAACAGCACTTTTCTGGAAGACAACTAAGTGGGTGAAAAAACAGACGTCACAAACAATTTGTGTATTCCAGAAACCATATGAATACTGGTCTGTGCTCCTAACCCAGTGCCATTCTCAGTCATTAGAGAAAAAGTTCAAGAGAACAGCAAGAGAATGACAAATAAAGAGGTAGCCTGTGTGCCTTCATGTAATTAGAGCACAAGAAAATAACAACTGTGTTGGGAAATTAACTTAAAACACGCACACACACACACACACACACACACACACACACACACACACGGGAACTGCTGAGGATAGACTGCCCTCTACTGGCAGGCTGGAAAAGATCAGAAGCAGATCTGCCCAACACACTCTTATTACAAATAGATAAATGAATTTAAAGGTTAATAAAGCCACGCTGACAAATTCATTTCTCTGAACATCATATAAATTGAAAATGCTCAAGACATTAATCTTCACAATTCATGTAAATCTGACAGCTAAAATAAAATGATTTTCGTTGGACAACATTTCTTTTAGCTTTACTTCTGACCTAAATACCTAAACTCCAATTATTGGAGCTTGACTTGGTGACATTGTTTGAGTTTTCAAAAATAGTTAACTGTTTCGGCAAACCAATATTGACAAAATGATAAATTCATCATAATTCATATTTTTAAACACGGTGTGTACAACACACAGGACTTCGTCACTTGTTAAGTTTCTATTTGTCGAGGACAGAGTGACTGCATCTCTTGTCCTACTGTCAAGTGGGACATGGCAGGGACAACCAAGTGGCACTGACTGCCAACTGTTGACAGTGGGAGTGAGACTGAGGGTGGATGGGCGTATGTGTTCTTCCTGGACATACTGCTGTCTCGCATCACAACTCTGCTTGTGATGATGAGCCAACAGTGTGACTGCTCGGGTGTCGGAAGAAGCATGGAGGACTGGGAATACTGACTGGTAGTGGAACGGGTGGCTTTAGGATGCTGTGTTTACATTATATTATATATTAAAGTAAAAGAACGCAGGGGCGATGAACATGAACAGCGGATGAGAGACAGGTAAGATGATAATGACACATGGAAAATTAGAATGAATGTCATTCTGCTGAAGAGAACTTATGACTGCACTCTTTTTTGTTGGGTTTACACTTCCTGCCCTATTGGGGATTGTGCCATCCCTGGTTAATACACAAGTGTGTGCATGTGCAGGAATGCACGTGTCATGTTTAAGCATGTTTGTGCATGCACATCGATAGGAGGTGTCATCGCAGGTTCACTGCTCGTCTGAGAAAAATCACACTTCATGCTCACTTTCAACCCCCTGCCTGGGACAAGACCCGCTGACAGCACCTCATTGTTATTTCTTTGTGTGTGTCAAACGTGGTGTCTCGTTGCCGACGCACACACACATGCACACGTTGTCATGTGTTCCCATCTTTTCAGACACCTTTCACTCCCCAGTGAGACAGTTTGTCAACTCGTTGAAGACAGCCAGCCTCGCTCCGTTTCACAGTCCCATCTCAAACCACAGACTTACTTTCCAATTACTTCCTTAAAAAAACAAATCCTCACTCTGTTAAAGTTTTCTTGTTTGTAACCAGCAACAACAAAATCTCAGCAGAGTGCATGGTGTCACTATGGTTTTGCAGGCGCACGCGTTTAAAAAAACACACAGGGTGAATGAGTATTGTCAGTCCACCTGCACCCAGACAGGCTGCCTCCTGTTCCTCCTGCCTGTAGCAGGCTGCCCCACCGCTTGTGTATCTGTCTGTAAGCAGCCCCCTTTTCCAGCTCAGCAGCTGAGAAAGTGCCAATCCCACAGTTTAAGGGCCCCACTGGCCCTGCCAGCATGATAGATAGTTTAGAAATGAGGACGCGTGTTTAAAAGAGACGAGAGAAGAGGGGGAGCGAGGGAGAAAAAAGGCACGCGGCAGCAGCTGTCAGACAACACAGGAACCCAAGCTTCCATGACCAGGCTCCGAACAGAGACAGAAATAATAAAGAGGAGTACTTCAGAGAGTTGAGGCCTGAAGCTGACAGACAGAGGAAGACTCAAATGGATGAAAGGATAAAGACATGCAAATACAAACTGCTGGGCAGATGAGTGGATTAGAGAACAGAGGGTACATGACAGGGACGGGGCGCCAACGGTTGTCTGCACCCTGTACATTAACATACACACAGCATTCTGATTGCTCCAGTTTAAACATGTTAAAACACACAAATGGTTTCTAAATACTTCATGATGGTGTTTGAGCTGCTTAATGTTTTTGAAGAATGTGCAGAATAACCAAGAAATACAACATGCGATGTTGCCTGAAATGCTGCTGTCACTACCTGCTTTGAATCTCGCACTGATCAAACCACACTCAAAGTGATGCTGTCACGAGGTTAGGACCAAACTGCTCGCATGCATTAAAAAACGCACGGACTGAAATGGATGTGTTAAAGCCACGTGCGCAGAGCGCAGATATTAGCAGCTTGTTGGAGATGTCACCTCTGTCTGGATAATCTTGACAGACTGTCAAGTTGAGTCATAATTCTCACACTTCTGACACCTTCAACCCCCACGGCTTTATCATGCACACACATTCACACGGTGATTCAACAGGTGGAACGGCACTCAAAACCTCCACCTAGTACATGCATATGATTTGAAGCTCCGCTGAGATTAAAGACGCCCGAGAATCTTATGTTTTCAAGTTGTTTTCAGCTTCTGCTATATGCCAGTACTGTACTCCTCTCTACACTCCTGGTCTCTTGGTGTGCAGTGTAAATGTGGTCAAATGGTTGTAATTCAGGCCCCAGTTAGCTTGGCCCCATTTGTAGATATGTATATGCCTTATTCCTGCCCACTGCTCTCACAGGAGGCCTGCCTAACACTTATTAAACAGATCTTAAGAACATCGCCATTCATCACTGCCAACTCGCTCATGCATCAATGCCTGTGTGTGTGTGTGTGTGTGTGTGTGTGTGTGTGTGTGTGTGTGTGTGTGTGGCCCCATGAGGCCTACAGTAGTTCGGAGAAGGGGTGATGATGTAGGAAGATTAATATTTGTGTGATGGCAGAACCATGCCATGGCGAGGGGTCATTCATTACCCATCTGACCAGCCATATCCAAAGCGCACGCACGCACGCACGCACACACACGGTTATAATTTCTGTAAACGAATTTCTGTAAACTTGCTCGCCCTCTCTAACTCATCATTTTCTCTTCCGGCTTCGGTTAAATTTGTCCAAACTTTTCTCCTTTTACTCTCCTTTTACTCCTCTGCCTCTGGCATGTTCTTACAAAATACATCACTATAGTCCTATTCAGCTTAGGGGAAAATGCCTTGTGTGTAAAATGAATTGACCGTCTCTGGCTCATTTTTATGGTCAAAGTGTTTAGGCTTTGCAGACAGAGGAGATGGGTTGTGGTGGAGAATCAGAGAGGGGTCAAACACTGCAATTACTGGCCAATTGATTTCCACTGGTGTGATGGAGAGAATAAGCGTTACTCCGTCAATGTTCACTCAACCTGGCAAGGAATCCTCTTTCCAGGAAGAGAGGGAGAGAAAAGGACTATCCTTGCAGTCTATTTATTCATTTGGTCATGAATTAGGATGTTCAGTAATTTCTTTCAAATACCTATTCATTAGATCACTCTATGATCTATAACAATTTAAATCTAGACAAAAAATTGTTTAGATTTTACACCTTGAAACTTATTCTAAACTTCTTCTAAATTGATTAATGGGTTGATGATTTTCAAGATTTTGGAGAATTTGAAGAAAAATTGTTAAAAACCATATACAATTAATAGCTGATCGTTGTACTCGTAGGAAAAATTACATTTAATTCGAAAAAGTATACTTGTTGCGAGAATGCTAAAAATGATTTTAACCCACATCCGCAGGTAAAATTGGTTCAAAATTGGTCAGTAAGAAAGAGGAATTCATTTCAATAGTATTATCTTTTTTTTTGCAGTGAGAGGAATGGGAAAATCTTGGTGGATGGAGCAGGAAGATGGTGCTATCAAATCAGAATCATGCTTTCCCTGAGATTTTACAGAGGGTACTCAGACAAGCTATCATAAAGTGCAGCTCCTCCATACCTGCCACTACTATCCTGTTAGCTCCTCAATTTTCTTATGACATCTTCTCTCTTACTCTCCTCTCTGTTGTTCACGTTTCTCATTCCATCTTTTTTTCCCCCATCAAGTTTCCTTCCCTCCGCTGTCTTCCTTCTCGAGGGCCAGACTGTGGTCTGTCGAAAGAATCAGTGGAAAACTGTTTGGAAACCCAAACCACAGAGAAATTATTTGATTACAACCTCCCATTACTTGCTGGTTTGGAGGCATTAGAAGGTCCATGGAGAAGTAATGATTTCCATTTTGTGTTGGAGTTGTAATACAATATTTGCTGTGGTTTCTTTCCAAGGACAGCGTATCACAGTTGCCTCACTTTTCAGTTGTTTATACATTCTTTAAATTTACATTATCTATGTGGAAATACAGATAGAACTGAAGGGATAACGGAAAAATTTGTCAGGGCACTGTTAAACAATCATGGAAAACTCGTGTAATTATGTCCCACACTGCCTAAATTCTCCCACTCACCAAACCAAGCATACATTTTTATTATTTAGGGGAAAAAACTGAGCAGTTGACTAATTAGTAAAAAGTCACAGAAATATGACCCTGCGGAACAACAGGAGAGAGTCGAGGACTAATTAAAGCTACCTTGTCTCTCACCAGCAATTAAAAAACAACACAGCTCTGCAAATTTCCACCACAAAACTCTCTGTCACTCTGTCTTTTTCCCTCTCCAACCATCTTGACCCAATTCATCCTTTTCCTTTATCTCGAGAAAGATGCATCATCTTTATGCCATTTAAGGTTATGAAAGTCAGTCGCCATGAGCAGGAGTCTGCGTTGCGAGAGAGTCGTATAAAAGGTCTGAGAGATGAGTAAAAGATGTTAGGAGAGGAGAGGATGAGAGGACTTTGATGACATTGTTCATGTGGTAGAAGGGACAATTTACAGTGCGTGTTGCGTTTGTGCATGTTCACGTACAGTAGCATTTCTATGTGGATGTACACGTACTCATTTGTTTTTGTGCGTGCATGTATATGTGTGTGTTGGGGGTGTATGTGTGTGCATGCATGCGTGTGTATGAATGCGTGTGACTGTGCTGTTTGGCAGATAGAAGGCTGTGAGTGCAGCCTGTCACAGCCCAGCCCTGATTACTCTGCACCATTCATCAAAGTGTCACCTCCCTGACAGCTGCTAATAAATATACTGCCACAGACCCCCACTCACACCTGGCAGTGCACCACATTCACACTCACTCACTCACACACACACACACACACGCACACACACACACACACACACACACACACACACACACACACACACACACACACACACACACACACACACACACACACACACACATTCTGCCAACCACAGCACCCCTTTGCAGCACCAAACACAGCTCAAACAGCAACACATCCTAGAGCTCATTTGCTAATTGCAGCATTTCCCATCAATTCTGCTTCTGTCGTGTTCAGTGTCAATATGAGCAAAAGGATTTAAATAGATTGATGAATTCTATAAATAACCAATAAGGAAACCAATATGATAAATTACGGAAGTCTTACTGACCTGGACTTTTTACTCTTGCTATCATATGACGTTATCTTCCCCTTTTTGTAATTGTGAGCATGTCAACATAAAAATATCTTTGTTACAGGATGACTTAGCTTCTATTTTAATGCACTGCTTCCCAGCTGTTACTAATTTGGCACTTTGGGCTTGAAAACTGATTTGTATTGTTTGTAACAACTTGCATTGTTTTGGCTCACAAACCCCTATGTCAATATATCTTACTGCTAGCCACCAACATTATTGCAGTGCAAACATCTGAAACAATCTTAAGACATATGGTAATGCAATGCTTCAAAAGGCCGCAAAAAAAGCAAAGACTAACACCTCAAAAATGTGCATTTACATGTAATTGCTAGTTTGCTTCTCCTTATTTTCCTTCATTTGTAGTCAGTGTGGAACACACCCATGTGGTCATAGTCCCTCTGTTTGTCAATGAGTGGGCACTATGTAACTGCTGAAATGATTTGTTCTTACTGTAAAGAACAGACTCTTGCCTTTGACTCCAACCTCGGCTCCGGCAGATGCTCCCCTGCTCCCCCTGTTGGGAGACAGATGAAGCATGTGACTCATCGGGGCTGTGTGTGTGTGTGTGTGTGTGCGCGTGTGTGTGTGAGAGAAAGAGAACAAGTGATGGATCATTTGAGTGTGTAAGTGTGTGTGTGTATTACACAATGCGTGGGTCTATGGTGGTCTGGTGGCGGAAGTGTGGATATTGGAATATCCTGCGCTGGAAGGTGTCCTTGCCAAGCTGTGTGTGAACTTGTGTGTGTTTGTGGGCAAGTGCGTGTGGTCATGAGGCTGTGAACATGCTGTGCTGGCAGATGGCATTACTGCATTGCTGGGCCATCCTGGCTAACAGGGGGAGGACAAGGAGAAGGTGGGAAAGGAGACGGGATGTGAGCGAAAGCAAGGGGTGAGTGAGGATGCTTGTAAAAATGAAAACTGCGAAGGGGGAGTGCGCAGTGGGAAAGGAGACGGTTGATGAGGTGATGAATGAATGTATGAGGAAGATGAGGCAAGGACAGGGAAGAAGCATCCCTGCCAAGCCACACCAAATCTACATATTATTTCCCATCTCTTTCACACACTTTTTAATTCAATGTACTTTCCCCCCATATTTTTCCTTTTTTGTATTTTTTCCACAGTGGTGGTCAGTTGCCAGCTGCGCTCCAGTTTGGGCCGTGCGCATATATATGCGTGTGTGTTGGCGCGTGCGGCGTGCCTGCTGGGCAGCAGGGCTGGGCCAGGTGTGGAGTGCGAGCACTGGGAAGACTGGGAACAGTGGGCCTGTTAATTAGAGAGAGGTGATTAATGGGACAGCAGAGAAGGAGTACTGTGTTAGGGAGGAGAGATGAAGGTGGGAGGTGTTGTAGGGAGAAGGCAGGTGGGGGTGCAGAGGGAGGAGGTAAACTGTTTAGGAAAGCGGGTAAAATGTGATAATGTAAAAAAAAACATTCGAAAACATTAGAAAATGTAACTCTACAGCCAGTTGCTTCAGTTGCCACTCAAAACACACAATCAACACTGTCTGGCATGTCATACGTTACAGCAAGATATTCCATCGCCTGTTTGTTTGTGTCTTTGGTACCGTATGCCTTTGGATCCTGTGTGTTATTGAGATGTAAGAAGTGGCGCTGTGACAAAGACTCCTCAGGGGATGTGGCATGTAAACACCAATCATTTGGCAGATGCGCTGTGAGCAAATTGGCAGCGTATTCCCTGCGGCCGAGCCACACGCCATTATCAGGATTGAGACTAATCGTGTGCCGTCTCCCATATGAGGAGCAATTAATTCACACTGAATCAAACTGCAAGAGAACAGAGTGAGGGGAAGAAAAAGAGAAGACCAGGATTGAGTGATAGAGAAGAGTGATGGTCTGAAAAGAACTGGAGAGATGCTGAAGTAAATGAGAAATTATTTTTGTGTAGTTTGACACATTTTCCCTGGGATCATAATTCACAGCAAAAATAAATGCTGCTTTAAGTTTCACTCTTCAATCTTGTTTTTAACTGGGAAACAAACTTTCTGCAAAAGCTCACGGAGAAAAAAACACGACGAACACAGACGGCGAGCTGTGAAACTCAAACACAAAAGCAAGAGAAAATTGAGTTGTGAGCGCTTCCTATAAAGTGGCAGAACATTTATGAATGTATTTCCACGGAGATGTGAGACAGCGCTAGTTTTACACTGTCTGTATTTCTGGAAAGATGACACTTACAAGGAATCATTAATGGGAGGGTTCCCATTCTCACCTCAATCCAGACATGAGGCACTGTAGTGGGGAGCCTGCACAGCCAGACGCCAAGCCATTATTTCATGTCTGATTGCTCTGCGGCCGGTGCGATTAAGGAGGAAGACTAAAAGGTAATTTTTCACTATGATGGGCAGAAGAAGAGAGAAAAGTAGAGCTGATCTTGGTTTAATCTTCTGCAGATGGAGGGAGCGAAGAGAGGACAGCACCGAGAGGAGGGAAGCCATCTTTACCAGGGATACAGTACCTAAATTAATCATGTGGCCCAATGGCCTTTTGGATATAAGATAAGCAGCATTATAATGGCCATATAAAGATCGAGATACAGCTGACAAACCAAGGGAAGCAATTTAAACACCCCCACACACACACACACACACACACACACACACACCCATTTACTGTAAAGAGTCATCATTTAACCTCCTATAATATTACAGTAAAATATCTTTGCTACGTAAGTTTGGTCAAAAACAAAGAGCCATAAAGGGAAAGGAGAGGAATACTGTGTATGAATTATAGACAGAGGGCAACAAAGGAAGACTTCAAGGAGCCAGAGAGACAGAAAACATAAAAGAAAACAACAATTTGCACTCACGAAAAGCGTGTTTGTCAACTTCATATGAGATTTATTTCAGACTGCCAGGAAGAATCTGGGCGGATGAAAAGTACGTTGCACAAGCAGCCACTACTGTAAAGCAAATGATCAAATCAAACCAAACAAATCAACATGCATAATGCATGCTAATCCATGGTCAGGTGGTGGAAAGAGGCAAACTAAAAACCTGTTTGCAATCTGTTAATGCAACTAACCCAGGTTTACAGAACCAAAAGGTGAGGTCTTTAGATTGCATTTTTGACAATTTATAACAAAACTGCCAAACGTTCATTTCAAGGAGTTGGAAAGGTTGTTAAATAATATTTAATTAAATAATGCTTTTTGCCTTACAAACGTTAAGTGTTTTACCTGTGTTCAGGCAAGTATTTCTTTAATTCCAAGGAACCGTTTCTCATGTGTGTGTGTGTGTGTGTGTGTGTGTGTGTGTGTGTGTGTGTGTGTGCGTGTGCGTGTGTGTGCGTGTGTGCGTGCGTGCGTGCGTGCGTGCGTGAGTGTGTGTGGAGGCCACAGGGCAACCTCAGAGAAACTCTACTAATTGCAACTATTGGGGTTTTACCTGAGGGTCTTCTCTGGCTAATATCATTAGCTAATCTGCTGTGTGTTGTCCCCCTTGCCCTCTCCATCAGAGCGCCCCCGCTCTAGTAGCACAACCAGCAGCATCCAACCCCCCGCTAAAATACCCCCACATATACCCCATCCCTTCTTCCCAGAGCCCAGTGCAGACTGCTGAGTCCGGGCTTGTGCTGCTGGAAGGGCCCTGCATCTGGGCTTCACTGACAAAGAAGATTAATACCTCAACTACACACGCATACACTCGCTCACCCACAGGCCTGGGCACACTCACACACATTTGCACCCATGCAGCTAGCTACCCTCATGGATCACTTTCAAATGAACACAAACACACACACACATATATTCCAACCTCAATCAAAACTAAAAAACAGAGGGAATTGGCATATCCCACTCTCCTGCCACCCATACTCCTTCATCTTGGCTCTGTTTCTCCAGGCTGTGGACCACTCCAAGTCTACCTCCCTATTTCCCCTTATTTCCCCCTCAACCAAACTTTAAATAGAATCTCCAGGCCACAGAAAAACAACTTTCTGCTGATGCGTCTACTCCTTCATCCTTCCCACCCATCCAACGGCCCCCCCCCCCCCCCCCCCCCCCCCCCCCCCCCCCCCCCCCCCCTCCTCCCACTCCCATCACACACCTACAGTTAAAGAGAGCTCGGCTGAACATGAGCCCTGAGCCCTGATGCAGACGTTACATCCGAGTGGGCTGCAGTGTGCTCCTCATGCCCCCTGTGGGGAAAAGTCCACAAGGCAAACATTCTACCACTAGTCTGTTTCATTTAAAAACAACGATATCCTATTCAAAGTAATAACACATCAGTGATGCACAGGAAAACACAGAGGAAGTTGTTTTCCGTATGACAGGGTGTATCAAAAAACCTGGCCCACCCAAAAAGTACCCTAAATTTAAAGATCCTCACATCCAGCTGATGATTTACACATTTCAAGGAAATGTAAATAAAAACTTAAATAGCCTTTTGAGATTGAGTAAAACACATAACAGAAGCTTGTGAGAAGAAAAAGACAAAAGGGTTCTTTCCAGATGTTCCAGATTTATACCTCACCTCTCTGTGGTCATGGTGGAAACTCCCCAGCATTCCCTTTGGGGGGGCTGCCAAATGTGTAGTTTGGCCCAAGAGAGAGGGGAGAGGGGTGTCAAAGGTGCTAGAGGTGTTGACATAACCCCTCTCTACTACACTGACCTGTCAAGGCCTGCATGACTCAAGCACCACACCTGTCACTGGAGGCCAGGAATGCTCGGCTATAGATGACTACGATGTGGACAAAACTGATTTCTTCAAAATCAGAAGAAGGGAGGGTGTAAAACAACAGGGGGAGAGAGAGAGAAAAATATTTGAAAACTATTTTCTCAAAGCATTATAAACACAGGAGCAAACATTACAGACAGGAACTACTCTGGCACTTCACAGTGAATGTGCCGCAATGTGCAGAGACACTTCTCTGTGTCGGATCATTGGCTGCTTTTCAAAAAGCAGAAAGGCAGAGCAACGGACAGATTGAGACAGAAAGACCAACCAGTCGAGTGGGGAATCGACATCTATTCAGAAATGGATAGGAAAGGACTCAAACGAAGAGGGTGACACTGCCGTCCTGATGACGGACTGCTGCTTCACACACTGCATCTCAGAGAGGTAAGTGGCATTACAATAAATAAGTCAAAACTGGTTGGCAAAGGAAGATATGCATTTTATAAGAGCAATGTGCTGGCCTTTACTAATGAATAAACCTAAATTTCGATGTAAAATATTTCAGAGTACAGGAATTTATATGAATGACATATTAATGCACGCACACACACACACGCACAAACACACACAAAACTGACGGTGCATATCCTAGCCTGGATTTGAGAAATCACAATAAATGTCACAGCATTGTTAGTGTTAAGATGTGATAAACTATTTTAACTTGTTTTGCATTTGCTCAAATGCAGAGCACAGAGCAAGATTGTTGTTCTGCATATTTCAGCATCACTTTTTTCATTTTATTTTCAATTAAAATGTTTCCAAAAAAACAAAGTCGTCACTTAAACATCGTAAGTAAATAAAAGTTATTCCTTGTTTAAAATTGAATCTTAAATCGGCATCTTAATTATTTGTCAATGAGGGATTTTTTATATTTTATCTCATTTTTTATGTTTATCTTTTTAATCTATATTTTATATGTTGTACTTCAATATCATTCAGTGTGACTCGTGCAGGAGTGTGAGTTTATACAGAAATAGCTGCAAAAGGGATCTGAACTGATTTAATAAAGCTTTATAGCTTCCATGAAAATATATCAAACCGTCTTTTAGTCCCCATGTGGGGGGACGGGACTATATTGGTAATAACGTTTAAACAAAAATAATAAAACATTTTAACCATGTAATTTTACCATGAGTCATATTTCAATATCAGAATATAAAGGAGAACATTTGTGAGCATTATAAAAATGAATAACTACAGTGGGAAGTGTCATGATCAAACTTGTAATGATGTTTGGGGTATATTGTAGGTGTATTCGTCCAGTCTCTCTGCCCTATCGGACCGGTATTCCATGTCCTTATAAATAATTCATTTTTTAATCTGATTTCCCAGAGCGATTCTCAGTGTGTTAGTCACATATTCAATAACGGAGCACAGTGAATAATCTGGCTGTGTTTTCGTGATTTTCTCCCCATGTTCTGTGGAGGGGTGGGGGTCTACTGGATTCTGAAAGTGACAGTGGAGGTTGAGAACAAGGAGGAGGAGGAAGAGGAGTCAGGTACATCATCACTCAACATCCCTGCAGGTTGACAATGAACAGATGCATGCATTTCTACTACACAGCCATGTTTAGGATTATTTACACTCTCATCTGAAGCCTGAACATCCACTGTCTCTCTCTCAGCCACTTACAATGATGTTTTGGTTAAAAAAGAAAAAAGATAGGCTGTATTGTTTGTTTACATGTTTGTCTTATGTATAGTACAACAAATCAGTGTAATTCTCTTCTCTATATTATTCATTGTTAAGGGTTTTCAAGTACAAAAAAAGAACAAAAACACATTTCATGAAATACGCCTAATAAGAATAAGAAACACACACAAAAGACATCTTATTTTCCAAAGTTATAAATTCTGGTTCTGGGATTGTTTCCAGTGATTCCTAACAAAACCAAAATATGGAAAACAAGGCAAATGATTTGCAGAAGAATAAAAATTTGTGGAAGAATTAGTGTTTAATAATATATCACAAATATTCCATGGCAAAAGAGCATGCTAAATATGTAGTCATTTTTTTCTTAAAAGTACCACAAAGTCTAAAGTGTGACACAAATACTCTGAGTGGTGGAAGGGGTGGCACTGCCTCACCATAACATAACATGCCACCATCTTCAGCCCCATGGTACCATGGGAGCTGTTTCTTCCAGCCACATTGTCTGGCCACAGACACACAAACATGCAACTGCAGTTCACCAAGACCTCACAAGACAGCAAGCACCAATTTCAATATGTTGCCATTTTGTACACATCTCTTTAAAAATATGTATTTAATTTACAATCATTCTTATATGTTTTTTTTCCAGCTCAAATGAGTCCCACAACAATAAAAGAGGTTGTACAGTGTAAATATAAATAAAACCGAATGCATCAAAGGCCACAAGGATGGAAAATTCCAGAACAAGGATCAGTGCATCTAAACAGCATGTGACAAACAGGAACATGAAAGTTGTGCTGCTGCGAGGACATTTAAATCACTGTCACAGGCTGCCAGATTTAATGTCTGTAACCTAAACTAGGAGTTAAGAAAAAAAAACTGCGAAACACGTGTGTGTGTGTGTGTGTGTGTGTGTGTGTGTGTGTGTGTGTGTGTGTGTGTGTGTATGCACGCATGCACACGCGCACATACCCTACATGTCTTCCGATTTCTGACATCACCTCAACATGTCTTCTTAAATAATATTCTTCAAAACATCCAATTAGTGCACCCACTGATGTCCACTCAGCAAGTTTGTTATACTTGATGACAGTAAGTAACCTAATATGAAGTAATGGACCCAACTCCTGAAAAACCCTTCATCTATTAACTCTTATCATGTAATACTTGGTAACCAAGAAACCTAACCTCTGACCGTAAACAGGCACAGAGTTAATGATAAAGAGGTCAGGATGTGCTGCAACTGTTAAAGGAAAAAAGGGGAGACCGACTCTTGGTTTCAAATTGCATTGCTTTTTAGACAGCAAGTGCAAAACGTTTTAACATCTGCATGCACACAAACATAAACCTGGGCCTCAACAGTTGGCTCGACAAACCTTGAGCACCCCCTAGTGTTGTTTTTCTATAGTCCACAGGACCAGTGTTCAACACAGTAAAATGTGTTTTTGACACACACACTTACACACACAACAAAATGCGGAGTGGTGGAAGCACGAAAACATCAGGAACATATAATCACGAGAATAAATACTCCCATCAAAAGAGAAAGCTGGATGGTTACATGTTTCCTCTATAAAGCACTGAGGCATGACTTCCAAACAACTGAAACATTCAGGAGTTAAGATCCAACTCTGCAACAAACAGATTTTCAATTTATTATAAACTCTGAGAGAAGGTCATGCTGCAACTACCCATAGGCCATTACTTAAATTTTTTTCCAAAGTCTAATCCTAGGAGATTTGGTTTGAATGATTTAATATGTACTTCGACACATTAATTTATTTTTTGGGCAAGAACATTTTATAAATCAGTAGGTTCCAGCACCCCAGGATAAGGCTGACCTGAGCTAGTTCTCTCAGGCCAGGGGGCAAACAACAGCTTTTAGACAGCAGAGTGTGACACTTGGTTTTACCCAGCACCCAAAGCAAAGTCTTGGTTAAAGCTTGATGTCGGTTTCTATCCAGACTCATGTAAATGTTTGTGATTAAAACGGGAGATATGAGAGCCGAGGCGTTTCTGCAATCTTGCACATCCTAATTTGGTACAGGGGGAGTTAACACACCTGCCAGTTTCCTGCTGACGAGGGTGATTTCTCAACTGTTGTTGTTTGTGCCGTCAGTTTAAGGAGAGGCAAAGACAGTGAGAAAGCGCGAGGAGTGCGGCTGGGAAAGATGGCGCAAACACACATGCACACAAAATGCACCATGCACGCACACAGATCCCTGGCTGCTGCCAATAACAGGCAATCCTAACATGTGAAAATGTTGACTGCTTGATGATTGATGGTAGTTATTTGTGGCTTTCTAACCCCCCCTTTCTTCGTCTTCCTACTCCTCTGCTCCGTCTCCTCTTTGTGCTGTTGCTCCCCTTCTCCCCCCTTCTCAGACAATGTGAAAATGATTAATAATGTGTAATGTTGTGTAAGCAGCATGCTGTCCATTATTCCTGACTTGTCTGACAGTCTCCAAAACCTGAACTTAGAGAACCCTTATACATGAAAGCGACAAACACAGACTTTTAGGTAATGTGCCAAACTTAGGACAGAAACAAAAGGACATAAATAAATTATATCAGGATACATGTAAATCCTATAATTATGCATTCAAATTTAGTGCCAACATACACATACATAAATCACATCTCTGTAAACATTACAGGCATTGAATATATTGCGCACAATAAGGCCCATACACACATTTTAGCCATAAGTTCTTTACTTTTTTGTAAGAGCCTCAATTTTTCAATACGTATATCTATATTTAGATGTTGGGACAGACATATAAATAAAGATGTGAATACTCAGACACATGAATAAGTGGCAGTGTAGTTCTGGGTGTCTGCTATTACTGCCACACTGCCAGCTCCCCATCCATCACTGTGCTAACACTGTGCATCTGAGAGTGAGTGCATGTGTGTGTGTGTCTGTGTCTGTGTGTGTGTGTGTGTAGGAAGAAGAGGAGGAGGATAAGGAGAGAGGAAGAGGAGAGGACATCAGAGGCCACAGTGCAAGTTCCCCATCCATCATTTCATGGGACCAAACTTCAGAAGCAAAGGAAAGGGAAAGGGTTTAGGCAGAGAAGAGATGTTTTCTCAGAATGATTCTTTACTTCCTTCCCCTTTTCCTCAAGTAATCAATGAAGCCTGCATTGTTTCTACAGCACAGCCAGGAATTCCTCTGTTTCTTTCACTCACCCTCCTTTGCCAGGAATCATCTTTTCTGCCTAACACTCCTCTATTCCTGCTTTGGCCAGGCTGCAGTCAGACAGGGGGAGGGATGGAAAAAAAATGAAGAGAGGGAGGGGGAGAGGGAGGGAGTGGGACAAGACAGGACAGGGCCTTTAGTCTAGAGATCATTACCTTTACATTATTAATGTATGGCCAGACCACAAAGGACATTCACAGAGAATGAGGAAGAGAGTGACTGCTTCTGTTTTCTACATTGAAACATATGGGGAAGATACATTTCTGAATTAAACTACGCACCATGCACCTTTTGTTGAGCAATGCAGCCACTAAACATGGCATTCAAATGCAAATTTTACTTAATCTTTTTATAGAATCTGGGGTTTTGCTTTTCTTTGGTCAATAAGTGCCTGATCGCCTAATTTTTTTTAGTTCAAGTTTGTGCTAATGAGACAACATACCTTGTTCTCCTTATCAAACAAAGCCATATTCTCCTTAATTTTGTCAAATGAGAGAAAAAACAAATGCCAGTTACTGGTGTCTTACATATTAGCATCAAAAATATTTAATTGTTATTAAATTCATTTGTCGATAACAAGATATTTTATTTGTGGCTCAAAAGATCATTTGTTTTAAATAACAAGGTTGGCACTGATTAAAACAAGCTGAAGGTAAAATTAAAATTAAACCACTTGAAAAATATGTGCGCATATCTGAATGTGTCTGCGGTGATGGGCACACGGCAGGTTTAGCAGAGGCTGAAGCTGAAAGCAGAATTAAAGTGTGGGCTGTGTGTTTCATTAAATGCTCAATATATCTTGTGTTTTCTGGATCATTTAAGCCCCATTACAGAACAGTGGCACCGCTTTAATTTCTAAAGTGCCTTTCAAAATGCATCACCTCAGGCAGTTATTCCTACTCTTACACAAGTGTGCATACACACATGTCGGCATGTACGCACACGCGTTAGGTCGTACGGTCTCTTGCACGTGCACTGATGCAAACATTTGTGCTAACATAAAACAAAAAGAAATGATACTCTTGCATTTAAAAACAGTTATCTTCTGTATTTTGCAACTACTTAAGTCCCTCTGTGTGTGTATTTGTTTAAGAAATGACAGCAGCCTTGCAGCAAATGAGGCTACTGTCTATTCTGTGGTGAGGCCCATATGACTTGCCTGTTTGGCCCAGGGATGAACCCCTGAAAAAAGAAGAGGCAAGGTCAGATTCTCTAATAAGTGTGTCCCTGCATACCCCTGCTGGCATTTATCCATAGTGTAAGGTGTTCAACCTTACACTATGGACCTTAAAAGTCCCAAGTGCTGTGCATTTGTGAATCTGACCATGAGTGCTTGCATGTGAAGATACATGAGAAAGCATGTGCTGAGCCAGCTGCTGATTGAAAAGAGGTGGAGGTAAGGTGTTCAGAGCAATTGATACATTGGAAATAGAGTGGGCTTCCTGTCCGGGTTTTGTGGCTAAGGTGCTAAATGGTTTAGGAAACCAGATACACTTGCACATCCTCTAAAGAGACAGGACGGAGTGAGAAGGTGGGGGAAACATGAGGGGTGAGAGGAAAAGAGTAAGATAAAGGTAGAGAAAGAAACCATCGCTCTCAGGGGAAGGCTGAATTTTATTTTCAACTTTGTTCCTTTGCTCTAACGTTCCTCTATAATTTAAGATCATTACATTGGCACAGGCAAGAGTGGTGGCAGTTTGAAATCAAAGGGGGGTTCATTTCTCAGAGAATGACTTTGTCGTTTCTTCTCTTTCGTCTCTCTAATGAGATGGAATGTGGCTAAATTAGCAGCTGAGAGGAAAAAGCTTCATTTACAAGACAATCAAATGATCCTTTACAAAACACACTCTATATGCATTAGATGTCGGCTTTGTGAATGTAGGATGGCCTCCTTATGCACTCAAATGGGGAGGAGGGAGTATTTGGATGTTGCGCGGTGGTGAAAAATGCCAAACTGAAATCATCCATCACAATGCAATAAAAAAGGCCTGCAGCGTTGTGAGTGGGTGAGAGGAGTGAGATGTTTGTATTGGCCCACTGGGTTTCCCCTCTGTGAAGGAGGGAATGTGTAAATGAACGTGTAAATGTTAAAAAATGTTCTTTTTATTAGACGAATTGCATCATTAAATCACATTATAAAAACAAAAAATGCACCATTAATTTCCTCCCCAAACAGCCGTAAGTACACGTCTCTCTGTCCCTGTGCCCATCTATGTGTACCCCCATGGGGCTGCAATTCCAAAGCTATTTCATGCCATTATACAGATCAATCAGGTTGGGGCGATCTATGAACACATGTCTGGGGCTGAATGAGCTAGAAGGCAAAAAAAACTACAACTTCCTAATTATGTGTAGGCTTGTCTTGTTTGTCTTCCTACCAGCCAGAGGTCTCATCAAACAGGTAGTGTCTCCTTTCCACTTTTTGCCCTTCCTCCTTCAGTACATGAAAGTTAGCATGAATAATAGATGAGGGGGGTGATGAGATCAATCAGAGGCTATCTGTCTGGGAGATAGGAGTGGACAGAGTAGGATGCAGATTTGCACTGGACTAGAGCAGCAGACCTGCTGTCGGAGATAGCAGCAAAAGAGGCTACAGTGCAAATATATTTACAGAGAACAGTATGAAGGATGAGGAACTGCCCGAGGCCCACAAACACACACAGAAACATCTCATCATAAGCCTGCATTCACAACCATCTCTGAATGCAATGACCCCCCTGTACCTCTGCGCCACACGTTCTCACATCTGTGACAATGCCACTGCAGCATGACAAATGCAAACAAAAGGTTCACCTATTCATCATTGCAGAGAGGAGGGTGGGGCTAATTATGAAACTGAAAATTATGGCTTTTGTTTTTTTGGTTTGTCCTCTAAGAGATTACGGTTCTACGGAGGTGTGATGAGGGGAAAAAAAACATAGCCTTGCAGGTTCTGTGTGAGAGGACACATGATGGCACCGGCACACACGCAAAACAAGCCCAAACACACAAATACAGCGTGTGTCCCTGCTTCCTATACCTCGTCTCTGCTTGCAGGCATGATTAATCCAGTGCAGAGTGGGAAGATTTTGACCCTAAACAGAAAAGTCCTGTTGAGGCTGCGCGAGGCACTGATTTATTTAGGTACCACCTCGTCCACATTAATTATCGCTGTGCAGGTGCAGGCCTAAATTTCTCTTCCCCCCAGCTGTAGCACAATGCTGTATTCGGCTCGAATACACACAAGAACAGATGCACATAAATAAATAAATAAATACGTAAATAAATAAATAAATACGTAAATAAATAAATAAATAAATAAATAAGCAAGCAAGCAAGCAAGCAAGCACATGTAGCCTGCCCCCATTGCCTTGCCTTTCTGTACTTAGATTGTCTGGGTGGCAAAGAGAACACTGGCCGTGACGGCAGTGAAAGATTGCGCATCCTGATTTAGCACAAACGCAAATAACAAACCCACGGCAAACACAAAAAGACGCAAGCAAACAGTCGTCCTGGAGTGTCCTCTCATGTTGCACAGGTTTCCTCGCTCCCAATCCTACTCTCTTCCTTCTCCTCTTCCTTTCCTCACAACACACCAGTAAATATTTTACTTAAGTAGCCATAATACAAATTACTATTCTCCACTGCACTTGAATTTTCATTTAAAAAGGTTTAAACAGGTTTTAGAGACCAAAAGTAAAGCCATTCCTGTGTGTGTATATATATATATATAAATAAGAGTAATCTATGCAGTGCAGTGGTATAGATGCTTTGAGGTACAGGTCCCCTACTCTGCTCCCCTCTTCAACTTCACTGACATTTATCTTTACACCGTCCTGTTTGATAATTTGGTTCTAAAGTCACTGTCCACACTGGGAGTTACACCTGTGTTTGTGTGCATAAATGTGTCTGTGTGTGAGTGTGTGTGGTACAGGCAGCAGCTCCACCACCGTGCTTCCACCAACAGAGCTAGTGGTGTGCGATGTGTCACTGAGAGCTCCACTCATTATGGCCTACATTAGCACCCCGCCTCGCCCTGATTAGTCCCCTGCTGAGCTCAAATCCACTGTGCAAGTGTGTTTTTGGGAATGTGGGTTTGTGTGTGTGAGAGAGAGAAGGAGAGGGAAACTGAGACAGAGGGCGTGAAAAAGCGAGACCTTCCTTTTCTTCAGAATGAACATTGTCTCTTCATCCCCGTGACAGCTTCCTCATTTCTTTAATACAAATGGCTGCCGGTGCTGGTCGGCATGCATCAGGAGCTTGGGAGTGGGCCCCATCACTGCTCCTCTGTCGCTGTCATTTATTACCCAGTTTGTTTGCACTCTTATCCACGGCCTTGCCCTGCCAGCCCATCCATCAAACATACAAAGACGTGCACACACAAATGCACACACACACACACACAGGCATCTGCCCACTAGCTGTCACCACCTTGCCTTCCTGGACACTAAAACACAGATACTTATATACATACTGCTTCACTTACCCCTACACCCACATATACTGCCCTAATAACACATACTTAACCACCATAGTTCAAATGGGTACATTCTCCCATGCTTCCTTTTCCTGTTACAATATTCCGTCACTGTCAACTCTTCTGCTGCTCTATTCCTTCTGTTCTCTCGTTTTAAGTCTGTAGATACCACCACCCCGAATTCCCAGAAGCATAAGTGTGTATAGACTGTGGCATTGATCAATAATAGTCAATATGCATAATAATATAGATTCATCAATAAGTGCTTTCACAGATCCCTGGTCACATCCCATGTTGGCCCACAGGGAGTAGGTGAAAACACTGGCATCGTATACCTCGTACAGAAGTATGTAAAACAAGCTTATAAACACTTGGATTTAAAATGTTATGACAAGCAGTGATGAAGAGGCCATCTGAAAAAGTCGGGTTTGAAGAAAATAAAAATCTATCTAACAACACAGTCTTTGACAGTAAAATCGTCAGGACTTTCTTTAAATGAGCTATGCATCCAATATAGACATTTTAAGATCACACAGGATGGATTTTTTTCATGGTCATACCAGTCGAAGAAGAAAGGAAAACCAGCTGGGAGTAGCCACTCTAACCCCCACCTCAGACATCAAAGATTCACAAGGCCTCAATGAAGTTAATATATTGACATTTTTCTGAATAAAGCATTTTCACCTGTGCTTTGTGTATTATAATTCATTATTATTCAAATGAACCCATTTCTCAGACCTAGAGAGGGATACACAGCAGAACATAAAATGAAAAAAGGATGGAGTGGCCATAAGACAAATCCACACTAACGTCAGTGTCACCTGATATTTCTGAAAAACACACAAAAAAGCTATATCTAATGCCAATGTCTACAGAAAGCACCCAAGAGTTACTGAAGACATTAGATGTGTTCAATGTCACCTGTATGGTGCATCTTTTCCAACAGACATATGATCACTACAGAATAGATTTTTTTTAAACCATCTCAAGGTCACATCACTGACCAAAGCCCACCATGTTCCTGTAAAATGCTACTTCACTAAAGGCCAATTTATCCATCAGAGGAAAGGGCCTGTTGGAGATAATCGATTCGGTTAATTATGTTTACAGGAAGACTCACTTACATTGGCACATTAGGTAGCAAATTGCAGAAGCGTGTTTAATGTTAATATGTTGAATGAAAAGTAAATTGTCCTTTCTTAAAGTGCCATAATATCCTTTTATAACCAAATTACACACTGTGGGATATTTCATTTAAAAATGCTAATCTGCTTCATAGTGCAATTATCATATTTACTGGCACTCAAAAAAAACAAACACTTTGTGGCCACACACACAACAAACACAGACTACCACAGAGCATGTTTGGGGGCCAGCTGCCAGCAAATGAAGGATCTCCCTCCCAATTCACTTGTTATTGTGCTGTCTGGGTGACAAGTATACCTATAGAGTGAGTATTTATTTCCTGAATGTTTTGTTCCGTTTTCCTGCAATGATGAATGTTTCTTTTATAAATCCATCGCTAGGCCTTTTAAACCATAAACAATATTTCTCCAGCCCAGATTCCTTGTGCAGCAGTCTTGGGGAACCTTGAGATTTCCAGGCTCTGATTTAATGGCTCGTAATTCTTGAAAGGCAATCCTTCTTCACCCTCTGACGCTCAGATACACTATTCTTCCGGCAGCCCACCACGCTCGGCCTCGGCTCCCCTCTGGATCCTTCAGGCCAGGCCAAACGCTAGTTAAAACTACTCTGCTGGAAACTGCACCATGCCCATTCTGCCACTGGCACTGGATAATCTGCTGTGAACTGACAGGAGAGAGCTTCCATTCCCCCCCCAGATGTAAGTAATGCTATTAAGGTTTTCAGGTCTGATCCTCATTGCGTCTTACTTTCTAGGTGCTTCTGATTACCAAAACATCATGGTGAGGATCTGGTTCATATTCTGGATAATGAATGATCAGATGATTGCGCGTCATTGATTCATGCTTTCCTGTTCCAGTTTTTCTTTCCTGTATATTCAGCATTACTAATATAGAGTCATACAACGAATGAACAAATATGAGCGATCATCATTCACACACTTGCATGCACCATGTCATTTCTGCAGAGCACCCAGAGGTTTACATCACCTGGAATGTGAAAACATCAGGAGCCATATTCAGAGTGTGAATACATTTTGGCAACATTAGATTGCTCTGCTGGGTTGCTGGACATTCAACAGCTAAAAAGCACCAAAAGGAATTTTGGATTCATGTCAGAGTGGGAGGATAAACTGCCTGATAATATCTTCAGACTCCACTGTAAGACCTAACAGGATTAATAGTCAGTTCTGACTCCCCCTCTGCATCAGTTTCGTGGCATTTTTCATTGATTTATTTGCTATTAGGTTGTTATCCATAAGAACATATCTTGTGCAATGCAAGAGATCGCGAGAAATAAAAACAATTTTCAAGATATTTTGTGTTATTCAATTTTTGCTGAGTACAGATTCAGAGGACCAAATGTTAATAAAAGTTACTTTCCTAAACTTTAACTTGCACCTTGGTTGAAGTCTTTCCATGTGGTGGCAAACAGAAGAGGTCTTTTTAGAATGGCCAATAAATGTGCCCCAGCAAGTCAACCGAGTATGAGAGAAACAACAGCAAGTTAAAAAAGCAATCATTAGGCTGCTATCTCTAATTGTGTTCCTTCCTCTCCTCATGTATAATCCCTAGTTCCTCACTTTGCCTTCATTAACAATGGATGAATTAATTAGAAACCTTCAAAGGATTTCTGCACAGTGAACCCAGGAGATAAAACACATCCTATTCCTCAGACCTGCTCCTTTCCTTCAATTTTCTTTGCCCTCCACCCCCCCCCCACTCCCGCTCTTAATTGTATTGTTTGCTTGTTGTGTCGATAGCAGGATTAATTTCACTATAGATCAGGATTATTGACCTTCTCGTCAATGTTATTTCATTTCTGTAAGGTGCTAATTATAGGGAACAGGGGAAAGCAAATTGTCCTCAGACCTGCTCCTTTCCTTCAATTTTCTTTGCCCTCCACCCCCCCACTCCCGCTCTTAATTGTATTGTTTGCTTGTTGTGTCGATAGCAGGATTAATTTCACTATAGATCAGGATTATTGACCTTCTCGTCAATGTTATTTCATTTCTGTAAGGTGCTAATTATAGGGAACAGGGGAAAGCAAATTGCACTGTAACTTGCCTCACTTGTTTTTCAATAAAACAGCAAGAAAACAACATTAATTCCCTTTTAGCTGCCCTTCCTGGTAAAGTAAATTCAAACAGTATCTCACTGTCCATCTGTGGCATCGAGGAGAAAGTCTGTAACCAACTGCTAAACTTTATTGGTGGGCTTAATATAAAAAAAGGTGTTGACTATTCTGACCTATTCCCCTCCACAAAATGTCATTCTTGTCACACTCACTACCCTTTACTTGGTTCTCTTACTTCATTTAAGAGAGGGGGAGGGCACAGTTCATAAGCAATTAACTGGTTGGATAAGTGATACACTCACATGCTAACAGACCTTAAAAACATTGTGTTATAAATTCTGGTAATTGAGTGGAGTGAGGTGAGCATTGGGCCACTGAGACTGCGTGGGCAGGGTCTTAAAGCAGTCGTGGGACAATCTGACAGTCGGCACATTTGGATCATTGTCTTAAACACAGGGCACTCCATTTGAAGAGAAGGGATGCATGTGCATGTACACTGCATAAAACGGACAATCAGCCAACCAATCAAAAAAACCTTTGGAGTGCAATTATTTGCCAGCGTTACCAGTTTTGTGATTGTATCTACTTTCAAAGGTCTATACAAGTACAGCGAGCCCTAAGACCCTCTTATCTAGCCTTTTCTCCCTCTCGCCACCCCTCCCTCTTCCCACAGTCCTCTAATGAACTGAAAGGTCACAGCACTAATAAAACTATTAGCAGAAATGAATCTCTCAGATGTGTTAATGCACTTTTAATTCCTGTTAGCAAATTTCATCCCCCAGCAGTTTGCTGCCCACTAATGAGAAATAAAACGCCCCGCTCTAGGGAAGGGGGATGGGGGAACGGGTCGATGCTCTGGCTACTCCACAGCCGATTCCATACGCACACGCACACACACGCACGCTCTCAAAAGTCATGTACACTAACATTGCACCTTACACGCACCCTGGATGTGCTGGATGTTATTCACGGACCGAGGCCTGTTTTCAGCCCTGTGATTTTGCAGGGTTAATTAAAGAGCACATCTCCATCTGTTCTCATTCAGCCTCAGCTCAGTCACTCGGCATCTCTCTCACACACACGCGCACGCACGCACAGAAAGAATCACACCTACGCGTCCTCCTCTAAAGCTCTTTGTCATCAATGGAGACTTGACAGTATGGTGTTCACAGCGACAGATAAACATGCGCTGACTTAAAGACATGATCTGGCCTCTCACCCAGCGTGTCTTGTGACCTGACTAATGAGGTACAGACGGGGCTTGACCCTAAAATGTCTAGAAGCCACCAGAGAATATAAGTCATGGCAGGCAACACGTTCAGCATGTTTGTGTAAGTGTGTCTGTCAGCCCACTGTCACATGTCACCCTTCAGGGTAGACAAGGTTCAAAAGTACTCAGGGCCAACTTTTTCCATTTACAAGGTGCATATGCTGACGGAAAAAAGGAAATTCCAGCAACTCAATCATTAGTAAATCATTTTTTTACCAGGACAACCCTAATACAGCGCATTATTTATTGGCTAACTGAATAATGCAATAAAATGACTCAAAAGTACAAATGATTATTCCTCTGTCAGTGTTTTTTGGGGGAGGGCAATAAACTAATCAGCGATGGTAATTACTACATTCAGCTTTTTTCATTCAGTTTCATTCAGTCAAGTGAAAGACTGTATGATAAATGATGACATTTGTCAAAAATAAATAAAAGTAGAAATTCTAAACAAATGGCTATACAGTGTAATATATTGTTTAAGTCTAAAACAAAAAAATATTAAAACAATAAATCAAGAAAGTAGTTGCAACAAATTTGGGAAAAATCTGTCCGTTTAGTTAGACGAGCTGACAATTTGAATAGTTGTTGTAACGTCCAGAGCCTGGCTCTGTTTTAGTTCGACAATTTGAACTTGCTTTGTCTTATTGAAAGCACTTAATGCACGTGTTTGATGACACAAGGTGCTGCCAGTCAACACTGCTACACAAATAAAAATGAAAATTCAATCGTCAAATGAACAGCTGTTCAGTCGTACAGTTGAAATCTTTATCCACATTCACAGTCTTCTGTGCTATGGCTACAGGGGGGCATATAAAAAAATCAAAGCAAAAAAAAGGAAAGAAAGGCCAAGAGGGGAGGGGTAGTTACATTCTATTACCAAACAAAGACTTTTAATCAATAAAGAGATAGAAGATATTTTAATCAAAGACATATTTCCTCGTTTCTCTAATGCCTCTGCCGCCACCGTGCACATGATCTTTAAATGCTGAAAAGGATGCATAATGCTCTCCCAGAGAGCCACTCATCCATATAAACACAAAACAGGAGCAGTCAGCAGAAATACACACCAGCCCAGCCCAGCACACAGACATTCTATAGACGCCAAATTACATTAGGATGGGCATATTAAGAGGAAATTGCATCCAGTAAACTAGAATATTATTTCTACACACAAATGCACTGCTTGCGCACACACAAGCACACAAACCATTTTTCAACATCATATTCCCTCGTCCGGCACTCTCCATTCAGTAACAGATCCATAAAAGTATTGTTTTTTGCATGTGCATGAACACACATGCACCAACCGTAAACACAAAGCATGGTGCTATTAGTGTGTGTGTAGGTTTGTCGGACACGCAGGCATCCGTTGGCCATGGCTAAAGCTTTCCAATGAGATTAGATGGGTAACCGGAGCCCTTCCAGGCCCAATGAACAAATCTGCTCTAACAAGTCCAGAGGTGGTGGGCAGGCTGGATCGGGTTCCCGGAGCTAATGGGTCAAATACCAACTGACACTTAATTGAGTGATAATGTCTGCACAAATGTGTGTGTGTGTGTGTGTGTGTGTGTGTGTGTGTGTGTGTGTGTGTGTGTGTGTGTGTGTGCGTGTGTGTGTGTGTGTGTGTGTGTACACACTATGGTGAGTGGCTTTAACAAATGTACATTGCTACATATGACATTTTTGGTTATATAGATATTGTAAACCACATAGGGGTGTGTGTATACAACACAACTCAGGGTGCATCAGAGTTTGCACGTCTGCCGAGCACCAGGGAGCAAACAGCAGCTCCAGTAATAGTGATTCATGTTTTCCGTCAGGCCCCCTGACAGGCTTGGTTCGATCCCCTGCTCAGTGCGCTATAGCGGCAGTAACAGCATCCAAGGCAGGTGCAGCGCAACGAACATCATCATAACTGCTGAGGGAGTGCTGGGCTGCTGACATATTGATCGAGCATCAGTTAGGAGATTTGATAGATTGACCTCAGACTCTTGCCTTCCTCCATTTACTGTTTAAAGTCAAATCAGGAAATCAGAGAAAACAATCAGGGTAGAGGATAAAGTGAGGATAAAGAGATACTGGGTACTGTAGAAAGTGTGATCAACGTTTCATTTCGGGCTGCAACTTGATGTACATTTTCCTTATTTGTCTTATTTTTATGACTGACTGATTAAACTGTTGAAAAAAATCAAAATCAAAATATCACAATTTCCACAATTTACAACAACTATATTCAACTTGCAAAATACACCTCAATTTATGAACAAAATTTTAATGCTGTAAATAATCAAATACTGTTGCGTCTATAATCACATCTCATGACAAGATTTAAATGATTTGCATAAAAAAAGCAGAGTGATAATATCCATTTGTTAACATCTTTTCCTCTCTGCCCGTACACCAATGGTCCTTACGGCCAGAAACTCAGAAACTCATCAGACCATCCGGCTAAGCCTAACCCCAAACCTCCTTTGGGCCCTTGAGGCTCAGGGGCCAGGAAGGACCAGAGAGGGCATGGGCTTACACTAACGATGGAGGAAACCGTGTCCAGTCGGCTGGAGTATGAGATGGAGCAGAAGACCCTGCACCATTGTTCTGCCAAAACAGTGACAACCAGTGATTTAGGACCGGGGCTGGCCAGGAGCACTAGGGGAGGGACAGAAGCGAGGAGGTCAGAGAGAGGCTCCACAGGCACCCTTCAACAATTCTACTCAAATCCCTCCATCCATGAGATGGCAGAATGAATCATGACTGACCCAGTGCAAGGCCTGGGCCTGGCCTCTCCCCACCATCCCCATCCCCTCCATCAAAACCCTTCTCTCCCTGGACAAACATGACAAATCTGGTGTTTATTTACTTTAAAAGACCTGGACAAGGAGCAGAGGGGGCAAATAAAAAAGCGTAAAATCAATACAGAGTTAGTAGCTCATGCCCTCCTGCTGCTCCTTCCTGTCTGTGCAGAAGAAAAGCCCAGTTTGGGTCTAATAAGAACCCCAGGTGGACAAAAGACACCAGGTGGTTTCAGCTTGCTGCACATAACTGAAGGGAAATGTGTACGGTAATAAAAAAAAAGACACAGAATGAAGCCAGTTCAAAATCCACTTTAAATATATTTTTTTCTTGTGTTTTATCAACATCTAGCCAATGACAACCAATTAAAGTCTTCCCAAGCACTGTTTATTTTTATTGACCACCATAATCGCTACTGTCTATGGATGAGTTATACACGCTGACCTTTGAAATACGACATAAAAACGAAAACACAACAGCCAAAGTCCAAGCTATGGGTGATGTATGTGCATGGTCCTAGACATGTGAGAGAAAATTGGTCTCCAAGTTAAAGTCCAGACAGCAGAGCATTGAATCTACAGAGGCTCAGCTCTTGCCACATGACAGGAAGAAAACAGATAAGGCTTCGTCTCTGGGGAGAGGGAGGGTGGCCATCAAGCTAACCCTCTAAAAAGAAATAACACCGGCGAGCTGTCAAGGTTTCTGTCATATCCTACATCACGTCAGCCGCCCATTCCATCCCATCGCTGGCAAACCATGCACGCTGCTGTGGCCAAGGATGAAAGTGCTGGAAAATGGGAGTCATTGTAAACCATTTTCTGCCCTAGAGCCCCCACCGCAACCACCACCATCCCCTCCATCTCCACCCCTCTTCTTCCTCACTCTTCTTGAAGACAAATGGGTCCAGAGCAATGACAGAGTGCCTGGTCCACAAATCACCAGCGGCCGGTCTGCTTGTCCACTGTTTCTTCCTAGCCCGCCACCTCCCCCCCACACGCAACCTCGCCCCTCCTCATCCCCAGCCCCTCCATTAGTCATGAGCACACGGGCAGCAGCCAGCAGCCGTAATTAGACAAGGACAAATCGCCAGGCATGGACACGGACAGGTCCGGCCGCTAAATAAGGCCCCGTTTCCATACCGACCGGTGGGCGGCAAGAAGGGCCAAGGAGAGGACTGAGGTGTGGGATATGGAAACAGGGAGGGGTCGGTACTGTCCAGTACAGCCTGCTATCTTCTTAGTCTGGCCTGGCCCAAGAACAAATTTATTATCCTTCACATCTATGAATCCACTTCTCACCCATAAAACACCAAGCTAAATTCCAATTCAGATACCCCCCTAGCCCCCTCAGCCAGAATCATTTTCTTCAGGTTCCAGACCAGTCTTACTTAACCTCCTTTCTTATATACTACTACGATTTATATACTACTTTCTTATATACTGCTGCTACATTATATAGTCAAAATTCTGAGATGTGCTTTACATGTAGCTGAGTTTGTAAGAAACTGGAATCACAAACAAAGATATTAATTTCGTGAATATTAAACTTTTTGCAAAACTTTTGTGCTGACACAAGAGGAAAATTTAAGACAGCAGTTTTCTATAGAGAATTTGAACGCAGCCATTCATCTTTCAGGACAAGGGCGAAACCGAAACCTCATACAACTCTCCATCACATTCCTGTCAATGCAACACCACTACGTCACTTGTTTTTGCGGTGGTCAAGCCAACTCTAAATAAATAAATTGAGTAAGGAAGGCAACACTGGAGCAATAAACAGCAATAAAGAGGTTTCAGTGTACATTAGGTGTAACATTAGAAGGATGGAATTAACAAAATTGAGAAACGCGTAGAATCAGATTACCTATGGACAAAGAAATCAGCAGTCAACAAAATATAAATTACAGCCATATGAGGGTAGAATCCACAGAGGAGTATCAGTAACAATTGCTTTGGCCAGGTCAGAGCGAAAACACACTCCCTGGACAGAAAGGGGTCGACAAGAAACTGACCGCCACACACACAAACACACTAACATACATACACACACACACACATACACACAGAAAAACCATGCTCCACCAGAGCAAATCTTATTGATCTGCCTCCTAATTTCCTAATTAGTTTTTATTGGATTTCATAATCGTCATCAGGACACATCAAAAGAAACTCAAAACCCCAGCAAGATTTTCTGCCCTCCTCAACATAATTTTTTTAAACTGTGAAAATGAAGCCATGTATTCAATTTCAAGTCCCCAGCTGTGAGAGCAACCTTTTTTCCCCCCTAACTATCAAAACTCCTTGGCCAGCAAACACTGCACAAACACACTTTCTCCCATGTGCAGTAACTGATGTTTAGCATTGCACATTTTCTGCATGATCTGCTGCTATTTGTCACATCTGCTCCCTCTTCAGTCTCACTTGTAGCACTTGTTCAACATACCACTGTATGGGAGGCTTGGAAAATACAAGGATAAAAGAAATCACAGTGACTTTTACCGATACTGATTGTAGACATTGGATGACTAGTGCTTCCTCTTGTATCTTGCCACTCTTCTGCGGCCCATGTAACCTCACTGCCCCCAACAAAACTCTGAACTATCCAGATTATTTAGTGAAACCCTCTGCTGTCCAGTGACACTGTCTCTGAACTCAACACAGGAAGCCTACCTCCAAATCCGGACTAGCTTGTCACTGATCATCATGCTGACAGATTGAGAGAATGGCAGCGTCCAGAAGTTTCCAAGAACTGCAGCTGCTGGCCAGTGGTTATCACATATTTTCATGTTTTTGTAGTGTTATGCATGTGATGTTGAAAGATATATTGATAACCGAAAGCAGACACGCTCTGGAGGGGGTTGAAAGACAAAGAACATCCACTGTCCTCATTTACACTAGGGTACAGTTAGCTTGCTCACATCTGTTTATAACAAACTAAACATACACCAAAACAATAGAGATTTTCAAATTACTTGAATCAGTGTCTCTTGTACCACAGGCCTCAACTTCTCTGTTAGCACCTCTGCCATCATAACTGTATCAGACTCCTAGTTGCACCATCTGGTGTGCAATAAATGAGGGGAGAGTAAAAGGGAAGAGGAGAGAACTGGCCTGTATGGACTGCTTATTTAAAGCCACTGCCCCAATGCTAAAACAGAAAGAACAAATACTAAGACCATCTTTCTGTGTGCCTTTCCACAATCATTAAATGCAGAGTGCCAGATGTTAAACAGCCACAAGAACTGATTCCAATGTTTTTTTTCCCTTTATGGCCCATTTTGAGAGAAAACCTCTGGCATAACGACATCAGCATGGCAGCTTTTAGATGAGAGCAAATGGTAAAGAAGGGAAAAAGTCACAGATGTCTCCGGATTCTTGTGTTTTATCGACAGCAGAGCACCAGAAAAAGTCAATGTCGAAAACCTGTAATTGTACACAAGTTCATAAGAAGGAAATACATGACTGAATTCATGTACCAGACTGAGCTAATTGAAATACATCTATAGCAAGTTGAAAAAAATGCGGAAGCTGCACATCTGTCTGTGTAAAATTAGAGTTTATAGGGCATATCGGAGCATAAGCCAAGTCATGAAGTCCAACAAATTCTCAGCAGATACAAGAATAAAACTGAACTGAGAAATGTTATTGCAGAAACATTTTTATCACTTAAAATAGCCTCAGTGTAAAACTCAAAGCATTCTGGCACAACAGTAACATTTCAGTTTTGCAGCCTGGCCTGCATATGAATTTTATTCTACATAATAGTTACATAAAAGTTATGTGTGTATGTATACGCATACAGGCTTACAAATGAGGGCACGCATGCGCGCGCACACACGCGCACGCACACACACACATGCACAAAAACAGCCCATTACCATTCCACCATAACCACTCATAATGAATGATTACATTTTCAAAACCTGGCAACTATATTACGAGAACCATAACACATAAAAGGACAATTTGCTTTAGGATCACAGCTATTATCTTAGATTTTTTTTTTAAAAATTGAATTTTCTATTGTCTACTCTGCAGAATTATTGAAGAGCATACTTTTGGTTGAATCTGTACGTATGGAGCTGGAAAAACTCTCAGGCTTCCCTCAACTCTGTTACTCTGTAATTTGACTCTACTCACTCTTCTACAAGTCTTTTTTGAATAGGCAAGTCCAACCTAAAGGGGCGCGACCCAAATGCAACTCTTGCTCACACCAAGTTGTGTGGGAGGGGGCACTGGGCAGCAGAACAAAGTTTAAATCCCAGTGAAGATGTTTTTGGCCTTGATCACCATGCACATCGATCCCAGGCTGATTCCCACTCAGATATGTCTTATTTTATTAGTGGCTTCGGCCTTCTGCCGCCCCATTCCACAGTGATCAATACCATCATGGGGATGGCCCATATTTTTCACACTTTTAGTGCCTTAACGCTGTTTAACCGTGTCACCTGATAAACGACAGGCCCTCCCCAAACACTGATTTCCTATTGATTTCTCCCTCATTCAGCCATCCCTCCCTTCGTCACTCTCCCATTGTTTTTATCTCCAGTTATCTCCTCCCGCCATACTTTTCCACACCTTCCCCCACCCAAAGTAGAGACAGACATTCTAGCCACATTCGAGACACCTAAAATAATGTAAGCCATGAACGCCCATTCTGATATGAGTTGGCTTCAGTCAAGCAAACCATCTTTTAACAAGGGTTACCGCAAACGTACCTTGTTACCTATTACTAACTGTTAGAGAGCCACAATGACAAACCGTAGGAGAACTATAATAATGGCCCACAGGCAAGCAGCATTGGAGACCTATGTATGTGCACACAAGCATCCTCAGAGCAGGATACAGTGACCACTGTGCAACAGATGCCATGACAACCTGCATGGAGACAGCTCCATCCATCATCAGCTGATGTCCTGATGATCGAAGCAGGGGTTGGACTGCGGAGGAGGATACACTGAGAGTTCTAGCAGGGCAACGTACAATCCAGGGCTTCTATTGGGCTATATGTGCTTAAATACACGTGGTATTTGTACAGTAGACTGTAAAATTAATGTGGAGTTCGTACACAAACAGAAAAACTGTGATGCCGACAAATGGCGACAAAAAAATATTTACATAAGGAAAAAATGTGCAGTAGACATTCGAAATAAAATAAACTGCATTTGAATACTGGATGTGATGTTCCACACTATGTCCCACTCCCTCTCTGACTGCACATTATTTATGCAAAATTAAACCTGCTCCAATTCCTGCTTAGTCTGGCTCATCCACTCAGTTACCTCTTTATTGATCTCTCATCTAAGGCACTTGTGTAAATCCAGTCTGGTCCATCCCGACTCACTGCCATTAATGCCATTAAATATGGGTTCCTTATCAAAAGATATCGTCAGGCTGCAGCAGTCCAGTTCATGATACCGTCTTTATTTTCTCATTCACAGGATAATACACATATCTTATCACTGTGGAACTCCTGTGTTTACTTTCAGTCCTGAGAAAAATCATCTATTGTAGTTCTGCATTGTTTATTCCTTTAACTTTTAGTGTTTGCTAAAAAAAATTTAAAACCGCTGCAAATTACTTTTTAATAAATGTTTTTAAAAAAAATTTTTTTTTCAAACATTAATGGTCCACTCTTGAAAACCTGCTGTCATTTTATGTCTGAATAAGTAAAACGGCACCACGAGCATCAGCTCAGGAACCCACTAACATGACTTGGCATCTTTTATTAGGTCTCTCACCCTTTAACAATGGGTTAAGTGTTAAATTGACATTTACAGCAGGGCCTGCCAAGTAACACTGGGTACAGAGCGCACTGAGAAACTGACCGTGAAGTAATAACAAGCGGGTGGTCAAGAGCAGAGATTTTCTATTAACACAAGGGGGGAAAAAGGGGATGAGGGCTATGAGAGGACCTGTTTCTTGAACAAAGCGGCCTCGCTTTAACAGCTACCCCACTACAGTGAACCCTCTGAAAAGTTATCACACTACAAGCATGGAGGAGCTTGAGCACCAGCTAGTGGTAGTGGAGTTTCACTGCCAAGGCGCCCCGCACCAAACACATTAATCATGACCAGGGGAGTGTAAAATTCAATCGGCTCCTTCCATCCATTTCATGTGAAGCAGACTGAAGGCCGGCCTTGTAGTGCCTGAGAAAGGAAGGATAAAAAAAGGGGAGAAAAAAGAAAGAGAAGCTCCCTACACTTCATCAGAACCCCTACTTCATAACAAATGGTGTGTCTCTCTGGCGGAGGAGTGCCATCAGAAACACGCGTTCTCTCTATCCATTTAATTCCGGCAGAGGAGGAAGGGTCAGGGAGGGAGCAGTGGGTGCGTGTTCTGCTCTCCGCTCGCCGCTTCCTCAGTCACACAGTAAACTACCTTTTAGGAATTGTTTCTCAATAAGAAATGATCAGTCCATTTATCTGCACCAGGCGGGCCTGTCTCCTCACCCAGACCTCCAATATTTTTCGTTTGACCTGATCAGGGCTATAAACTAGACCGAGACACTTTCAATTTGTCACCCGAGGAGGCCTCTGCGAGTCCCATGTTACTGATTGCATCCTCCCTCCCAAATGTAAAAATTCCTCCCATGCTTGAAATCTCTTTTTTTTCCTTTTCATGCATGCAGCTACTTGGAAATACAGAATTTTGTTCACACTATAGAAACTGTCCTGATAAATGATCACATCAAAACACCATGCACATGCTTAATGTAATCTTCTGTTAATGAATAAAGCATTATTCATTATGTTTTTGCAGTTGAAAACAAAACCTAATTCTCACAATACTGTGCTACTGTGCTCAGATCATTGGGAAAATTGAATTAATTCAATTAACTGAGCAGATTAATTTATAATGCAAACATTCTCTAGTTGCAGCCATAAAACAGGACAAAGCAGTCAAGACACTGATTAACAACCATGTGCCGCATAGATTCCAAAAATAGTATAAATCCATATGTTATGGAATGTAATCATGCCCATGGATGTTAATCTTATATGCTTGTCATTGAAACTTATTTTCAATGATCACTGTGTTAAAGCAGCATATCCTGTTATTATTGTCATTAACGTCAAAACCTATGTGCATGTCACTAAACTTTTGTTTAGGCGCAAGAGGTTAAAATCAATTAAAACAGTGTTTGTATCGCAATATGCTCCATTTTCTACAAGACAGCATTTGTCATATAACACATTTGTACAATAGACCAGTGTAGGAGGAACAAAGAGAAACTTAACATACACTCTGACCTTGAATAAGCAGTTCTTTAGTTTTGAATAAGCAAGTTTTCTCCCAAAAAGTGGGAGCTTGCACTTATTACTGGTTGTTCATTGAGGGGAGAAATATTAACTACAGTGTTTTCTTTCAAAACATGTTCAAACTTTGAACAGGGGGTAATTACAATCCACACATGACTTGTTTTCCCATCAAACCATTGAGAAACAGTTAAACATTCTTTGAATTGGGTAGAACATGTCAATGATTTTTTTGTGACATTGAAATATGGCACAGGACACAAAACCACATACACACAACCTGTTCCAACTGCAGCCTCGTCCGAGTCACATGCATGCGATTAATCACTAATACCTCCGGCTGTCACCTCGTGTGTATGTTATTTCACAACACTAATGGGCAACTGAGTGGAACTGAAAAACACATGTAGAAATTTAGCCTCTTGTCTTACTTGTTTTGCTGTCTTCGACTACAGGATGTAGGCCGGCGTTCTGTCAAATGACACGCATCGACGCTTCACTCACTGTTTCTCCAAAGATTTCCTAAAATTAACAAGAAAAACACGACACATAAAAAATAAGATACTATAACTAAATGAAATTGATGAAAGCATATTTCCTGCCTTAACAAACAATGATTCGGTGCCTGATATGATAATGTTAGTTCACATTGTTAACTGTTGTACTTGACATTCAGTCATGATTGACTAATGTGTGGTGTTGCCATTTTGCTTTGCCTCTTGATTGATTAAATTAATGTCTAATTACTTCACTTAATTAGATTGTAACAAAAAGCATTACTATTAACAGTAAGGAAAAAAACATTACTCAAGATTTAAGTACTATGGGTATTATGTTCTATTTATGATGCAGGGTTAGAATTGCTGTGTTGTTGTCTTCTTAAAGTTTTTAGCTTTGACAGATTTACTGAAAGGAGGCTCTGGCTCAGGTGACTTAAACAGTACGATTAACACAGGCCTACATACACGCTGAGGACAAATGTCTGTTAAAAACATACTGTATCACTTTATTTCCACCAAGCAGATACTTCTCCCACACCATGTGACTGCCACAAGCTTCCCTGTAAGATATTGCAACAACTGGAAATCAGCCACAGTCTTAACATCAAAATCATAATTAAGATTGTCATTTATAGACTATGGGCATGACATTCACTTTGATGGGGAACATAATTGATGAACAGGTCCCTGACTGATTTATTACTCCGGTTGCAATTATTTGTCAGCGTTTACAAGTAGAGCTGCATCAATTTGAAAATTAATCAATTGGTTTTATCAAAACAAGAATTTAACAAATGAATGTGTCAAGCAAAGCAAAAAAGAAACAATATGTGACCCAAATCCAGTTTAACAATGATTGCATTTTACAGTTTTACTGCTTTAATGGGAGCAACTGTAAGATTGGAGAGCAGGGACACACATGTTCACGTAACACCTATCTTTGAGGGCTTGTGGAAAAAGACCACACAGTGATAGTCCCTCTACTGCCCTCCAGTGGATCAGAGACCACTTCTAGTTTATCTGTTATTTTCATATATTTGAATTTCATGTAAAAAGTGGCATCCTTAACGTAAACATAAATGCTTTTCAAGATCTACTGATCCCATGCACATAAGTTATGCTTCAAGGCTGCCAACAATAAAATGTCTTGTAATATCTGTATATTTCATTCTGGGTGTAGGGTTAAAAAAATGTTATTTCAAGGTTTTTACTAAAAATGGTTGGACACAGTACTCCTGCAATAAATCCTACACGATAGTTATAATGTTCAGCTTAATCGAAACTGTTTAGGGAGACATGTTTAGGTTTGTTTGAAAGATGTGGTATAGTCACATTGCAAATCATACAGAGCCTATAAGTCTCACTTATATAAACATGGTGGTCAATATAAGAGACACAACTGATAATATATAGGCAACACAATTCAACAGCGCCACAAACAGCAGCATGAAAATTGACCATAAAATTGAAACAACATCTCTGTAATATAGTTTCACCTGCTAACTTTCATGGAGGTAGGATTTAATGCTGGCCTGTTTTTTATTAGACCACATTAGTCTTAACTCGGTGTACCTAATAAACTGGGAAACAGGAGTGTACATTTCAGGCACAGGTTGAGTTAATTATCCGGCCATGTTTGCTAACGGTTTGTTGAAAAACACTCGCCTTGTTTTTGGAGGAAAAAAACCAATGAGCTCCATCCTTGAATGAGAAGAAACTTTTATAAACACAACTTGTTGTCTCTCACTAGGCCACAACTTGATAAAATATCTTACAAGCGGGCGTGTTGACAGGTAGGGAGACATTACCTGACGTGCTGTCTTCCTCCACCTTTTTCGTCTTCCTCATTTTGTCATGGCGTAAGGATGTGCTCACCTGCTTCACACGCCCCTTACTGGAGTTCTTTAAAACTGCAGCATTATCTGGTCCAGGGATATTAGGATATTAATATAGATCAAAATTAATTTAATCTTATAATTAAATTATATTAAAATAAGATATTAATATCCTTATATCCTATCCTCATATTACTAGTATGCCATTTGTGCAGTATTAATTATAACTACTGCATGTTAACAGATCACTGTAGTTAGACCCATATGGTTACCATAACGGAAAAATCTTTTTTACAACCAGAATAAATACATCTGCAGTTACCATGATGAACACAGACAGTACAAAGGTCAGTCAGGCTAACTGATGAAAGCATTCTGGTTATTCTTTGTTTGTGGTACAACAGTGACACCAACTGTTTGAGACATGTTCTGCATAAGAAAGTATACTCATTTTCTCAGTGCATGACAATAAGGCTTTATTTTAGGATGTGAGGAGTAAACAGCAGGTGACAGCATTTATCTCAGGTGAGTGATCACAGGTCTACAGATTACTGCTTTGGCTGCACACTTATCAGCACAAATGAGAATAAACAAGTCATCTAGGAAACAATTGAATTTGCAGTGAGACTATGAGGTGAGTACAGAGTACAGTTTAACATGCAAACGGTACTTTTGGTACATTTGTATATCCATCTAACTTGAGTTGGTTCATCTATCTACTTGATGGTGTGTTGTTCTGTGGTTCGATTACAAGTTCACTGAATCTACACTTGTGACCTCAGGAGCAAGTTCTACAAAAGACCATGCAGGCATAAGTAAGATTAGGTGACAGTGACCTCACTGGTTTGAAAGTACATCTCAGCACAGTAAAATGACAAACCCTTATACTGCTCTCTTGACACTTTCAGGGCCAAATACCTCTGAAGACAAACAAACCTAAATGTACAACATAAGACAAAAGCAGAAACGTGGGGCACAAACACGCTATATGGAATGGAACTCACAGTCACTTTAAATGGCCATTTAACTCTACACCAGGTATAAGATGTTGGTAACAAGATTTTGGACAACAAATTCCAAAATGAGACATACCAAAAGAGGAAAGGCAGTTTCAATGTCCAAAGAGATGGCTGGAATCGGTTAAATGCTACTGTTTGTTTGAGGCTTTGGACTCTGAATGCACTTTGTTGTCACAGCTAGAAATGGCACTTAATTTTTAGTTTTGATTTCACAGCTTTTCGTTTATAATGCTTGGGTGTATTTGCACATTCCATCTGAAAATGAAATGTGAAATAGGCTACTAAAGAAAACTGGCACAGAGTGGTGACAAGGCCACTACATCTGAGACTGAAGTTAAGTGGCAACACAGACTGGAAACTGAGGATCCAAAATCAGTGCTCCCACAGGATTTTTATGAATAAAAACTGAAAGTTAACTAAAAATATAAAGAAATTTACATCCCTCTCTCCATGACAGAAAATATATACCGCTACATTCAGAAGGAAGTTGGAATTTTAAAATATCTAAATAGGAGTTGCAGTGAACAAAGTCAAAACAAGAGCAGAACAAGGGTATGAGAACAACAAATTAACCTCAAAAAATTAAATCTTTCAAACGGAAACATCCTCACAGTCCATTATCTTCCATTATTTATCATGCAACCAGAAAATAGTACAATATTTAAAAAATAATGACACCTAGAACAGGAACTCGACAGGCCTCCAGGAGTCGTTCCATTTGACTATGTACAAGTATGAATAACCCATATTACCATGATCGAATGTAAACAAGTCAGGCACAGCCTGGAATCACCAAACTTTTAACATCATTTACTCTCAAATATAAACTACACCTCTGCCAAAAAAGGAAAAAGAGGACAGACACTTACAGGTGGAGTAAGTCATATGTGTCGGTAATAAAAATATATCTACTTCATCCCACGCTAACAGGGTCACATAGTGTGGAGGGATTGTGCAGGTGGACATGAAAAATAAATATGTTACATTTCTTTATACAGTGAAATGTAGAGGGGCACAGTGGCTACTTGAGAGAGTTTCACCATTTTGTTCAGTGAGTTGTGACGTCTTGGTGTGGTGAAATGATGGTGAGATTTAGAGGACTCGAGATCTCTTGCTGGCCAGCGAACCATGCTGAAAGAGAAAAGAGGCAAGAAAGTGTAAATTCTATTTCTGAAATAGAATTAGTAAGAATAAACTAGCTGAAACCAAGTATTCGGATGTGACTATGGACCTTGAAAAATATAATCCATGAAACATCACTTAACATAGTAATATAACTGGCGCTTTAACTGTCATGAATAGTATTGAATATACAGGTCGTTCTCAACAACTGTAATAAAAATAAAAAGATAAAACTGCAGCAGTGGCTTTCTCTGGCCTACCTTAGCCTGCTTGTAAAAGTGCGGGGCCAACTCCACCAACCAGGACGACTCAACAGCAGTCACATCGCGCATGTAGTATTTTGATGTCTGCACCACCTCATTGAAGACAACCCTGGAGAGACCATGTAGACACTTCTAGTCAAGTTCTTAGAACATTTTGAAAACAGAAAAATCTAATTATCGACATACAATAAATTTACGTGAATAACAGGACCAAGAAGACACTACATTGGTATCACTGCAGCAGCAAGATAAGTAAGGATGTGTACTGACCATTTTGGAGGTTTCTCTCCAAAAAGCACAGAGTTTGGGTGGATGTGAAGCTCACGATCATCCCGTAAAGTCCTACAAAAGCAAAAAAAAAAAACCAACATGATGAGAGATTAGTTATTTGAACAAGATGGAGAACCAATTCCTTTGTTTGGAAAAGTGACATATCTACTTGAGGATTGACAACAGGCCAAGGAGTCTCACCTATAGGACCCAGAATGGTGAATGCGTGCTGCATTAGCGAAAAACCCAGATACAATGCACTTCAGGATCACATCAGGATCACCTGGGTAAAACAAACATTTTATATAATCGAAACAAATCCCTGAAATCAAGCTTCTCAGATTACCTAGTCAGAACACGACAGTGAGTTTACCTTCACTGGAAGTCCGTGGCACCTTAAACTTGTTCATGAGACGCCGGAGCTGCTCTCGCACAGTGACAGCCCGCACCAGACCCTTGTAATTAAGAAAATGTTCTTGACACCACTGGGAGCTTTTCTGGTGCTGCAGGAAAAGAGGGACACACAGCCTTGATTTGAGTCAAATTTAATCCCTGACTTTTACGGTTCATAGCAGCCCAAGCTTCTCTATGCCCGTGTCTGGCTGAGCGATGTACCTTAATGAACGCTTCATACACATTCAGCATGGTGAGGTGGTCTCCCTCTGCAACTGCAAATTTCCTGTGCTCTCGGGCCTGCAGGGTGAGAGGCAAAAACTTTGATAACTCTTATGTTGACAAAGCATTTCTGTCACCGTTCTTTTAAAAGCCTGGTTTTTACTTACGGCAGCTTTCTTCTGATTGGGTGGCACAACAAATATGTTCTGAATCTGCATCATCGCTGCTATGGTAACAACCTCTTTGGAGCAGCCAAAGTTTCCAGATTCTAGAAGCATTTTCGCAAACATGGGGCTGAGAGGAAACTCGGCCATCCTCACGCCCGTGGGATCAGTCAAACGGCCGTAATGGTCCAGACCTACCAACAGACATGCAAATGGTTACTATTTAGCATTTAATGCATGGTCAACATAACTTGTAAATGCTTGTCAACACACAATTTTGAACACTAATCCTGCAAAAGAGATGTCAATTTTTACTTTGCCATCGTGCTGATTACACTGTTTCTTACCTCCCAATGCGTAGAGCAATTCCAGAGCCTGAACCATGGTCTGAGCTGGAGGAGGCTGTTTAATAGTGATTAAAAGAAAGCATGTTACTATATATTACTATATTGATTCTATAACCAAAAAGGAGTGAAACTCTTCATGCACTTTTCGCAGAGGCGTGAGGACTCTTTCTAATTAACATGTAACGACGAATTGCTTTTCAGTGGGTGAATACAACACAGCCACCCTGTGGATGCAGAGTGAGCTACTCACAGATAGGAAACTGAACCGCAGTACGTTGTCGATTCCTAATGCTTTGAGCTGCAGGATGACAGGAGCCAAATTAGAGCGCTGCATCTCTGGTACAGTAGAGGCAGGCAGCTTCTCAAAGTCCTCCTCTGAGGAAAGGAACAGAGGCACAGAGATAAAGTCAAGGGGCAACGGAAAAGCAGAAAACAGGCAGAGCAAACAGTGCACATTCCCTTTAACAGACAGATATTCCACACTTCTTACCAATGTTCCTGAAAACTCACACTTACCTGTGTAAAGTCTAAAGCACTTTCCGGGTCGGTTTCGTCCGGCTCTGCCAGTCCTCTGACTGGCTGATGCTTTGGAGATGGGGGTGACCACCAGTGATTCAATGGCGGTGGATGGATTATAAGCTCGCAGCTTCACAAATGCACAGTCGATGACAAATACAATTCCGTTTATAGTGATGGATGTCTCAGCTATATTAGTAGCCACCACAACCTGGAAGAAAAACAACAGGAATGAGTCAGATGTTTTCTAAAGGTCCCAGACTCAGTGGCTACTGTCAAAACGTGTCTGCTGTGTTTGAGGCTTCTTCACATCATATAGTGTAATAATTTTTTTTATTTTTAATGCCTCAAGGAATTATTGGCCATACGGGCAAAACACATTAGATATCTCCTTGCTATACATGTGCAAAATGCAGGCAGCATTTACCTTACGGACCGAGTTGGGTGCCCTCTCAAAGACCTTCATCTGATCAGCATAAGGTAGACCAGAATACATGGGCAAAATTCTCAGGTGTTTCTTCATGCCATATCGAGACAGAGACCTTGCCTGGTCTTGCAGAAGGGACACCACTTTCTCCACCTCTTCCTATAGCAGAAAGGAAAATATACTGAACTACCTATATTGTAGTGATAAAGTAACAAACTGAATGTTGTTGTGTAGTGAAATTTAAGTTACTAAATAAAGGTTGAGTAGTATAATAGACGTGGCCACTAACCTGTCCAGTTAGAAAAGCCAGGACATCTCCATCATCCTCCGTCTCATGGATCTTCATCACCGTCTCTACTGTGGCCTTGACATAGTCTGGGACAGGACTGAGAACGAACAAAGAAGTTTCAAAATTAAAGGGCAATGTTCAAATGAAATAAACATTTCCTTAAATAACGGATTATGTGTATTGAGCACCTGACAGTGTAGAAGATGTCCACCGGAAAGGTGCGTCCCTCCACTGTCAGAATACCACATGTGTCCTTGTTAGGATCCTCAGACTCGTTCAGGTTGAAGAAGTCATGGAATTTCTTCAGAGGAAACAGTTGGTAAGAGAGCATTAATTCCTTTTTTTAACAAATTGCATAGGTAAAAGCATTTTAAAGAACCGTATACAGTAAATGTCTGATACAGCATTTCAGCTGACTTGTACTATGCTGGGCACAGTAGTGGCCTGATTGTGTCTTTCCTCAGTGGAATTTGATCTGACCTGAAATCAACTTGTGTCTTTCTTTGTTTCTGTTATTGCCTATTAAGCATATCTATTCATTTTAATGATGCAGTCACCTTGGCATCCAGAGTGGCAGAGGCCACAATCAGACGCAGATCTCGTCGTTTTTTCTGAATCTTTAAAAAAAGGACAGAAAACACAGAAAAAAAATTAAGTTGCCAATTTTGAACGTTATTGTAATGGCTAGTGAAGCGTGCATCAATGTTAAAGAGTACAACTAATTAAGTTTCAACTTCCAACAGAATCAGATGTTGTTACCTTTTTTAGCAGACCAATAGCTATGTCAGTATACAGGGTTCTCTCATGTGCTTCATCTAGCATCAACACACTGAGGAAGACACAACACAACAGAGAACAGATACCAAAAGTTAATTCAACACAGTCCTGAATTAAAAACAATTGTGCACAGCCAATATGAAAGGTACAACTAATGCTAAGTGAACTGCACTGAGCCTCTTCAGTTTAAGGGTTGTGGTAATGGGTCAGTGTCACACTATGGCAAATCAAAATTGACATGATTTTACTATACCTGTATTTTTTCAGAAGAGGATCAGCCATCATCTCCCGCACCAGCATGCCATCTGTAAGGAACTGATGATGCACACAATGACAGTTAAGAACCTAAAGGAACCAATCAAAGAAAATAACACACACACACACACATCAGGTGGGGAATACCTTGATCCTTGTGGAGTGAGGATCAGAGCAGTCATCGAATCGGATGGTGTAGCCCACCTCATGACCCAGCAGGGCTCCGCGCTCCTCTGCAACACGGTTTGCAACCTATCAGCAGAACAGAGGGAAAAAATATAGGAATGTGTCCTTGCAGTGAAAAGATATGAGTGCTAACAGGACATCGGGAGAAGCTCTTACAGAGATAGCGGCCACACGTCGCGGCTGAGTCACTCCGATCACCTTCCCCTCGGCTGCCCAGCCAGCCTCCAGGAGGTACTGAAGGGTCAGATGTAATAAGGTAAAACCAAATAAAAAGCAGAGGAGTACAGAGGATGAGACAGAGACAAGGTGATGCCGCAGAACAGCACGCTGTGCATAAATTAAACTTGAGTCGATGCGAGACAACCCCTGCATAAAAAAATGACTAAGAATCAGAACAAGGACATGTAAAAGCACAATGAGAATTCAGCCACGTGTAAAATCAGTCCACTGCACAGTGCTTATTTGGTTTCATAGCCCAATCGACCTCGCTAGGAAAGGGTATCTCACAGCAGACAAAATTATTGCATGTCACTAGTTTTAACCAGATATACATTTTTAATGGTGCCAGTTGGTTATAGATCAGTTGTGCTGACCTGAGGTATCTGTGTTGTCTTCCCGCATCCTGTCTCACCAACGATGACAACTGTCTGGTAGCTCTCCACCAAGTACAGGATGTTGTTTCTGTGCTGAATAGGAAACAATGAACACAGATTGAATCTAGTTTATCAACAGCCCAAAAGACAACAATAAAGATATATTCAGACATATATATCTATACATACATATATACACACACACACACACACACACACACACACACATATATATATACAGGTCATAGAGAGCGATGCGAAACCTTGAAAACAGGGAGTTTCTGTCGCTGCTTCTCTATGGAGAGGGCGGTGTGTGGGTTGAAGATGATGGGAGAGCCGGTGGTCTCTGTGTGGAGGTCCCGCTCCTCTGAGATCCCTGGAGCCTCAGACCCTGGGGCAGAGCAGATGGTCAACGAGAAGAAATTATGTTTTATTTAAATGTTAGCGGGATGAGAGATGGCGAGGTTAGCAACCAGGGTTTTACTGCAATACCGCCGCCATGACAGTATGAACCAGCGAGTCCATTCACTGGTGATTTTGTTAAAACATGTATGTTGTGACATTTGCAGCCGTGTAGCATATAGGTTTTATTCGGGCAGGTGACACTTTAATTCAGCAGCTAACGATACCTGACCACACACATCACGAAGCCACGTCTGTCAAACAGCCTGCGGACAAAGCTACGCTAACTCTTAGCTAGCCTGTCAGCCGCTGTGCTATAACAATAACAACTGCAAGAAACTTACGCCAAATGCATTCATTATGCATTTTTAGCGCACTTACCCGGCTTCCAAAATTTCATCGTGGAGAGGGGAGCCGCCATCTTGCCCTCTACGTCACATTTTTTTTGTTTTTTGCTTGGGCGGATGACGTCACTGTTTCTGGTTTGCGCTGAGAGTTTATGAGTGACGTCAGTTCGTTTGGAAAGGGTCGCGAGCTACAATTTCATTTCGACCAAGAGAAAAAATACAGCCAGATAAAAAATGTGGACATATCTAATTTGATCTTTTCATTTCGCCTTTTAAATAAATTATGAGCAGCATTTATCCCATATATGCCAGTAGTTTGTCTTTTTTTAACAAGCTGGATCATCACGTAGTTTTCTTTATCATTTTGAATATTTCCAACTGAGGGAAGTCCATACTTATAGTTAAAAGAGATGCTATTTGGAACATTACAATTAAAACAACACATTTAAATAATAAAGATAATAAGGGATCTGGAAGAAAACCCTCATTTCTGATTCTCCATTAGTTTCAACATTGTTTTTCCCCTTTTTGAAAAGTTGTTTTGGTCATTTCTTCCACACCCTTGTTGACTGTTAAGGACAGAGGATGTTTTTTGAATCAATGAATAGTGCCTTACATTTCATTTCAGTGAAAAAAACAGACAGAATCTCTTTGAAAATGAGGCCAAATAAAGCCCATGTTTAATGACTCCCAAAAGATTTGATCAGAAAATACAATCCTTTCAAACACCAGCTGTGTATCTAATATAACAGTATCATTACAATAACTTTGCAAGAAGAGTTTGAATAGTTCTTCGCTATAAAATACTGAGAAATATGTTACATCAAACAAGATATAACATAAGTACAAATAAATCTATGTAATACAAGGTGGGTTTGACAAAAAGGACAAGAGACAAGTTTAAATTAATTCCAAAATATTAGGTAGGCCTCTGATCTGGAAGCTACATGTGAGAAAATATTAAGTTTAAATTACTTCTACCTTCCATACTAATGCCATTACTAAATAGCATGTAGACTTCTGAACATTAAATCATGGCAGTGCACAGACCAGTTTTTTGCTTAAAGGAATCTGGATTTGCAGATAACATAGTTAACATGGTTATGACATTACAGTGCATTGATGCTACAAGCCAATACTGGCATTTAGATTGGCTATCAGCACGTAAGCGTATCTTAAAACCAGCATTTGTTTTGGTGTCAAAACTTGAACAAGTTTGATTTCAGCTGTGCTTAGTCAGGACTGTTCGCATTGAGTGTCACATAAGACCCTTCAGAAGAACTGGGGAATTGAAGCACAGAATCACCCAATATTTCTTGAAAAAAAGACAACTACACACTTGAAACCAGACACATACCCTGGCTGATAACCTTAACATTTACCTATAAGGTCATGCTACTTTTTGTTTTGTCAGAGCTCATTTAATTTTCAAAAAGGCAGGCATATATTCTAGAGGAAAATTCAATTGCAAAGCCACAGAAGTAAATACTTTGTGGTTGTTATGAACATCTAATATGGTGCATTAAATTCTTACAAGAAAGTTAACACTTCATACTCAAAGACTGATTGAACTGTAAAGAATATGTTGCAAAAATGTTTTAATGCACAGTTTCTGAAATTTAAGTGTCAACAAAACACTAAATTGGGTTGAAAATGACGAGGTTTCAGTTTCAAATTTTAAAGATTAGTGTTTATATCACTCCTCTATCATGGAAAAGGTCCTATAGTGAACTGACTAAGAGAATGTTTTCTCTACCTGTTTGACATCAAGATGGCGTTCCAGAATACATTGGACTGCCTCAAATCACAGCTGAACTTGTTTCTGTACCTTTACCATTTTGTCAGAGATGAGAATGAAGTGAGAATGGAGATAAAAAAAATGGGAAGTGCCTTAAAAAGGAACACTTAAATAAAGAGATGCACAGTATTTGAACATGGTCATCACTGTGGTCTTACAGTATCTTGTTATTCAAACCAGGATTCCCATGATCCACTGCACACTGAGAAGTCGTACTATATGTAGGAGTGTTGACACCCCTCAACTGATGGATTTCCTGTGTCTTGACAAACTGCTTCAAGAGAAATGTTCATGATAAGTGTCCTATGGATTCCTGTCAGTCAAAATGTAGAGCTGTGTAAAAGATTATCCACACCACCTAGTAAAAGAAAAAAAAGACAAGAGTTGACATTAATGATCGCATCACATGCAACACAACGGAGAGAGGTCAGCCAGCAATTAACATAGCAAATGAACAGTGAATACTGTGATGAAATTAAATTTACCAAATACAGTAGTACCAAAATTACTACACAATACAATCAGTTCCTAAAGCTGAAAAGAGATGGGTGTAATGTATATGACAAACAGTAGTTATTCTACTGTTTGTAGAATAAGAGGAGAGGGTTACACAAAAATCCTCAATGAATTGAACCTTAATTTGAAAAAGGGACTGTATGTTTTTAGAAATACTAATATCCCCACCAGAAACAGAGCAAAGGATGTCATGAAGCCTTCTTTGGTGAGCTCCCACGTTCCACCATACTCTTCTTCATCAATCTGCTGAAAGCTGCTGAAGTATACATAAAGGACGCCAGCGTTGATGATGCAGAATCTAACAGGGCAAACACAGAGATTCATCAATGTTATATTTAGGACAAACGGACACAAACAGGTTCAGTGTGAGACATGTGGTTCAGGCAAGCTGTCAATAATACTTACATGGCTATTCCCAGGAACCCTTTCAACGGTGCAACACCCCATATCACACCAAGGATTATTGCAATAATTTGTCTGAGCCAGTAAATCACGTCTAAAAACTCATCCTGTAAAACAGCAGAAACACTTAACAAACATCTTAATCTCTGATTTCATGCATTTTTTATAAACAGTCTATTTAAGCATATGAAAAGTATGTCAGATAAAACAGATAAAACAAGCCAATCAGATTAAATATTAGCATGGCAGCTAGCGCCTCACAGCCGCTTACAAAACACCGGACAGTAGATTAGGTGCCCCAGTAACGTTGGGGCGCTTGGGGCCAAATATAACAACATAACATCCGGAGTAAAAAAAAAGGGGTCAAATGGCTGACCTTCTCTTCCCAAACGGCATTACTGTTGAAGGCTTTGCTCCATGTGGACTGTTTTACACCCCCATTCAGCAGATGACTTTCTTCTTTCCGCTTTGTGCTGCTCGTCATTCTTTGCAGTTTGCTGAAGCCACAGACGCCGAAACGTTAGTATCCAAAGATGAAGAAACCTCGAGCTTGATTTACGTTTCTGGCGCTGATAAGAAGAAAATCAGGGTGAGATATTTGAAGGTATTAGAGGAAGGTACGCTCCGCTGATCTGACAGATTCCTGTCGCTAACCGTGTGAGGCCCTCTGCGCCTGCGCAATACCGTTTGACCCCGGCCACCGACAGCCAATCAGAGAGTGCGACGTTTATGCGCCGCTATCAATGAAAGACACTAAATAACCTACAGCGGCATCCAGCGGTGGAGATCTGTATTCATGTCAGGTTGACCACCTCCTGTATGTACAACAAACAGCTTCGTTCCCTCCCCACGCACGTAGAAACCAAACCAGCGGTTCAGAGCGTGAATAAATTGAGTAAATTGATTAATTTAGGGCAGTATTTATGATACTGATGCCAAAGAAAAATCAAACCAGCTTTTCACATATCAAGAGTTGTTGCCAATTAATTTCGGTTGTTAATTAATTTCTGTCCACTAAATATGTTTCCATTAAAAACATATTTCAACAGGGTGACAGGTATTACGTTTTAAAATCCATGCTACCACAGCACGGATCAAAGGGGTTTAATTTGGGATAGTGAGGTAATCAACTGTGTATTTAAAGTGTAAGGTAAATACAGTATGTGTAGTGTCAAACTGTATTGTTACTCTATGTTTTACTGGCAGGTTGAAAATGACAAACATGTTGTGGGAAAAAACTGTGTATTTAAAAGTGAAGCAAAATATCATTATGTGTCTTGTATATATCATATCATAGTGTCTTGGTTTCCCCTCAGAGTGTGACACACTGTTGCACTGTCATGTGATCTTGAATTGCAATGTTTAATGTGGCGTCAGAACACATAAAGTTGTTTCAGAGGTTGTAACAGTGTCTGTTTGGGAAGAGTTACGATATGTATAATGAACAATAATAATGTTAAATACTGGGTATTTTTTTACTTTAAAGTCATTTATTAAATAAAGCAACACTTCAGTTTCACTGTGCTCTTTGTCTTTCTCACACTGAAGCATTTGCAATAAGCAGGTTTATCAGGTTTTTATATTTTACTAATAAAACAAACCATGCTCAACAATATCATGTTTCATGGCATTATGCCCATCATTGTGAGCTTCCTATATGTGTCCAGCAGGGGGCCGTTTTCTTCATTAAGCTCCATCCACTCTTGTTTGTCACAGGAATTCACCACAATAGTTTTTTATTGAATGAATCTATTGCCTAATTAAGCAGTGATGTGGGCAATCACGTAAACTTAGATGACATATCATTCAGTTAATGAAATTCAACAGAATACGATGTAGGAATTGTTACATTTGATTTTTTTTTTTAGAATTTTTAATTTACTGTGAAACATTCAACAGAAAATTTAACATGAACTGACTTTTTCAGCTTTATCACACAACACAAGAAAATAATATTTAGAGATATTTTTCAGAGGTTAATGTAATGACTCTATGGATCTTTATGTTTAATGTGGTCTCATATGCTGTGGAATAGGTGCAGTTATAAACATCTCTTCTTCAAAGTAAGTATGAAAAACTTTTTTTTTCACTTTCTGACTCATACATGGAGCTGCGTGGGTCACGTCACCGGGTTACATTTGAATAATAAGCACAGATGAATGGAAAATCAATAACAATGTAACGTGTTTGTTTGCAGTTTACTGTTACAGTGGCCCCTGGAGAGGAAAGTTATATCTGAGAGACACTGAAGTGACATGAAAAATAAACCACATGTGCCCCTGTTGCGGCAACATGTGGGAGGGGCGTGTTTTATTCTAAGACGTTGCTTTCATTCTGAAGGTTCATGTTGTAGTCTTATTTTGAAAATTCACCCAAACCTCCACTATTTACTGTCAGTAGATAGTTCACATTGGCTCATTGTGAGACACCGCCTGGTAAATGATAGTGTAATGGTTCATAAACAGCACGTGCATAACGGTGTTGTATCATCACTTTGACTCTTTGGGGTTTAAACTTTTGACATGTGTCCGCACTGTCCCTTTAAGACCGGTCACCTGGGAGAGTGGGGGGACAGGTGTGAGCCGCTCGAACATCACAACGGCACCGGGATCGGTTTTGTGCCTTGGGACAACAACTCGACCCCCGGTGCTGATGATCCTGTCGGAGGCAGGACGGGATGTGTGACTCACTTCAGCTCGGTGGAGCTCGCGCTCTCACGCCAACTCCACCGTCAGTGACGTGTGCGTCACGTGTCCGCCTCTTCCCTCGGTACGTCCGTCGTGTTTTCCTCCCCTCCGCTGCCTGCCTGCCTTCACGCCGCGAGCCGCTCGGAATAAACAAGCGCCGATAAAGGGGGGTCGTAGCGGGGACCGGTCCGGCTCCAGTGTCACGGTTCCAAGCGGCCGATGGACAGAGGGGGCTTTCACCTATAAGTTCCCATCAGACCTCCCGTCAGTCTTCGGCGCCTCTCAGCCATTATTATTGTAAACTTTCCCTGTTCTTCGGACACCGACCTCCAGGTGAGTGTGTTTTACGCTACACAATAACCCAAGTGTTTCCCCTTTGCCAAACTTGTGTGTGCGTTATCGTGGAGCTGCGTTACCTCTGCGGGCTGCGCTGTGGCTCAGCAGCGCTGGCCAGCTGCATGTCGCCTGCTTAAAATGGCGACAGCCAGCGGGGGGAGAGAGGAGTTTTTTTTTATTATTATTATCTGGGCTGGGGGTTCGTCTTTATCCGCGCGCCCTGACTCGGTGCCGGTGTTTCGGACGCATTAAGCGAACGAGCCCATCAAGTTCGGGACTCGCTCCCTGTGAGTTGAGCGGAAGATGAGGACGCAGCGTTTAGGGGAAGGTTTGACGCCGCCGCGCGTTTGGAGGCGAGCTGAGCCACAAGCGCGTCGCGTACCGAGCGGTTTAGCTCACCAACAAACAGCCAGTAATGTTTACGTTTTTTTTTTTTAGTAGATGCTGTCGGTTTATTTGGACGTCATGAGTGAGATGTTCGCGTTAGCGACCGGCAGATTCTCCATCCAGTGCTATGAATGAAGAAGTTATGGCATTACTTTGACCCCAGTTAACATTAGAAACATTAAAAACATATATATATATATATATATATATATATATATAGATATATATATATATATATATATATATTCTATTAAAACCCTGCAAAGAATATACCGTGACTAAGTTTATTACTTTATTATTTTTGTTTCTGTCAAGATCATGATAATATAAGATATTAAATCCAGCTACACTTGTGTGTTTTTGTGCCGTGTTGACCAACACTCAGTTATGAGTTTGAAGGCTGTTGTCTTGGCTATTTATGTCAGCGTTGTCATATATATATATATACTGTATATATGTGTGTGTGAGAGGGAGAGAGAGAGAGTGACTGCAGGGATTAGAGCAAAGCTTTCCCACACTGCTAATTTGTCTGATGTCCATGTGAGTCCCAGACATAGACGTGCACTGTAATCTGGCTACTGATACATCACCTACAGTTTAGCTTTTACTCTCACACTGACAGTGTGTTTCTCAGTACGTTTGTTGATATTCACATAGTGAATGACATCATAATGAGTAAGAGTCAGTCTGGGATGTTCACAACAGCCGTTCACAACAGTATTATTATTAATAGTAGTATTTTGTGTCTTAGTAGTAGTAGTAGTATTAGTAGTATTATTTTACTATATGTGATTGTGTTGCTGTGGTGATGGCTGGAGCTCAATAGCTGCACATCTCATTGAATAGCCTCACCGACCCACCCCTCATCAACCCCCACCCCTCATTCTCCTCCCCTCCCTGTCCATCCCTCACTTTTAGCTCCATATTTAAAGGATTCACCATTGTAACACATTGTAAAATCAACAGCATTTTCAATTTTCTCTGAATTTTATTTGTGTCTGTCTCACAACATTTTGTTTCCCTGTCAAGCATCGTGATTGGTGATCAGCTGATGTCAGGGTGTAAAGTGAGCGGTCCTCTCTGTGCGTCAGTCCCTCAGTATTGACTCCTCACCAGTGACACTTGTGTCTCCACCATGTTGACCCACGTAATGACAGTGTGCTCCTTTGGAGGAGAGCGGGGTGATCCTCTCGCACGTCCAGAGTGTAGGTTTTGGGTCAGCAGCAGTCGCAGCCTCCTGCTCTGCTTGGCTGGTTAACAGCTTGTGATGTCAGCCATCTTAGGTTGGACAGCACAGTGCGTGGTGTTCCGCCATTTCTCTCTCCCTCCCCTCCCAGCAACCCAGTTTTAACACGTGCACTGGCAGTGGCCACAGCAATGCAGCCGTTTGCAACCCACACAGCAACCCGCTCGCTGACCTGAGAGCAGCGCTGATCTGGGACTCAGGAGCAGATGGAACGACAGTGTCCCTGATGTTTTCTTCTTGTCGGCCAATATTGTATATAACATTAAAACATAAGTGCAAAAGAAGTCCAGATGCACAAAGCAAACATGACATGTGGACATGTGAGCCGTGGCTGTCAGCGGAGGTATCAGCGAGTTAAACAGGAGGAGGTTAGGTGGAGCAATGACTGAGATGGGAATAAATTACTGGGAAGGTGTTTGAGCTTTGGGACACAACTCATCTAAGGATTTGTTTTTGAGGACAAAAAGTGCCATGTTTATGCTGTTAAAATTACTTGTAGGACGCGAAAGTATCGTCCTGGTGCAGCTGTCGTACTTATCTTACACCAGGGGACAGATGTGGTTCCCCAGTTACATTTGAAAGAGACGACATCTGCCAGGATTTCAGGCCTGTTAATGTATCCATGCCTGCATAGCCTACAGCGAATACAGGGGCCCTGCGTGGCTGCAGGCCATGACAGGCCAAACACAAGAGCCACAAAGAGCAGGGAGCAGTGGCCCAAGCTGACGTCTGGACAGTGACTTGTGCACCGAGTGAACAGGAAGAGACGGCGTCAGTCCTGGCCAATAGCATGCCTTGACGACGGCAACCACACCTAGCCAGGAGACATCAACACTGCATGAGGGAGGCACTGAAATAGGAGGAGGGTAGGGACTCTCCAAATACCACTCACAGGGGTGTGTGGAACAAACAAGCGCCGCTAGATCCAGTAACTGGATGGCGGCATAGGAGTGAGTGTGTGTGTGTGTGTGTGCGCGTGTGCGGGTAACATTGTGTATGCATGTTTACCCACATGCATGTGCTTTAGAGAAATGAGCTGGTGGGAGGGAGAGGGAGAGGGGTAGGAGGTGGTTGCCATGGGGACAGTAACACACCAGTGGCGCTGCCGACCTGTCTCCCTGGGCCAAACTTGCTTGGAGAAGGGGAGAACGGAGGGGGGGAGGGAGTGGAGCAGAGGGTATGGAGACGATTGGAAGAGGGAGGAGGAGTGAGGATGAAGAGGGAGGAAAAAAAAACGAGAACAAGAATTGGATCAAACAGGAAAGAGAAACATCTGTCGGTTCCATACAGACAAGGAAGTTACACCTGTATTCCTGCTGAGGTGATGGAATGAGCAGTTTAGCCTGCATGCAGCTACCTCGTGTGTGCGAGTATTGTTATTGGCTACTGTGCTGTGTGGATGTAGTTAAGGCCTAGGAGGATGAAAAGAGGTCATGCTGTGTTGAACCACTGACGAGGCGTAGATAATATAGGTTGTGAATCTGGCAGAAAAAAACAAACAAACATTGTCTTTGTGTGTCACTGGGAGATCTCTGACTCTCACACGCAGGGAAAAAATGGCAGCCTGACTACCTCAGTAAACAAGCCTCACACATAGGCATGCAGGCAGCCACCCCCACACACCACATACACACAAACGCGAGCACACGTGCACCCCCGTCCACCCCACCCCACTCCACCTCGCTGCTCTCCACTAGCTTTCTTACAGGAAACCCACACATGCAAATGCAGACACAAATAACAGGCACAGGCCCACCGTCGCCATACGGTCAGTCACCCACTGCTCCGCATTCACACTCGAGTTGTTGGCCGATCGGCTCGTACCAGTGAGTCAATAGGGCTCATCCGAGCCGGACATTGCTGAGGCATAAGCGGCCAGTAACGGCTCACAAACAACAGCTCAGCGTGTGCTGCTTCATTGTCACAGTCCTCACCTGTGTGAGGCCTGTGGCTGCTGGTTGCCTCCTTTGCTGTGGCTTCATCTTGATTTGCAGACACGCTCACACAGTTGTGGGTTTTTGGTTTCATACATGCTGTCAGTGTGTAATGCAAACGTTGTTGGCGTTGTAGCATGCTGACAGTCCCAATGGCCATGGATGTGCGCGAACAAGGGAATTTAACATTTTTGACAATATCTGTGATCACTTTTTATTAAGTGCCATTTGCTTATGGCACAGAAACATCCATGCACATAGACACTGACGCTGAGCTCCAGGTTATGTCCAGTGGCTGAAGAGCTCGGGTTGGAACATTCCAGGCTTTGCAGTGCAGCAAGGACGGAGGGAGGGAGGGACAGAGGGAGGAAGGGAGGGAGGGACGGAGGGAAGGACTGTGTGATTGTAGTTTGGAGCAAGAAGGGGGTGTTGAAGAGCGGGGGTTGGCAGGGTGAGACGGGATGGTGTCGGCTGGTTGGAGGAGGGTATCCGTGAGGAAAATTCCTCACTGAAACACCTCAGTGCTTCCTGCACGACAGTTCACACCCCTCCTTCGCTTACCTCCTCACCCCAAACCAGCTGCCCATCCCCCACCATCCTCTCCTGGTTGCTCTCTCTCCCTCTCTTTCCTCGCCTCGTCTCTCACTTGCCCACCCACACCCAACAGTACCACGTGATGGATGGCTGAGAATGCCCACCCATAAGGCTTTGTGCTGGTCATGTGACCAGCCAGCCTTGGCAAAGCAGTGCCCCCTGATGAAGAACTGAATGGCAGTGGAGCTGGAGGGGTGCACAACAGCCCCAGGCCAAGGGCAGCTACTCTCCCGGGGGGTGGGGGTGGGGGGTGCACAGGGGAACAAGGGCCAGTAGCAAACTTCGTTTGGCTGTTAACCCATCACACTCGGATCCAAACAGACTGGTCTGGCAGTGGTGTCAAATAAAAAGGGTTAATTAAGTATCTCATTACTATATTATTCATTTTTATGTTGATTTAAAACACACACACACCAAAAGTACATGAGTTATGTAGATTTATAGAAATTAAATTACTACTGTGTGTGTGTGTGTGCCGTTTGCACGACCGGTGTGTGATTGGGCATCTTTCCAGTGGTGAGAGGGTTAACTGGGCCCTGATGTACTCTGACCTTCCTGTGGCGAAGCGACGCTGTGTGTTCATGAGCAGAAGAGCCACTGAACAATTTCCGCTTAATCCACTGCATGAAGACACTGACTCGGAGTATCCGGCTCACCTGAGAGAAAGAGAGAGAGAGAGAGAGAGATGTACCACAGCAGTGCTGCGTGCGGGGAGGTTTCGCACAATCAGAAACTATTCCGAGACTTGCTCTGTTTGCACGTTGGAAGATGAGATTATTTTAGTAAGGTGTTGTTTACCAGCGAAGTTTTGTTTGTTAGAAGCAGAAGTAGGCGCTGTACATTAAGAGGGTTTTTCGGGGTTTTCTCTGTTGAACCTCTGCGAGCCTTTGAACTTTTTGTGAGCCTCTGCAGCTCTATGCATGAGGTGTCATGTCTATGCAGAGTGATTGGTAGAGTAAATGCCCTCGAGCTGGTACTGCATCACTACCTCTCTGTCAGAGGGAGGAAGAGGTGAATGGAGGGGAGGGGGGGGGGTCCTCCGCAGGAAACGTTGCCCTTTTTTGTATAGAAACGGGAGTTTGAGAGGTGACACTAACTTTTTTTTAAAAAGATTTACTGTATATTCACAAACAGGTCTGCGCAGTTCTGTCTCTGCCATCGTTGGCGAGAGTGGCAGCTCTCCGGGGAACATCTGTTAAACCACCCACTTGCACAATTGTCAAGTAGGCCCTATCTTGAGCACACACATAAGTGTGTATCTAAAAAAGAAATTAAAAAGAGCCCCTTTAAGCTACGGAGAAAGTGGATATTTTAAAAAAATGCTCTTTTCTTTCTTTCTGTGGGGGTGTGTCTGAAGGAGGGGAAGTGAGACAGAGTCACGTGGGGGAGGGGAAAGATCGGCGTAAGACAACTCTCCCAAAATGCCCTCATTGAAGAAGCAGACTGTTTGAATGTGCTTGTGAAAAAATATCCTGAGGAAGAGTTGATTTTTTTTATGTATTCACAAGCAACTCTACATTTGAAGGGCTCAAAGTAATTAATGTTATAATTTATATTTTTTTAAATATCCTTCTATGCATTATTTTCTGAGCTGAGAGGAAACCAGATTATACAGAGAGTGTAAGACATCCAGTCCAATTTTCTTCCTCTCCAATCTCTGCTCTTTCCTGCACTCGACACTCCACATGTGATGCTGATACAAGTGTATTATATGAAACTGACAAATGTTCTCCTCTTGTTTTTTTTCAATCACACATGCAGTGAGAGCTGCAGGTGGACCTATGGACAAGTCCCGCTGTCTGCCTTCGCCCACACCTAATCTATAGTCATCTGGAAACACCAGTCACACTCGCACGCCACTCACTGCTTCACCATCCATCCTCACCCTGCGGTCACCACCATGGCCAGCAAGAGGAAGTCTTCTGTTCCTTGTATGATACCCAGTAAGATCCTACTCCCTTCAGAGGACATTGAACAGGACTCTCCGGATCTTCTCCGTCGCTCTGGGATTTCTGCAGGGGGCAGAAACAGCCCACTCTACGCTGCAGAGTCTTCAAAATCAGAGGCAGTGGACACTGACAAAGAGTGTACTGGTACTTACACCTGTAAGCCTTGTAACTTTGAAACCCATGACCTTAATTTGTTCTTGGACCATGTGTATAGCGGGCACCCGGACTTCCGTGCCGACCCCAGCTTCTTTTGTGTGAGCTGTGGGGTTTCAGCGCCAAAGTTTGAGGGCCTGGCCTTGCACAACGCCAGGGTTCACCCCAGCACGTGGAACACCACGCTACAGCTGAGGAAGAGGGACAGGAGGGTTGTGGTGGAGCAGAATCTGGTAACCGGGATGGATCCTGTAAAGGACAGTGAAATTTCCATCACCAAAACGCCGATTATGAGGATGCTAAAAGGCAAATCGGAGCCTAAGCGGATAGTGGTGTCTCACCCGGCCTCCAATGAGTCTTCCTCAGACACCTACTCTGTCTCTTCCTCCAGAGACTTGGAGAGAAAAGAGACTGTTGCTGTGAATGTCACTCATGTTCCCACAATAGTTCACAATGGAACCACAAAGGTCACGCTGCCCTCAGCAATTCAAATAGTCAATGGCTCTGGAACATTGCCGTTGCTCAAGACCCCCATCACACAAGTACGTGCCACTTCTCTCTTTAACAATAGTGTATTTTGGTTTGTTTCAGATCACTGAATTTAATGCTTTTTGTCTTTTAAATCTGTCTGTTGCAGGTGGTGTCAGTGGTTCAGAACAGAAGCCTTCATCAGTCTGCATCAAGCACAGCCTCTTCAAATGTGTCCTCTACTTCCTCGTCCTCTTCTTCCAAAAACCTTCCCAAAGTAATTGTTTTCTTCAAATGTTATATTCCGCTGTTATGAATTTGAAACGAACTGACTGTCAAATAACATAAACATGTTTCCTCTTTTTTTTAAAAACTTTTTTTCCCTTGCAGGTGATGATTCCTTTGAGCAGCATCCCTACGTACAGTGCCTCCATGGATTCCTCTTCCTTCCTAAAGACCTCCTTCAGTAAGTTCCCGTACCCCACCAAGGCTGAGCTCTGCTACCTGACCGTGGTCACAAAGTTCCCCGAGGAGCAGATTAAGATCTGGTTCACAGCTCAAAGACTTAAACAAGGCATCAGCTGGTCTCCTGAGGAGATCGAGGAGGCCAGGAGAAAGATGTTCAACACCATCATCCAGACAGCAACCACTGGCACGCAGAACCAGACCCAGAGTCACCACAGCCCAGCTCAGCACACAATCACAGTCTTGCCTGCGTCACTGGGAGCCACTGGGATCCCTCACATTCTGCAGGGATCCCTCGTCAGCCAAGGAGGCGTGATCGTCACACAGCCGGTAATGGCTAATGGTATCCAAGTCAGCAGTGCTCCTGTGGCCCTCGCCGTCACACCTAAGCCCCAGGCGGCAGCCCGCCCCATGATGCAGGCCCGACCTGCTGCAGCCCTCGTGGCAGACAAAGGCATCAGCATGGTGGTGGGGACGGTGGGCAGCAGCAGCACTGGGAGCAACGTCATTAGCAGTAGTAGTAGTAGTAGGAGTGGGGGAGGGGGCAAGAGCCACATTGTTAGTAGCACTCAACCTAGTGTCATCAACCTTAGTCTTGGAAGCAGTAATCACAGTAATGGGAAGATGATTCGTGTCAATGAGAAACACAACGGTGCTAATGCAGACTGTAGGGACAAGAGCAGTAGTCATGTTACCATCCATGTAAATGATAACAACAAAGCCAACAACACCAGCATTTTGCAGAGTGACGAAAAAGTCACCACAGACAGCAAAGCCATTAACAGCGACAGCAAAATAGGCAGTGATGGACAGAGGAGCGGAGATACTGACAGTAGCAACAACAAAAGTAACGCAACCAACACAAGCACAGATGACGATGACTGCACCGCCACTGACCCTCTAACCATCAAAATGGACGATGCACATTCCCCTGCCTCCAAGTCATCCTCCCCCTCCCCTGCAGCGCCTCCCAGTGGTACCCCCGGCTCCCGCACACTTGTTAACGCATTCCTGGACCCCATCTTTTTCAAGGGCAAGAAGTCTCAAGTGCAGCTTAACACTCTAAAGGATAGTTTCCAGGCCTGCCAGTTTCCAGACCAGGAGGAGGTTGACAGGCTCATTTCCTTGACTGGGCTGACAGTACGAGAAGTCCGCAAGTGGTTCAGTGACCGGCGCTACCACTTTCGCAACCTCAAAGGCGCACGCACAGGCTTGGGCACACAGAATAATAAGTCTGGCACTGCTGCTGGAACAGGGAGTGGTTCAAGTATGCCAGGGAGTGGCACGGCTGGCAGTGCGAACCCTGTCGACTTGTCAGACAGTAGTAGTAGTAACTCTGGGGCAAAAACCCCACAGCATAGTGCTGCACCCCTGAGTCCAACTGCAACACAGACTCCCACCTCACCCACCACACCATCCCGCCGACTCCCCAGACCACCTTCTCCTGATTTCACAGCCATCCGCTACAAGGAGAGAGAACCCCACCAGGTAGGACCCTTGCTGTGTAATAAACCTGGGTATTAAGTGCTCAGCAGGTTATACTTGTTTAGCCGACGGTTAAATAAGAGATAAGCAACAAATTCTTACATTAGAGAAGCTGGTGTTTTTGTGTGTGTGTTTGCAGATTTACTTTTTTTGTTGAGCAGTTAAAAACTCAGTTAATTCTACTTCTGAAGTGTATTTACCATGTCTGTACCTGTATCATGTTTAGGTAAAGGCACTAGAGACCAGTTTTGAGCAGGACCCTGATCCATCGGGAGAGGAAGTGGACAGACTGCGGTCCGAGACCAAGATGACAAGAAGAGAGATCCACGGTTGGTTTGCCGAGAGGAGGAAGAGAGTAGCAGCTGAGAAGAAGAAGGAGGAGGCAGCTCGGGCGATGAGAGAGGAGGAGGAGATGGAGGTGGATGGGGAGGAACGACAAAGAGAGGACAGTTCTGGAGAGCTTAAAGTGAACCCCATTAAAATTAATCTGAAGATGCTGAAGGTGACGGAGACCAGTGGCAAAGCAGAGGCTGACGGGTTGGAGAGTTCTCTGTTGCCACATTTTAGCAGCACAACTTCATCCTCCAGCCTCACACCGTCTTCCACCCCTAAACTATCCCACTCTTCCACCACAACACCCAAACCATCCCACTCTCCCAAACCCACAGCAGTTCGGGGCAAGAAGACAGTGGAGCAGCTTCACCTGCTCAAACAGGTCTACGCCCGGACCCAATGGCCTAGTGCTATTCAGTATGATGAACTCATCTTAGCGACGGGACTGCCCAGACCTGAAGTAGTACGCTGGTTTGGAGACTGTCGTTATGTGCAGAAGAACGGGCAGCTGAAGTGGCTGGAGGAGTATCAGACGGCGGCTCTGGAGGAGGATCTGCAGACAGGGAACGCACAGATCCTACAGGCCCACATGGACCTCCACGGCCGGCTGCAGGAGACACAGGTACTGACAACAAGTAGCGTCTCCACATTTCCGAACGCAGTTTAATAACTGAACAGCTCAAGTCGGAGTGCCGAACACTGTTGTATGTTGAGGATGATGCAGTGGATGATGTTATATTGTACAGATATGCCTCATAAAATGCTTAATTAACTTTGCTATTGTGAGCTAACAGATTTTTCTTCCTATACAGTTGCAGGAACTTGCGCAGGCGAGTGGTTTAACAGCCGACTTGGTCCGACTCTGGTTTTCGACCCAGGCGACTTTGCCTCGGAAAGAACAAAGCGCTGCTGTTGCTGCAGCTTATGTGACGGCACCAGGACCAGTCATGGCGGCTGAGCCACGGACAACTCGAACGTCCTCTCTTCAGTCGCAGCCAGGAGGAGGAACGGAGGAGAAAACGGAGCGGTCCGTGTGTGGTGTCCCACCAGAAGCAGCAGAGGCCCACACTGACAAGACTGTGAATGCTGCTAAAGGTGGTCTCCGTGTATAATTAATGCTTTAACATGACACCTGCCGAAATGATGACCCTCCAAATTCACTAAACCACAGAGGAGCTTGTTTAAAAAAAAAAAAACAGTAACATTACTTTATCAAACAGATCATCCAACTATAAAAGTACAGACTATTCAATGTACAGAATAATAGACGATATTTAATTTCATGGAGTCACATCTCTTTCGTTTCTCTCATTAGCCTACCCCAGGGACAATACATATAGCAACTCTCTATTAAACTCCTCTAAATCACAGTTATCACAGTCACAACTAAGAGAATAATCCAATAACTGTGACTTGTTACTCAGTAATGACAAAAATCCTTTTTTGACATTTTTGCAAAAAAAAAAAAACTGTTACTAATCATTAATCAAACGGTTAAAGTATTTTGGCTCGTTAATATAACAGACCCATTTAAAGGAATTATTTTTTTTTTCTGGTTGCTAATAAACATGGATGAATTACCACCATAATGTAATTGTCTCTCCAACGACAGGCAGAGGCACAGTGATTGTAATTGTGCATAGTGAGGCATGCTGTGACAAGTATTAGTTTCAGACAGTAATGCACCACTGCTCTGTGTGTAAACAGGCTTCCTGCCAGTTGTTTTCTAGACGATATATTTTTAATTTCCTTTTATTTATTTTTTGTAATTGCTACAGGAACTGACTGAAGAGACCCTTTGTCTGAGGATGGAGTAACAACGCAGGTGGTCTTTGTGTTGGGAGTCTGGGTAAAACACAGCATATGTGGTTGTAACGGGATCACTGAATGGAAACGGACTTTGAAACCATCCCTCTCTCTCTCATTCACGCCCACACCCCTCGAGGGAGAAATGACCTCCCCCACTACGTGAGCTGGACGCTAAAGCCACCAGCCCCCCCTCCCCTGTTCATCCATCCACCCACCCACTCACTCTACCTCCTCCCACTCCTCCTCCACCCTCTCCAATATCCCATGCGCCATTTTACCTTCAGAAAGAGGTTTCAGTAGAAACTGGAACGCAGGTGTGTAGGTGGTGTTGGGACAGGGAGGGGTGAGGTGTTTTTCTGCCAGGGTCTGCTCTGCCTGCCTGCTGGAGAAAGGGAGAAAAGAAGAAAAACCTGAGTGGATGTGGAGGAAGGAGATGATGAACAAAAAAGAACACTGAAGTGTGGTCAAAGACTGTGACCTCGGCAGATGTCGATAGGGGGTGGGGGTTGTGTTCGGACAGTCAACCCCCTCAGACGAGGATGATGTGAGACACTGTTAAGTTTGTTAAAGGGGTACGAAACAAACCGCATAGCTCTTTGTTACAGGGTGCTTGCCAAGGCCTTAATATAAACGATATGAACCTTATTTTCCCACTGTCATTTTCATCATCTTTCCTGCATCGTGCTCACACATTGGCTCCATGCTCGCAGCTGAATGTGCAAACGAGGCTGTTTATAGCATCATAGCACTGATTTGGACATCTTTGATCTCATTTTTCATTTCTCGGTTGAATGGAACATTTGTTCTGTATGAGGATATGGTTTCATCCAAAGAGGGCAGGCATCCTTTTGTGTCTAAAACAAAAGGGCATGTCAAGAAGTCACGGATCACATGGTTTGTGTTGTAGCATCAAGTGCTTATTTACGTCACTGACGTGTGCGTATGCTTGTTTTTATGGAACTTTCTTAAATAAATTTGACTGTAAAAGAACTGTGAAATTTTACTAGAGTTCCATACTTAGCCTTGATGTATAATTTTTACAGATGGTATTTGCAGAATAAAAAAAATTATGTAATAAAATTTGTGGCTCCTCCTGTTATTGGACTGTGGGCTCTCAAGGTTCATCGCAAGTTTTTTAAGGAGAACATTGTGTTTGGATGTTTTTCAACATATGTCAGGGAAAAACTGCACTGAAAATAAATACCTGGACCAAAATACCAACGATCTGCAGTAATACAACCTCCCACAGTGATTAGTTTTTACACACAATGCAAGTTTAATGGTAACAGTCATGAAATTGAATGATTACATTCATTCAGCTGAATGGTTACAAACAATGAGAAAACTGGTTAAAGGTGAAAGAAAAGTTTTCCAAAATGAGTGTTTTTCTAGATAGGTCATGCAAATACCCAAATGTTGGGCAAAGTGGCCAAATGACCTTTTTTTGCTCTGGAATGTGTTGAAATAACAATGCAAGTGTCTTTTCTAAGTGTCTTATCTTATCTTCAATAGACTTTGTTTTATGTTTTACTTAAGTTCTGCAGTGTCTCTACACCGTGTACCAAGTTATTATGCAAGTGATATTTTTCTCAGATTTTCCTAAATGGTCAATGCAAATGACAGTCAGTATAATTTCCAAGTCATGACCCGTTAAGTATAAATCCAATTTTATCGAACAAACCTCCCGATGATAGCAGTACTTTTTTTATATAATAAAAAACTCAAAATGCACTGTTCCAAATTATGCACAAAAGAGTTTCAAAACATTTTATAGGTTGTAAAGAGCACCAAATGGTCATTTTTTGAATTTGTGGTGGTCACATTTACTAAAATCAAAAGCTATTTCCATCAAAAACATCTCAACAGCCCAAGTTACATGTTAACATAGGACCCCTTCTTTGATATCGCCTTCACAATTCTTGCATCCATTGAATTTGTGAGTTTTTGGACAGTTTCTGCTTGAATTTCTTTGCAGGATGTCAGAATAGCCTCCCAGAGCTGCTGTTTTGATGTGAACGGCATCCCACCCTCATAGATCTTTTGCCTGAGGATACTCCAAAGGTTCTCAATAGGGTTGAGGTCAGGGGAGGATGGTGGCCATACCATGAGTTTCTCTCCTTTTATGCCCATAGCAGCCAATGACATTCTTTGCAGCATGAGATGGTGCCTTGTCATGCATGAAGATGATTTTGCGACAGAAGGCACTGTTCTTCTTTTTGTACCATGGAAGAAAGTGATCAGTCAGAAAGTCTGTATACTTTGCCGAGGTCATTTTCACACCTTCAGGGACCAGAGGCTTGCAGTTGTGCATAAACCTACTATTCGGCCACCACTAACTACTGCTCACAAGCAGAAACGGCTGCGGTGGGCCCAAACATACATGAAGACTAATTTTTAAACAGTCTTGTTTACTGATGAATGCCGTGCAACCCTGGATGGTCCAGAGGGATGGAGTGGTGGATAGTAGTGGACGTCAGCAAGGAGGTGGCGGAGTCATGTTTTGGGTCGGAATCATAGGGAGAGAGCTGGTTGGTCCCCTTAGGGTCCCTGAAGGTGTGCAAATGACCTGGGCATTCGCACCATGGTACTAAAAGAAGAACCGTGCCTTCGGTCGCAAAATCATCTTCATGCATGACAATGCACCATCTCATGCTGCAAAGAATACTTCTGTGTCATTGGCTGCTATGGACAGAAAAGGAGAGAGACTCATGGTGTGGCCACCATCCTCCCCTGACCTCAACCTTACTGAGAACCTTTGGAGTATCCTCAAGCAAAAGATTTATGAGGGTGGGATGTTTTTGACTGAAATAGCTTTTGATTTTAGTAAATGTGACCATTTGCTGTTCTCTACAACCTATAAAATGTTTTGAAACTCTGTTGTGCATAAAAATTTGGAACAGTGAGTTTTTTATTATAAAAAAAAATGTACTGTTAGCATTGGGACGTTTATTCAATAAAATTGGATTTATACTTAACGGGTCACAACTTTGAAATTATACTGACTGTCATTTGCATTGACCATTTAGGAAAATCTGAGAAAAATATCACTTGCATAATAATTTGGAACACGGTGTATATGGAACTATAGATCCAGGGCGGACATAGGACGCGATCCCGCAATCCGCTAAAAGCGGTTAACTTAAGGAACCTGTAACATAACCACAAGTCGAGTCTTACGATAACTTTTGCTCAGAACTTCAAAACTTCAAGAATCTTTTTTTGTCACATGACACTGACAGCAAACAGCGGCAATGAAATGGGAGACGCAGCATTCTGCAGAAGCAGAATATAATCAGAATAGAATAGAACTAAATAAAATATATGTTTGTGCTCCAGTGTACAGAAACAGTATACTATATACACAATACAATATATACAATGCAATATACAATCACCCAGTCTATTGTTATATTGTGTTGAATCTGTGCATGTGTGTAAGGGGGGGGAGTTATGCGGGGGGGTGAATTGTTGAGAGTCTTTATGGCCGGAGGAAAGAAACTCCTCCTCAGCCTTTCAGTTCTTCCTCTACAGGAGCGAAGGCGCTTGCCAGACGGCAGCCACCTGAACAGTCCGTATCCAGGATGGTGAATGTCCATGATAATGTTCCTGGCCCTGCTCGTGCACCGCCTGCTATAGATGTTCCGCCCATGTCAGGTCCTCAGTGATGTGGACACCGAGGTACCTGTAGCTGCCGACTCTCTTCACAAGGGTCCCATAATTCCTGAGAGGAGAGTAATGGCTCCTCAGCCTCTCCCTCCTGACCATCTCCTTGGTTTTCTGAACATTCGGCTCTCTCCCCAGTGTCTCTGGCAATCAGGCCTATTACCACTGTGTCGTCCACAAACTTCACAGTGATGTTGGAGGGGTGAGTGACCAGGCTGTCAAGGGGGTAGAGGGAGTAGAGCAGAGGACTCAGGACGCACCCCTGTGGCGAGCTAAAGTTGAGGATGCGGGTGCTGGAGGTGCGGTTCCCAATCTTCACCACTTGAGGTCTGTCTGTCAAGAAGCTCATGACCCAGGAGCAGAGTGTGGAGTTGACCCCCAGGTCTCTGAGCTTTGACACCAGCTTGTGAGGAACCAAGGTGTTGATGCGACGTTAGAGGAGTGGAAAAGACGGGGAACCACCGTGCGTCATGAGCGTTTGGGTAGTGTGTGGTTTAGTCAAGGGGGGGACTGGTCTCTGGAATAAGCCTCAGTTCACCAGCAGATTTCATTGGCCCATAAACCTCTTGAAAATGTCAACGTAGAAAAACTATTAAACATGACAAACGCCTGTCTAAGGCTACGTCCAGAGTGGTTTGCATCACTACATCAGAATTAAAACGATTCTTGTCCAAACACATCGTTTCTACACCCGCAAGCAAAACCTTCCTCCTCTACACAGGAACAGGAAACCACCTGACTGAGAGCTGACTGCTCATTCATACGGGGCATGTGCAAGCCGGTATAAACAAGGAAGTGGACTGCCATGCCACATGACCGATATCACGCGATACGAGCCCAGCGAATCAGAGAGGCAAAGTAACTTACCTAGCCAGCATCAAGTACTTGCAACGTAAAACTTACGTCTGAACATGGTTAGTAGGAGCTAATGTTGTAAAGTTTGTTACCTGGCGCGAGCATATGCATGTATAAAAGGGCTAAATGTTTCAAAATTAACCATTGTTTTTTTAAAAACATTGTCCTACCTGCAAGCGACGTGCGAGACGTGCCCTGTCTCTTCGTCTTTTCAAAGCCATGTCCAAACACAGGTGTCAGCCAAACCTGAGATTGAGGCATAATGGAACAGCTCGCGGGGGGTGGGGGGCACCACGCGGAGACTGGAGACAGGGCCGCGCAGTATTCATCTTTTTCTTAAGCAAAAATCGAACGTTTGTATTGCTTATATTCATTAACATGCTTTACGCATTTTATGTCGTTATTATGATCTTTCACGAGCCTTTTTTTGTTTTTGCCCTTCGCGCAGTGCGTGATGCGCGTGGGCGGAGCGCGGGTAAAGTGATTTGGACCGACGAACCGACCGGACCATTTCCGGGCGAGTGAGGTACAGCCACGTCTAACCAGGAAATAATCCGCTGGACTCGTTGCTGAGAGCGGAGATTCCTGCTGTTTCCTCAATGCAAGACGACATGATTCACACACATACACACACACACGATTCATGTGCTGTGAATTGGACGAATGAGAACTTTTATGCACTTCTCATTTAACGTCCGTGCGTCGTTTGTTTGTTTTCTTGCTTTCTTCCACACAGTACTACTACTCGATAATGTAAAATTGCACATCGTCAAAATAACATATGTCGTGCACCTTTACTGTAAAGCAAAGAAAACAAGTCAAAATAGTATAAAGTAGTAAGTATTTTTATTATTTTACTTTCCAGGCTTGAATATGTTATGAAAGGCAAAACTAAACTGAATACTTCTCCTCTCCATGGTTTAGGCACATTACAGAAAGGTGACTGTACATGAGACTGTCAGTAAGTAATCAGACACGATTGGGAAGAAAATAAAGACACTTAAAGGGCCTGTACACCCAAACAGGTGCTCTTCTTGAGTTGACCTTGTTAGAGTCTGTTGCTCTGCCATGACAAATACAACATACCAAACAGATGAGTCACGCATGTGTCAAACATTGTCCATCCACTGCTCACACAATGTTGAGTTGAAGTCCAACCAGTAAAAATACCTGTGTGGGTGTACAATGGCTGTGCAGGTGCTTCCAGCCCAGCAGGGTATGTGGATGACGTGGCTTTAATGTGATGTGTGCAAAGATGGAGGCACATAACAGTAAGCAAACAGGTCAACAATGAGAGAAATGCACCGCTGGAGGGAAAGCTCTCCACAGAGTCCGCTCATAGACCATTGGAGGCAAAATACATGTAATATGGGCAAACTTTGGACTAAATATTGGCACAAAAATATGCCAAAAAGAATCAGTGAGACCACAAGCATTCACACCTGTCCCTGCATTTGCCTTCAATCATACCATATGGCTTATGTGTGTCTCAGTGTTCAAACACTGAGTGAGAATACTGAGTTGAAATCATACAGTCATCACATATGAACAAAGAAACACTGTTTCTAATACAAACCCGGAAAGATAACACCGTCGATTACATGGGCTCAATGAAGACCCCAGACCTCTACGCAGGGGCACTTTTGTTATCCATCATCCATCACAAAGTCTTTCAACTTCGATTTTTGCACATTCTTATCTTGAATTAATTCCTGGGCAGTGGCAAATCATCTCAATTTCATGGCAGTGAAACTTGAAAACCCCAACAGGCTTCAAGAAAGCCGCTTAGAGTAAAATTCACCAAATGGCAGAAGAAACATAAAGTTCCCCGTGATGCTGCAAAACAATTTTGTTTTACCACCACACACCTTCTCACCTTCTCGCTGTTTGAATTAAAACAAGCTGGTTGCATTAAAACACTTTCGCTTAGGTCATCAAACCAATTTTAAGAGACACTAAAAACAAAAAGGTACAGCAGCAGCTATTGGGAACAAATATACAATGAATTCAGGCCCTTTCACCTTTTTGCAAGAGCTAATATCAGTGAAAATGTGCACATTCAACCATTTAATCCTGTTAACACAGGTTAATATATGATTGTTCTATAATCTAAATCTCCAATTCCATAATTATAGCATTTGTACACAAATTAATTTAAAATGCCAAACAATGAAAATGTTTTAAAATTAGGTGAATGTTCCACAGATCGCTTCCTCTTTCCACGAACTGTTCACATTATCAAGCAGGTATCACGTCATTTTAGCCAAGAGCTTGATGAAGTATCCTCCCAACAGACACGACAGATACAACTGTGTTGCCACTAAAACAAGCGAGAAGACGACACAAGCCAAAGTGTGACCGAGACAACAAATCTAAAAGCTATGAACACAAATATCATTCAACACTCGGCAACAGCCTGTTGAGGGTCAAGTTTTACCTCTGGTCCTGATTTATAACACAGTGAGGTGTCGAAAAGAGATGATCACTGAGGAGTAAGACTGTGAGTGAAGGAGACAGGTGAATGAATGTGTCAAGACTGGCTTGCGAAGGCACCTGCAGCACATGAAAATGGAATGATGTGCAGTATTTTGGAATGTAAAATAGAAATGAAAAAACAAAACAAAACTTGGTATCTGCATGTGTGTTGCTGTGAACAGAGATAACTGATAAGATGCTGCCTCACCTCCCATTACTTCCAATAGCAACAGGTTACGACTTCTTCCTGATGCCTTAAAAATAAAAAATAACTATTAAATATCCCTCCAGGATTAGGGTGTTAGACTGGAGACTCATTCCTCCACGAAGCAAAGAGGAGAGAGACATTAAAAAATAGCCAGAGAGAGCCCTCATGTTTTACACATATACATAAAAAAAAATCACATTATGAATGTTTAAAGGTTTAAATAATTATAATAATTAAAAACATGGGTACAGGAGCTCTTTGAGAGCAGGTCAGCTGCTGCTGTTCTCTCACCAACAGCATAGCAGGAATAAATATTTATATTCATATACGCCAAATAGAGACGAGCAAAGGAACTTAACTGGGAAACAGTTTCAAACTGATACCTTTTAGAGCTCTCTCTTCTCCTTCTCTCAACCTCCTTACTAATCAGCTGTTGTGCGCAGCTGAAAACACAACAGAGGACAACCTGTGCCACAAATGACTTGTCCAGAGCTGAAACTTGGTTCAGCTTTGTTTTTGTTCTCCTGTGAATGTCAAGTTCTTCATTCTGTTCGCGGCCGTCAGCTTCCTCACAGGGCCCACATCCCCCTCCCTCTTACGTCCGAGTCCCTTCTCCTCCTCAGGCAAGTGCTGAGGAGGCTGGGCGGCGGGCCGGGGAAGGAGAGGGGTGGGTGTTTTAGAATGGAGGGAGTGCTGCCTGAAATGTAGGCCAAAGCGGTGGTGGGCGTTTCCATGGAAACAGTGTTCACAGCAGTCAGTGACATCATTGGTACGGGGAGAGGCGACTGGGTGAGGAGTGGGGCGAGGGGGTTGCAACAGAAATTCGTCCTGATTGGCTTGGACCTAGACTCGGTTCTCTCCGCCCACTCTGGTCCTTCGCATAATCCTGAGGTAAAAACAAAGACGGGAGAATGTCTAGAACCTTCTCCTGCTTCAAAACCCACTGTACATACCAGAGAGAGCACATCAAACCACTCACCCTCTGTTCTGAGCATCCAACAGTGTCTCCTGGGACACCCTGAAGTCCTCTAGAGGGGACTGATAGCGGGATTCAAACGAGCCCTCCCTCACTCTGTAAGCCATGGCCTGGGAAGGTGACTGGGGCAGAGCAGACATGCTGGAGGAAGTCGAAGACACCAAACTCAAATCCCCCAATCGTTCCCGCCCTGCCTGGGTGGATGCAGACATTGGCGTGGCTCCGACTCCAAGGAACGGGCTCAGGACCTCTCCATTTTCATCCTAAAATAGCCAGGAGAAGAGACATGATTCATGCACTCACGTGTATGATATGATAATAATTGTATGATAATTTATTGTCTCCTTATTCTCTGTTCTTCTCGATAGATGATAAGAAGAAATTGTTTGCTTTAAATAGAAAAATATTTTGTGCGTTTTTTTTATTTGTGCTTGCGGAGTTATTGATAGCGTGGATACGATGAAGCACATTTATGAGCGGCTCAGTAACAATCAGCAGCTCACCGTGCCTCTGGTGATATCCATGTGGACTAACAGAGAAGCCAACTCCAGATCCTCATTGTAGCTGTTTTTCAGAGGCACTGACCGATAACCTGGGGAGACAACAGACTTTCACTACAGCAAAGATTTGCAAAACAAAGAGCTTCTTTGAACGCCTCAGAAAGCACATTATCGTTGTTTGTACCTGTTTTGAGACCATGAATGGGGAATGTGGCCTGAGCCAAGAAATTTTGGTCGTTGAACATGTCAATCTCATAAACCACAAAGCGTAGAAAGGCAAATGCAGAGTTGCAGACTGCGAACTGGAATGGCTTCCGGGGCCATGTGGGATTCAGACCGTTATCAGCTGAAGAGGACAAAAAAAAAAGAAAATGACGCAAAGAGAGGGATGAGAAGTGTAAAAAGGATCCATCAATGCTTTTGTTACTGTAGTAACATATTTTTTTAAAACCAGTGATTGTACCAGTAGTTCTATCACATTCAATGACCTGATGAAAACTGTTGCGTTTCTTTACTACGTACATTTAACACATACGCCAATATTTTAGCAAAAAAAATTGCGGTTTTACAACACAGTGAGAAATGTTCATTAAAGGCTAGACCACCAAATTTATGCAGTGTTATAAAATGCAATAACTGGAGTACCAACCCTTTAGGAATTTGTTAACATGACAATACCATAACTGGAAAAGTCATACATGTTTTTACTTCATGATTTTATGAATATAGCAAAAATAGAAAAAATTGTATCGATATTATGAGTAATTGCACCATCACCACAGTGTTTTCCCTTTTTTGTTCCCACAAATTAGTTGCTTGTACAACTTCCAGTTTTTTTAGGACCAGACAGGAAGTTACATGAGTGTACTGTTTGGCAGTAAACAATGATTACTCATTCCTAACCCTCTAACCCTTTAGTGGTAGAAGATCCCATGGTTACAGTTAGAGCCTCTGTTACCTTCCGAGTCTGTTTTTTGCTTGGTACTGTCATACTCAGCTCCACACACTTCGATCTCGATGAGGGGACAAACTATACCACGTCCATGCTTTGGAAGGTGCCGGGCACCCAAAACCTTTAGAGACAAAGAAGAGAAATTACGTTATTACTTTTGATTTTTTTTCCACAACACTTAAATACATATGCACATGCTCACATTACTGTACCTCTATCTGTAGAGTGACTTGCTCAAGTCCACGTATTGTTTGCCTGTCAAACGGGTCAAAGATATCGTCCCTCATGATGGGTGGCTGGAGGACATAGCCGCTCCTTCCATTCAACATGAACAGGGCCTGATTCATCTGCATGGGCTTGTCTGAATGTTGAAAAGGAAAGAATATGAAATAAATAAATAGGAAGTATATGAAAGCAGCTGAGAGCTTGGGTTATGCTGTTTATCTGCTCGGACCAGAATGTAGATACACTACCTGCTGTCTGGAAGTTAAGTGCTACCAGCTGTGACCCGCAGAGCCACATTGGCAGAGGGTCATAGTTAGAGGAGTCTAGTCTCTGGCCTCTCGGGTAGATCCTGGACAGCTGTAGTCGATTGTACTGCAGGAACTTCTTTCCCTTGATCTTGTTGACGTACTTCTCTGCCTTGGTCTCTGGGAATGATGACATGTCCCGGAAACAGGCCCGTTCTGTGCCAATTTCTACAGGTAGGGACAAAGGACATAAGTGGCCTATCTGGTACTGGCACATGTGACTGCTGAATTATGTTGAAAAAAGTCACATTCATGCCACAGTGTGTATTAGACTTCATGTTTTCAGTTCAATTAGCGTGTGTAATCCTTACTATCTTCATCAAATGGCACGGGCCTACAGTAGATGACCAAGTCGGATAATTCAAGTGCAATCTTCTTCCTCCTCTCCATCATCTTCCCTTCTTCCAGCTGTGCAGAGAGAAAAATTTAAAAGCACCAGCAACAAAACTTTCTTCAGCCTTACCAACAAAAATAGATATCTATCCACTCATTCATTCATCCATTCACATCAATCTGCTTATTTGCTCAGGTCACAGTGGTACCAGGCTTATCTGGGTATTTCAGACATCCCTCTACCCTCTAACACTTTCCAGCACCTCCTTGAGGGTCCCAAGGTGTCCCAGGCCATATGGGATGTATCATGCGTAGTGTAGGGCGAGTGCAAGTCATGACTGCTCACCTGAACCCACAGAAAGGGTTTAGCACATTATAATTCCCCAGCATTTCTATAATGCAGTTACCTTGGCCTCTGAGGTCATGGTGACCTCCCGGATCTTGAACACCCATTCCTTGAGCTCCTCTTGGCTGCTGGCAGCAATGTCTAGCACAGGGCCGGTCCGCATGGAGGTATTCGGTATGAGGGAAAAGACGTGAGGTCTGCTGCCTTTCCCATCAGGACGCACAACTGAGGACACAATAAACGGTTCAGAAAAAGGTGTTCAAGTGTGAGATGATATTATTTTACTTAAGTAATGTGCAGAAAGACATTGTGGCCATCTGCAAATAATTCACCATCAGAAAACACAAATTAGCACCATTGTTGAGTACAAGATGACACCATAACCTAATGTCAGAAAATATTACAAAGAACTGCTGACATGTGGACCTCCAACAATTAACAGATTGTAGTTTCTATGAAAATTACTTAAATGGGTAATAAGACTTTCAGAGAAGTTGCACTTTTTTTATTTGACCGACTACCCAATGAACTGATCAATCACCCTTGACATACTTATGATTAGAAAATTCCGATATTATCGGCCCATATTAGCATTATAATGTAATATCAGAAATTATAGGTGTTGGTTTTTCCTTTTTTAATGACACAACTTTTACAAAACATACACATATTATATTACTATGTCAAACTCTTCAGCTACTTCTCTAACTCAAAATGTAAAAATATGAGAGATGTTATAAGTAGTAGTAGAGATATGTTTGTTTTGTTTACTTTTGTAAAAAGGGAGCCTCCATATATCCATATTGGTTGATATCGGTATTGGAGATTAATATTTGGAGTTATCGGATATCGGCAAAAAAGACAATCTCGAACTTCCCTTCTTATGATATAGCCTCTTATACAGCTACAAGAGCCCAATCTCAAGGTTCAGGACCATAATTTTCTCCATTTCTCTAAACAATGGCTTCGAGTGGTGCAATTAAGCCACTTTGAATGAAGCCTTGGAGCACAGTGTTGAATAGGATACAAATAGATCTTTACCATACCGCTAGATGGAGCCAAAAAGCCATCCACAGACAGAAACAGGATGAAGAATTAACTGAATAGCAAGGGCTCCAACTGTCTTTGACATTGTGTGCCAATACTAATGGGTAGTGTATCGAAAGGATTGGGGCATGTCAATAAAATTTCAGAGAGAAAAAGTAATAATAAATGAAAACAGAAAAATTAATAATAGATGAGACTGATGATGGATTAAAAACAAGAAATTAAAGAAAAAACTGGTGTCTGTGTCTTTTGGAATTACAAAGATGAGTTGGGAGATTATTTGTGAGCATATGATGGATAGGAAAGAGGGGATTGCCTGTGGCAAGGTGACTGCCAGCTCTGCAGGACTGCAGCCCGAGCAGAACAGGAAGTGGAGGGGCCACTCACCAATCTGACAGGAAGACACGTCCACACTTCCTCTCAGCAGATCTCCCAGTGGGCTATTCTCTGTTATCTCCTGCTTGACAGAGAGGAGGATTAGAATAGACATTATCCTTATTTTACAAGTTATAATCCACATAACATATGTATCACTGTGTTTGATGCTCACAGATCTGTCAGGCTCTGCCACTGATGGACTGATCTCCTCCACATAGTTAGCAGGAAACCACAGCTGCTTCTTTCCTCCACAGTCACCCTTCCACCTGAAAAATGTAAGGAGATAAAATGTGTTGACTGGAGAGGTGTGGAGGTTGGTAAATACTAATGACTCTGGGTCCTTAAAATTGTCTATTTGAATATATAAAAAATGTATTTTTATGCTGCACTTTCTTATCCCACACATGTATTGCTCATTTAATTTCTTTGACCTGGTTCCCCCCTCACTAAACAAATAAAATCTATGGTCCTGCAGCACTGCTCTAGGGAGACGGTCAACGGCATGATTAATTTTAACTTTATTATCATAACAATCTTAACATTTGAAAAGCTCGCTTCTTTCCCGGTATATTTCACAGACTCAAGTCACAGTGATAAGCCAAGTAGCATCACCTAAGAGGATTTATAATGAATATAAAAATAATGTATGTGACATACCTGTGGATAGGACAGAGTCTAAATGGATAATTACTTATGCCAGTGCGTCACTCACCATCCTCCTTCTTGTTTGTCCACATTAGAGATAATGGCATTTTTCGTGAAGGACAGCTCATCGTCTCTCTGGGCTTTATACTCATACATGGCTCTCACTGTGCACTGAAAAAAGGGGACAGAACATACTGACACACATTCACCGTGTCCACTGACATAGGTGCAAAGATGCAGAATTGAAAACATAACCAACCTTGAATGTTGGCATTTGGTTGGCCTCCACATAAAAACCTGGATTCCTGCCCTCGTACAATGACCCGTAGTCTGGCTCCTGTTGGGTAACAGATTGTGTTGACAGGTCTTTTGATTTCCAAACTACACAACAGTTAATTCTCTGTATTTTATTCTGACTGAATTATTTACTTTTATTTATTCATCTCCAGGAAATGTGCCTTAGGCTATACAATGTTACTTACAGCAGTGCCTATTTTCTCCAGTGTGTCCTCATTGATGGGGTAACGCAGCTTCATTTTGCGATACAGAGGGTGTTTCTCATAGTAACTGATGAGATCTACTAGGCTGTCAAACTCTGAGGTGCCCAGCACCACAGTCTGACCCTCCTGCTGCACACGGCAGTGTTTGATCTTCCCCTCAGCCCTGCAAAGAAACCACACACCTTACTGTAAATCACTCACTTGTTATTTAAAACAATATTAGTGAGGATAATCTAGACCATTCATCTTTCTTTTCCTGGTCCATCGAAAAGAAAACTGAACTAAATGACCTCAGATGCAAACAAATATGACTCGATGGGTCAAAAGAACCTAGTTACCTGAAGGAAATGGCAAACGAGTTGGGTTCTGCCCTCTTCCTGACAAGGAAAGCCCCGTCACGAGGAACCCTCATTAGCATGTTCTCAGCGTGGCTCCTGGACAGGTTTGCATGGTACCACCTTGTGCAGAGAACAAAAAAACGTTATACAGAAGATAATTTTAGACACACAAATTTTCCTGGCAGCAGCAACAGGTTCATTTTCAAAAAGTATATCACTGAGGATCAATTCTTTGTACTTCAAAATGTAACATCTGTTCCAATCTGCGTTGACTCACTCTTTACTTTCATGGGCATTAGTCTGAGGTACTGGCTCAGACAGCTTCATCTCAAACTCATTGCACCGCAGTGCCACCTGCTGGTAGTGGGTGATCAGGGCAAAGAGTGTGTCAAACACCAGGTTGTCAGTCAGGTAGAACTTCGGGCTGCCTGCCTCCTGACGAGAGTGGATACGACAGTGCTGCACTCGCCCTGAACGCCTGGTGCAGAGATAGTGAAATGGAAAGAAAGAAGAGATCATTATTGCACCATTTAACATTATGTCATTTCCATGTGGAAACTTGGTGAAAGCCATCATTCCCCATAGTGACCTTCAACATGCTACACTCAGACTATGTATATATGCCTGTTCATACATTGTGTGTGACTCACATACAAAGATTGATTAGCTTTGTCTTTGCAGAGCCTATGCATTAGCTGACAGAATGTGAAATGATAACAGTTCAGACCATGACAACAACCACATTCAAATACTGGTGGTAGAGATTGACGTCCATTGATCTGCAAGTGTGTCATTTGGCTGTTTGCATGAGATTAAACCTACAGATGACAGAATGAGTAAGGGAAATTCCCACTAACGTATACACCATTTCATATTAAAAAAGCATCGCACACAGTTACACTTGAAAAAAAAATGATAAACAATTCTTGTTTTAATTATACGCAGTACAGACAGGTTAAACAACTTTTCATATGCATTTTTAATGTTCATGCTACCATCCAGGTAAATGCAGTCAATGGCTATTATCACCATTAATTTTGTTTATCCACTTACTGCCAAACAGCTGTTGATGTCATTTGTTACGAATGCAAAACATTGTGCAACCTACCAGAATGACAGTGTGTAGTCTCCAACAAATGTCTCGCTCTCTCGGACCAGGAAGGAGCCATCAGGAGCTCCTGTCTCTAGGCAATACTCAGACAGCAGCCTCTCGGCTATCTGCCGCCCGTCCCGCCCTGCGCCCAGCTTCCCATGGAACCATTTCTCTGTAACATGCTGGTCCATACCATTAGACACCTTCGAGGTTGCAAGACAGAGGGAGATGCTATTTAGCTCATCACTGGAGAATAGATTCGAGAAGTATACACAAACCTAATAAAGTTACAAATACCCAAATAACCCAAAGTAACTTCTGGGTTAAGTTCAATGTCCAAACCTCACATCTCTCATATGCTGTATAATAACAACAGATCAGGCCTACTAACCTCTCTGTGCTCCTCCTCATCATCGTTTCCCTGGTTATTAGAAGTCTCCTCTGAGTAGTAGATTTTACTGCTGGTCAGGACAAAGAAATGAGGGTACCACTCCTGGGGAAGTGAGAGAGACTTTACTTAAATATTCAAAGGATCTATGTTTTACTGAAAAGAGATCATAGTAAGCAGACTTTTACAAACTTAAGACCAATAAATGCAGTTTTGTGTGTATTTAGGCCTGTTAATTTTCTTCAATTTTGTTTTTATCCTTCCTTTTGTGTGATAGAAATATAAAACAATACTGGACATAAAAACAATAATAAGCATAGCAGATTGACGTATGTGATCATGAATATGCAATTTAAGCATAATATTTTTCCTTAATCAACATTACTCCAATTACACCTATTTAACATGCTCACATGGTTAATGGGGTCTTCCAGGTACAAGATGCCATTTTTGATGGAGTTGCTGATATCATTCTCTGAGTAGGGAGTGGAGGTTGACACCTCCTCGTAGGCACTGCCTTCTGCAAGTTTCTTATGCTGCAGCAGTTATGGGGAAAAGAGGATGGATGGACAGAAGAAGAAGGGGGGAATACAATTGGAAACATTATTCTATTAGAAGACCGTCTATAACACGTCTACTTATATTTTCATACCTGTCGGAAAAAATCTGAACCAAAATCAAATAATGTCTCAGTGGCTCCTGACCTTGATGAGAATTTTCCTCTTGAGTTGGTTTGGTGAGGGCAGGCCATCTGCTGCAATGTCCACCGCCTTCGTCAGCAGCATGTCTCCAAACACCTTCTTAAAGTAAGTGGCCATATTCCTCTGTTGCACAATACTACAGTGGTCCTCAATAGACAGGATGATGGGGTAACTGGGGGACACAGATTTAAACTTAAGACTTAAGACAATGTCATAGAAATTCCTTTCTGGTAGAATTCCTTTCTCTTATGAGCATTTAGCCGTTATCTTGTTTTTTTTTAAACATGCTACATTTCAGCATGTGTGCAGCCTCCTCCTTGCATGTCATCAATAGTGACAGAAAAAGAGAAAAAGTGGATTGCAATCATTGTGACTCACTCAGATGTGACAAAGGCATGCTCTTTTATGGTGGTCAGGACATCACAAAACTTGATTTTTGTTGTCAGGGTGTGTCCATGGTAGATGACTGGCATTCCATCAGGACCATCCCAGCAGTCCACTGAAAATAAACAGACACAAATGCTTGCAGTGTCATTTTTGATACAATATTGCACAGAAAAAAAACATATGAATGAATACACACGCAGTTGTAATAACCCGTGACGTTCGTTTTTTTTGTTTTCTTTTCTTTTTTCTGAGACAAAGTGAAGCTCTTTATGTAGAAACCTGCTCTACAAGGGGTTCACTGTACGTTATCTACAGCTCTGTTACGCAACAGCAAATATCTGAGTGTGTGAGCCAGGGTGTGGCAGCTGCTTGAGAAGTTAAAATGAAAAGCTGGAGCGGTAAGAGAGTAATTATTAGGTTGAAAGTCAAATGGCGATGGTTTACTGTTAGTGTGGTAAAAACCAAGTGTGTGTGTGTGTTTACCCACATTCAATGCATCGACAGCCCATCCTCAGGCAGCGAGCATACGCCTCCAGGGACGACTCACTGGAAAACTGGTCTCCGGTCAGGTAGCTAAAAATAAGTAAGCACTGTCAGTGTGTGCATACAAAGACAAACATCTAACCAGTCTTTCAAAGGTTTATGCATCAGAGGCTGTACCGCAAACACGCATACTTCCTATGACGGTAGCCCAAACTCATTGATACTACTGAATCAAAAGGACTCATTCTTTTCTTTTGTTGACTGAAATAAACACTCCTTACTCTTTCAGCCAGTCGATTCAAGCATAAGCAAAACAACATGGTCATTTTTACTCCACTGTTCCAGTCCCTGCAGATCAAGTATTGTTTCACAACCTATACAGAAGGTTATCATTTGAACTGCCATTCACACACTTTTCAATAGGAGGAAAACAAAATTTTCCTGCAAAATACATGCCCGAATCTCACTCTGTGACATATTTGTTAAATAGTACTTTTATCTGATGTATGAAACGAGTTCAAAATCCATCCTTGATTAGAGGTTTCAACATAGGATGCCAGACTTCAGTGTTCCCAGGCTGTAATTACCATTGGTTGCACTACATGTAAACACAAATGTCCTCCATTGCACCATTCTTACGTGTTGTGCGAAGAGGAGATCCAGTAGTGGGACAAGGGGTCGTTCATATTCTCAGGACAGACTTGGTCCAGGGAGAAATCCAAAATGGTGTTTTCTTTAGAGAACAGGTACGTCAAGAACTATAGGAGAGGAGAGCCACAACAATGAGGCTGAATTCAAATGTTAGCAACTTTCCTGCAAATACAAACTTCAGTCATTCATTATTCAGGACGTAATGCAGACAGATTGCAAAGTGCAATGATTTCAGACTTTACAATAAGACAACCCTTAATTAATTCCAATCTGCAATAGCTAGGGTGATGAGAAAGGTAATAATTAAAAAATAGCAAGAGTTATGAGTTGTCTGAGTATGAAAAGTATGAATTTAGACATTTGGATTTAGCCCGAGCAAAAACAGAGGAGGTGGCAAATGCTGTCCTGTCCAAACACAAAAAACACAGTAGTTCAAGTAGCAGTATTTTGTCAAGCATTCCAGCCTATAATTCCTAATGTGTGAAATCTTTCATAGATTTCTTATAAACAATGCGCACACATATGGGGGTGATTGGCTGGAACGACCCATATGTGCATGCGCACTAAGCCCCACACCCAACCATCTTGTCCGTGACTGACTGGAACGTGGTTTGTTATTGTTTTGGTGAACAGCCTGTGGCCCTAGTATTTTCTGGGTGTTTACGACCCGTGTTGTCTCCTGAAACCAGGTTTTTTCATGCTGTATTCAGGGGGCAGGCAGCTAGCGGATCAGGGGGAGATGCCTACGATTTGAGACAAAAATGAAATTGCACTGAAACCATGCAGGATCACATAGTGCACCTTTAAGGTGTTAACCTCAGCATAACTAGAGCCTGCAAAGCCACTGTCTAAAAAAAAACAAAACCCCAGGCAGCGTGTACCAGCTTCATCAAACTGGCTCACACCAGATATCTCTTTTGTCAGTCATCTTCTTATGGTAACCACAAAAGGCATCCCTCACTTCCTTCAAACCTTTCCGTCCGTGTGGGAGGATGTGCTTTAGGTCCGAGATAATGGCTATCCATGGTAATTTCTGAGTGTCTTCTGCCCACACTAACATCACAGGGGGCTTCAGAAAACAATACTGGCAAAAACATGTTTAAATTTTCCATTGGTGACCACAGACTAAGAGCAAGAAAATAAGTGAGAAAAGAGGGGGAAGAAAGGTTAAGTGTGTACCTCATCTTGATGGAAATAAGGCTGCTCAACTTCTCTCAGAGGGTCTTTCAGATAGCTGAACATAAACTCGTGAACCTTGCTGTCTGTAGCCCACGTTTCCTAGATTCACATACAGACAGAATTATTGGAACGTGAAAATGAAACACATGTCTAATAAAGTTTTTGTTCAAAGGCCTACAGGTATTACCATTTGAGACTCGAGGAGGAAGCTCTTGAAATCCTCCAAAGTGATTTTTTGCTCTGGGTTGTCAATGAACCTGGGAGTGAAAGTAATGGTTCACTTTGGTAATCACACACCTGTGATGATTCTTGCATGTGCTTATTTTGGACCTACCTTTGTAGAAACGGGATGTCCATCTGAAAGATCAACAAGGAAAATTTCAGTTAATCACAGGGCTACAATATGGACAGTAGCACAGACATCCTGTAGGGGGCTGGGTGCCAAGTAATTGGGTGCACTGAGGTCATCCATTTAATCTGACCCAAGCGTGCCTGCCTCCTTGTGTGTGTGTGTCTGTGAGTGTGTGTCCTAATGGCCTCCATCAGAGGGGTTTGCTGGGTTTTTAACTGCTGCATATTGATCTCACAGCCATTTGAGAGCAGACAGATGGAGGGGTGGGTGCCTTGGCAGGCCATCAGATGGGAGCTGGGAGATGAAAATGCTGGGATAGGACTATTTCTGGATACATAAAATGACTGCACTTACGTTTTTCTGAGCATCAAACATTAGGCTGCGATAGAGATGGGCAAACTGACTGAAGGACACATCGCCATTCCTCAATTCTGAGTCCTATAAAACAGGTGGCGATACGAGAGGGGAAGCAAAATGACTATTATTGACACATCATAAATCTTCAGCCTCTGAAAACATCGCTTTGAAAGGAATGCGGGTAAAAAGATGTGAGTGAAACTGGGTCAGCGATAAGTGGGAGATGTTACCGGAAGTTTCTCTCGGAGGAACCTCATGTTTGGCACCCTGTAGTTGACCTGGCTCAGCATGTTCTTCAGATCCTTACAGGATATCCTAAACACACACACACACACACACACACTTTTGTTCAAACACGAACATGGACATGCACGTACAACAAGCACCTGAACTTCCACTGACTTGCACATGCAGACAAACAGAAATCCTGCATACACATGCCCACCACGTTATGCTCTGTCTCTGTCTTAACTTCTATTACACAGCCTGGAATTTGGCAAGAGAAGACATTACAAGCAAAGCGTAACAAAGGCTTGCTCTTTAGTTATGGATGTAACAGCCAAACATCTCTGTACATCTCCTCCATCCTCTGCAGTCTGTTTCCTGCTGCAGGAAGAGGTACTGGTCTGTGGCTGAGAGCTTAGTTCCTTCATAACACCTCAACAGAGCACTCTCAAAGACTCAAACAAGCCTGATTTCTACTTGCCCTCGATGTTACACCAGGGAAAGAATGCACAACTGGTGCAACAATCGAATTACATCTAATTACACCCATTCAGTGATCTGATTAACTCAGTTTTCATCTTTCATTCGAGCTGACTTACCTGTCTTCTCTGTTGCGATCAACAGCATAGAACTGCTTACGTAACCACCTAAAGACATAGATTTAAAGGCAAACAGAAAAAGGATGAATGTTAATAAGTATTAACATTAGGGTGTTCTCATAAATGATTTATGTATTTGTTTATCTAATCTAAGTATTATGTAAATGTATGTGTGGGGAAACTGATTATTGAGTAGTGGAGAAGGGGTAGGGTTCAATAAGCTTCCGCTTCATCCTGCTCCTTTTCGGACATGTTGGCTTGGTATTATTATTGTTGTTTTGACTATTGTTATTGCTGATTTGTTTTTTGTTTTACAGTCTACTTTCTTGTGTTACGTATATGTTCGAAATAAAGCATTCAAAGCAAAACAAAGCAAAGCAAAAAGCAAAGCATTTACATACCTCTCTATCTGAAGGGGTGTCGGTGACTTGAGTGTGTCAGCAACAAGCCAGTTTAAGCCCTTTACCCACATGGTCATCTCCTCATCTGACGTTGCTGTGGAAAAAAGCACCATAGTTAACTTCTGAAAAGGGTTATAAGTGTGAAATTTTATTTTTAAACGGAGTTGTGGCATTACCCAAAACAAAGATCTAAACACAGGAAGAGTTCAGATATTGTACAGACAACAGCTTGTTTTTCGTACAGTTACACAAGATATATTTATTCTTAAAACACACATTTTCAAAAACAACAATTCAGCATTAATAGTTGATTAATGGAGGTTTTGTAGGTACAGACCTGCCAGGCTGAGCGATTTAAGGCGAAATTCTGTGCCATAAAGGATGACAAAGCAGTGAGCTTGGTCCAGCCGTGCTGCAGAGTCCTCCATATAGCGCTCAAAGTCCCGTGACTTCTGTCCGGGACGGATCTCCTTGATCTCTCGAATGTCAACTGAAAGAAAGACACACCTATAAGTTAGCAAAGTACAGAACACCTCAATATTAGCAGGATAATTGGGAGATTTAAGTCCTTTGACTAACTAAAACAATGCAAACTTTGACATGAACCACATAGGGGGAGATTTCTGAAATAGATATTAAGTCAACAGGGGTAGGTGGATATGAATTCCAGGAAGATGATAGAGCTACCATCACCCACTTAAGCTCCAGCTCCCATTTCACCACTGAAATCAACTAAAACCACAGGTTATTTAATCTGCAAAGAACCACATAGTTTATGATGGGAGTAGTCTTATCTTTACAAGAGATAGACAGTTTGTGACTTAAAAAGCACTTGTTTAAGTTCTAATGATTTACAGTGCAAGGGTCTGAATACATGGTTTATAATACTGACAAGTAATTTCACTCTCTCACACACACACTTTTACAGCTTCTGCTCCTCTTCCTGCACTCAAATCACACATCCTGTGCTTTTGTCGCCTACACACCACATCTGTACTTAGGTATAGGCAAGAACCTCAATTATGTTTTCTTTTTTAAAAAAAACGTGTTGATGGTAAAATACCATCAACCTGAATATCTCTAATCGTACATCTCAGTTTACTTTCCTCGCTATACAGGCCAGGAGACTTCCGCCAAGAGAAAGGAGGCTTTGACTGCCTGATCTGTTACAAAACACTTTGAGTCATTTGAATCAAAATATTTAGAGCCTGCCACAGACAGACGCAGGAAATAAAGAGATAGCCAGAGGTGTAACCTTACAAAAGGAGATGAGAGGAGGCATCCTGCAACCCACACCAGCACTTCCTCCAATGCTGTGTCCTCCCTTCCACTCCATTCTGCTACTACTCCTGAGAGGAGTAGCACCTGAATTTCCGGACTAGATATAGTAGTTTTTAATATCTCACTTTATAATATAGGTATTGCATTTGTTTTGTCTTTTTTAAAATATGGTTTTCTTTGTATAATACCAGGCTTCAAACAGTTGAACAGAGAAGATAATCTATATACAAGATATATCAAAATGTGCTCTAGGAAACTGTGATGTGGGGTCTTCCCTGTTTTAGGGTTACGGTTTCCTCCATGACATTTTATTAACAACTTCAAAAAAACCACAGCATAATAAAAAGGTTATTATTATTATAATATTTAAAATTATTGTTACGTTTTCCTCTTGGTTTTTGTCCGCAGTCTAAGACGAAAACAGAGCGGACTAGCAACGGACCAAATAGCTACTGCTACCTGGGCTTTTTGTCAGGGCTGGAACCGGCCGTGGTTCCTCTAGCCCACTGCATGACATGCATTTCTGCATCAGCTGATCATATCGGCACCACTCACATTGTAACGGATAGTCTCCTCCTGCCAAATAACAATTTTGTGGCCACATGGATTCTGTTCCGTTTTCCAGTTTTCAACTGTAGAGCTGCAGTGATTTTTTTTTGCCTGTGATAACTTAAATCTATATTACAAAGCTGTCAGACGTAATGATGTTAAGGCAAAAGCACTAAATGGGACACTGCCCCTCCCTGCAGGTAACTATCCAAATGATATTTCAAAATATCTTTTTCAGAAATAAACCTGCCTGACAAATGTATAACTAGAAATTATATCAGCAGTTTGAGGCAACAAAGAATGTGTCCTATATGGGCGGTGTGGAAAAGGAATAAGTCAGTATAATGACATTTTTCACAGACAGTACATATGTTTGCATTTGACTTTTAAAAAGTCTGTGTGATGATTTTGAAGATTGTTTACAATCATTAATGTAATTTAGCTTATAAATGTCAACTACTGGAAACTGCAAACCAAAAATTAAGGATTTTTTGTCACTATTGCTTTAAAAAAAATAAACCTAAGCAAATATAAAAATTGTTTTAAATTAGTATTTGTTTTGATCACGCAATTAACTGACTAATTTTTTTTGCTGTCATTCAAAATAGTGACAAAAAGACAGACAGAATCGTCACCAACATAATAAATAAAAGCCTCTTTCATTTTATAATTTGCAGTGTGCTGTACCCACAGTTGATGGACTTCATTCTGCCACTGATAAGGGGTAAATACAGCAGGCCAAATTGTTCCCAAATGATCAAATACTTCCAGTAAAAACCCTCGTATTCTATTTCTGTACATTAATGAGCTGCCTAGGCCATTTTCACATCTCCAGGAGTATCAAATGACAGCTATGAGCTCATATGTGTATGACACCGTTCATCAGAGAGAAGATGATACTGTTGTGTTTATTTTTTTAGAAAAAGCCTTTGCCTTCTCTTGTCTTCGTTTGTGGCTTTTTTTGCACTTTTTGTTATCCGGAGCAGAGCGCAGCTGTGCACAAGGCATCCTGCTACCCGCAAGACAGGCAACTTAACGACTCACTGACGCCCTGAGTATCCTCACTTATACTCACTGTTTTGCTTGAGATTAACCTGAACATCAGCTTCCCGGTAAATATCTGTAAATTTCTATTAATTCAAATAGATGTATTCCACAAAGCAATCATTCTTCTTCTCGTGGACCCTGGACTTGTACCTGAGATGTGACTTACGAACTTTTGGGCAAAACAAGCAAATTTAATCGCAAACAGCAACAGCAAGAAATGAATCGCAAAATCTGATTAATTTTAGGGAGGCAGAATTACAGCTGAATAAAAATATGTAATACACTGGTGTCAGCACATGTATTTTCTTTTGAGGAAAGAGAGTGTTATATAGCTTAAATGTTGTCTCTTTTTTTACCATCTTGAAAGCTGCATCAAAACTAGATATAACAATCCAAATTATGTGAGCAAACTGTACAGATGATGCATCTGTGGGTAACACTATCTTTTTTTCATTAGCAATACTTGTTTCTTTAAATCCCTTTGGGTGGAAATGTCTTCAGAATGCACCAGTATTGTCTCTGTGTACTGTCGCATTACCAATATGCCCTTTGGTCATAACTGACATAATTTTCCAAATGTTCACAGCATCATTATGACATAATGTTATGTGCACAGACTAAGTCTTTTCAGAGATATCCAATCACCTCACACAACCTTGCTGTTGTCATGTTCATGAACGTATGTAGACCAATAATTCCTGGTATGATGATGATCCACATTTAATAACCAGTTACCAGGAGTGTCACCACATGTTTGTGTGAATGAACCGTGTTTGTGACTGCTTGCTACTCACTCTCTCCCTCTATTTTATCCGTGCCCCGAGTCCAGATAATAGTCCTGGTCTCCAGCTTAACTTGAAATGTCCTTCTCTCTGGCCGCTGGGACTTCTTTGAATAAAACAGTGTCAGTACTGTCCCCAGCTCCAGGTCTCGGTAGAGGTTGTTCATCTCTGTGTCGTTGTCCATCCATGGAACAGGTCTGTTGGAAAAAAAGCTGGAGTTCCCTGCCATGTTCACTTCCCCTGTTTGTTATCTGTTTCCTCTCAGAACAATCTGCTCAGTCCAGGCCTACACAGGGATACCTACAGCAGGAGAAGAGAGGGGGGGAAACTAATGAAACAACAATTCCTCAGCGACTTATACTATGTTGGTACAGTACAGACACAAATAAACCATAGCAAAGCCCAGAAACATCTAAAAAAAAGCTTTGGAAAGTTTACCATACATTTATTGTACAGGCGCATTTCTCTTTTTTGACAATTATGTTGTCAAAAAACAATTACTTTCAATTGCACACATCTTCCTGTATACTTATTTTAAATACATTTTATTCTAATGAATATTCTGACTTGTAAGATGAGTAATTTCCAAAAGCTTTAATTATTTCAGGGTTTTTAAAATGACATGAAATAAAAACCCTTAGTATCCATGCTAACGTTTCTCAAAAACGCATGTAAGAAAAGTACAATGAAAAACAAGTAAACCATCACACAGGCAATACAATTCTATGTATTTCAAAATGTACAATGTATGTTTTTCATACATTAAACATGTACATCTCCAAAGTTTGTGCATGAACAGTATGCAGTAAAAATGTAAGTTCATATAGTATAAAACAGCTATGTTTTATTAAATATATATAAAAGTGTGCATATTCACTTTCAGAGATATGTGTTGGTATGCGACGCATACAATTTAAACAATTCACAGCATCGTTTTAACGAGTTACACAACTATCAGTGTCGTGAAAAAATTGAGTATATATCCTATTTTGTCCAAACTACTGTACTGTGATATTAAAGTAACACAATGTAAACAGCTGGTGGTAAAATAAAACGAAACAATCAGGGAAATAATAGCGTGTTGATTGGGCTAATTACGCCGGATAGCTTTGTCTCCACGGTGATTTTACAGTTTATGAAGCAGCAGGAGGCTTTAATCTGATCCGAACAGCCAACAGGCCTGTAACCTGCTGCAGAGGGAAACTGAGTTTCCTTCGGATAAATGAGACATCACATTAACAGTGGGGATAGAAGTGGTGGGGAATGGCAGCAGAGTGGGTGAACGGTGTGACGAGAAACGTCTGGCTGAATGCTAGCACACACCGGCCCCGGTGTGTGCTAGCATTCGCCTGGGCTAAAGAGAGGAACCACGGCCGGTTCCAGTCCTGACAAAAAGCCCAGGTAGCAGTAGCTATTCGGTCCGTTGCTAGTCCGCTCTGTTTTCGTCTTAGACTGCGGACAAAAACCAAGAGGAAAACAACACGTCGCAGCGTCTGCTGCGCTGTTACCTACCTACCGCCGCAATCTCGGCCCGACCCCACATCTCCAGCGGCTGAGCCCGCTCCTCTCTCCTCGCTCTCCCGTCGTCTTTCTCCTTTACCCCCCGCACCCCGCTTTTTCCGCGATTAAATCATCGCTCGGGCCTGAACAGGCGCTGCGATCCCGACAACAACAATCCCAGCGTCCTCCTTTCCCCTCCGGCCGTCCATAGAGCAGAGATAGGAAGACAGCGCGGACTGTGGTGAGACTACGCAAGTTTGTCTGCTCTCAGATTCAGGCAACGCAGGCCCTTCCCCCCCGGCGACCACCAGCAGTGTCAATGGAACTGCGCCAGACCCAGAGCATCCGCTGCGGATCTTCACAATAAAAGCCCAGCCAAAAAAACATGTCGCATTGATTTGTGCCAGACACAGTGAGCACCACTGGGTGGAGTTCGCTTCAACATTTAAATGGAAAATTAAATATACTATAATATAACATAAATTATTTTCACTCAGCGTGCATCATCATAAGGACAATAACACCTGTCAGGAAAAGGCACACAACATGGCTGTGTTTCTGTAAAATTGTGTATAACCGTAATTGGTGCACATCACTGAGAGCTTTACCTAATAATCATTATTGGCACATTCTGATAAACATCTTCGCCTTTAAAAAAGGCCAATTATTTGTTGTACAGTAAGATACAACACGTTTAGCTCGACGTGTCGTCTGCATCGTTATGACACAACTGCCTAGTTTTGTTGTAGTTGAACGTGCTACAAAAACTTTTATTTTGAAGACATCTACCCAGCCTTACTGTATAAGATCATGCATATTCCCCCTGCTTGACGTGGCTCATCCCTCCAAAAGGAGCGCCTAGTATCAGCATCTTAAAGAAGCAGCCCCTCTGCTTCTATCTACCCTGAGCTGTCTCTATAGCACTGTATCACAACCTGTCACACTGACACGTAACTTAAATTATAGTGTAAAAAGGAATGGCTATAAGTGCTAATCGTCATGGATGTTGCTAAATTATATTTTGGTAAAAGGACTGGACTGATTGCTATGAGGACTATGATGTTCTTCACACACAAAGGTTGTCAGGACAAACAGGACCTGGTTGATGTTTTATTCTAAATACTACAAATCTTAAAACAAGAAAGCATTTAACCAGCTGTGAGTTGTGTGATCAGTGTTTAAATAGCAGGATATATTAATGACAAATGTTTAGCAACAATTCACATTTTAAAAATCAAATTAAAGACACTTTGTGCTTAAATACAGCAAAACGAAAAATAAAAACAACACAGTACAATGATAGACTTTTTCTAATTTGTTTGGCAAAACGTTCATCCGTCCTAGAAAGCATTGTCTCTTTTAGCTCAGACGCGAAAACATTATACTATACTTAAGCTGTATCAAGTAACCAATAGGAATGTTATATCTCATTCATAAAACTGTGCACGCACACACACAAACACACACAAGTTGCATATGAGCAATGTTGACAATGTTTACAGCACACATAGAAAAACATGCGTTCATGAATGAATAGATAGTGAATAATGAAAATAATATTTACATCCCTGAAATAAAGAAAGATCAAATGAAAAGAGATGACATTCTTTGCTGTGTGCTTGTAATTACATGAACATAGTGCTAGGATTTCTATTGTCTGTCAGCTCATTAATCACATAACAGTCTTACACATTAAAAAAACACATATTGGAATTCAACACATTATTATCTCTCTTATGATGTTTCTCACAAATCTCCAAACAATATTTCTTAATTCATTATTCTATGAGAATATAGAATTTCTCAGTAAATCTGATGGCTTAAAATTTTGAGTACAGTCGTATCTCACAAAACAGTTGCGTGTTATTTATGTGTCCATCTGTGTTTAAGCATGGGCAGGTAGCTGAAGCTACGTACACACTACTGTGATTTTCACAAACAATTCATATATACAGCACAATTATTTAAGTGTGGTCATAACCAACTTTACAATCAAAGGCATGGGTATAAAAGGTAAAACAAAAAGTGTCTTTAAAACTCATAGTCCTCTTCTGCCATGTCAATTGCCCAAGCAAACTTCTCTCTCTGGGTTTTGTTGTAGATCTTCTCAATGGGAACTCCCCATTTCTTGCACCTGTACAGGAGATAAGTTAAAAGCTGAAAATGACTGAGCTTATCCACTCACTGGCTGCATCCAGAACTCATTATTCACAAATGGGAAATTCCATAAAGACGACTAGACAGTGAGTCAGATGTCAACAGAAAATCTAAGACTTAGTTCATGTGCACTGCATTAATGTTGTAGGGACTTGACATCTAACCAGTGCTAGTTTAACTGATCTGCGAAAGAGTCCACTATGTATCAAGCAAACATAGGCTTTTTTATGACCAATACCTAGGCCTCTAACTAGCTCACCTAAATTTCTAGTTGAGACCTGAGTGCAGTGTTAAGTACTGTTACACATAATCTGAAATGTTGGAATCGGTCAGGTTGGACCTTCACACACATACAACTGCAGACCAGGTTCCCATGCACCACCCTATAGGGGGCGAATCCATCCCTTACGCCTCACAACCAGGCAAAACACGGAGCATTCCTGTATCCATTGTGCTTAAGGAGGAGGCTTCTCCATAAATAGCTGTGGGGCATGAGTTAGGGAGGGTGGACCACCGTTCCCCTCACTTTGGCCTGGCCCTCCATTCAACCACAGACAGCTCCTTACTGACTTCCCACATTGAGGAAAGAGTGTTGTTTGGGGACGCTCCCTGGGTCTTTAGAAACAAACCCCATTGTTCCTCGCACTCACACGCGTTTCTTCCTCTTATTTTCCTCCTGCAGCCGTTAGCTTTTTTGCTTGTGCTGCTCCTTTTCCTACAATGCAAGAACACTTCCTGCCTTTCTGTCACCAAGGTAGATATGCAGCCCCACACACCCTCCTACCCAGAGAAAGCTGGCCTATTAAACAGTAGGTGGTTAACTTATTTAATGTTTCTGTTTAATCAAGTAATGATGTCGTGTAATCAAATAATAGCTGGCAGTGACTGAATAGACGTAAACACTGTCTGCTATATCAAATAAATACCATGCAACAGAAATGCGTGGATCCAAGTAGTTGAGCTTGGAGGTGCCCAAAGCAATCTGCTTGTTCTCCTCTCTGTCTGTGGCCTGCACCTGGAGCTTCATCAGCTGTTCCTCTATCCTCTGGACGGCTTTACGCTTCACCTCCACAGTCCTAAAAGAGAGACACAAAGACAGACAAAAAGTTTAAGACTGTGATTCAAAGCAGAACAACAGCAACAACAGAGAGACAAAAAAGAAAGAGACAAAAAAGTTTTACATACAACAGATACAAATGTGAATTTCTATTGTCCTGCTTTGCAGCACTTGGGTGTTCTTACTTTTTGCTCTTGTCATCATGGGAAGCCTTGTGATCAGCTTTGGCAGCCTTTAGCTGCTTCCTGGCTGCAGACAGCTGATTTTGTTTCTCATCAATCTGCAATCACAACAAACCTGCTATGAGTGAAGAAAATTCATTTCATGGAGGTTCCCTCACGGGAGTCTTTCGCAATAAAAAAAGAAGACAAGGGCACACCCAGATATTACTGCTTGTGAAGAAACAAATGAAAAAGGCATGTTTAAAACATCAGGGTCACCTTGGTTTGAAGGTTTTGCATGGACTTCTCAAATGTTTTAGGTGGAGCTCTCTGGTGGTTGCAAAGAATGGCCACTGCCCGGTTGGCTCGATTGTATGACAGGACCTTAGCTGGGATGCTGTCATCGGCTGAAGACCCAAAAATAACACAACAAGAAGGGGTAACTTTAAATCACCAAATATTGTTATCTTTCAGTCATAGCAAATTACAGGTGTTGTTATTTGTAACTAGACTATCTATATGATCACTCACGGCAGATTAGTTCCTTAAGCTGCTGCTGCAGGGTGATAGAGGCGTTGTAGGTACGAAACACTTTGGCTGTCAGTCCGTCCATCAGCTCCTGTAAGTGCTTATTCAGAATAGAAGTCTGCAGGAGACACAGAGAGGTCGGGTGTGAAAGTCAACAGACATTGGATTAGCAAAGGAAACAGAGCAATGCAAAATATTAATTCATTACTTTTAAACAATTCATTCAGAGTGAAGTTAACTGTGTGTTTCTTACGTTCAGTCTGTCAAAGAGATCATCTTCTGGCTGCTTGTTCTCCAGAAACAACTGAAGGTTTTTAAAAACCTGTTAAGAAATCAACAATGATTTTCTGAGCATATAGTCACATTCAAGTTAACATTGTTCACCTATGTACTATCACATTTCTGCCTGATGGGGGTGCTATAACATTTCTGTGAATGATGACATTTGTAGGTATTTAATCGGCTGTTTAGTGTGTGTTCTGTGTGCAACTCGGTATGTCAGTGAGAATGCATGAGGGAAGTGCAGACAAATAGACAGTATGAAGCTTTGTTAAAGAGTCACAGAACAGCACATGTGTAGCATGCCTCTGTATGCGTGTGTGATTACAGTCCAGTAATAGCAGGAAACAGACCACCCTCTGAGGCAGAGCAGGCGGAAAGCTTTTAGTGGCTGATCACCTGCATGTGCAAACATCCTCCTGAGCACAGCGAGTTTCTCGTATCCTGAGCACTAAATGCACATTACTGTCAAATTCACACCTACCACCTCCCTCATCATAACAGTGTTTTTGGCTTTCATGTAATGCAAGTACCATGTTTCCATTCAGTTCTGTGTTTAACTCCTCTTTCCCTCAGTTTCAAGTCTTTGTTCTTACCCTCTTCTCCACAGGGATTTTGTTGTAGTACCGGATGGAGTCTTTACCCAAGAAGTCAAATTCAACCACATACTCCTGATCATCCATTTTGGGGAAGAGTTTGATGTGCTCCACCCGCAGCGAGCAACAGCCAACTGTGTCCGCTGTCTCACCTTCCTCCTTTTCATTTCCAGCCCTTAGTGCCAGCTACAAGGGAACACTATACATGGTGATCATGATCAAGAATAGGTTGACTGTCAAAGTGAGGTAAAGGTGAGTAAATAATTAAACCTGTAAATTTGAGTCTACGCCAACTCACTGTTTTGTAATTTGTATTGGTACTTTATTATTACAGGTGTACTTGTACTCACTTTATCGATAAAATACAGTGCCACAGCTCTCTGCCTGATCCTCATCTCTTTTGATTTCCAGTCATCTCTATATTGGCTTCGAATGCGATCCACACACTTCTTCAACCGTCGGGCAGTCTCGTATTTCTGCCAGTCTTTCTCCCCCTGTACAAACATACACAAACAGCTAATTTTTCTCCTTACAGAAAGAAGAGGTAAACTCAAATTGGTGTTTAAGACAAAGCCAAGGCTGCGGACAAGTACCTTAATCCTGGAGCTGGGATTCAACATGATGTATTTGATGGAGCCCTGTATATTCTCAGTCCAAGAGGCCAACCAGGTCACCTTGTTATCATGGCGGACCTCCTTCCATTTTGTTCCTGGGGGAGGTTTAGGATGCTTGGAGTCCCTATAGAAAAAGGGGTAGATTTAAACAGATGAGAAACATGTTTACTAACGTCACTGCAGACCTGATATGACTCTACTACATAAAGTTGGATCTTTTTTGTATGTAACAAGCCAAGATTTATTTTATATCATAACCACTACAGCTATGAGGCAATGTAGAACATAGAAGTTCTACTGTAAAACAAACCGCATTGTGACCAGTATGTGGAGGTCAACATGTCAAACCCTGACAATTATTATTGTTTGCAATCACACAGCAGGACAGGAGGACGAGATCTGACTTTGTACCGGCACATGTGCACTTGTGTGTCAGAAATACATCTACCATACTGCATATGCCATGTGCCGCACATATGTATGCTGGCACGCCTGTCAATGAAACTAACTAGCCTTTCTATGAACTCTCTCATAGACGCTGTCCTGGAGGCACGGGATAAACAAGACTAATACCTTCTATGAGCAGCCACTTATTATATTCTCTTTTCACATACAAAGTTTACAACTGAGTATTGTTTACAGTAGTGTTTTAGTTCCAGCTTGTGCTAAAGAATTTGAAATAATATCAGCACTCACTTTTGGAAAGAGTTTGTGTTTGCCCTATTGGTAAAATGAAATATAAGTGGAACTATTCATGGCAATGAAGGGAGTGATGACTTCAGTAGTGAAATGACCCACTTGCTACAGTTAATAATGATGTCTTCAGGTCTAATGCGACGTTTCAGCATGCCCATCTTCGGATGGTCACCCCGTCCTCGGAAGAGGCCTGGCGGCTCAATGCGGAAGTTTCCTATCCTCTCCTTGTGGTTGTCCATGATACAGAATCCATACTCCTGTAGAATTCTCTCATTCTCCTCTTTGATTTTCTACAGGCAATGAAAATACATTAAGTGCAGTGAGAGCTCTGTGATGCTTTCTGAGCTGGGAGAGTCTGCATAAATACAGGTCTACCTGTTTCTCGTCTTTTGACATCTGTTTCCTTGCTTCAGATTGGGCCTTGAAGTACTCATTCATCTCACTGAAGTTGCACTTGTTCAGATCAGTGATTTTTGACTTCTCCTCCGAAGTCATTTCCTGTAAATAGAAGAGAGAACATATCTAAAATGAGCAAAGTCAAATGTTTGGACTGCACGTCATCTGTAGACTCTCGCTCCTGTTTTCAAATTGAGACCTTTGAATATTTTTTTCCTGATCTCCTCACCTTCCTCCAGTCTTTAAAGAAGTTCTTCCTGAAGATGTCCTTAGTGGTGTACTCATGATCCAACATCTTAGCGAAAAATGTAGCTACCTCCTCAGCAGAAGCACTAAGTTTTAAAGGCTTACCTACAAAAAGAGAATAGTTACACAGTAGTCTTAAGCAAAGATAATTAATTTAACATTATATTTTATATATTTACACAGACAGGCCTACCATCATAGTAAAATTTGACTTTGCTTGGCAAGGGTTCATACGAAGGTGCAAACACTGGACCTTTATGTTCAAGGAAGCGCCACTTGGAGCCATCAGTATATCTTTCCTCCTCCCACCTAATTACCAGAACAACAGATTACAACTACTTCAAGAGCAGAAAAACTGCATCTACTTCACACTAGCTGTTTATGACAAGTAATTGATCTCCATAATTTCCCCCGAAAATAATCTCACCATTTCCACTTCTCTTCTTCTTTTTTGACTTTCTTTCCATCTGTTACTTTTTTGTCCTTTGTCTTCTTTTTGGGCTTGATGGCCTTAAAGATTGGAGAACATTAACAGCTGATTTTCTAGCCAAGACAATATGGCAACATATTTATCAAAATAATGTTCAGGCAAAAAAAAAGTACCTCATCCTCTTCATCGTCTTCATACTCATGTTTCCTCTTCTTTACCTTTTTGTCATGTTCCGTCTTCACTTTTTTGGGTTTGTATTCAAATCTGTAAATGCAACAGTGATAAAAAAGATTGTTAACAGATTGCAGAATCACAATGCAAGTCTTAAATGTAATTACATTGGTTGTGGAATGATTTGAATGACGCTCACTCTTCATCGTCATACTCTCGTTTCGATGCCTTGTTGTGTTGGGGAGAGGGGTAGAAGCCGTTGTCTTCCTCTGGCTCATTTTTAATAGCAGCTGGGCTTGTGTTTCTGTGACACATTGAAGATATTGAAGTGCTAATTAGTGAAGCTATATCGTATTAATCATAACTAAGCTGCCACTAAATCCCAATAGGATGTCCCTATCATTCTCAGTACTAATAACTCACATACAACACAAAAAATGATGCTACTTACCTTACATATCCATTTTCTTTCTCCCTTTTAAGCTTTTCTGCATGGGACAATTTGGTCTATGAGAGACAAGAATTAGATTTCCTCATCTGCTGATAGTACAAATGCACAACAAATGTCTAAAAAACATCTACTTATAATCATAGTTGGTGAAAAGTTGAAATATCCATCAATGTATTCAGTTTATGTTTTATTTTCTTATGAAAACAATCTCTGGAAGAGACTGGAATACACCAATGAACGCCACATAAGTTATATCAAAGCCACTAAATGACTATGATCGTGACAGAACAAAGCTTTGATGTTAGCTAAAAAAACATTTATTCTGTAATGATGAACAAAATGTGTACTGTTGATGGGACTGCACAACCTTTTGTAAGAGGTAGAGTGTCTATGAACTAACCTTCTCTTCCCTCCTCCTCTCTTTGTCCTTGTCTTTGCCTTTGTGTTTTTCCCTGTGCTTGTCTGAGCTGCCGTCGCTATGCTTCAGCTTCTCTTTGTCTCTGTGCTTCTTCTCTGAGTGCTCCTTATGTTCACTGCGACACAGAAGCCACAGAGGTCAGAGATCAAGTGTAAAAGGTCAGACGTGGTCCAGATACAGACAAAAAAGATGTTCGCGACAGAGCAGCCACCACCGGTGGAAACATTCAACCATTTTTCACAAAAGCTGAAAGCTTTGGGGACAGCTGCCAAAGGGTACGGCCAAAGTCGTGACTCTGCTAATAAACTGCAGCCCACAAGTATTATATTACAACAAGACAAAAAGAAACCACAGCAAATGCCACAATGTTTTAATATTGCATATGTCATAAAAGTATATTTTAAGGAGGCCTTGTGATGTGCTGTCTATCTGCTGATTTAACTTGGCAAGGTTCTGCAAGTTTCAATTAGATAAGCAGTACTAGCCTTTATACTTTAAACTTACTTATTATAAGTTACATATGCAGTATCTGAATCCAAACCACTGACTTTCTGATTATCCTTCTCATATGACATATGTGACACCAACTCCAGTAGTGATGTGTATGTAAAAAGAGGAGACAATGCAGGCATCCCACCTGTTGCTATGCTTGAATTTCTCTGGGTCCTTGTCTCTCTTGTGATCTTTGTGTCTGTGTTCCTTGTCTTTGTGTTTGTCTTTATGTCTGTGAGTTTCTACAACACAAAGAAAACATCCCGTGTTAAGCAGCATCAAGAATTGCAGTAATCATAATAATAATTTCCTTTTACATTTAGTTCTAAGCAATTATAGATTTACATGTCACATACATTTGTATTTATCAGACATAGAATGTGCATCTGTGTAAGAAGACAGGGAAAAAAATACTCCATAAATGTTCTATATACGCCACACTAATGTTAAAATTCATATTACAATTAGCTGTCAGTGCCCAACAAACATATACTCCATGGCTGGACACATAGTTCCACATATGTATGGTGATGAAGAAAGCTAATGTTGATACTTGATAGTAACACCTTAGTAATGCTCAGAAATGATTATTTTTTGCAATGTTCCATGGGGGACAAACTTCGTTTCAGGGGTACAGTAGCAATGTATTTTATTCTTTATTTTTCTCTAATTTGAGTGAGTTTTGGGATTCAATTTTACTGCCGTTTTTACTGCAGTTGCAATTTTTTTCACCTTACTTAATACTCAAATTGCAAAAGAAAAAATGTGTTGGCTTTATTTAAGGTTGACTGCAATTGCTGTTGTTAATACAGTTGTTCCCTTGGAAATAAATTATTTTATGTGGGCTTTTCTCTGGCCCACTGCTGTTTGAAAAGCAATTTGTAGCCTATTTTGAGACATTACAAGGTCAGAAATACACGCATTGTGCAGCTACTCAAATGATTAATTATTTTACAGGAGTGTTTATGTAAAAATTGTTCCTGCTGGGTGAATCCTCCTGAGGTGGACCTGGTTTAGCTTGATCATCACCTCGTGGCACCCTGTTGTCATGGCAGTTTAATAACTGTTACCTGCCTTTGTAATATGAAACAAACACACACATATGCATATGCTTTGAATTGTGTGGTGAAAACTTTCTTTTGTGTAACTTTGGAGTTTTAAACTCGTGTGAGGGGATCCCCTGTTGGCGGTGCAGATAAATGTCCCTTTGCACAGAGATGGAGGCAGGGTGCAGCTGGTGCTGAGATACGGGCAGGGAGAGGAGATCAGCCCCCAGCTCTCGCCTCCATATCGCGGCAGACAGTTGCCTCACTGATCGGCGCCCTGGCTGCTACATACAGAAAAAGAAAATGGCGCAGAGACTAAGTCCTCAGCCTCAATTCTGCCACTTTCGGCTCCAAAATTCACCGCAATTGCACGTATGTAATACGAAACAAAGGCATGCACAATAAACAAGATGCCGAACCCTTTCAAAACATCCCATTAGCTTAAACATCCGAGGGTCGCAAGAGAACATTTCAGACCCTGTTTTTGAACAATAGCCGCAAGAGAGTGGAGGAGAAGGGACTTAGTCTCTGGGACGCCATTTCTGTCCTTTACAAACTAACAGCAGACAGATCATGATTCCGACTGGAAATCCGAGTCGGTGTGAATTAAAGCCCTCACCAGTAGACCTACCGTTTCCTTTGGCTCCCGAATTGACCTGGAAATCGTGGAAAAAGATGTTTTCAATATTTCAATTTTGAAAATGCCGGTAGCTCCGTTATTCAAGTTTCAACTGTCAAACAGATGTACCACAAGAGCGACAAAAACACCTTTATTTTACGACAACAACAAGCTAACTCTCCACGTTATTTTAGAGTTTTAGCTAATATTACGACATGCACATGCTAACTTGCAACGGTCTGAATGTTTATTTCATACCATTAATACTTGTCAGTTGCGCCTGATATTGACGGAGAATTCAGACAAATTGCCCCCCACCCTTCCCCAAAAAAAACCAAAACAATAGAATAGAACACGTTTTTAATATTTTCAATAAGCACCTGAGAGTTTCCGTGTCCGTGGTCTCCGCTCATGTTGAAGTGGTGTTAGTAGCAGACAGCCGTACAGGATGCCAGGCTCAGGGATCCCTCACTGACAACACTGGAATGGAGTCCCAGCGTTTCCCGACTGCGCGTGCTCACACGGACCTGAACCGGCGTCCGCACTATCAGGCCGGTGTGGACTCCTGGCTTTTTAAATACACATCTGTATAACTGCTGTTACACTCTGGAGGGCCCTTTAGTGTCATTGGGGCCCTAACTCCCTTTGTCAATATCAGTGCTCATATACTGTTAGTAAGCAGTAGTCACACCAGACAAGTCAGTAGGGAACTTTATTATAACACAATGCAACATATGAACAAAATAATAATTAAGTAATAATAATAAATTTCAAATATTTTGGTGTCAAAAAGAAAAGCAATAAAGTTGAGGTAAAGATAAGCGATATGGTACGATATGGGCAAAAGAAAGAAAATCTCGATTATTTAAAATATATCCAGGGGGTCCTCGTGTTACGACGGTCGCGAGATACGACGTTTTCGTGGTTACGACACATCTCCCATGAACTTCCTTGTTTCGGCTTAAGTGGCTTAAGCAGCCGGTAAGGAGATGCACACGGACACAGATGGGTTCGGGATCGTGGCAATACCGTAGGTTTATTCACAACAAGGGTCTACACGGCTGATATCAGAAATCTTAAGGAAATGCTCATTACACTTGCGATGTCAACCCCTACGGTGTGTCAAGAGGGACAAAAAGGCAATTCACCATAGTAAACTCTTATTTTAGCGTGGTGTTATAGCGACATCTAGTAGCACAACTTAGTATCTACCTTACATATGAATGTACGTCGAAATTCGGTTACGACACATTCTCAGGAACGGATCTCCGTCGTAACTCGAGGACCCCCTGTATTCGATAACGATAATGTGACGATATTCTTTAAAATGTGTTTTTTCCCCAAACAAATAAATGCTGTTAAATGTCACTATGAGCTCCTGCATGACGTCACTTCTGTTGACGTTCCATGTAAACACGAAACAAAACAGATAAAGATAAATTAACAAAATCAACTCGTAAAACAAGTAGCGTTACCATTACAAGTTTGTTGGATGCACAAAGCTAGCTGTTAGCTGCTAGTAACCTAGCTCGATAATAGCTACCTAAGCCAGAACGACCAGTATAATAACCACAACTTTGTAGTTTCGCTCTCTCTCTCCCAATGTAAATCCGGGTCTTCTTTCGCTCCTTCTCGCCTTATATTCCTCCGAGTGTCTTTTCCTTGGTCATGCCTCGGCCAGTTTCCGAAAATTACCGACGCCGTCCAGATATCCTGCTCATTTGTGCACGCGCACTAAGCCCCACCCCCAACAATCTTGTCTGTGATTGGCTGGAACGTGGTTTGTTATTGTTTTGGTGCCAGCCTGTGCCCAGCTGGTGTTTTTTGGCGTTTACGACACTGTGTTGGACGTCCATTTCACTGCCCGGGATAGAGCACCTCAAATTGTAGGTGTTGGACGGAGCAACCTGGTCAAAGCACAACCGTATTGTCAACAAACACTGGCGGCTAATGTAGAAAAGTCTGCTTTTATTTTATTGTCAGCATACTCTCTGTTTCCTGTTGTATTGTAGTCGTTTATGGCAGCTTTACATATTTTGGTGCCCTCCTGTGGTCTAAAATGGTAACTACTACGTTAGTTGAGTTTTGTTTCTTCCTGTGATTTAATACTTTTATCGTCGCCATTTCATCTAAACTACATTCAAAATGCCATTGTTTTCCTGTTTTCTTTATCATTATTATAATATCATAAAATTATTTACAGCATTATCACTGAGAAGACACAAAAGGTACATGTTTACAGCAGGTTTACATAGTTTGCTGCTGTCCTGTGGTCAAACATGGTAACTACATGTTGGGGTCTGTTTCTTTCTGTAATTTAATAAAACTTTTTTATGTCTTGTCAGTGATAATGCTGTAACTATAAACATATAATATATTTGCAATATTATTGCGACTGGAAATTATTATTGTACAAGAACAAGCAAATTTACTGTTAAATCAAGACAATCTGTGTGTGGCGATACAAAAGAAACAACCACCTCTCCTTAATCCTGGGCCACGAGTACTTCCACTATTCCCCCCAAATGTTACACATGCAAATTTCCAACCACGAGCATCATGTGCTGTCAGTGCTTCAATTTAAAAGAAATAAATACGAGTCATAGTCACAGTTTCACAGAACAAGAGCGGTAGAAAATTTAATTCAGTTTTACAGCATAATTATACAATCATAACAAGCTCTATTATCAGTTTTCACATGATTAATCCAGCATTTAATATAAAAAGCACATTCACACAAACACATATTGTATGCACACATTCTAACTACAATCTCAAATCATAGCATGGACAAAACAATAGCACAGTTCTTTTTAAAACAATCTGTACATGGTTTCCTCTTCTAATGAAAATCCATAATCTGGTATTGAGAAACCAAAAATAACTGATTCACAGCGGAAAACAAAAACATCTACAGTACAGTTCACAGGTTGCCACAACTGCACGTGTGCCTACTTAGACTTCCTTCGTTTGGCCTGGGTGGGGCTTGCTCCAGTTTCTGTTTAAAAAAGCACATATTAGTTTATTAAGGGTAACTTGGTGAACTTGGTGAAGTCACACCTTGGTTTTGTGATAGATACTCTGGCATTTTTGTTGCTTGTCTGTTTACCTTTTACAGCAGCACTGGTTCCAGGCCTGGCAGGTCGCTTCCTAATGCCACTGTCTGCTACTGGCTCCTCTTCCACCTCCTTCTCTGCCCGGGAACTGCGTCGGCTTGGCCCTTTGGGCTTCTCCATAGAAACTCTAGAAGGACCAAACAGAAAGACAACAAAGACAAGAAAGAAAGGACAATACAATCCTGTTATTAAACATACAGAGGTACGAGTTAACTCTGCTCTACTCAGAGAAACATAATACCACACAGGACTGCTGTTTTTCCTCGTCTACCACAGATACTGTCCGTCTTCATCCCAACAGCATCCACTACGTCGATATGATCACTGCTTGTGTCTTTGCAGCGCAAACTTGTTAAAATACATACCTTGGGACTAAGTTGATGGGCGTCTTTCTTTTCTTTGCCCATCTGTGATAGAAGTGGAAAAACAGCGGTGAACTATAAACTGTGCTGTACAAATATGGCTTTACTTCCCCACCATATTATGACAATCCCCAGTAAAAGAGACATGATCATAAAGGTCAGGAGTAGACTGCTTTCCATTGTGGCAGGTTGTTCTTTGTTTTTATGTCTGACATGCACTAGTATTTTTATCTTGTTGCATGCTAATAATACATACCAAGTGCTGAGGCCACGTGGGTCATTGTTTTCACCATGTACCCTTGGACAACCAAATGTACTCCCTGAGTTTCAGTAGAGTTAGAAATGGCTAACCATTTCTCCTTCAAGAGCAAGGGTTTTACGACTAGGCCATCTTTTCAGAGATCAATAGTAAGGAACAGCTTCATAAAACCCATTCAGCATTACACAGCTAAACAACAAAGCACTAATTGAAATAAAATGTTACAAGGACTCTTACCCTTGCTCAGAACCTGTTGAGACCTCGTCACCTGAGTAAGAAAAAAAAACATTTGTTTCTATCTTCAACGAACTCCATACGATCATTTGTAATTTGTCTGTAATCTGTTAAAAATGAAAAGTACTAAACTAAACTAAAACAAGGATGACCATTCTTACTTGTCTTCTCGCTGGTAACAGGCTCTTGTGGCAGTGGGACATCATCTTGAAAAGGTGCTAAGGAAAAGGATTGAAATACAATTCTCAATAAACAATTAAGGGTACAGTTAAGTCACAGATCTGATCTCAATAGAGGAACTGCAATAAAAAAAACTATCACAGGATTACCACATTACCTGGGGTGGTGTGAGTGATTTCAAGAGGTGCATCCACTGGTGACATGGAAGGCTCCAAGCCTGTAGGGTCCAACTGAGCTGGGGAAACTCCACTAGGGTTAGCAACTGGAGAGTTTGTGGGAGGGGTAGCCTCCTGAACAGGTCCAGGTGCAGCAACAATGGGCACAATCGATGGTATGGGACTTTGGACAGGAGCAACCATAGAGCGCAAGGTAGCAGAAGTGACATCTATAGTCGTACCAACTACAGCAACAACGGGAGCCTGCGAAGTTACAGCTGGGGTTGGGCCTGGCACTGGAGCTGATGTTGCACCTGGAGCCTGGGTAACAATCTGAGTAGGAAGTGCAACTTGTCCAGGAACTGGGATTGAAGAGCAGAGTGCAGGTGGAGTAATGGTGACTGGAGCAGCAGCTAAAGTTTGGGATGTTGGTGCTTCAATTTGAATGGCAGGACTAGCAGGAGGGCGAACGACCTGTGGTGTCACCGCTACAGGAAGTCCTTGCACTGGCCTTTCCACAGGATTCTGTATTGAGTCAGCTGAACCAGAAACAACTGGAGCAGCCTGTACAGGTTTACTTTTAGCGAGGGCAGTGGGAGGTGGAGACATGGGGGTCTTTCGAATGGAGTTACCCCCAGGACTAGAACAGGGAGGTGAAGACGTCAGAGGTGGCTGGAAAAGAGATGATGTTGAGGGGGTTGAATGGGGGGATGGCTGCTGGACAGGAGGACTGGATTTCTGGGTAGAATCTGCCTCACCTAGATTTTCTGTTTTAAGAACCCCAGGGTTAATATGCTGAGACACTGTTAGAGTACCAACTTGAGGAGTCGAGGAACTGCTACTGGCAATCTGGACCTGTCCAACAGCACTTCTAGCAAGTTGAGTGCTGGCCGTAGAAGCCCCTGAGGACTGGGTGGAACTTGGGACAGGAGAAAGTTGAATGTTTGTAGTGGACACTTGGATAGGTCCCACCATGGTCACTGACTGCGATACAACTGTGGTGTTGGAAGGCACAGATGTACCCGGGACCTGGAAAATTGGGTTGATAAATACAGGGGTGGTGGTGATAAACTGAGCAGGTCGAGGAACAGATGTCTGCGGCCGGATGTCCTCAGGTCTAACGTTCTTGTTAGGGAGAGCCACCATTGTGGAAACCATAGAAGTGGGTGCCTGAGGCGTAGGTGCAGAAGTGATGGGGTCGGACGTGACAAACACAGTGATCTGGTTGGAAATGGTGCTAGAAGAGGCAGGGATTTGTATGACTGAGTGAACACTTGTCACAGGTTTAGGACAAGGATTTGTTTTTAAAGCCGAGGTGGCAGGGTTTAGAGCAGAGTTGGAATTAGAACTGGTACTAACAACGGAGACAGAACTGCTCTGGCCGAAAGTGACTAGATTAGAGCTTACGCTCTGGGTGGTGTTAGTATTGGCATTATTACAATTAGAAGCTGCTGGGTTTACATTTGGACTGGGACTGATACCAAGACTGGGGATGGGGCTTTGACTAAGGCTTGTGGTAGTACTAGAGTTTACAACAGTGCTAGGTTGTGAGCTGGAAATTGAAGCAGGCTGCAAGTTAGTACTACTGGTAGGTACAGAAACAGTAGGTCTGAGTTTAGCATCTGGTTCATTAATAGCTGCAGAGGTAGGAACAGAGGCTGACGACACACCTGTACTCAGGAAATTACTATGGATTGGTACACCTGGAACCAAAGCAGATTTGGGACTCTCCTTTCCAGTAACATCCCTAATACTATTATTCTGGTTGGGACGAACATGTGTGTTTGAAACACTTGTGTTATCTAGTAACTGATTGAGGGAAGTTGGTGCTGCCCTGACAGCAGGTGACACCTCAGAATCCTGTAAAGATGGTACATGTGTTTGTCTATCAGCTGTACTAGCTTGAAGTTCCATGTCAGGTTTAGGCTGCTGAGGCGCAGAAAAATGGGGACTAGTGATTTTGGGGGCTGATAACTCTCTCAGAGGCTGTGGTTGGTTCTGAGGCTGAGGCATCATACCTTGACTTACCCCCTCTGCAGGGTTGCCCTGAATGCCATGGATGGCGCTCTGAGCCTGTTGTGCCTCCACAGTTCCACTTATTTGTGAAGAAACAGATGTTGAATTTGGGGGCACTGAGGTAGGACTTAGCAGCATGGTTTGCCCCTGAGGGGTGACCAACTGCTGTTGGGGAGGGCAGGTGACAGCCATTTTTGTCCCCTTTTGTCTTCCTGGACTTGGGGTGGCAGATTTGCGACTAGAGGCAGGACTAGATCTTCGACTATTGCTAGGACTTGCCCTCTTACCCTGCCCCCCAGCCTGCTTGTCCTGTTTAGCACCTGCACCCCCTGCTCCAATGACAGGAGAGAAAGGCTGTTGACTGTTGTTAATGTTATTTCCACCCGTACTACCATTGCTATTGTTGCCTGACAGAGTTAAGCTAGGAGGAGCCTGTCCAATGGCTTTCAGAGTTGTTGGGTTAAGACCTTGCTGATCAAATCCCCTGTTTAAGTTAAGCTGTCTGGGTGGCAGGGGAATGTTGATTTTGGGAGGAAACAGCCCTGCAATTGAGGCATTTAACCTCTCTGGAGAAAGGTTGATTTCAGATGGCTCTGTACTGGGTGGACGATTAGTTGGAGTAAGAGGGTGGTGGTATGGCCTGGGGCTAGCTCTGTTTGGGGTCTTGGGCCTGGAGCTCTGTGAGGTTGTGGGGACATTGGGGAAATGAAGGCCAGGCATGGGCCCTCCTTGTGGAGGCTGAGTGGCTAGCTGTTGCTGTGGACTGGCTCCAGTATGTGATGGCATTGGCGATGAACCAGGGCCTTGCTTCATCATGTGACTGTTGGAGCTCTGATTGGCGATTATCTGTTGAGTACCATTTCCAGACTGCATCCCCACTTCAGGGCCAACAGGCCTGTCCTGCTTTGGGTGAGCCCCGACAGAGGCCTCTTCAGATCCAGTGCCTTGAGGACCCTGGCTTATGTCTGGATGGGACATTCTTCGGGCAGTGCCTGCAAGCTAAGAAGACAAAAAACAACAAAATTAATAAAAGTTAAGAAAAATTAAGTGAAACTCAGATGTTGACATCTGCCACAGCACCTGGCCCTTACCTGTGGGTTCACCATTAGGGGCATCCCTCTGGCTTTGTCAGGTGAAGGTGGTACTCCTCCATGTACTTGAAGACTGATCATTACAGGCATATTGCCTTGCTGTGAGACAGGAAGCCTTTGCAACTCAGATGGGTTGCCCATGCCCCGAGGTGGGAGCTGGCCTCCCGGGGGGATAGACATGCGATTCTTTGCCTGCTCCTGCTGCATCTTCAACATCATCATCATCTGCTGCTGTTGCTAAAATTAAGTTGAAGAATAAGTGTAAAATGACAGTGTGAACAATTATTTTAATTTGTAGATAATAATTATTAAACAAAATTACCTGCTGTTGCAAGTGCGGCTGTTGTGTCTGCTGTTGCTGTTGTTGCTGCTGCAGCTGATGAGGGTGCATCTGGGGCTGGCTTTGACCTGAAGTCTGTGGACCTGTCATCCCTTGCTGTGCTGGGGAATTCTGGAGACCCTGTATCTGCATTTGTTGCATCTGCTGCTGTTGCTGCATCTGCTGCTGCTGTTGCTGCTGAAGCTGTTGTTGTTGCTGAAGCTGCTGTTGCTGTAGTTGCTGTTGCTGTATTTGTTGTTGCATTTGTTGCTGTTGCTGCATTTGCTGCTGCATGTGCTGAATCTGTTGTTGTTGTTGTTGTTGTTGTTGTTGTTGTTGCTGCTGCTGCTGCTGCTGCTGCTGCTGCTGCTGTTGCTGCTGTTGCTGCTGTTGCTGCTGCTGTTGCTGCTGCTGCATAAATTGGATGGGAACCTGCTGCAACACTCTCTGCTCTCCAGGTTGGCCAGGAAATCCTGAAGAGTAAAGAGCACATATAGAATTGTATTAAAAAGCAGCTACAACTATGTGCTAATAAGAACCAATAAAACAAACAAACAAACAAACAAAACAGTGACAAAATATCTTAATGTTACTTACCAGTAGTCCTGTTAGTAAATTCAGGCTGTTTTGAGCCAGAGTTTTCTAAGCCCAAATTCTGTTCACCACCCAGATTTGGAAGTTCTGAGTCCTCCATGCCAGCAGTAATGTCAAGCCCACTAAAAAATAGAAACCTGTTTTTAAAAATGATGATGATGATGACCTAAAAGATGATATGGTATAAGTTGAGGGAAACCCTAAAATTGTTCCCACTAAGCTGTCATCAAAAAAAAATCTTTTTAACACCATAAGATCATTCCATGAAAAATAGAATTTAAAAATTCTGGTCCATAATGGATATTCAGTATTACAATAAAACTAGTTCATATTTATTGTGAGTCTACAGTCATTTTTAAATCAGTTTTTTGTATTTGTATATTTTCACTCAATGTTACTTAAAAGCTTAGTTGTAATAAATAGCAATGATTACCCAAGTCCCTCTGCTTGTTGTTGTCCCTCTCCGTCTCTGGGCTTTTTCTTTCGTGCAGGCTTCTTCTTCTTGGGTTTGGTTTGATTGCCTCCCCCTGGTCCTTGTTTTCCTCCAGGTCCAAACTGACTTGCCGAGATGTCACTCTGAAGCAAGTTGACCAGCAGTGGGCTAGTGAGTGTAACATCCTTGCTGACAGGAAAGCCACCTGGCTGACCACAGGATGCCCCCATTGGCATTTGGCCTGCAAACTGGGGGTTAAAGTTCATGCCATGACCTGCAAAGTGGCCATTTCCCATCTGCATGTGCTGGGCCCCCCCAATCATTCCTTGTTGCTGTTGGGACTGTAAATCAGGGACCATCTGTTGGACTCCCAAATCTCCTGAACCACTATTAGGATCTGCTAGAGGATGTGGGTGTTGTTGAACTACTTGTTGATGTTGTTGTTGTTGTTGTTGTTGTTGCTGCTGCTGCTGCTGTTGTTGTTGTTGTAACATGGCCTGTTGCTGCTGTTTTTGCTGTTGCTGTAACTGCTGCTGTTGCAACTGTTGTTGGATAAGAGGGTGACCAGCAGGCAGCCTCATCTGTTGCCCATGCATGCCCATAGGTTGATTAGGATTTCCAGGAATAGAAACCTGTTGGGGCTGTTGCTGGTTCATCTGCTGGTGTTGTTGCTGCTGCTGAAGCTGTTGTTGCTGCAGCTGGTGCTGTTGTTGCTGTTGTAACTGCTGTTGTTGGAGTTGAACCATTTGCTGTTGCTGTTGTGGAGTCATCTGCTGAGGGCCGACCTGGCCCTGGAACTGAGCCATGTTACCTGGAACATTTGGAGAAGGCCCACGCATCAACTGGCCAGTCATCACCCCAGCTGGCATCTTGCCTCCAAATGCCTGTTTGTTGCCTTGCATCTGGTTGGCAACCATTTGCTCCATCATGGAATTTTGTTGTTGTTGTTGTTGTTGTTGTTGCTGCTGCTGCTGCTGCTGCAGGAGCATGGCCTGATGCCCTTGGCCTCCAACCATCTGACCCTGCCCATGCATCAGCCCCTGGCCCTGCTGAGGCATCATCTGCTTGGGTGGGGTCATTCCTCCTCTCTGGCCTTGACTGATGGGCCTTGAGAGGACAGTCTGACCTCCACCCTGGCCTTGAACCATCTGGCTGGGGGAGGAAGACACGGGCTGGGCCTGATGCTGGAGGCCCATCATCTGGGTCTGGAGGCCAGGCTGTTGCTGACCCATACTAGGCCCAGCAGCTGTACCAGGAGGAGCTCCTGACATGCTACTTTGTACACCCATGACATTGGGCTGACCATGGACTGGACCCTGCATTGAGTTTGGTGTGGAAGCTGAAGGTTGAGCTCCTGATGTAAGTAGGAAAAAATATATAGGTTACTTAAGGTTTATGCAATAAATTGGTGCTGTTGCTAATGACCAGGTGCAATGTTTTCTTTTGATTACACTGAGAGAGTACCAAAAATTCACCATTGTTGTTTGTTTTTACCAAGTTATGTGAAATGTAAGCATTTTGCAATCCTGGTGTGTGTGTGTTATGGATGTTTTACTGTGTTCAAGTTTGTGTAAAGCAGTACCACTTTTGACAAAATAAGTTACTCACCAGCACGGAAAAAAATAAGACTAAATATATCATAGTATGAAAGGAATACTGTGATACTGTAACCCTAATATTACCACTAACTAGACAAATCATTTCATTTACATAATAACCACAATTAATGGATCTTTAATTTAATTAAAAAACACCTAAGACATAACCCTACACATCTGCAAGATATAGATATACCTGTGTGCGCCATTGCTTGAGTGGTCTGAAGCTGCTGTGGGGCTCCTCCACCAGGCGTTCCTGGAGTGCTGACACTCACCTGACCTTGGACAAAGTTTGGAGCTGGAAAGCCCATGGGACGCTTTGGCATGCCTGTAATCAGCAATGTTTGTCATGTGTTAACCCAAAATGCAAAATGTCTAACAATTTTTTGCACAATGGCCGGAAAGCATAATTATAATGTGAATTTCAAGTAAACAAGGAACTTGCAAACAGTAACACACCTGGGTGAACTTGGGCCCCAGGCTGACCATGCTGGGGCATTCCCATGAATCCTTGCTGGATGTTACCCTGCTGGCCAAGGGCTGCTCGTCCTGGTGAACCAACACCTTGGGGGAAACCCTGTGGAGTTGTAGGTCTCTGGGCCATCATGGGAGGAGTCCCTGGCGAGCCTTGCTGGAAAGGAGATGAGGAGGAACCTGGGGATTTGGCAGTGAGGTTGCCCTGCGGTCCAGAAGTCGGTGGATGGGGTGGAGGGGGTCTGGGTGGTCCAGCAACACCACCAGGGCCACCCTGCGGGCCTTTGGGTGGAGGGGCAGCAAACTGACCCATTCCTGTCTGCTGCTGTTGTGGTAACTGCCCCTGTCCCATGGCACTGAATACCTGCTGTTGGCTGCCAAATGGGTAAGGGGGCGGAGGGTGGCTGGGAGTCTGAACTGTCGCAAGTGAAGGTGGGCGTTGAACCATCTGTGCTTGGGGTGGGGGTTTTCTCCAGGCAGGGCCTCCTTGAGCGGCTTGTGGCTGGAGAACTCCTGAGGACAACTGGTTCCAACCAGGAGTCATCTGGCCAGATGGGTTGAATGGTGGTCTAGGCCCCAGTTGAGAGAGCTGAGCTTGCTGCTGTGCCTGTTGCTGTTGGTGATGCTGTTGTTGTAGTTGCTGCAGTGCAGCAGGGTTAAGTGGTCTCCCAGTCTGCATGTGATGGGCAGCCTGAGGAGGCATGGGGCCTGAGCAATGGGGACCAGCCTGTTGGTGGTGAAGTTGCTGTTGCTGTTGCTGCTGAACCGGCATCATTTGGTCCATCACATCTGTGAGTGAGGAAGATGTAGTATTTTCATTACTGGACTGCCCAAGAATTAACACATTAAAAATTACAACATATATAATTTTCTGTACAAGAATTAAAGGCCTGAACCTGTCTGTGAAGATGGTCTTGGCATGCGTGGGTGCATCTGTCCACTGCTGCCTGGCAACATAGCTGGACCTGCCATGCCAGGCCCAGGGGGAACCAATGGTGGATTAGCCATTCTTACACCTCCTTACAGAAATATGAGCATATTAAATCATCTCAACAGAAAACAGTACGTTTATAAATACCATGTCAAATAACTAAAAGTACAATCACAAACTTTTTGGTTAGTGCCTCAAATTGAATGCAATTAACAAACATTTTTGCATAATTCCTAGTGTGTCATCAACACCCAAACAATCACTTCTTTTATACACTCTTTCAGTCAATACAATATATACTAACCATCTGTAATATGTAAATTCATACCTGGCCCAGGCTGTCCTGGAAAGGCCACATCCATTCTAATCTGGCCCGGTGCTCCAATTGGTCCATTCACTCTTACTTCTTGTCCTCTATTTGGTCCCACAGCCACATTTATGGCCCCTTCACCTGAACATCAGTAGAAGGGAAATCAATCTCACATTTACAGCACAGTTACGTTTTTTGTTGTTCTTTCTTTTGAAGTGCTTTCAGTTTGACAGTGTCACGTATTTTGAAGCCTGTACTGTTACCTTCTATCTGCACAGAGAGAATCCCCAAGTCTCTGAGCTGCTGCTGGTTGTTCTGGGCCAACAGTCTGAGTCGTTCAGCAGCATCCCGTGGAATGTTGAAGGTAACCCGGACACTGTTCCATGGTTCCACATGCTGTGGTTTTAGCCTCTCAGAGCCTAAAAAGGGATAACAATTGGCTAAGTTGTGAATCTAGGTGATCATGTACAGGCTGAAAGGAAAAAGGCCCAGCCTCATATTCTCCTAATTACTTTTCTTGCTGCAGCCAGGTGGTTGGGGACCCCTGGTTTACGGTGGCATTTTTAAAATTAATTATCATCAATTGTTTTTAAATGATTACTTATGATTATGCGGTTTCAACTGATTACCTTTTAATATACACTGTGATTCAGTTTAAAAACAAAACACAGCGATAAGGGGTAAAAAGCAAATAATTCATATAGGAAGACAGTAATTTACAAGAGGCATGAAGCAATGACCATCAACTGACAACCACACTGGAAAGTGCCTCACTGCATGTGTCTTTAAATAATTCAGTTTGTTTAAATATTATCAAGAATGACAAATAATAAAACTAACCCATATTTAGCATGTCAGGGATCCCACTGAGGATAGTTTCAAGTTTTTGAGTGAAGTCCTCATCCTCCATATTCCCTTGGAAGGCAACAAATACTGTGAAATCATTTCCATCCCCACAGTTTTCCTTCATGCCATCTTGCTTCTTGATGTTTTCCTCTTTTGTTACTGTGCCTCCATGGCAACTGTCAGCATCCTCTCCAGCATCATCCCCAACACCGGAGTCCCTGTCAGAATCATTATCTGATTCCAGGTACTCTGCCTTCTGGGACAGCTCAGGTGGAGTGTGTCGATGTGCCATTCTCTCCTCTTACTAGGAGGGGCCCTTAAACCGTTTCATGCTGAAATTTCACATGACAGAGACACATAGAAACAAATACAGCACAGTAGCACATTATTGCTAGTGGAAAAACGACCAAGATGTCGGAGGAAAGAGCCAACAATCAATAATTAATAAGATTATCAACTGTTTGATAAATAAGTATCGTAGAGTTATACTCTTTGCTGCAAACTTCGGTTTAAACAAGGTTAAGTGTAATATATTTTTGTAAATCTAGGAATAGCACATCGGATGGCGTGGTTAATGTTAACAGAGGGCACCTGTGCGTGAGTGACATCACCACGACCGGTGATGCTACATTTATCCTATAAGAGATATCAAGTAATAATAAAGGGGCTTGTACGTGGTCGATATACCTACATTTCTATATACTAATACACTACCATTAGCGGAGTTTAATCGATCGGCCCAACAGTGACACGGGCCTTAGCGTAGCCGTAAAACAGCGTTTAACATTCAAAATATGAAGTCAAAAACAGTCATGTATCAATCGTCATTGTTCATTTTTACGCCTGAGTTTACAGTCTTTGCAACTTAAATTTTAACGTTTCAAGCAGACACCGCATTATGAAAGCGTAAAAAAATTAACGACGAGGCGGTTCCTGCTAGCTTCTCCAAAAGCTACCAGTCGCTAGCTATCTTAGCTGCGTAGCGCTGCACCTAATTTATTATGAATGCGCTGGACCAGAACTTATTAGCTTCCCCAATCGTTCGCTCTGATACGCCGAATATCTCCAGCAATGACCTGGTCACAAGAAAAGCAAAATGCTTACCACATATATTCATTTGAAATAAGTTCAACCACTCGACATCTGCTAGCTAAATTAGCTAACAAAACATGAATCACAAGCAAGAAACGACGTCAAATAGCAAAAAGCTGTTTCCGGCGGCGCTTTCCAAAATAAAACCTGAGCAACTTAAAAAAGTTAACAATACAGTAGTTATTAACAAAACTGCTACAAACTGAATAGATCACATAGAACTGGTGTAATGTATCTGAAGAATTTTAAAAAGAAAGATTTTAAAGGTCAGTTTCCAAAGATAACTAAGCCTATTTTAGGGAGATAGCAATTTCACCAAATGATTCTACATTTGGAAAATGTATTTAATTGAATTAGTAAGGGAAAATAAATTGGCAATTCACAGATAAGGATACATGAAAACATTTTCTTTTGTGTGAAAACATTAGGTGCAAATGTTTGCCTTATGGCATGGTACTGTTTAGTTGAAGAATGAAACATCAACAGTCATATTGCACTTGTACACCAGTAACAAAAAAAACAAGGAAAAGTTTAATCAGTTAGCACGGGCCTTTGGGATTCCGAAAAATCTTTTTACAATTCTAACAATTTTTGTAATTCAGTGTTTGACAAAGTGGTTGATTCTTCCTTAGACTTACACAAATACACAATAAAATAAATAAACACGAGCACCTTCCTAGAATCTGCTGGTAAAATGCAGTGTCTTGTATCAGCAGAAATAATATGGAGCTCAACAAATGTACTTAGAAAAATACACAGATAACATTTAATCCATCTCTAAAGAATAAGAATAATCCATTCTAAAAACAAGTATCCCTCATTTACAACATCTCTATTCCACAAGTCTTGAATGAAAACAAAATATGCAACCACTCAAATGTCTTGAATTATATAAATACAGTTACTGAACAACATGTAATATTTGTAATTGTAATTATTTGTTAAACTGAAGCAGACCCTTTTGTTGGCAAAATCAATTGAGAAGTGCATGTTTTACCATTTATGTATGACACACTGTGTAATGTGTTAGTGATGTCGGTTCCTAAGAGCCATTGATCTCCTAAGAGCCATCGCCACAGTTAAAACTCCAGCAGCTGTACCAAACAACATCGAATCACAGTCACACACCATACAAAGAGCAGGAGAATAAATGGCCACGCTGTTCACTTTAGGATCATCTAGATAAGGCGTGACAATGCAGGGTTTGACTGGTGGTTTAAATGGAGAACCATGCAGATGCTGTAAATGGTCATTTGGTCACTATTTACTACCTGTAAAACTCATGTTTACTAATTCAGAATGCAAACATTTAAAAACACTACATTGTTTGTTTTCTATCTCTCAAACCTGCTAAGTAAATCCTGCCTGAAACTCTTAAGTTTACTACGTTCTTTAAGTGGAAATGTAATGCATCAGATATTAATTAATGAGCACATTTTGCACATACCTATATACCTTACTATATCTACTCTCTGATGCCTTTAAGCGGATGAACTTTTCAACACTATGCACACCGGCACTGAACATTTGCTGCTGCTGTTAGAGAGCCATACCATCTTTGAAATCTTTTGTAATTTTCTGTGGCAGTAAACATATATATTAATTGATCTCCACTAGTTTCCAACAGACACCTCAGAGAAAAAAAAATTGTGTTTTTGTCTTTTTATGTTAAAAAACAACACCGTGCTGTTGATGTGTAGTGATTTATGTTCATCAGTAGTTCTCTTACAAATTAACAATGAACATGGTGCTAATTTACCCCTTTTTTCCATAAATAAGTATGGAGTGCTCCCTAGGGCATGTTGGACATAGTGAGAGCAGAGGCATCAGCACTACGGGGGTCCTTCACACCAATAATGAGGTCATTGGTTCTTCGAGTGCCTTCCACCAATGAGAGAACGTTGATTCTCTCAACTTTGTGACCTTTGGCCTTCAGCTGCGCCATATCTTCCTCTAGAAACTCAGCTGCAAGAAGGAAAAAGACAGTGGTAGATTGTGGACTGTCCCAAGATAATGGGAATAATGAGCCGTGAAAAATAAAAGTCAAACTGCCCTGTTCCTAAAATGTAATGTTAATCTGGTGAATGAAAACAACAATGGGATGATGGGAGTTCACAGCAAGTGAATCAATTACAGTCTGTTCAGACTGTAAGTCTGTTGGGACTTTCAGTCATGCAGATTTTGATGACAAAAGAGATAATTATTGCCAACCCTCATCCCCAATCTGCTGTGTGTGTGTAGCATATGCATGGTGTAATATGAGAACGTAAGTACAGGTCCATTGTTAAAAGTATTTTTTATACTGGGACCAAACTACACAAAAGATTGATCAAGTTGAAAACTCACAGTCCACCAGGAGAGTGTTGGGCTCCAGCTGTGGGTGGAGTCTCCCATGTGCTAAACTGTCACTCATGTTTTTACGTGAAGACAAAACATTTATCAGCACCTATGAAGGGACAGAAAATACAATCTAGAGCAGGGGTCACCAACCTTTTTGAAACCAAGAGCTACTTCTTGGGTACTGATTAATGCTAAGGGCTACCAGGCATGGTAGCTTGTAGTGAAATGTCTCTCCACATTGTGCTGCTTTGCTATTGCCACAGTTGCCCCACAAATGAAACACACGCAAGATCCTTTCACATTGGTAAAAAAAAACTCTACCTCCCATTCGTCGTGAAAATGATAGGTTTTCTTTCTTTTTTCTGACATTTTTTGGGGTAACTCTTCTCCTCATATTCGCTGCGTCCGCTAACGTTAGCTTGTTTGTAAGAGCGCAACAAACGCTACGTTTTGGTCATGCGCACAATACTGACCTTTGAACTATACTAGGTCAGAGTTCATTTATATTAAACACAAAAAACACTTTATATATATATTGTCATTTGTAAGTTACATGTAAGTGTGATTTAAACAAGAATAGCTAAATAAATAAATAAAATTTAAAAAATAGAGGCAGCTCACTGGTAAGCGCTGCTATTTGAGCTATTTTTATAACAGGCCAGCGGGCGACTCATCTGGTCCTTACGGGCGACCTGGTGCCCGCGGGCACCGCGTTGGTGACCCCTGATCTAGAGCAATACAACGTTTTAAAATCCATCCATCTAAAACTGTGCATGAAGCTGAACTGAGCTGCAGATATAATCTACAATGACAGACTGACAATTGTTTGGGCTCTGTCTAACAACATGTCTGAATTAAGGTTTAGCCAAAGGGTAGCACACTGGCAGGCTCCCTTCCTAAGTCTGTTTCCAGGAGAGGTTCCCACAAGAACTGTGACTAACTGTGGTATGTGAGATTAATAAAAATCTAAAAATAAGTAATGAATGTAATTTACCTGCGTAATCCCACTGAGTGCTTTCTCTCCATTGGAAGATCCAATGCCAACGTATGTGCCACATAATCCTGTAGCTGGCCTCACTGCTGTGGGCATCAGAAAGGACATGGGCCTTTTCCCAGGGTGGAGACTGTTGTGCTAAAGCAAATAAGATCAGGTGAGAACAAAGAGAGGCTATAACTGGTTTCTCAATGACAACCAGCACCTTGTACAAATTGTTGAGCCCCGGGAGACAAATTGTGAAATGTGAATATGAGCTACACACATAAATTAGGTCTGACATGAAAGATAAAATAACAATAATAATAAACAAAAAAAAATCTACCGGGTTAGTTGATGAATTCTGTGTTTTATTAGGCCAGGAGAAGTCCAGGATCTGGCTGTTCAACAGGATTCCCGAGCGAGTCACTATCCCACTGCCAAATGGCTTGTTAAGAGAGCTACAACAGCGAAAAACAAACGTTTGTTTCAGTTTTTAAACAATTTTAATACACTCTTAACTAACATTTAGATCAGTTTAACGCAACCGTTTAAAAGGAGCTCAGTGCAAGCTTGTCGAACCTCATGAATGACACAATGTAGTCATCCGGACCCATGACCATGACCTGGGCAGCTGCTGCACCTTTCTCCAGGGTAAATGACTCTGTGTAGTGGCTAACAGGGAATGCCTTTGAGTCACTGATCATCTGGCGAAGCATGGAGGCCTGTGCTTTGCTTGAAAATAGAAACAACAAATTGCAGGGTTCACTGAAATGACTCAGTGTTTTAGGATAGATGTACACTATGGTTGCCACATCGCCTGGTGTTCTTGTACTGATTTCATTTCTTGCCCACTGTTCTCCTCACCATCTACTTCTTGATAGATAGATAGATAGATAGATAGATAGATAGATAGATAGATAGATAGATAGACAGACAGACAGACAGACAGACAGACAGACAGACAGATACCTACCTTTGCATCTTGGTGACAGTCTCTGAGACAGAGGTGTCATACAGGGGGTCTCCCAGCCCACTAGCTAGGCCCAAAGCAATCTTAACAGCCTGAGAAAGTAATACAAGATAAACATAAATTCTCTTATCAGCTACTGCTATAGACAGACAGACAGACAGACAGACAGACAGACAGACAGACAGATAGATACCTACCTTTGCATCTTGGTGACAGTCTCTGAGACAGAGGTGTCATACAGGGGGTCTCCCAGCCCACTAGCTAGGCCCAAAGCAATCTTAACAGCCTGAGAAAGTAATACAAGATAAACATAAATTCTCTTATCAGCTACTGCTCTCAGTTTGCTGTTTACACTGTACAGTGATGAATCAGATATGCTACCTCTGCAATCCAGTGGTAGGTGCTGTCCTTGGTAACCTGGCTGGTGATGTTGTAGCCTTCTAGGATGTTGAGAGCAGTGATCAAGGCAACACCTGCATGTGGGGCTGGCGTAACCATCACATGGTGTCCTGTAGAAACACCAGCAAATCATAAGAGAAAAATGAATGGTTTCAATTGTAAAAGTGAGTGAGTTTTGTGGCAAAATTAAATATGGATAGGATAAAATTCAGAAAACAGAAAATAATGAAAATGAAAATAAGAAGCGTAAAGCAACAAGACATTTACCCTGATAGGTGATCTCTGCTGGCTGCTGTAGGACTGTGGTATAGTTACTAAAGTCAGCTTCTGTGAGCACTCCTCCCCTTGTTTGCACCTATTTAAAATACATAGAGTTTAAATTTAAATTTGGCAAGGTATCACATCAGAAACAAGGATATTTAACAAGCTAAATCAGTTCAGTCATCTGAAATTCTTCTACCTCTACGCCTGCTATCTCATAGACTCGCAACTTTATCAAATAAAACCAAATTAATCTCAGTGATGGTGGACTTTGTAGTTTCATGCTAGTTCAGCTAAATGTGACTGAAAATTAATGAGTTTCATACCCCCCACCGGTATATGGTCTTTCCTAAGAAACTATAACAGTGTATTATTCTTACTATGTGTACTTTCCTTTGTTTTAAAACTATACAGTACAGTAGATTACAGTAGCACCGTTCAGTAAAAGCACGAGCACAACTCTGTCATGAAGAAAAAATAGCTGAAACCAAACAACTGAAAAGTAGTTTCAGATCCTATCTTGTAAGATTAATGTCACTCATAAACAGTATTTAAAGAGGAGGTGGAGGGAGTTGTAGCCTAATGGTTAGAGCGTTGGGCTTGAAAGAGGGTTAGGGTTCAGATCCTGCTCTCGGCACCACTTAGGCCCTTGAGTCAGGGCCTTAACCCCAATTACTCCCCGGGCACCTTGTATTCTATGTACTGTATGTATGGCAGCCCACCGTTCACACGTGTGTGATGGGTTAAAAGCAGAGACCAAAGTCCGTTGAATCATGTTCTGTGACAATGATAAATCAAGCTTACTTTTATTACTAAATTGTAGACTTTTTTGTAGGACTTCTTATACAATCATATTTCAAAACAGAAGAAGAAATTCCTTACTGCAGCCACCATCTCCTGTGTCAGGTTACCACTGTAAAACTCTGATATCCCTTTAATTGCTATGTTATCCAATATGGATGCTAAATCAAGACGTTTGATGAACAATCCAGAGAGGGGAGCCTCGCCACTGGTGAGGAACAACTCGCGAAATGCAGCTGAGATGTTTTGGTCCTTGACTTTAGTAAGTGCTTCAGCTAGGGAGAGATATGAAAGAAAGATGACTTCACCTTATGTTGCTGAGGACAACTGAGTTACACCAATGACAGTGACTGCACCCAGTGATTTGTACTATATAACACAATTCTTACCTAAGTCATGGGTAACATTAAATCCGCTTCTGGCCACATCTGCTGCCATGGTTACCACATCCTTCCATGACATTCTGGGAAAATGAAAGATTGTGTAATTTTGGCTTAGTTTACAAATGATTAACATACATTATAAACTCTTGAATTAAATAATTTGACCATATATAGAATAATAAATAACAGCCAGCATTAACCCCACATTTTTCTATGCATGGGTCAAGTATATTAGATGCAGCAGCATCCTCCTCAGCAGCCGAGGCATCAGAAGAGTCATAATAACACAGTATTGGAATAATTGCAGCCCAACACCCGTGATAAAAACACACAGCTATTCTTTCAACCCAGCTGGTTATATTCTCCTTTCTTTAGCTCTGCTCACTGAAACAGGCTTCATCAGCCATTAAATAGACAACAGCATTTGTTATTCTTGATGGAAAGACATTAGACAATATATACAGAATTGTGTATTATTAAAAGGACATTTGAAGCACAGGAATCTCCCTCATTGAAATGAACTAATAATATTTACCCTACCTGCCATAGAGCTCATGTGCATGGTGCATTCCACTAAGCATGCCTGGTATGCCCACCAGCAGGCCAGGCTAAAATTCAAACACCAGGAAAGTGTGCATATATAAAATTCAGTGCATAACAATAAACACATAACACAAAATCGAACATTTATAAATATTCCTGAAAAATCCCTTACACTGGTATCAAGGTTTGTCTGCATCATGTCTTCATGGATGGCAGATGGTGCCGTCTCTCTGAAATCAATGACCCTTGTCTCATTCTTTCGGATGTTATGTACCAGCATGACTCCCCCCCTGTATAAAACGTCACATAATTATTTCAGTACAGAATTATTTCCCTTTTTATAATGAGCCAACTCTAACAATTTCAGTGGTGGTCCAATACAGAAGAGATGAGTATGTTAACTATCACTCACCCTCCTATACCAGAGGTGTGTGGATGGACAATCCCTAAGCACAGGGCAGCAGAGATGGCAGCATCAACACTGGACCCCTGCTTCTCCAGAACACTGAAGCCAAGAGAGGTACACTGAGCCACATCCGTCACCACTGCTCCACGGTTCACAACCTTCCAATGAATAGGAGAACAGAGATCGAAGAGAGACTGATATGTCTGCACTGCACTATAAGCATATGTTGAATCTGTGAGTGAAACACGTGACACACACATCTCCCTACCTGTGGATCTCCAAAGTAGATCTGCACGATGAGAGCTATGGTGACTCCTGTAGCGAAGGTCAGGCAGGCTGTAATAATGACAGTAAGTCCATCTCGCTGGCAGGCGCAGTCTTCTTTGAAAGGGTCTCTGGTGGTTTCCTGTAGTGATATGTCATGGCTGGCCAGGTCTGACGCAGAGGAAGGGAGACGCTGCAGACGAGCTGACTTTAGAAACAGATCTGGGTCTGTGACACACAGCAAAAACCCAAAAGCCTGAGGCACAACAGTAAAGAGTATAGGAAAACCACATTTTTAGTGTAGGTGGAGTCTCTTCTGTTCCCTTATCCAACCATTTAGTATATGCATATGTAGTATATGCATAACCTAAATGTTTACCCATTGGAAACATTGGAGTTTCATTGAAAGCTTCTTGAATGCTTAAGTTTAAAGAAAATAAACAAGAGCTTTTGTTCTGAAACATTCTGTTCATCCACAGATGTCCTGGTGAGCAAGAAGAGTTTTAACAGAATTCCTTTGTTTTAAAAAAGATTATATACAGACACACACACAAATATTAAGTTTTAAAGCATACCAGCAGATTATCATTATCGTATACTAAACAGTCAATCAGCCCAATTTCAGTTTATCATTCATAAACCATTTTCAATGGGGAGAGTTAAAAACAACTTCCTCATATCTAAACAACATACTGTGTTGATTAGTGAATCCCAATCCAATGTCTGACTGACCTGTGTCATGGTCGCTCAGGACGTTGTCATCCTCTTTGCGAGATTTGAGTGTGTTGTCCCCAGCCATCACATCGTCCTCTGGCAGCCTGGGGAAGCTGGTGATGCTCATGTAGTCCACAGGAGAGTAGGCACTCCCCAAGGTTGTCTCCGGATTTGCATCTTTATCTGCCAAAGATCCACTCGGGTACCCTGCCATGATTTCAGGAGCAGGACTGTGCATGACTACTGTTGATCTCAGAGTCAAACCTAGCTTAACTTTGAGGGCGAGAGGGGCGTTAGAGGAGGATATTCATATTCCCAGTCACATCTGTCACTGTCGTCCACATCACATTATAACTCACTCCTGCACTCTTATGGGACACTTGCACCCCTGCTCCTAGATCACAGTGGTTGCTTATGGTATATTACTGAGAGGTCAAAACTCAAATGCGGAGCTCCGGTGATGATGCATTTTTCCAGTGTGAGCCGCCACCTGCAGAGGACAACAATACATACAAGTTACCTGAATTAGCCTTTAGCCCGGCAGCGTCTGTTTGACCGCTGACGTTGTACCCCTATTTCACCTGCAGAGTCATGAAGCTAGGAAAACGTAAAACACATACATTGCCACGACGTGTCTGTCTGTCTTCCGCACAGAAAGCGACAAACCAACCTGATAGTCGGCTGCGGTTTTTTTTTTAAAGCCGCGTTAAACTCAAACACGAAGCCGAAAATGACGCGCTGCTATCTGCGTAACCAGTTTCTTCACCTCGCCGTCACAAGCTAACACCGCACTCCGTTAATTCTGCGCCACAACGCGGCTACAAAGAGCTCCGAGCTGACCTGATGCCACTTACCGTTTTTGTAAAATAAGTCACATAAAAACCATCCTCGGCGGTGTTATCTTAGACTGACGCCCGGTCAGGTGACGTGTGCCGAGGCGAGCGGAGCTGTCCCTGTCACCAAGACTACAGCCGCTCCTGAATCACGGCTTAGGGAAGTTAGCTTCACGTTCCGGCTCCGCACAACCGGTAGGACTTGTCTGGAGATACTGAGATAACGTATGCACACATATTTTAATACACCCTTTACTGTGGCTTGGAAAAAGACACGATCTTAGGGTGGGCCTTGTTATAATATTATCCACATAACAGTGTTCTCAAAATATATTTCTATGTATTATAAATGTTTTGGTGTCGTTGTCAGACTTACTTCACTGTGGATGGGGTTCCAGTGGCCCAGTGCGGATGAACAGAATCAGCGTCAACACAAGGGCCTCGGGCCTTCGCCTGCTCACTGTTATATTAGGAGCAAATGTTTAAACGCCCCTATGGAAAAATGAAAACTAAGTTTACATGGTGGACCGGATAAACAAGTTTCAACGGGTCTGTAAATTACCTGCTCCAGTTACAAAACTTCCCTCAGTCCCTCCCATAAACCACTGCTGTGTTGATCACATTGGGACATGCAGGCTTCTCAATGACCCCTGCAGTACTCCAGTAACAAAATCAATAGTCTACTGAAAAATAAAATGAAACAATACATGATAACCCTGAAAAGGATAGTAGAAAATGGATGGATGGATATATGATAATAGTTGGCAACAGTTTTGATGTGAGAGGCAGAGCAAACTGTATATGTTCATTTGGATGAATTGACTGAAATGTTCATAGGATACTCTGAGCAAATTATTTTAGGTATTTCCTTTGTTGTACTTTTGCTCCTGATTGACCAAAAGGTCAGAGGTGAACACTTTGCCACAACAAATCTTAGTCTTAGCTCAAATGAACCCGGTCACCCTTTTATACACGCGTCACATTACACGTTTAGCATTGTTTGCCTGCTTTTAATTCTCACTATAGTCAAGCATATCAAGTCCTCGCCCATACTCAACCCAGATTTAGACCACATTACCACACCTGTCTGTTCAGTTCTTCTCCTTTTAACCTACTGTAAACTGACACCTACATTTAAACTACCATGTCTAAGGTAGACATGGTAGTTAGGCGGAATGTAAGACAGGAAACACACTGATGTCCTGGATATAACTTTAACACACATGTTCTTAACTTAAGTATTTCCATTTTAGGCTATAGTTACACTTTACTGTTAAAAGGAACTATTATACTTTTAAATATTTCTACATTTAGACAGCTAAAGTACCTTTGCTAAATTACAGTATTTTATTTTTTATATTTATGTTCACAAATTTAACATCTTATATTCTATCAATAAGATAATATTCCGTCTATCTTCTACATGATGATATAAGACAGTAATGCATGCAGGAAATGTACTAAAATGTATTAAGTACTTCTTGAACTCCTGTTCTCTGCAAGATGTAAATAATGACACAAGATTCAGGTATTAACCTGAGTATTTATTGTCGTGTTTGTTGTTTTTTTGGCGGGTACCTGTGTTTTCTGAATGGATGCTTGAAAGCCCATCTGATGACTTTGCATAGTCTTGCCTGTCAGTGGACAGTTTTCCACTTTGGGGATGGTAAAATCAATGCATCACAAAAACCATGCAGAAATAGTGAAAGGCACAATCACCATAGATATCAGATACACCAAATTTTATATGTCTATATATTTCATTTTTATGGGGAGGGGCATACTATTTGAGATTTAACATGGGCAAAACCCAAATGTTTTTATAAGCTGCCATTATTTCAGGGCACATCAGAAAACATGAATCTCCCCAAACATTCAACACCTTTCATTTAAAACATCCTACTGGTGAACAACTGTCCTAATACCTATATGGGAAAATACAAGCATACTCTATTGTGTTTTTCTGATACATTTAATTGTATTCTTTTTAAATATATAAACTATTTGTCTCCTGCCTCATCCTTTATCAGACCACCTCTACCATCATTTAAGTTGCACACACTAGGTGACCACTCCCACTCCCTGTTATTGGATGACTCTCACTCTAAAGCCACATCTTTCAAAAATCACACACAACAGATTGAGGACACTTTGTCAATTTACATAACAATTGTGAGAAAAAAAAGAAAAGACATGACAGGTTTGCAGAGGCAAAGATATCTGTGGTGATATTTGCATTTCGCACACTTACACCAACAGTCATCTTTCAGTTTTACGCGGTTCTCCCTCTGTACCCAATTTCTTTTAAAAACAATACAACATTCAACCTCTGAGTTGCAAACAGAACTGCAAACCTACAGGGTGTGAGGAAGCCTAAATATCAGAGATCACTCTGTGTGTGTGTGTGTGTGTGTGCGTGTGTGCGCACGCGCGTGCATGCACACACATGTACAGATTGAACTCATCACCACAGATGCATTTGCCTCACTAGACAGGCGAATCAAAAAGATACATAATTTCATAAGTATATTATAAATTAGCAGAGACATTTATGGGAATATTGGCATAAATGAAAAAAAAGTATATGATTCAGAGGGAAAATAATTTATGTTGTGTATCTGGATAATCAAAATGAAAAGAGACATTTCCATTTTCCAAACAGTCGTAATGAATCTCCATACTCTCAATCTGTACTTTGAACGCACCAGTGAAGATTACACTAACATCATGCCATTGCACTGTATCCTCACCAGCATCCATATATCAGATGCAGTGCTAGTTGGAAACGCTGGAGGGCAGTATTTCCTATGGCACATCAGCTCTAAGACTTGTGCTGCTTGTATGGTGCATCTCGTTAAAACGATATTTAAATTGGGTCATAAACACCACGTTTGGCCAGTGAAATGCCCTGTTGGTTTGTTAGAGCACGGTGGTGAGGCAGAGAGGGTTTTTGTCAGACCAATTGGACATGACGCTGTGGACTCAAATCCTGAGGCATTGACATCTAACGAAGCATTATAAATTGTTTTATATATATATATCTATATATGTATAGATATATACACACACAAGAGAAATAAACGACCATAATGTCTTTTTTTCGAGTTTCTTGCAGTTTACATGTCAGTACACCTCCTCACACACAGTTTAAATCAAAACAAAACAAAAAAAAGATCACAAACCAAAAACGAGGATAAAACAAGCACACACCACACCGCTAAAACTTGGACTCACAAAATGAATGACAGTGCAAACTTACATCCATGTCTCAAATAATTTACAAACATTAGTATACATTTCAGCACCATTTTTTTTTTTTACTATTGTTGAACACGTACCAGTAAGCTAGGTCTTTTAAGTGGACACTGTTAGAGCAGAATGTGCTGATGAGATAGGGACAGGCAGTAATGCGTTAAAGAAATGTGTTGTAGAGGAAGGATGCTTGTTGTTGGGCTTTGAGGAGATGTAAACTTCCTTTTTTTCCCCCCAACAAGTGCATCCTCGGAGGTCAGGGACTTATTTATAGTTAGAGGAACTAATGCGTAAAGAAATCTGTTTTTTTCTGGCGTTTAAATGGATAACACAGCACACACCGTCTGTGAAATGTGATTGATGTGTGCTGGGCATGTTTCTTAAGTTTACAGACAACACACTTCACCATGATCACCATGATCACCATGCTTTGTACAAAGCCAAACATTGTCCTTCCTCTTTGTCTGACAGGTCCAGGCTTTCTCTTACTTTGCTGAAACCACATAGGGAGACCTTTAAAATAATGTGCAGAAAACAGTGCAACAAAACAAAATAAAGAGTGTGCCCCCTAATACCGCTCTTTACTTACTATAACCTTCCTCTCCCTGTAACCCAAAGGCAAGCCCTACATCCATGATCTGCATTCATAATCCTTCTAAAGTAGGTAGTACAACACCTTTGTGTTGTGTTTTCTAAAAGCTCCTCAGCAGAGTGTGATGTTCAATTTAGCTTCCTCTGACTCGCGGGCTGTTCTGAGGGTTACATAACACTTTCCTTCGACCATTTTCTATTGACTACATTCAGTTTCTAATTCATCAGTCAATTCCTCGTACTCTTTAGTCTGTTTTGCACTTACTCTTCACCGTCTTCTACTTGCTCTCAACCTTCGCAAAGAGAGAAGACGGAAATCTCACAACATTTTGTTTCTTGCAATGAAACTTTTTTTCTTTTATTTCATTTTATTTATATTTTCTTTTATTTCATCTTTGCATGTTGCCAAATCAAGCTGAAGAGAAACAAATGTTTTGCGATTTTCCCGTCTCTCCTTCCACACACGGTATTTATTTCCATCTTTACTTGATAAAATTAAATGTTTTACGGTGATAAAATTAAAGCATTGATGCCACGGTGAGTTGATTTGTCTCCGTTCCATGTGGTTTCCACCAGAAAGGCCTGTTTCCCCCCACTCAAAGAGAAAAGTACTTGATTACTTCTATTTCAAATAATAATCATTATTATTAGTATACTGGGGATGTAATGGTTGGATCAGAAAAAAAAACATGCCTTGAGGAAGAGTTGGAGAAAAAAGATTTGACTATAACATGAAAGAAATATTAGTAAAGCTTTTTTTTTGCTGTTTTCATACATTATTGTTGTTGTATTAAGTACAACTTGTGTAAATATATTTCAAGATGTTTTTTGTTATTTGGATACTGCAATGGACATTGACATAGATCCACACAGATCTACTCAGAGGGCTCGGTTCCTACCAACAGAGAGGGGCATAAAATCAGGTGGAGTCAAAACATGAGCGCTACTGCACTATTGGTATCTGAGTTAATATGATATCATGTGCAGAAATGTAAGCAAATATGTGGTGGGTCAATACATTTAATTGCGTGTGTCTAATGCCCTCGGACTGAACGATGCCCCCTGTGTGCTCAGGTGTTTAGTGGCAGAAGTTACGCTTGTTGGGCTGGTGAAGGAAGGTGTTTCTGGTGTGGGATGCGTGGCGAGAGACCTGCTCCCTGGTGCGATTTTGGCGTTGGATGCGGTTGCGGCCCAGAAGGTGCCTCTCTGTGCGAGCTTTGCTACGCTGGACCCTGGCCACTTGAGTGACCTTGGCCAGGGCTCCAGCCTGGGCAGCTGCTCCACGGCTCACCCTGGTGGGCATACTGCTGCGGGTGGCGGGGGCAGCAGCTAGTTCAGTCACTCTGCTGCAGGGAGAGAGAAGGTGTGATTGTTGTGTCATACTGGTGTTGAAAAAAGAGGTGAAGGTGACTTTAAGCTTGGATAAAACATGTTAACCCTCACCTCATGCTGCTCCCCAGGCTGACAATGCTTTCCTCTCCCACTGCTGACAGGTTGCTGTTGGAGACCATCGAGAAGCTGTTTGGCGAGACGTACACAGACATGCTGGGGTGCTCGATGAGCAGGTCCTCCATCGGGCTGGCCTCTGCTGTAGCTCCCTCTGCAGTGAAACAGGGGGGAGGGGTGACAAACCAGCTCCCATCCATGCATCCTCTCTCTGAGCCTGCTCTACTGCTACCCCCACTGCCCGCACGCTCGCTCCCAGAGTCAGGGGACATCGACGGGGTGGACGATGGCGTAGACAGTCTGACCCGCCTTGGCGGGGTCACGGGTGTAATGGTGCCCGCGTCTGATGGGCTAGCGCTAGGGCAAGACAAGGGGTCCGATGATGCTACTGCAATTTGTGCCTGACTTTTATGTGTCCTACGGCGCTTGTGAGCCGGGCGGGGCATGGGGGGCGGGCATTCAGTCCTTGCATGTGTGTCTTGATGTTGTGATAGGCTACTGTCTGGAGAGGATTGTTTAATCGGAGGGGCTCCCGTCTCATCTTCTGCTTGCATCATGCAGTCAGGCTCTTCTGAGCGCATGGCAGCCATGAAATCAGGAATGGGGTTGTCAGTAAAGACAGGGAGGGAAGAGTTGCAAAGAATTATGCACATTAAGTGGTAGATTTCCAAAAACCCATGCAGTTGAAGGGGGTAATTTCAAAAGGGACCACATACGCACGCGCACACATACCAGTGTGGAGAATGTAAGGGAGTTTAAAAAAATTGGAGGGGAGGGAGAAGAGGGGGTAAGGAAACACAGAACATAAAAGAGTCACATCATTAGTTGTGCTGACCCTCTAAGGTGTTGACTATGTCAGCAACATCATGTTTGTCTTGACTCTGCTGAGAGGTACTGTTATGCTGTTTGGGGTGTTTGGTGAACAGGCCCAGCAAATTTCACACCAATAACTGCCTTTGGCATGACTAAGCTCATAAACAAAGAGGAATGAGATGAATGTTGACCATCACGTGTTTCCATCTTCTGGCAGACAACAGCTACGCACGAGCACCACTGCAGATACACCTTGCCCTTACTGACTCTTCACCCCACCCCATCATTTCTTATATGCTCTATTCGAATACAACCTAAAGCTTTACACTGGAGTCACTATCATTAAAAGACACGCAAATAAAAACAAATGTACTCCTTTAACCCCTGTGCTGAGACTCACCAGGCAGATTGACGAGCATCCATCCCTCCTCATCAGCCTCAGTCACACAGGGGTTGGGTCCCTTCAGCTCGGTGGCTACCTCTTCCACCTCCCCAAACAACAGGTTGCTCAGACGCTGAAACATGACTCCCTTTACTGCCAAGTGATGACAACTGTAAGTAGTTGGACTTCTACAAAGAAAGAAGCTTTAGCTGCCTGTGTGAACTACTTATTTGTGTTTATATATATATATATCGCTTGTAGCTTTTCTGATGCAATTCTTTGCTTTATCTTTTGTTTTGTTTTTCCACTTGAAGCCCTTTGCTGGGAGTGGACAGGCTTCTGTAGTGCAAAGTTAAGGTTTCACTTGGTTCGGAGCAAAGGCCTGCAGAGAGGGAGAGAGAGGGGTGGGAGATGGGTGGTTAGTGATTAGATGGTACGTTTCATCACCGCCAACAGACTTATCTTGTAAAAATATTTTTTTTTAGATATTTTAAAAAAATATCACCAAAAAGATCACAAAAACGGATTGACTGATGTTTTGTTCACTTGGTAATCAGTTAAACAATCTAGAAAAACACAACCCATCTTCAGAATCATAATGACATTTTCATTTGGCATTACATTTTCATAAAATATTGATTACAGCAGCTTTGAGGCCTGAGTAATTGAGTGGGAAAAGTTGTGTGCCACACGAACGCTTACTGCTGTGAACGGAAATTAGTGCAATTTGTGTCAATTTGAAATTGCACCTTACGGCGTGTGATCGTAATTGTGAAATACACTGGCAGAGGAACATGAAGCAACAATGTGTGGTAATCTGTGAGCAAGTGAAAGAAATTTTTCAGCAAGTGAGGAGCTGGTGGACAACGACTGCAGTCCCTTCCCCCTGTGGCATGTTGATAACTAGTCAGCACAGACAAAGACTTGTAAAGTCTAACAAAGTGTTAAAAGGCAAAGAAGACACCCACCAGGAATGAGGACAGGAGCTTGTTACAGAGGGCAAAGACAAGTGCCTGACCTATATATGCAAATGATGATGTAATGTAGGACAGATGTTTGAGCAGCAATGGCTTACAAGACATAACCTTACGCGTTGCACGTTCAAAGGCATTTGTACATGTAAGGTGGAGGATGTAAGGAGTTTTGGAAATGTGCAGAGACACTAAGTTACTATTAATTAAGTTCCTGCAGACCAACCTCAACACTGAGACTGTTTCTAATGCATTTTTGGACTAAAAGAAACTTAAGTCATGATGCAGCACAGGCCAGCACGCACTCACTAGTTTCTCTGTATTAGTTTGGTGGCTGTACAAGCTAAATAGAGCTACTGATACTGTGCACACAAATAACACACACTGATATGGCCTACATCACAGAGGGGGGAGTTCCTGGACGTAGTGCATATGTTGTGTCAACACATTCAAGTTATCTGCACTAACTCACCACTGATGGGTGAGCACAGCATCACTCTATACTCTCACCTACAGGAAAGAAAAAACTGCCTTTTGTTTTCATACTATATAATTACATAGTACAGCGCATATGATGTGTTTTTATTCAAAAAACACTATATCATTTTAAATGACTGCACATCCTGGTTTTTAGAGAGCATCTACATTTATGAACGTTTGGGCGTCGATTTTTTTTTTTAGTGGGAGGGACTGAGCGTGGTGGGCGGGCACTGGCGGAATAAAAACAAGACGCATGTGGCGTCACGCTTACGTCACCGACGCTAACCGAGGGGCTCCAGCTTGTTTAGCGACTGAGGAAGGAAGAAAAAAAAATGTCCAAGCAACAGACATAGTGAAAAATCAAAGATTATATGGCAGAGTGCAATCGATCCATACGGTTCGTCGTGTCTAATATGCATGTTATTACAAAATCCATCGATAAGCGAACGTCTATTGTCGACGGTTTTATTATGGTAGTGAAGTAATTGACATTGTGAGGGGGGAAACGACAATGTTTACAATTTTAAATTCATGAAAAGATTAATGTAGTCAACGAAAAGCCTGGATCGACCTCGACCCGTCGACACCCGACGATCTGCGGATGGGATCCAGGTTAAACATGAATTATCCGTGTAAGCTCTCCAGCTGAAGGGTCAAAGCAATGACAGTTGTGTCTTAGCGACTGGGCACGAATGACATGGCCTGAACAGGATCGCGACAATACAGACAAACGGTTGTTCGACTACACAAAACCAGTGACCAGTGGAGGTATATGTAATAAAGGTTGCGTTTAAGGTCCGCCTCCGAGGGGGAAAAACATCAACATCCGCCATCGACTTGACTCCACATCAGCATTTGGTGCAATTTACAAAACAACAGCTGCTGGCGTACTATCGGATATATACACATATACAGGCTAGTTTTAATTTCTAAGCTTTATACGACGTCGAATCGACCTGGTTAACGCGTTTTCTTCACTTCCACACTCCTTTCAAATCCATCCATGACCTAATAATAGGTCATTACCAATTATAACCCACAGCAGCCAAAGATAGACTATGTAATGAGTCAGTACTGGACAAAACGATCCACATTCATAATAACAGGTCATATAGGTCTATGATATCATGAAGGTTGATATCTGGTGTAGATAAACCTATGAGGTGGCACGGACGTGCAGTATGATATCTCTACTAGCACACAGTATGACACAAAAGACAGGAAAATGTAAAGGAGAGATGATCTTACCTGCCTTTGCAATATAATTCAAGTTGTAAACGAGATCTCACACACAGTAGAAAGGACAACAGTTCTTAAAGCATAGCTTTAGATAGCCTTTAAGTGAGGTAGATAAAACAGCAGTATACAAAAATAAAAAGGCTTTCTTCTCAGAAGAAGGGCTTCGTGTAAATATTTTACACAGATGTTTTCAGATCATAACATCTGCAGCTTTTTTTCTCCCCTCCTCTTTTTTTCCGCTGCAAATTTCGCTTGTGTTTATTGCTGCCTCCAGCTGATCCTCGGATCAGAATGTAGAACGTACAAAACAGCTGATTGTGAGATCACAATACTCTGAGCCACGCCCCCAGTCCCGCCCACGTCAATGAAATCGACCAATGGGAATTTTACACAAAGCCACAAGCCGGGCCGCTTGGTAACAGGGTGGGGGCAGGGCGAGAGGAGCTGTCAACCTGCACCCAGATGGAACCAGTGACTCTATTCAGATCTGACCCGAGATCAGCGTCCACTTTCACCAGCCCGCGGTGTTCTGTCAAGGCTGGGGGGATGGTAAACTGATCCCGAGTCTGTTCTCACGAAGCTTCGTATACGGGCCTCTCTACAGCAGGGAAAGATGTAGATCTGTTGACAGCAAAGTGATTAAATTGTCAACCTGGTGTTTAATTAAATAAACTCAGCTACAGAAAAATAAACAAACCTGAAAGGTCTGAAACTAACCATTTATATCACCTACTACAATGCTTAGACAGAGTGAGTGCTCTTTGGACTTTTATTTTGAAAATTGAAAATGGAAAAGTATAGTCTTCAAATTTTAGCTCTTATGTTTTATTTTATTATTTTTTTCTATTCGTTTGAGTGCTAGATATTATTGGATTATTCGCTCATCAAGAGAGAAGACGTCTGCTTATTCTCTTGTTACACAGTCCTGAAATTAATTATTTACCAGAGCAAATACTGATCCTAAACATATAACTTTACATTTACATAGAGCAGCCATTCCTGTCCAGTTATGTTGATACTTTTATTTGTATATTGACTTCTTTCCCCTCCCCCTCAATATCCCTCCACTCACTCTGCCTTCAGGAAGACCAGCCAATCAGATTGTTTTTTTCTGAATGCAGCATTTGAGTAACCAATGAGCTGAAGAGGATTCTTTCTAATCCCCCTGGTGGTCACGTTTACACTCTGCAGTCTGTAAAGCTTTAAGACGACCCACTGCCTTTTATTATTGAAGACTGTGCAAGCTGGTGAGTGAGTGTGTGTGTGTGTGTGTCTTTCTAGGTGAGAGATCATCCATGTGATATGTGTTTGGCACTATGAAGTCTATAAAACCTGAGTGTTGTAATTTATACTAACACTGCTTGTGTTTATGTCATCATTTAACACAAAGATATTACATTAAGAAAGGATTTAGCAAAATGCAAGAAAAATAAATTATAAAGACAGGTATGCAGAAGTCTGACGTTTACAAATGATTACGATGATATTAGTCAAAATAGACTTTAAAAATAGAATGCAAATATTTTATGGGCACTAATTATAACCTATTTATTTCCACAGTAGGAAAACAGGTTTCCAAGATGTCTGATCTAAACGGTCAGGTCAGGTCAGGTCAGGTCAGTGCCTGTCCTGTATGAGGCTTGGATTGCTACAGTACTACATGTCCTCCCTGCCAAAAGAAACACAGACTGGGCTATCATAAAGATATCACTCATATCTGCTTTTTAAAAACTGCTTTGGCATCTACCTCATTTTTAACAATAAGATATGTCATGTTCTTGTGTGACCTTTTCATGAATTGTTTGACTAAAAAAAATTAACTGTTTTTTAGTCAAACAAAGTGTATGATGTAATTCTATTTTAGTGAACTATACACTACCTGAGACTTGGCTTGTTTTGTTCAGGACTTAGTTGTTGTAATTAAAGAACGCACCCACTATGTAATTTACATGTGTTATAACACATGTAACTGTGCACGTGAGGCCTGTCTGTGTGAGTGGATGTGAATCTCGCCTAACAAGTGTTACGCCTCTACATGCTCGCTTCCTTTTAAATCGACTTTTTCTGCGAGACTTTGTCCTGTAATTACCACACCAGAGACGACAGCAAGAATCCAGCACAGTAAGAGCTCTCTCAAGACAGGATGATAAGGTTTCGGCCTATACAGTTACCAGGTGCTAGGCAACTCGCACAGATAGGCACATACAAACACACACAAGTGCACACACACAGTCACCCTGTGGTGATGATAATATCCAAACCCTGGTAACATGGTGATCATAAACATTTAGCAAGAACAGTCTGTGCATCTGTGCTCGTGTTTGTGTTCGTGCTTGTGCTCCCAGACTTATCAGGCCTGGCAGAACTTGCAGTAGAACATGTATTACCATGTTAGCAAATCATTTTGCATTGTAAATACAGTTCAAGACAACCTCTTTGAAAGGATGAGCTCATAAACACATTCTTCACAAATAGTTTTGGCATGAATACACTGATCACAGAGAGAAAGGAGGGTTATAGTTTCCTTGTTTCCCTAAGTCTTTTTTTTCTTCTCTGCTTTAATCCGAGCCAGATCTTTCACTCACAATTCCTGGCTTCACAGGATTCCCACAATTTCCCCGAGTTGGTTGGAGAACTGGGTGAAAGGTCACAGCAATGTCTCCCTTTCCCCCCCTCTCTCTGTATGTGTTCCTATACATGAATGTGACATGAAGTGTTTGTTCAACAGCATGCTTGCCCTTGCCCTGGCTGACACAGCTAACCCAGGCAAGTGTGTGTGTGTGTGTGTGTGTGTGTGTGTGTGTGTGTGTGTGTGTGTGCGTGTGTGTGTGTGTGTGTGTGTGTGTGTGTGTAACTGCAGAGCGCCTCCAACCAATCAAACCCCTCCTTGAAAACACTGCTGTTTTATTTGTGGCTAAAGACCAAGGTGTGGCGATGGACAGGCTGACTCAGAGGTCTGCCTTGTTGTGTGTTGATGCTAAAAACAGACAGAAAATTAACTTGTTTGTTAGCATCTCAGCACTGTTTGTTGTACTAACATTATTATTATACATTTTAGATGGAATTTTAAACATTATATTGATATAAAAAAGTAAACATGAGGTTGTGAAAAGGCAAATATAGTTAAGGAGTGCACACTCAAGTCTCTTATTTGGAGATCACTTTATGTCAGGAGACCAGTGGGATTCAGCTGAGGAAATCAGACATGAATTCCATAAAATATGTCAAATCATTTATTTATGTATTCACCTTTTACTTTTGGTCTCCTTCTCTCTCTACTCTCAGGCCTCTCGTCCCGACATGGCTGGCTGTTAGATGATAAGACAGCAGCCCCAGAAGATACTAGGTCAGACTTGTTCAATGCACTACTGTGACCTCACAGTACAAACTGCAGTGTGATCAGCTTCCACGACACACTGGGTTTGCTCTGTTCTTTGGACTTTTGTTGTTTTATATTTTGAGAAATACACATAGGTCAACAAATCCAAACATCAAGGGGTCTAACAAACAGATTACACAAGATGACATTGTGACAGAGATAATGTTATGAAGGAAAGATTTTTGGTAAAGGAGTTCAAGGGAAGGGAATGGACGGAACAAAACTGCAATAAAGTTGTACCCTCTGGTCGACATTGATACAACAGGCTTCACAAATCCTGCTTAACTAGCCATTTCTATGTAAGGGATTACAGACAGACATGCTGTAACAAAAAGTAAATATATGTTTGAGGAAGAGGATTTAGCTATGTACAAATCTTACCCACCATTTCAAATGTTCACAGGTATTATGTATGATCTTATTTCTCCCCTCACCAGTCGCTTTTGGTACTGTCCACTGTAACGTGGAGATAAAGAATGTCCCTCTGCATCTCATATTGCATACAGTCTGTCTGTTATACAGCCATCAACAGTGCACTTTGGTCCTGAGATATCCCTCCACCACGTTCAAACTATAAAGTATGGTGGCTCCCTTAATGCAACAAATCAATGGACCGGTGTCCCTTCCTTCGTCCTCACCTTCCTCCTGTCCTCTGCAGGCCATAGTCCTCTGTGTCCTCATGCCATGTGTACATCCCATCAGTCTGGCCCTACAAGGATAAAGCAAACAGAGTTTCTAAGTGGTGTCCTTGGCAAGTGTGCACTGATAAACACAGCATGAGTGAGGACAGGCTGCGTCCATTCACGGCCCACTGGAGGACATTATGAAACTTAACAAGGGAGCTATTTTAAATTCCGCAGGGGATTATGGTGCTCTGGGTGGTGAAGCAGTGAATTTCAGCTGCTGGTGTCCGAATGGGTTTAACTCAGAAACGTAATGAAATCTGTAAAGTTTGGTTACTTTCTGTCTTTGATGAAATGTCTCTTCATACCCACCATTTTTTCTTGTTTACAGTGTTTACATGTGTCCTCTAAACAGAAACCCAAACATGACCCGAAGCTAAAAGTAGCACAGAGCTAAGACTAAAAAAAACAAACAACTAACAAAAACCCAAATCAAAATTCAATAACGCTTTCTTTGCCAATTAATCCTCCTGACCTGAACGCAGCTGCTGTGTTTACAAACCAGCACTAAAAACAGCTCAGAGTCCACTGAGATGCTCTTCGACACGTTTTTAGCAACATATTATGACTTAGCTCTTTTAGCCCACATAGACACAGGCTGAAAAAATATGGCATACGCAGCTGGGTCAGGGCTTGTAACCAGACTAAAGGTACGACCTGAAATTACATAACTTGGCCCCAGGCTAAACAAAAATATCCAACTCAGCAGTCGTGTCGTTTTACAGCAGGAACATGGCCGTCTTTATAAACACAACTACCAACGTAGCTTTCATACGGGGATGTAGCTCAGTGGTAGAGCGCATGCTTTGCATGTATGAGGCCCCGGGTTCAAGCCCCGGCATCTCCAAAAATTTTTTTTTTTTGCGACACATTTAGTCTTAAGTAAAATAACTATAGGCCGTAGATGACATCTTTAATAAATTGTAAAATTAATTTATCTTGGCAGCAGCTGAGAGAGTTGATCTGGACCGAAGCCTTCAAGTAAATTCCTCTACAGTAGTATATTAATTCCTCCATAGTAAATTAAGTGTAAAAATAAAATTAGAATCAGGTCAAGGCAATAATACCTGAGTTCAACAAGATATCTATGTGCATGAGGATAGAGCTTTTCAGTGTTACTGTCTTAATATGTTGATCTGTGTTGTTCATGGACTGAAAGAGAATAATGAAAGAAAAACTGTGAATTATTTAACACAAACCATTTTGTGTCACCCCCTCCCCACACACCACAAACACACACACACACACACACACACACAGATAGACCCCAACCTAAAAAAAACAAGATTGACGTGTATAAATGTCACCTGCTTTTAGCGAGTTAGTCTGGGCCCGTTATACAGCAAGTCACTCTATATGCCATGAAACAAGACCACTCACTCAAGAGGTCAAACCTTCACATGTACTTTTCAGGTGCCGAAACTCCCTAACCCACATACTGAGCCGTAGGTCGACACATTCTGACCTGAAACCACCATTCATTAAATGACACACATCCACACCCAGTGAAACTGAAAAATTTAGTAAAATATCAGCTACTCAGGGCTGTAAATCAAAAACAGAAAAACTGCATAAGTCACAGCTCACTGTACTTTAGCTGCAGGCCACATTGCAGAATGCAATCTGCGTGAAGTCAGTTCACTGAACAGTAAGCCAGTTTTATTCTTTCAAAACCTTTAAAATAAAGAAAACATTGTTTGACAAAGGGGAATAAGAAAACAGGCAATGGGACAAACACAAATGTCCTAGTGTAAGAATATGAGACACAAGTACTGGCTTGTCATTGAAAGTATGACAAAATAATTTCCATGAAGCAAAGGTAATAAAATTACGAGTGGTACATTTCGCCTGTTGCTGTGTTTTGTGAGAATTGCTACCATTCTATAAATGAATTAAACGTTTATTCCTCTGTAAACGTGTACATTTGTCCAATCAATGTGATAATCCGATTTCTGATTTAGCCCCTGTCCTGAAAACATGTTATTATTGGTCCTTGATCGCCCCCCTTTGGTTCATGTCAGAATAGTCGTGAAGTGGATCAATTCACCATGTGAGCAGTGGATGGCGCCAATTCATAAGGTAAAAAGAGTGTATCGGTCAGGAGTCTTAACCTCCAATGATGACTCGTGACTTCAGACAGATATAGTCGACACTGTTTGATTTACCAAGTATTTATCTGTTTGTCTCATTCTGTTTTTACCCTGTAAATAATACAGGATTTAAAAATTCTAAAGTAAATAAAATACCAAATTTGTTAGAAACAACAATGCTTAAATTTTTAGGGGAAAACAAACAAAAATATATCTTGTACTCTTGTATATATTAATACTTTACCTGAATCTGTAAGATGCTGAACAGGTTCCCTTGAGATTTTGCTCCAAGCTGATATGACTGCAGAACATTTTTAGGAAAGGTTGTTTACATTTTTCTGTGAACAATAGATATATCTTTTTTTTCCTCATTTAGATCCATAATATGAACATTACCTGAAGCCATCTTATGTGCTGCAATGCTCCCACGTGTTTGGCTGATTGGATAATTACAAAAACAGCTGTCCCTCATTAAGAAAGCAATCAGTAAAACATGGACAGACAACTCATATGACAACATGTTGCGCACCATACATCTTGCCACTAGATGGAGCACTAGCACAAACATCCCCATCCACATTAATACTGTAGGAAGGCTGCAACACACGCAAAGCGGCCATTTTCTGCTGACGTCACACAGCGTAAGATCCTGACAAGCTGTAATTACTGCACCAACTTCAGTTTAATCACTGTCTGAAATGATCAAAGTTAAAATCTGTAGGGACATCAAACCACGCTCCCTGCTGTAAAAACACATGTATACACATGTTAGCTACTGCAGGACAGCAGAAGTAAACTCTGAACAACATAAAATTGTTCTTCATTTTGAGAATAAAACTGCTGATAAAAATGCTTTATACAAAATTAATGATATAACAAAGCTATTTGATGCGCTTTACATAGAAGGAGCATACACCAGATTTACTTTTTAAAAAAATGTAAGCCTGAGAAGTTTATGACTCCTCGTCTGGTCCCGTCAGCATCACTAATTTAAAGTAAACAACTGACTGCCAGATGACATGCAGTGGGTAATGGTACCACATATCACATCAAAGCGTGTCTGTGGTTGGACCGCCATGTCTGCTTGCTGTCCAGATAAGACTAAAACAGATATACACAAACACGCACATTCGGTTGAAATTCCATGTCTGTTGTGAGGTTTGGTGTTTGGGTGTGTTGTATCAGGGTTAAGATGACACAGAAATGACTACACTCAGCATTTAATGGTGAACGTCAGAAATGTGGACATAAAAGTGGAAGATCATCTTTGTGTTGCCTTCCCTATTCTAACATATCAAAACATATATAAACATACCAAGGCCATGTTTGTATATGCATGGTTAAAGTAAATGATATGAACACTGACCACTGACCATTACTTTTGCAAATGTGCTTCTCACTCAGCACTATATTCATCAGGACCAACATGGCTGACGTGAGGGATAAGGTGTTTTGTGACGCAGGGACACACTGGCTCTTTCTGTCCATGTCCAAGTGTCCTTCATTAATCATCCCTACATGTGTGAGTTTGTGTCTAATGGGGGGACCTGAACAGAAAGTGTGCACAGATTACACACGTGAGGGAGTGTGAGTCCATACTCTGCATTCCTCTGGGATAATCTTATCTTCCTCCTACTGGGTTTATGGACCTCTGAACTGCAGGACAACACACCACCACCACACACACACACACACACACACACACACACACACACACACACACAGAACAAACAAACATGAGGTGTTAAAGTCATATGATGCAATTCATGCACATTAGAGAGGAAAGTTTGCCAAAATCATGACTTCACAAGCCTGTTTTGTGTATGACATGATAAACTCACGAGGAATTAGACCGGCTATAGGTTATGGACAGCACAGTAACCTGAGCGACAAAGGAAAAAAACAGTCCTGAGATCAGCTGTTAATCACAGACACATCCACTGTCATTCAGAGTCAACTAGAAGCATCTTGGGAGATTGTTTGTATCCTTTGAGTCATCACACGTACAAAGACAAACTTCTACCTGCATAAATTTAAAATGCAAATGTGAACAAGTGGTCGTTACCTGTTGTTTGACTGCACTGGATGGAAACAATGCACCAGATTGCTCAAAGTTTATGGGCTTTACAATGTAAAACATCAATTTAATGCAGCTTCTGTACATGTCATTTGAAAAACATTAGTTCAGTGTCAAGAGGTGTCGGTTAAGGCGTTGGCTACTTTACAAACACATGAATGGACAACAGAGGAAACTACAGCAGCAGCCATGATATAAAATATAGTCAGGCAACTGAATATACAACCTACTGTATATACAAAGTATACACATTTTGCCATGACATTTATGTTTCACACTTTCATTTGATTATATATTTTTTTCTTGTGACAACATTTTAGTTTACACTCTTAATTTTGCTCCCTTTCTCTCACAATCCGTTAAGTGATTTGGGTCCCTGTACTGTTCCTGGCAGTAAATCACTGCGATTTCATTTTGTATTCAGCAAAGCAAACAAAACGTAATGCAAAATATACAATAACATACAGGTACAAATGAATACAGGCAATATAAGTTTATAATATCATCAACAGTTGTGCGCCACCAGCAAATGCCAAACACATAATAGAAAAGAAAATGCCTCGACCATCAGCATGTTGTTCTTATTTTCACCAAACCCACTGCTTATGCCATAGGCCTTCATTCTGTCAGACAGGAAATAAGGCATCTAAAACTTTTTTTGTCGTCTGTCTGCCTAAAGATGCGTCTGGTACGTCATGTTGAGTTTGAAGAGGTTTTGGTGGACAGTGTGAACCTCTGTGAGAACACAGACTCGTTCATCCCCGAGGCCAGAGAGGAAAGAACATCTGTTCTGAGCCGAAAACATTTCATGTCTTCACGGCCCCTGTGAACCATGAGGTCACTCTGACACTGCTCCAACACAAATTGTCTGCAGTCTGCCCTACAGACAAACTGAACTCACCTCCACTCAGAGGAGGAGAACTGTTTGCAATCAGCTGTTTTCATCCAGGCAGCCTCCTTTCACACTTCCACTTGTGATGCTCTCTGCATCAAAGTGAGAAACACAGACACAAGACGGATCATCACACCTCCCCTGTGAAGCACCACCAAACGCCATTTGCGCAGACGCACAACTTAGATGACTTTCACGTGTGTGTGTGCGCGCGCGTTTTGTTTTTACTACTGTCCTGCCCTCCTGACCTCCAGTCTACGTGGCGTCGGTGTCAACAATCGCTCTAACGACGTGTGAACTTTTGGGCATGCAGCGACAACGGCGCCTTCAGACAGGTGCATATGCACCCATCACCCACCACCACGAGCCGCCATGACACCGCGGACACCCCCCTTGCAATGCTAAGCAGCGGACCGAGGCGTTCTCCTGTGATTGCTGGCACTTGATTTGTCAGTCTCACAAGTTAGGTTTTCAAACCTATAGCGTTACAGAGGACGGGTCCATGTCCGCATCACAGCAGTATTTTTAGAAAACAAAATTACGCACATATTAATGCAACATATAAATGAAAGTGAAGGATGAAAGTAAACAATCACAATAAAACAATATGAAAACAGCAACTTAAGATATTAGGATGAAAAGTCCTCAATCATAATAATTCCATGACCTGAAAGTCATTTGTTTGCAACGTCATCTGAACTTACAACCAATAAATAAACCTGTTTAATATGACGAACTCTGGGGGACCGGGTAAACAGAACACGTGACCTTTACTCGTATGATTTGGAGAGGTAACAATGATACAGGTTTAATATTGCCTGTGCGTCAGGTTAAAATTACGCGCACTGATTTGGGGTACTTGAATTAACCACAGACTGTAAAACCCCATTGGCTTCGGGGCAGATTATCTGTGGGCGCTGGATTTCATGGCAGTTACAGAGGGCAGCGGGGCTGAATCGGGCCCTGTTTGGCTTGACATCATCAGATTGTTCCCGTCAGCTCGGTTAATTTTACCTCGGATCGTGCTGTGAGCGCCCTGGACAACAGCGGCTCTTTTATCCGAACCGGCCCATTCCCCGCAGAGAGACCGAGGGGGGTCACGGTGAACTCTGTGTTTTGTATTGAGGGCAGTAATGAGAACAGAGCGTTTGTCTCCAGTACCTTTTGAAAAAAAAAAAACCCTCTCCTCCTCACCGCGGTGCGTGAAGGCCGCGAGCAACAGGCGCACAAAAGAGCAGAGGCGTCATAAAGAGTCACAAAGAGTCCTGATGTGTCCATCAATCTAAATTAACTTTAGTGCAGTAACTCGAATGTGTCATTATAATGGGGAAATCATGCCACGCTATTTTTGCACTTATATAAGGATGTTTATTGACCACGTGTTCTGTTGACGTCATAGACTGTCCTATTTCTGTAGTATTCCAGACACTCACTGTAATGTAATGTAATGTAAATGTGCACAATCTCATCCGCCATCTCTTATAAACACTTTACTAGTTGAGCCGACAGGGGACGCCGCAGCGTTAGTTTGCCATTACGCATTTGATGAAGTGGACAAAGTCTGATGTGGCAGAAAGCTGTTGATCTGATCTGATTGTTTGGATTCAGTTATTTGGTAAATGCTAATTACTCAATCATAAACTAATACAGTCAGTCGCCTGATCTCATGTAATGATGGTACCTGTGTGCCTGCAGTTAAGCAGTGACTCTTTGGAACCAATTGGATTTGAGTTTCAGGGTACATCCGGCACCTGTGGTGAATGGGGCTGGCTGCGCCCTGACGCACGGGGTGTGTCTGTGGGCGGGGATCCTCACCACCCACACACCCCGCTGCTTCTCCCCGCTCCCTGCCATCTATATGAGGAGGCAACTTTGCGGTTCCTCACCGAGACGCGTTCAAGCTCGTTAGTGGTCTCATCGCTCCCGCTGCGTTCTCTCTGTGTCCGGCTGGAACCCGCCGCAGCCTGACGAACACATCCGCGCACCTGAGCGCACGACGCCGCGGGAATTATTCTTGTTTTTGTCCAATTAAGAAAGACGCCAAAGCCTCGACATGCCTCGGTCATTCCTTGTGAAGAAGTATTTCTCGAGCAGGAAGCCTCAGCACAGGGAGAGTCAGCTGGAGAGCCAAAGTGGTAAGATGCGATCTGTGGTTAAATCTGACATGCAGTGTTTATCACAGTCAGAAGATCATGAGGTCTTCAGACTCAACTGACCATGTGGCTTACACACTTACACATCCTCCAGCATGTTTCTGAGTGCAGCACATATAGAAACGTGTCTAATAGTCAGCTGTAGAGTTAGCTAATGAAAAAGTGTTAGGCCTGTGGGGAAAGCAGGCTGTAACCGTACACCCGGACTGAAAACAAGTTTAGTGCTTTATTCGATTATCTGAGTGAAGTTCCACCTGACTTACTTTCCTCTGTTTCCGCAGCTTTTGTTCCAGAGAGCCTCCCCCTGGCTGAACTCCCAACACAGACCCACAGCTCTGCACTGACCTGCTATCCCAGCAGCCCGTTCTGCAGCAGCACGGACCCCCTGCCTGCACCCCTCTCCCCGGTCACACCAGCGTCCCTGCCCCCTTCACCACTGGGTCCCCTGGACCTCAGCAGCTCAGCATCCAGCAGCAGCGGAGAAGAGGAGGAAGACGGCGGGCGTAGCTCAGACCCCCCCAGTCCGGATGTCATCCAGCACATCTACCACTGTCTTCACTGCAGCAAGAGCTACACCAGCCTCTCGGCACTGTCGCACCATCAGATGTCTCACTGTGCCCCCATGCAGCAGACCCCCTCTCCGCCCACTGAGGTGTCTCCACGTCCATCCTTCCACTGCAAACACTGCCCCAAGGAGTACACCAGCCTGGGAGCCCTGAAGATGCACATCCGCTCACACACGCTGCCTTGTGTGTGTCCCACCTGTGGCAAGGCCTTCTCCAGACCCTGGCTCCTCAGAGGACACATTCGCACTCACACGGGTAAGATCCGCTCGGCAACCTTTCACATTGACTTGCAAATGTAACAGCTGGTTGCACCTTGTGCTCATTGATATTCATTGAAGTCCCCTGACGTGTGAGCAAATGTTATTGCTTTGCATGACACAATCTAATCTCAGCCTCACAGCCGCTCTGCATGAAAAAGGAGACTATCTGCATTAAAGTAAAGCGTCGTTGTGTTCCTGCTCTTCTGTTATCTGCGGGTCAATTAGAAAGACAATAACCAGAGCACAGACCTTTTGGCCTGTTAATGAGGTGGTTTCCTCCAGCTCATATTTTTCTTTCCTCCTAAACAGGTGAACGTCCCTTCGCTTGCCAACACTGTAACCGAGCGTTTGCGGACCGCTCCAACCTCCGCGCCCACCTGCAGACCCACTCCGAGGTGAAGAAGTACCAGTGCGGCTCCTGCTCGCGGACTTTCAGCCGCATGTCCCTGCTGCACAAACACAACGTTTCTAGATGCTGCCCTGCATCATAAAGACTCACATTCCCTGGACTGCTGTCATCAGACAGTTGAAACTGTTTGCTGATTTTGATCATATGCATTAGCACCACTACACCTAGAGTTGGGGAAACTGGTGCCGACTGTATCTATAAGTGCCTTTTTACAGTTTCTTGACTCGGCTTGACTTGGTTAATCACTTTTCTTGAGGGTCGCATGTGTTTATAAGTAGCAGATTTTTTGCTGCGTCCTGTCAAACTGTGTGTGTGATTTGAGGGCAGCTGGACACGCAGTTAATTCCCAGGAAACTCCATCGGTGCCGGCCGGTCCGGGACTCTGGCCATGTTGCAGCTGCTTGGGTGTGTTTGTGTGTCTGTGTTGTATGCGGGGATGTCATTCCTCACCATACTATACATACAAGGCATGTGTGTGTGGAAATGAGCAAGTGTGTGTGTATGTGTGTTGAGACAGCTGTCTGTGTATGGTGCACTGTGGAGGCAGGGTGCTGAGAGACGCGTTAGCTGTGACCTCGGTGACAGGTGACCCGCCACTCGCCACAGACACTTTCCACCCACGCTCATGTGTCACTGGACATGAAAGGACCACTTAAGGTTGACCAAAAAACCCACAACCTGCCTTTGTCGATATTATCATTTATTGTCAGCAAGTGGTTTTTTTTTTGGCCCAGAGTTTTTATAAACTATTTTGAACATGCAAACGGAATAGGAAATACATGCTACATGCCTTTTTAGGGTTGTGTATTTTTTGACACCTGTAAATAAAAGCTTTTTTGTATTGACTGCCATGTTGTCACTTGTTGTGTGTGTGTGTGTGAATTTGTGTAGGCGTTGTATTAACTTGCATCTCACTAAATGAGTTCATCGGGAAAGACATGACAGTGGGAAGACAGAGCTGTGTGTGTGAGTGCGTTAGTGGGACCCGGGGCAGGCTTGGATGATGATGAGTGATGAGAGGGACACCTGCACACACCTGCCAGACTGTCAGCACACAACATACAGGCACACATGGAGAATGATGGAGTGAGGGACTAATGCATAGTGAGTGCAGGTGGGGGAATAATTCTAAAAGAAGTTACGCTTTAGAAAGTATGAGTGAGATATTAGCTGGATGCAGTGTATTGGGCCACAGATAAAAGCAGGGAATCGTAAAACAATCCCCGAAGAGTCAAACACCAGACTGCACCAAAACAACCCCATGACTGACACGGCTCCACTCAGCACGTGGAGCCATCTGCTCCTTGGTGGTGAAACTCCAGTTACCTTGTGGGAACTTTCAGAGGAAGTCAGTGCTTACAAGCCCAGCTGAGGGTGATCATCAGGGGTGCACATATGGTAGCAATGTGTCTGCAGTGTGTGCTGCCCCCCTGACCCGCACACACTGACGCCAGCAAGTCTTAGTGAGGTAACAGCATGTTTCCTCCAATACCTCTCAGCGCTGAGAGGTGGATTCATGTGTGTGTGTGGGTGGGGTGGGTGGGGTGGGGTGGGGGTGAGGAGGCACTTAAAAAGCTCGGGATCGGATCGCATGACTTAGCTTGCCCAATGTAAACAGCACCTTAAAGGCTGCGCTCATGTGCACCCTCACAGACACACATGGAAACGCACACCTATTGAATTGATATGTTTCAAAATCAATCAAAGGGGATTTTCCATTTGTCTGGGCTGATGTGAATGGAGAGGTGAGGGTATTAGCTGCTGCACACCTACACATGCAGTGAGTCAGAGCTACAGAGGAACATGCCACAGGGGGCCAGACTACGCCAGGACTGAGGACTTGTGGTTAGAAACGGAGAAAAGGCAGAAGGGTTGGATAGTTTAAAAGAGAAAGAAAACACACAACATGTCAAATAATCTTGTATACGAGTTGGATGATGCTCCATTTTCTCATTGGATCATCTAAACACCGCTGCCACAAAATTATACAAAAAAAAAAACACTCCACCAAGCAAAGACTATCATTTCTCATATGTTTCGGCCGTTTTTGAAATTGAACTCTTACATCTTGCTAAGGGGACATTTTTCTGGTTTGCAGTGTGTAGGAGGCAGTCTATCACCCTGTAGCTCTGAGGCAATGAGATCACTGGACCTGTCACCTCTCTTTTTCAGCGTGTGTTGCTGTGTGAATAATATCATATTGTGCTCCTCAAAGTGTTTTTAATGTTCGCAGCGTTACGCATGCGGCCCCTGACTAATGTGACATTCTTGAGCCATTAGCGACAGACATACTATACTGTCGTCGATGAGAAAACAAGTTGGGGGGATGTTCTCTTCATCTGCCGTCCTCAGAGTCTGCTCTAGTCAAACTAATACTTTAATTATCCTGTGACATAAAATTATATTCTGCCCACCTAGTTAAACTGAAAGAAAGAAAAGATAAAGAGGATAATCATTACTGTTTCACTCTGATAAATGAAAACAGTGAAAGCAGTGTTTGGGTCTTTGTTTTGTTTTTTGTCAAGGGCCCAGTTGAAACCTGGATGAAGCGAACAAAGAATACTTCATTCACAAAAGCTGTTTGACAATATGCAGCCGGATGAGTTTTATTTTGTCTCTGCATGCCGTCATCTTGCAAACGGAAAATATCTCTCTATCTCTAAACAACTGCGCTGTTCGGAGGCATGTGTGGAGCACGCGTGTTTGTCACTGAATACATCACAGGGCTGCATAAACTCGACTCTCTTGATCAGTGTAATGGGAAGCAGCAGTGAACTGTATGTCAACAACGAAAACAAAACTCTTCCAATGCACAGGACTAACTTTGAAAGCTGAAACTGTAGCGTTCGTCCTCCCACTGCTTTGCTGTGGCCGCATGTGTTTGTGGTAATGATTGGGAAGCAGGAAGTGGCCTGTCACTCTTGCATAAACACAGCCCCTCCAAAAAGTGCTGATATAAAGCATCTGGGCGAGGCTACAGCTGTTTGTGTGTACATGGATGCATGAGTGTGCCTCTGGGTGTCTGTAAAGTGTCGAGCTCTCCCTGCCCACAGTTCATTCTGGTCCGTATCAAGGACGAGGGAGCACAAGATATATTTCTAAACTCAGAGTTGGCAGCGTTTGCGGAGCTGAATCAGATTTGAGCCAACAGGGTTAAGTCACTGGGTTAAAGTTTCAAACTCTATTGACAAGCCACAGCACTCATACACAATGTTACTGTCCTCTGCCGACGTTGGCGCTCAGTCCCAACAAAGAGGTGCCTCTGATCTGCCTGTGTCATTTTTAAAACATTAAAAAAAATGCCTCCTCGATTTCTTTTTACAGGCCGACAACGTTTCTCCAGCCGTCAGAGAATGGGGGGATAATTGGACGTGGGCTGGGGTTTGCGGGAGAGTGTGAGCTGAGGATAAAAAAGATGAGGCAACAAGGGAGAGGAGATTGGACTTGAAGGCATTAGGGGGCGTCTGGTGAAGAATGAGTGTTTCTGGGCCTCTTATCAAACCAGTAGGGGTGAGAATGTGCAGAGGAATGCTATATGTTGCATTGCAGCCTTGATCAATGATATGCTGTGAGGGTAAAGAGATGCAGTCAACTCTAAATGCTATGCATCCGCATGCAGACTTCCACATGTATGCAACACACATGCACACAAAGACCTCAGGTCTCTGGACAAATAGCCAAGGACAGGATATGGCCTCCAGGAGGGGGCACACGCCATTTCCTGCCCACGTCTGCACTCCTGCTGTCCCTTTCAATAGTGTGTGTGTGTGTGTGTGTCACTGGCGCAGTGTTTCCGCTGAAACACAGCCCCTCTCTGTCCCACGGGGTCAGAGGGTAGAGGATGAGCCATAAAGGAAGAGAAGAGCAAACAGATGACAAACACTGTGTGTCACAGCGGTTTCCATCACACCTAAATATTGACGGGTTAGTTCAACTGTGTGCTTCAACTCTCCTCACTTAAATACCCCAGCAGAAAGTAGAGACATGTAAATAATTTCCTGTCCAGTTTGATGAATACAAGGAAAAGTCAAGGCGCTCGCTCACATTAATGCAACACTTAAACAAAGTCAGTTTTCCCATAAAGCAAACTTGCTGTGGGTTTATGAAGAAATCTAATAATCCTTATTTAAGAAAGAGTGATATTAAGTATCTTCATATCAGTGAAGATGCTGGTCCAGATATAATATTATTGCAAGAGGAGAAACACAGGCTCTATTATTTATTTGGCTCTTTGGATGCATTTGTGTTTCTGTTTTCAAAACATGTCAGTGCAGAAGAAAACATCTTTTTAATAATTTGGGTTCATGCAATAAGAAAAGAAAAACAGATACAATTAAAGATATTGGTTTGCTCCACTCTGGCTGAAGTGCTTCAGAGATATGGATGTACTTTAAATGATAAAATAAAGAATAGAAGGGTTCTACTTTTAAAAGAAAATCTGAAATGGTTGACATATGGTATTTATCATTCAGCTGGCAACTCTTATGACAGAGAATCAGTCTGTCAAATGTATTTAACAGAAATACAGACTGAGCCAAGACTGAAAAGGGCCTTAAAAATAAACCTATTTTTAAGGTTCTCACATTTTACTTAGGTGAAGCGTGATGTGTAAATCTTTGCACTTCCTACCTCTATATTCCTACTACATTTATCTATAAGCTACTTAAGAAATTAAGTTTTTACATACAAACTATTTGATGCAGGTGTAAAAGTTTGAATGAACAACTTTCACTTATAAAGTAATATGAAAGAAAAGAATGTGAGTACATCTTCCACTACCACATTAGACTTTACACCAAAGTAACAACAACACAGTGACCTGAGGACTGACTACCACACAAGTCTGATCATGCAGCCTCTCGCCATCCGGCATAACTACACTTAATCTGATTAATGTTACCTAATGTAAATGAAAAGGGAGACTGCATGGTTTACTGTATGGTGGTTTACATCCACTCAGTGAAGTTACATTTTTAACATGAGAACTCCGTAGCTAATGACTGTTACTTGGAAGATTCAAGGCTAATGTGGGCAGCTCGTAAATGAAAAAAATAATCAGCACACTGTACATCCACAGTGTCATTGGTGTTCAGCACTTTGCACTATTTACTCAAGAATATAGTGTCTGATGAAATATGCGCAGAGTTGAAGCATCCGTATCTTTTCCTAAAAGTTGTTTTCCCGTTTTTCCCTGTTCCAGTAGCTCAACCTTACATCACCACTACGCCCACATTTGTTGCACAGAGCAAAGCAATTGTGGTTGCATCAGTGGTAATGTGACCGTGTCTTAACACAATCCACTTCACTGATTAGCACACCTTCACCCAGACGGGGGGGGAGAGGAGGGAGGACAGAGGGGAGTCAGTGAAATTAAGGGATTGCTTGGATGTAAACCCTTTGGGCTTTGATTCACTGAGAGATATCCTGCGCAGTAAGAATATATTTCAGCACCGAGCCAACAAGGCTTAAATGTAATGCAAAAAAAAAAAAAAAGAGTGTCAGCACAGAATGTGCACAAACCACACAGCGAGTAAGCGCTGTCGTGACATGTCGTGACATGAGAGAATAAGGGAGGAATAACATGGCAGGATATGCAGGGAGCACATCGTGCGGAGATGTTACACACACACACACGTACTTGTCAGAATAGATGTTGGAGAATGGGTGACATGTTGAATTATAATAATACAGGGGAAGAGGGTATCTGAATAAGAAGGCCGCTTGTTGCTTGGACCTTTGGACAGGTCTGTGTTACACTTGGCAGCTGAGTGCAGAATCTCGTCTGTTTTTCTCCTTCTCTTTCATCCCCGGCGTCTTTATCTCCTCACGTTGTGTCATTCTCTTTCTCCCTCGCTCCCTCTTATTTAACACAGGTATTCAGGTATTTCCCCCCAGGGTGCTGCTGGTGGTGCTGAGAGGTGCAAGGTGCACTTTTGTTCTCCTGTCAGGGCCTGTGTGGGCCTTGGGGGCCGCCAGCCGAAGGACTGGGACACCTCTATTGTCCCATTGCATTCCAATCAGTGAAGGATATGGTTGGGCATGAGGGAGGAGTGTTGGGTGGGGGTTTAAGATGGGAGGGGATCGGCCTTTGAGTCAAGGAACTAGAGGCTGCGTTTGTGTGGCGCGGCTGCAGAAAGCACAGATTGCCTCCCTCCTCCTCCTCCCTCCTTGTCCCGTTCTGTCCTGTCCCTTGAGGAGCCGCAGGGCAGGCAAATGCACCTGCCTGAAATCCACACCCGAGGGCCAGACGCCTATCTCCCCCATCTCCAAGGTTTAATAGAAACACTGCATGCGCCACACACACTGGTGTCCGCTTACAAAGTACATTTTAGTACAGAGGGAGACCAAGTCAAGATGCACTTTTGAATACGAGATCAATAGGAAAAGTTTCGGAATTATTTTACTTCCTTAACAACTTTTATGTGGCTCATAACTCAAAAAGCAGCTTCCATGCACTATTGGAACATTTCATCTTTCCTAATCTCTTTCTGCCTGTCACAGTTGTACGTGGTAATCAAACCCGCACATCTATCTTGTAATGCACATGTACTGCCGAGTTCCAGTGTCGGCTCCTCTCTCAGATTATGATCACTATACTTTACTTCAGCTGAGCTTGCCATGTTTTCTTTGGCAAAACAACAATCAGCCCTGGTTTGTCCTGGCGAGCAGTTTCGCATTGCATGAGAGGATAGTTGGTCTAACATTGCGTGTCAGAACACATGGTCAGGCTGATGTGCATGCTTGTGTGTGTGTGTGTGTAACTAGACCCTCTTGTGCATGCAGGGACAGGTGTGTCACCACCTGACCCCACCCCGAGGCCACACGGCACCTCCTGTCCCTAACACCTGTCCCCTTCGTCTGTGCTAAGACCTGTGTACCCTCCGATCTTACGCCACACACACACACACACACACACACACACACACAGTTTTGGGAGGAAGGCAGGTTGGTGGACTGTGACGGAGCAAGGAGGATCAAATCAGGCAGTATGGCAGCCAGTTTGTCTTGAGTATCCACACAGCTGTCCCCGTGAAACTAGAACTCCATCTAAGCGTCTGGCTCAAACTCCTTGTCTGTCTGACAATGTGGTGTCATCCCTGCCCACATGGTGACATCGCTACAAGCTGTTGGAGTGTGGCTTTCCACCATTACATCTCTGTGGTAACAGATGGGAACGTATCAAAACATACCTTCTCTCCGCTTCCTACAACAACAAAAACATATTTTCGTTACTGTCATTCATATTTATTGTTAGGTGGATTTTACCCATCATTCATCGTGAATGTCGGGGTTCACCAACGTGACTGCAGTCCAGCAGAGTGAGCAACATAAATGTTTATGTCATATGCATGTGGCACGATTTGTAGTCACTAAAAAGGCAGAGTGAATTCTTTTTATAATTGTGTTCAATTATTGCAGGATTTGAGAAATAATATTTAGATTTAAGTTCAGGTATAATAAACAAAATAATTTAACAAATGCTCAGATCACAAAAGTTGTGAATAACACTGAATTAAAAAAAATCTGAATCATTGACATTTGATTCATTTACAAATAATGAATATAAGTCTTAACAGCGCATATACTGCCTGTGTGATCATATATCCGTGTTGCTCAGCCTCTTAGACCCCTTTCTATTTAATATCCTCAGCTCTTCATTGACGTAGGTGAGTAACATCTTAGAAAAAATATCAATGAGGGACCGATCTATGAAACAAGACCCTGCTATGAGGAAAATTATTTTTGCTTAAGGTATTTCTGTGAGTGTGTGAGAGAGTGGGAGAGAGAAAGGGAGGGGGAGGTCAAAGCAGCCTGAAGGCCATTGTAAATTCCTCGCTGGCCCAACCAAAGACATTCTTCTCTGTTGTTTTTCTTTCTAATCTCTATGCTCAGATTACCAGCTAGAGGGCCAGACCAGATGAGGGGAGAACAAGGTGGCATGAACGCACACATGTGCCCAGACACACACACATACACCAGATCTCCAGCCATGCACTGTTTGCCACATACACAAACACTGCAGTATGGTGTGACGCTACAGCACATCAATGGAGTATATGAGTTCGTCCTCGTATGTCCGTATCGATCGAAGCTGGATTTAGTGTCACACAAATGAAACGAAAACACAGCAACACACTGAAGTCATTACCCGTGAGCTTGTTTTTTTTTTAAACCTAGAGAAAACAGCCCCCCTGTGGAGAACACTGACAGGATTCCTGCATGACTGCCACCCAAGCACAACCAAACACCCATTCACAACACAGTATTGGAAACAGAAATCTTCCTATAAAGCCTTTCCAGATGTCCCCAAGTCAGTTTCACTGCGATGATGCTGCTCTGCTGAGTTTCAAGATCCCAATCAAGCTTTTGCTAATCAATAATATTTAACAATAATATTTTATACCTGGCATGAATTGTTCCTTTGTGTAAAGAAAGTTAATTAGTGACTATTAATTCTGGACACTTGGTTTGGACATTACATAATGAACAATAACTACTTGTGCCATTATTTACTACACAATGGTGAGTTTCATGAACTGTATGAAATCTAGGTATAATCAGATGTGCTGTTTTTCTGAACTCACATTTTAGTTACTATGCACATTCATTAATTTTAACATGAACATTTTAATTTTAATAAGCTCCATAGTGAACTTCAGGAATGATATTTTCTGTGAAAATTGATTTTTCATATAATTCAAAACAGAGGGCCAATTATTTTCAGCTCATAAAGTAACATATAATCATTGAGTTTATAATTATCTGATTAATATCGAACTAATTTGCAGATACATTAGTTTCATGTGATAGTAGTGGTCTTCTGCTTGGACAGCTTGAGAGTTAAATTTCTCCACGTATGCACACACAACACACACACAGCTACCAAACAGCTGGGTAAAGTAAGGTGAGGTGCTCTTTCACCACTTCCATAATGGTGTAAGAACCTGCAGTGCACATCTGTAAATATTGGCTCTCCCATTTGCACTTGAACAAACGTGACTCTTCCCTGCCCTGTTTGGCCTATTCCCTCATTGCCAAATGACACACAACTAATCACAGGGGAACACCTGACATTGAAAATGGGAACAGACTGGGGGTTGGGGGGTGTGGGGTAACAGAGTGAGGGTAAACTCAATGAAACACACTTTAAGTAGTTACCCACACATCACCCCAGATCCCCACTGTCATGGCAAACCTCAGGCTTGGCTTGCTTAAGCAGCATGAGTCCTTGCACCTCAACAGGTGTGGGAAGAAGAAAGAGGGAAAGGGAATGGATGATGAAAAGAAAGAGGGGAAAAAAAGCAGTCTGAGCACCTGTTTTTGGACTCCCATGCCTTTCCTCTGCGGGCCAGGGCTTGCACTGCCCTGCCCAAACAACACATTCATGTCCCACTGCCTGATCAGCTATGTGAAGCACTGCTGGGGTCAATTTTCAATAAATGCACAGAAATGAGGTTGCTAACGAGAACAAACAATTCTGGTCTGTAATTATGGATTGTTAAGGCAGTGAATTAAAAATAATTGTGTCCTTTGGAAATCTCATGCCTCTCAGTAACATATGCACACATGGGTATTGATGCAAACAGGAAGTAGAAAACTTCAATCATAAGCACTTTTCGTATGCATTTTCAGATACAGGGCCTTTTATAAGCATTTGGCAGCTCAAGTATCAACAGCTGCTTTTAACACTTAAAATCATGGGCATATTCACGACTACTGCTTTGAGGATATATTTTTTTTTATCACAATCGTAGGCTCGACATTCTGCTGAATGGTATGAAATATAATATTATAAGATTAACTTTTGTTTTTTATGTCTGATTTAGTTTTATCAAAGATTTAGTGTGTAAGATTTTGTTGCGTTAAGGGGTGACGTTGCAAGTGAATAGTCATCACCTAATCTCTCTCTTCTGAATTATGTAGGCGCAACTCCAGTGGCCCACAGGTAATGTAAAATGTGAGATGCATTTGGTTTGTTTGCTCTGGGATGCTGTAGAAACATGGGCGGTGCAGCACTGCAGTTGATGCAGACTAATTCTAAATTTAGGAAAATACAATGAGTCTTAGTGATCATAAACCAAAAAAACAAACATGATTGTAAAGATCACAATCAATTTCTGTTTTCTGTCTAGCATCTGATCCACCTAAATCTACACACTGGACCTTTAAAGGTTAAATCCTCTCTGCTCATGTGTTGTTAGTTTATTAGGAATACGAGAAGCCAAAGCTGCAGGTTCAACTAGTTATTCTAATATTATTCTCCACACTGTCAACATACACAGCCTGGTCATCTGATCTGACCCCCACAGTTGATCTTATCAGGCATCTGGAGGATCCTTCTACCACTTCACAGTGCCCCCACTTCAAATCTAACAACACACACACACACACACACACACACACACACACACACACACACACACACACACACATACACAGAGAGTAACAACATGCCTACAGAGCTCAGTGAGGCTCATTAACCTCCTGGTGGAGGGGGTGGGGGGTCAGGGCATCAAAGTGGCAGGATCACTGCAGACTCACCCAGCAATCCTACCATGGGGGTCTGGAGCCGCAGTGTCTTACCCCCTAATGAGAGGCCATGACATGCACACATCCACACACAGTTTGACCCCTCAGGACCAGCTGGAAAAGAGTCTGACATGCCTGTAGCAAGTCTCCCCCCGTGCCTCCTTCGCCTCACCCAAACTCCACACATTCCAGCTACAACTCAGCGGCTCGCAGTCACCACCGTCTCCGTTATGTCTCACCTACCAAATTTACCCTAATCCATTTATACGAGGGAATGAAACAAAGATTTTTTTTTTTGCAATAGGAGTACACTATGTGGCTTATAAATATGTAAAACTGGAAATAATAATTATATTCATACTAAAATTATCTGTAATGTATTTTCTCCAATTTCTGATTAGTTTAATTGTGAAAACTATCAGGAAAAGAAGTACCATAATTGATTCACACTGCTATCAATTCTTTTTCCACCTGTCAATTAATCAGTTTTTAATTTAAAGGTAATAACTGTATGTTTTTGTTATGGCTGAGTCTGGTCAGTGATTTCTTGCAAATAAAATTGGAGTAATCTTAATTACATTTGAGGTATTATGAACTAAAGACAGATAAACACAAAGACAACTTTTGGTCTATCAGCAAAACTAATGAGAAGAGGCAAAAGCATTCGTGAGGAAGGAGGTGAGTGAGGAGACAGAAAAGAAAGGGAAGGGGGGGGGGCTTTGGAGCTGTCTGCCAGAAAGGCAAGTGCAGCAGTGGTGGGGTGAAGGAGGGGTGCAGGGTCGAGGGAAGAGGCACCTTGCAACAGCTGGTCTCAATTATCCGTGGAGGGGCTGCTGCGTATACAGGAGCATGTATGTGTGTGTGTGTCAGGTTGAGGCATTGCAGGGGGAGGGCTGAGACCACTGGCGCCAGAAGGGGAGCAACAGGTCAGAGAGGATGAAGATTATAAAAATACTAGCAGGCAGTTGGCCTTGGTCCTGCACATTATGAGTGTGTGTGGTGTGGTGGCTATACCTTGCCTGCCACAGGATGTGGAAGTATGTGTGTGTGTGTGTGTGTGTGTGTGTGTGTGTGTGTGTGTGTGTGTGTGTGTGTCCACATTGCATCAAGGCAGTGTGTCTATGCATCCTGTGGGATAACATTCCCAGGTTGGGAAAACATGAAAACAAGGTCTCATCCCATGTTTTGATTGTTACGTCACAGTACGTATTTAGTGAATAGTGCTGCCACAGTTCCACTGATTAAATTCCTATTTTATTTTTGGTAACATTAAACACTCTTTGGAATATTTTGTATCATTATCTGACCAGTTACTATGATTATTGACACTGAGCTATGCAAATAAATATCTGACATGATTTGATCTTGAAGAGGGTTCTGCAGCTGCCTCTGTACATGGACTACAGCGATAATGAAACATACAGGCACAAATGAGTGTATGCTGCCCTCTAATGTTCAGCAAGTCTCAGTAACCTTTTATCTGACAGCTATTAACAATTGTTTTCTCATATCATGATTCAGGATTTGTCCAAGCCACTGCTTTTTTAACTATAACATTCTAATCATTAATTGATCATTCAAAACAAGATGAATCAAAAACATCTTATCACACACTGCAAGACCAGAGCGCAATTACACACCACAATAAGTCCTAGGTGGGATTTGCAGCTGCATGTGATATAAAATTTCCAATTTGCAAAGTATGTCTCATATTATTAAGACTGTAATATTTAATTGATAACAGACTCCAGAGCAGCTGCTTTGTGTTTACAGTAAATGGTTTGACCAATGGGCTCGACCGCACCGTTGTGACGTCGAGGTTGCGCCTCGCGCTTACGTTTACGCGCCGTACGTCAAAACGCGGTCATTTCAAAGTGAAGGTATGTGGTCTCCAGCTAGCTCGGTGTTTGTGTTTGTAAAACACACGTTGTTAGGTTTCTGACGTATATTGTGCCTTGCATCAAAATAACTGCGGCCGCCATGATGTTTACGAGTGACGTACGTCTAAAAATAAATTAGCCTGTCAATAGCATATGTCGATAGTAGATGGCACGTATGCTACGTTGCTGCTAGCAAACAGCGAGTTAGCTGATTCTAAACAGAACATAACACAATTCTCCGTGCACGACCGACAATAAAATAACTTACTAATTCCCCAAATGGTCCCTAACGCCAACGTTTTGTGTGTCACAGGTGACGGCTAACTTTTCAACATGTTGTTCTTCACGCATCTCTTCACGTCCAAGCGGGGGCCCCTAGCCAAAATCTGGATAGCAGCACACTGGGAGAGGAAACTCACCAAGGCCAATGTATTTGAATGCAATTTGGAAACAACCATAAGAGACATAATTTCTCCAAAGGTAAAACTTACACACGACGTGTATCCCGTTGTGCATCTGGTCCGTGTATTAGTGCTGTCTCAGGTATGTGTCTTCCCTGTAGATGAAAATTGGTTTGAGGACATCAGGTCATCTTCTCCTTGGGGTTGTCAGGATTTACTCCAGAAAGGCAAAGTATCTACTGGCAGACTGCAACGATGCCCTGTATAAAATAAAAATGGCATTCAGGCCAGGTAACACATCCTGTTTGTGTTGTCAGTGTGTCATCATGGTGTTGCCATCACTATTAAGTGATGAAGTGACTGTGTCTCAGTGGAAGCATTTATTGAAGAGGAAATCTGTCATTGTAAAACACTACTACTTGCCTCATTATTTAGTTTGTGCTATAGCTCTTCTTGAATAAATTAAGTTAAAACCATTACAGGGTTCAACACTGAAGAGGTTTAGCTTCTTTCGTAATCAGACTGCACTCATAGGATGAGAATGGAAGCATTACACATTTGCAAGTTTATTGAATACACACAAAAATGTAATTTATTGTACACACAATTTTATAGTAATGAGGCTAAAAACAAAATAAACATTTACCTAATGCTCGGACAAGTGAGTACAAATCATTTTACCTAGTCAGGCTCACCACCAGAGGGTGACACAGACTTAACTACCTAACAAACTTATTTTGGGAATGAAGGTACAGTCAGTGCCTTCTTAAAGAACATATATATATATATATTATTTAACTTGAGAACTCTTTGCTATGATGACACTCACTGTTATTTTGTTATTTTATACTGTTATTTGAGCATTTCTCTCTATTTTCCTCTTAACACACAAAGGTCAGACAGATATGCCTTTGGAAGAGCTTGAGGCAACTCTAAAAGCAATTACCTTGATAGAGGATTTCACTGCCTTTGATGGTCAGCTGCCACCCCTAAGGTACCATTACCTCCTTCAGCACACCCACGTCATTTTGTACCTTTTTTCACTGAGACATTTAAGATAATTAAATGTAAATTAATTCTTAAATTAAATAGAATCTAGAATTACGTAATTAAGTAACATTGCTGATGTTAGGGGTTGCAATTGAGTGTTCTGACTAAACAGGACTAACTCTTTCATTTACATTAGGGCCACAAATTATTCATTTAACCCTAATTGATAAGTATTCCATCTTTCTTCAAACGGTGTTCTCTTTATCCTGGGACACCAGTGACACAGATGTTGTGGAGCACTTTTCACTCAACCAGAGTCGATCAGAGGAAATCACTCTGAAAGAGGAATTTGGACGTGGCTTTCTGAACTTGACAGTCAGTGGTAAGAACCAGTTTGTTTGCTGTTGGTTTAGACTTTTTTGGTTCTGAATCAGCTTATGTAATTTGTAATGTGTACTATAATTTTGTTTAAAAGATAAAAGTTGTTCATATCGTCAACACATAACACAACAAAATGTACATGAACACCTTTCCCCTTTAAAGCTGCTTTTCTATGCAGATTTGATTCTTGAAATTTTCAAACCTCCTTCTCTTTGTTCTGATTGGTAGGAGATGAGTCCCATGGCCACCAGAATGCACTGCTGGATGTGAGCTTCCATAGCCTTACAGAACAAGGAGATAGTTTTGGAGATGAGGACAACGTATTTGACTTAATTGGTAGTTATTGTAAATTGACCTTTTTTGTAAAACTATGTAGAATTGAAATTTTAAAAATGACAATTTTGCTTCTTGATTAACCAGTTAATTTTTTTAAATGAACTTGTAGACTTTCTGACAAGCTCCAGTGACCCTGCTATTTCCAATGACTTAATCTTTGAAGAGCCCCAAAAAGAAAATCCAGAGAACTCAATGCTCAATGATCAACAAGGTAATACATCAGGATTAGCATTTTATTGTCTGTATAATAGCTTTGATGCTCTGACGGACTACTGCTGAATAGTGTCATCATGTCTTTTTTTTGTTCAGTACAGTTGCCTTCTTAGATATTATATTCAACTCAGAACAGACTCCATATGTTTTACAGATGCTGACAGGGGAGATTCAGTGGACTTAGAAATGCCTTCGCTAAATGAGACCAACTCGTTTGTCAATGAGGAGGAGGCTTTTGCCCTTGAGCCTGTGACACGTAGGAACAAACCAAAACTGGTTCTTTAAACCACAAATGAAATTTATGCAAGCAGTTACTTACTAAAGAGCTCTCTGTAATGCTAGCACCAATATTCACATCCACAATATTTACTAATCAATTACCATGCAGGGACTCAGTTCAGTGCCACATCCTCCTCAATAAACACAGAGACGAAGAAGGGGAAGAGGAAGCGTAAATTGGCTGTGGACCAGACTAAAGAGCTGTCCAACGAAACTATCAGAAAGCAACTCTCTGATTACTCAAATCTGCTCGCCCCCTTGGAAATGGCCCCGCCGACTGCGCAGCTCATGCACTGGAAGGAGAGTGGAAGTGCAGACAAAGTTTTTTCACAAACATGTTCTACAGTGGTAAATCCACAAATAAGGGAGGTAAACAGATCTCTCTGCAATGGTGAATTATAAAACTGTTCAGTGTATCTGCAGTGAACATTATATTGAAATTACTGCTGTTACTATGAAGTCTCATTTTGCCTTTTAGTTGTATTTCAGGAGTATTTTCCAAGCAAGATATTTTGTTATCTCTGAGGAAGCTGAAGAGATGCGCCATGATGGACAAGAAGGTAGGAACCTATGTATTATAGCAGTGATGGAGATATCAAATTTATGAATCATAATATCATATTGTCCTCTGTTTGCCTGATATTCAATTATTATGTCTTGTATAGTTCAGGAGGATGTGAGCACTCTCATCACAGATATCAGTGTCAGTGATTCAACTGTGAATACCGAGAGAACACACAACACTGACTTGACAGTTCTTGATGAAATGAACACCTGCAACAACCAGTGTGAGACTCAATCAGCACTCACACAAGTATGTATTTACATTTCTGGTTAACAGAAGGCATGTATCGTTAAAATATTTAATTGTCACTCATGATGCTTCTTCACCTATCTACTTTTGTATATAACCTGTGCTGTGTGTTCCTCAGGGTGAAAACCTGTCTGAGTTTACTTATCCAGAACTTCCATCAGAAGACTCCGTGTTTGTCCATCCATCACGCATGGAGCAGCAGACTCAGTCAGATTCCCTGAACACTCAGGTGCTTTTGAAAATACAGTTACAAACGAAAAAGTAGCAGGGACAGGTACTCTGCTGGACTCCAAATATCAGTGGCCTTTTTTTGGACTGAGAATGAATTAAAAATAGATGGTTTTCTTTAAAAATGGCCGGCACCAGAGACAAGTGGTGATCTATCAACATTTGACAGATGGCAGCTTTTAGTTTCACTTGCTGCGTTGGAGAAGTGCCCAGTATCCTCGAGTGTCTTATTGTTGTTTTCTAACATGCAGTCTGTGCCGGACAGCCAGGACTTTGTGGAGAGGAGAACATCCAGGCATACACAGAAGCTTCTGAACACTCTAAAGGCAAGAACCTAATAATTAATTTAATTTTCTGAAATTAGTATCACTACACACAATTCAATTCAAATCAGTCCGTTTGTAAAGCTAGCGTGTTACAGACATGCAAGCATGATTCCATGTTAGATTAAGCCCTTGGTCTATTTTACATTGAATGGCAGATAAATATCTGTATCTGCAGTGGACATGGATTTAAAGATGAGATGGGTGGGGCAGGGTTAGGAATAAAGCTGGGAAAATTGATTCTCGTGTTAATGTCTGTGTGTATCAGAGCCAATTCAGCAGTGACGCCATGTTCAGCCTTGAGAAACTCTGTGAAGGAAGCACACGTTTGCAGGCTGCAACCACTTTCTTCTGTCTACTTGTCCTGAAGAAACGCCAAGCCATCCACCTGCACCAACGCGGCCCCTTTGAGGACATCTTTGTTTCACCGGGACCCAAATTTCGACAAGTAGGAAATGAGACATGACAAAGAAACAAATGAAAATTCCTGTCTGTGTTCATTAAAAAGTTGTACTCCTGGTTCTACTGGATCTGACTCAGAACAGTACAAAGGGTAAGGAGGGTAGAAAAAATGTTAAAATACATTTTACCATGTGATAAGAAAAAAACGTAACTTGATTATATGTCACACAAGTTTGTGCCATCGTATCTGCAGGTTTTAAATCTCAAAAACCACTGGATTCAGTTTCCCCCCCTGAAAATGAGAACGAAAACTGAAGATCTTAAATTTAACTTTCTCTTTTTCTCTCATCAGCAGTTTTTCGTTCATTCCTTGTATTGTTCACCAAGCCAAGATATTTATTTCATGTAAGATTGTTTATGACCCCACCAAACACATATCGATTTTGTGACAAAACAGCAAATAATAATTTAAATAAGTTATTGCAGCCCTAAAGCAAACTATATATTTTAATCAGTAGTCCTATTTATCTATCCATCTATTCTGCTGCTTAGTGAGGTTGCATTCATTTAAAATATATTAATAGGACTTAATGTTCAAAAAGTGCTGGGAGGTAATAAAAACAAATCAAACTAAAAATATGCTTGTGAGTTAGGTATTATCTGTCATTCTGGTTGGTATTTTAAAAGTAAGTGAACCTGCAGTAACCCTGTGCATGCTTGAGTTGTACATAAATACATGTTTGTGCTTGTTCTTGGCACTTTATTCATATTTTAAACAGTAATCTCAGAGTTTCTTTACATGTCTTCAAATTTATTTTTTTAACATGTTCAGTAACTGTTTTATACTTGTTCTTCTTGTATTTATTCCAAACTATTGTTTCTCATTGAGTAAAACTCATCACTTAAACCTCAGAACCTCAAACACCATCACCTGTGTGGAAAACGGTATGGCACCAGGTGTCATTAGAGTCTCTGCTTTGGTTTTATCTGTGAAAACCGAGAGGTGACGTTTTCTTTGAAGTAAATAAAAATATCTCAGTCACAGTACCTTTTTAAGAAGCATTTGTTTCTGGGGTTGAAGTAAATATTTGATATCTGTATGAACCAAACAACACTGCATAGTGTTGTTTTATAAACATAATTACAATTGTTTTTCTCACATGTAGCACAATTCATTTATAATAGTTGACATACATCTAAAAAATTGTAATATTTCATCTTTAATAAATCGGATGACCTTGAATTATATATTATACATGTGAAGCCTATTTACTCAGTAGGCTAGAAATGTAATTTGTATGTTATTCACTAAATGCTCATTGTAGGCCTCACATCTCAAACTACACTGACATGATGGTCTATTATGAGAAGGAATAATATTATATATAATGAAATAATATAATGAATATGGAATACAATGAGAGGACCACTGCTGACTACAAAAATGGCCACTAACATTTCCCACTTGTTTTCAGAGGCTGTTGTATAAATTAATTTCATATATTGTAAGGGTTCAGGTTGTGTCATCTACATGACTGTAGTGATTGTTGCATTAAGTTTTGATTCATTTTATATTGTAAATAGTCTGCACATACATTCATCATATGATCCTAACACTCAATAAAAATCCATCAGTAGCGGTTAGTGTGCAGTTACCTCCCGTCACCATGAAGCACCGGTATCCTCCGCTGTCACTTTAAGAAGCAGCGACGCAGCGGACGCAGTTGCCTCAACCCATCTCCAGGCTTCATGGATGCAGGATGGATCCCGGCTGCATCCCGTCGTCCTGCGGCCACCACCGCGGACTGTTCAGCGCCCAGCGACTCTGACAGTACCCGAGGCTTTTCCCACGATGCTCTGCTTCACCCTGCCCAAATGGTAGATTGTTATTATCACAGCACTGTTGATGGAGCCTGCATCAGTGGTAAGAGATCTGATAATATCCTGCTATGTAGGACAGAGCTGCGACTAAATTAGTTCGTATCGGATGCGACACATATGAAGACCAGACCCTCTCTGTCTAACACTGCCTTATTATAATAATGATTTAAAAAAAAACACTGCTTTAATGATCTTTATTGCGATGGTGATTTTAATGACACTGAGATGTGTATAACATCAGCACATGAGTCTCATTAGTGTTATTGGTGCTGCTTTACGCACAGTGTTCTCCACCTCGCCTCCACAGTAAACACTGACACTCACACTTACGTAAGATGATTGCGTATTTCTCACCAGTCACACACTCGCCACTTGTTGCGCAGCTGGAGCAGAGGGGGCTGAGACTTCCTGTCTCATTGGCCTAGAATGTAATGGCAGGGCTCAAATCTGATGCTTCCGGTTCAGTCTGCTTTTCTCATCAGATCTCAGATCTATATCACTATTTCTATACCTGTGTCAACTCTTCACCACCAGGTTTCCCAAGCAATTAAATGAACAAATGCGATACATGACATTGGCAGGGACTAGTATTTCTAAAATCCTGATGATGACATCATGGACGTAAAAGTGAAATTAAATGAATCCTTTTCTTACTGCACCCGGAGCATAAATTAGAGACCTTTTTTAATATTGTCACGTGGAGAGGGTCATGACCCCAGTGACCCACTCTTGACTTGATTTTAATTATCACCAGCTGATTGTGGCCCCATAATGCCTGTTACAGTCTGACTGTGAGGGCTCCTAGCGTCCTTCCCTAGAGACATCAGCGGACAGTTTGGAGGTCCCCTGCACATCAATGTCTCTCACTCCCAGTAGAAAGCCCTCCTCAGGTCAGCGCAGGTACTGTTGCCTCCTCGTCATACATCTCTTTTTAAACACGTCATCGACACTTTAGCTTGTGAGGGTAAAGGATTGTGATCCGATCACCCTCCTGCAGGCGCTCAGTGGGCACTAGTGGCGGAAGTGGCCGATATTCCAGTGATACATCCAGTACCCACACCTACCCTGGTCGGGCTCGGGCAGGAGAGGACAGCCTCATCGTTCGGACATACCCCAGTACACCCAGGTAAGATACTAATCATATACTGTATATCACTCTATACAAGCTTGTGTTTAAGTTTTTAAGTTTAAGTTTATGTGACAATGCAAAACCAAGGAGTAAATTATCTTTTTATACGTGTGATTGTTTATTCAGGCGGCAGATACACACAAAGCACACAGCCTGCAGCGAGAACCATGGGATCAGGCCCCCGACACCGGAGCAGTACCTCACACCCCTACAACAGAAGGAGGTGTGTATACGACATCTGCGAGCCAGGCTGAGGGAGAATGTAGAAAGACTGCAGCACAGGTAAACCATCAGATTTGCCTTTTAGTGTTTACTTGTTAAACCAACACTTGTAACAACTTACAAGTCTAATGAGGAAAAATAAGCACATAAAAATAAGCATTTAGTTATTCTTTGCACTTGTTCAGGGACACTGAAATAGACGAGTTAAGGGCCCAACTGTACAGGATGCAGGAAGACTGGATCGAAGAGGAATGCCACCGTGTGGAGGCCCAGTTAGCCCTGAAAGAGGCCCGCAAGGAGATTCAGCACCTCCAGGAAGTGGTGGAGTCAGTGAAGTCCAATTTAGGGGTCCGCGAACAAGACCCCCATGACCACAAGCCATACTCAGGGTTGCAGGGAGCTCGGCCAGGGGGCAGGTCTCGCTCCTGTGGCTGCTCCCCAGCCAGCACTTTGAGCCGCAGCACCACCTACACACGACTTAGCAACGAGGCTCTGCAGCTGGAGCACAGCACCGCAGCTCCTGAGGCAAGTGGAGGGTCTCGCCGCGCAGGGCAAACCCACCTGCTCCTGGAAGCAGCCCTCCTCTCAGAGCAGCTGCCAACACAGGGCTACGTCCGGGGCCCCCCTGCTGTACCACGCGCTTCAACCTATGAAAGGCTGTGCAGTGGGGGGGCCGTGTTGCCAATCTCACACTCCTGCCAAACTCTCAGTGGCAGCTGCAGGTGCACTGGACAAACCTATGTCCCCCATCATCACTTGTTCCTGCATTTACCTCAGGAGGAGGCCCCAGTAACAGCGGTGACTCCCTCTGTCCACGTCACTGATCCTGTCCCTACTCCTGCTCCTCCAGCAGAGAAGAAGCCAGAGGTGCGCTCACAGGCCTGCAGCCCCACCATGACCTGGCTTGGTGAGGAGCGAGGTGCGGAAGAGCTGAGTGTCATTTCTGTAGCCATAGCAGACACCAGTCCCTCGGAGCCACGCGTGTTTTCACCATCTTTACCTTCTGCATCGCCGTCCGAGCACTCGTACAGCTTAGAGCCACCGCTTGACAAACCAGCACAGCCAGCAGCAGAGCCCCACACCTGCCAGCCGCAGCCTACAGCCCCACCGCCAGTGAGGCAGGAGGCTACGGCACTGGAGATAGAAGAAGACGTTATGGAGGAAACCGAAGGAGCAAATGAAGATGACTATCCCCCTCAGCTGTGCCACTGGAGCCGATATTTCCTCATAGACCTTTTGGCTTTGGCGATGCCAGTGGTTCCAACCATGGCGTGGCTGTGTCGAGGGACCCCGCAGGGTGTCATGCCAGTGTACCACATCGGGTCCCTGCTGAGAGGCTGCTGTGCCATGGCCCTCCACTCACTTCGCCGCCAGTCTGCAGCCAGGGGACACAGGCCGACCAGCATGAATGGAACGACAACAATCTGAGACTGACATTCCGCTCCGACATCAAGAATACAACTCCCAACCTCCCATGCACGGCCGCGGCAGTGCTGACTGCAACGCTGCTTTCTTTACATCATATCCTCTTCTAAAGGTTTTTCGATTTGAATCAATGCCCTTGTGGTTATGCCTTGCCTTATTAGTTGCATTACTTATGTACTCTTGTACTGCCTGTAGTTTAACCGGTTTGTCTTTATTGCACTTTGCATGTGACCCACAGTTTGGTTGGATTCCCTTGCCTGGATTCAAAAGCCCGGGGATTCATATGAATCATCATCTGGGCAAAGATATTCCACTGATTTTACCCGTGAAAAGTGGGGGGATTCTTTGAGGTTGAGTGCTTTTCTATTTTCATCATCGTGCATTAAGAGCATTAAGCATTAGGATTTGGCAATAAACATTAAGAACATTAATAGCAAATGGAAGTTTTTTTCATTGGCACCCAAAATTCAGAGTTGAGGAGCACAGAGAGAATGGGCAGCAAAGTGGAAGGGTTTGATTTTGTACTTCCAACCATGAAAATTACATTTAAAATGAATAGTGAGTATGTTCTCCATTGTGGGAACTTCCTTACATTTTGAAAGGAAACAAAGTTGTGCGTCGATTCTAGTTCTCAGGTGCAGAACTGACAGATGACCGATGTTTTGCCAATAAACGAACCATGGAAATTTCACACATCACCGACTCTATTTCTTTGCTCCTGTTTGCACAACACTAGTTTTTCATTTACAAACAAAATCTGAACATCAATTTCACTTCGCGACAAGTTACAAATCAGTGGCCAGAGTATTTCGTTCTGTGAAAGTGTGGCAAAGATAGTTCGCAGGGATTCTGTCAATAATTGAAATCACGTGCGCTCCAGACGTCACGCCACACAATCGAGGCCACGAGGCGGACTTGTCGCCTCCCAAAACAACACTGAATCACAACACAGGCAAATAACAACCGTCCTCCAACCAGTCCCAACGTACTGTCACTCACAAAGAGCGCTGATGTTCATGTATATTCATGTTACATGTGGGTGCAGTCTATGATATGGATAAGGATGCACGCAGTCTCACCACAGTCCGCGTGGTCCTCTGGTTGTGGCAGGAGACCAGTCGGATCCGTTATGATACAGAATCCACAGCAGTAATCCGCTGTATCCACTGACGATCCCTGCGCTGTCCGCGCGCTCCTCAACCCCTCCCCTTCACTACATATACCAGCAATATCAATAATAAAATATATAGTCAATTTCACAATTTGCACGTAGCCCGCCTGCTGACATGGCTGGAAAAGAAATATTCCGTATCCACGACGGATTTTAGTTCGTCTGTCTGAAGAGCTGCAATTAGTTTTGTTTACTTGGTTCGTTAAGAGATGACCTCTTTGATACCGTGATGTATCTGTAATTTATACACTGAAGAAATGTCTGTGCACAGGCGAAGGTAAAGAAGATGGTTCAGTGTGGTTTGCTATCATACCACAGTCTATAACAATACACCATGTATCATAAAAAAATACGTTTAAACAATTAACAGTTCATCATAAGGCAGAGTTCCTGTTAATAAATTCTTAATTTCTTAAATATCCCCCCAAAAAACCCCACATCAAAGTGCTTTTACATTTTCAAGTGTTCTGACTACAAAATCGATTCAGCAGTAATTGACTTGGGTATTATTGCACAAAAAAGAATACTGCAAAATATCCAGGACCTTTTATTATTACTGAATTGCAATACTAGGTAAACATAGATTAGTCAGTGTGGATTATACAACTTATTTTAAGGTATTGTTGAGGTCACGTTTTGAGATACAAATCATGCAAATGAAGGAAAACATCAGTTTGTGTTAAAAGTACTCTTTTAATGTGTTTAGAGTAAAGAACAGACCTTTAACAACAACCACACTGTGTTACACACAACTCCTTCAAATAAAGATAACCACAAACCCCAAGATGTGCCTCCAATTCTGTGGGGAGGAAAGACCTGTCATGCACAATTAGAAAACTTTTTACCAGAGACCAAATATTTGTCCCACAAGTTCTTCTTTTGGTTATTTTACAAGACAAATAATTCCCAAATGTTAACATTAGGGCAAGAAAATAAATTTACTATTATAAATGGGAACTGATGCTTCAATATAGACAAAGAAAATCCAACATCTGCAGAGACCCGGGGCTGTTGATGGCAACACATGTGCTTGATTCATGAATCCTGGTTACTTCCTGAACCCTGGTTACAATGTCTCTCATTATTTTTCCTAACTTTGCCAAATAACTATCAAGGTCATTCAAAGGAAAATCATTTAGTGTTTAACAACAAATTATTTTTATTCATGACAAGTAATTACCCTCACAATACATTTTTCTTGTAAAAGGCCACAGAGCCAGAGGAATTTGACTGATTCAGTACTTCAGACGCTAATCTAAATCCTGGTCCCGATGGCAAACACATTTTCAAATTTTACGTTGAAAAAAAAATCATCATAAAAATACAAAGCAGAACTTGACAAAATACACGGGATGGGATGGCCTATTACTGTGTAGAATCTAAATTATAGCATGAAGGATAAAGTTTTAAAGCAAGCGAAAACATAATATGCATCTAAATGGAAAGTGAACGTGAACTAGTGAATAGGTCCTATGCAGGAATCAAGAGCAGGAATCATCTGTATACATTTCCCTCCATGTTCCCGAGATAGGAGTCGACCTGCAGTGAAGAGAAGACGGGTCTTAGTGCTATGATTAAGCAGGAGAGGCAAGAGAGGATTACACCATAGAGAGGTTAAAGCCTGTTATGCTCATACAATTTAATCTTTATCCATAACTGGGTATTGTCGTCGTACATGGGTGGTGCTTAAGTGCTGTGCACTGTGCAAAAACATTACAGGCTTTATAGGCTGGTGGACGAAGTCAGTGCTGGTTCCTGAAACAACACATTTATACTGTATATGATGGACAAAATTGATAGTACGAAATATTTGAAATTTCTCACCCTGAAAATCTGAGTGGAATTTAACAAAGTGAGTGCACAAGTTTCAGGCTTCCAGGCTAAGCAGCTCCACATCAAAGGTGAGGGTGGCGTTTGCTGGGATGATCCCTGGGTGCCCTTTGCTGCCATAAGCATAGTCTGGTGAGCAGATCAGCTTTGCCCGTTGACCGACACTCATCTGTGGACATCGACAGATGAAATGATATCTGTGCCACTAATTAACGAACGAATGAACGGCTTTAAGAGGCAAAAAGGTCTACCTCACCTGGGCCACTCCTTCCTCCCAACCACGGATAACTTCCTGGTGTCCAATCTTAAATTTGAAAGGCTTCCCTCTCTCCCGTGAAGAGTCAAAGACTGTCCCATCGGTCAGTGTGCCTGATAAAAACCAAGAGAGGGGAAGAAGATATTTCACAGGACCACGTGCTTTGGCTGAAGAGTCCCACCTTCACCAGGAATGGGAGAAGGTTTTTCCTCAAATAAAAGCATCAGGACAATTACAAACCATTAAATGAATTAGTGAACACTAAAATGTGCTTTTCATTTATTTCTTCATCTGTAAATAATGATGATTTCCTCTAAAGTTGTTGCTCACCTTTTTTTTTGCACATGTAGACTTACAAACATCTATGGATCACGTTTACAGCCAATTAGCATTTGCCAAGGAAAACAAATCATTCCATAGTTTTATAATTGTAATATTAATATCCTCCATAACATGTGTCAAAGTAACTAAATGAATTAACATAAAATGAAGGCATTCAGAAAAAAATAACAGTAACTAAAAGTACTACTGAAGAACAATCATGAGTTAATTTTCTCCGCTGTTTATGTCTTGCACTCTGAACTGTAGCTGAGAGCTAACGTTAGCATCATGGGGCTGGCTAGCTTCTCGATGGGCGGCTGTCAGTAGCTCCGGGGCCATTAGCTTGGTTACTGCCCTGCCGTTCCTGATTTTTAGAATAACGACAACACGAGTCAATTGAATTAATAAATGAGTTAAGAGACTCAGTGAGCAAATCCCGGTATTAACATGCCTGGTGTTTGCCGAACACAGCCGACAATGTATTAGTGAAGAGGACGCTGAGCGCTAGCTGCGATGCTAACCAGCAGAGGAACACCCATCTACTGTTTCCACTTTCCGCTTGTACTGACGCAAACACCGGGCTTTCACTCCCCTAACGCGGGGTCTTGTAACGCGATTCGCTAGAACTAAAACGTTTAGCGTCTAAATCTGTGGGCTCGGTCCCGTAGCCTCGGTGGGGCTCCGGCTCCCCCACTTACCGACATAGTGCACCATGACGCGCTGCCCCTTCTTCGGAAACGTCCGCCCTGGAAACGAAGAGAAAATAGAATAAAAGAAATAAACCGGACGGTGTCGTAGATTTAATAATAATGTCTGCTGTTGAACAGAACCGCCATTCTCACCGTCGCCAGGAACTATAGTCTCAATTTCTACTCCCATTTTCGCTCTCGTGTCTCCTCGGTCCTTCCTCTCGACCACCGTACAATGCGAGCGGGGGCAGGGGTGGCCTCCTCCTCCTCCTCCTCCTGCTGCTGCTGCTGCTGACGAGCCCGTGGGCACCGCGGAGGTGCGCGCGCTCGCGCGCGTGTGTTTTAGGGTTAAAACTAAACTAGGTTAATGACATAAGCAGGAAGCAGATAGTATCTTTTTTTAATTTACGTTGCTTTAAGTTTGATAATGATGCAGGAAAACTTGAATTTTGAGAACAAATGGTTTTTATTAGAGAAAACTGAGTTGTCAAATTAAAACGTATTATACAGTAGTAGTACTATAAATTGTACACAAAATCACAACATCAATTAATTACAATAAAGCAAATGTAACAATTGAATGTCATTAGGTGTCAGTAACGAGTGGAGGCAGTATGGATGGGAATCCTTTTTGCAGGAGTCATCATTTCAGGAAATACAATCAAAATGTAAAGGTCCAGTTGGTAATTTTTCTTCCAACATATTTTCATATCAAACTCAACATGTGTGTTGCCTTAATGTGCGCAACTACACCCATGACACTTTGGATCTCACATTATGCCTGTGATCACTGAGTCTCTGTTTATGGCTCTGAGGATATACATTTGACCGGTCAGCTGATTTGCTTGCAGGAGTACATACATTTGAAAGGGCAGATGACTTCACTGAGTAATTTCTATCATGAGTGTAACAGGCGGGTGAGGAATTTGACTTGTACAATTTGTTGATCCTTGTGTTTGTTTGTGTTGTTGATATCAACCCAGAATGAGGCTGCTGCAGATCTGTTGGCTGCTCTGTGTTTTCTCTTGGGTCTGATGATGTTGATGTAGCTTCTTGCCTAGATGGAGAATAAAGGCAAAACAATGGGAATAAAATGACAATAAAAAAGAAAACACATTTAAAATGTGAAATAGTGAAATGCGCACAAGTAATCTAATAAATCTGTTGAAAAATGTGCAAAAACATAGATAATCTAAGCAAAAATGGCTGCAAGGGGTTTTCAGAGAAATATGAATTTTAATGCCCCTGTAGACTGGTATGATCAGAGAACATACATTACTCGTTGCTTTTTTTAGATTAGCTGTGTGTTATCGTGGTGCTGGGATTGAGATGGTTTCACTTGTCAATCTTCCCTGGAATATTGTGGAAATATACTTCAAGAAATATGGATTTTTCTTATTGCCAAAAGTATCTCATCTTTTGTGTCTGTGCTACAAGTAAGCATATCAGCATTCCTGAAGCTCTATAAATTAAAGAAAAAATAAAAATAATATTTTGTGCATGTTGTGTATTTTGTGAGGAAACAAAATATGCATGCATTTGTATATGCATTTTTCACTCAAAGAGCCACTTACTGGATGGTGGTCAGACTTTCATGGTGCTGCACAAATTGCCTCTCATTGATTGGGTAAGAGCAAAAAAAGGCCATTGCTATCAGCAGGAGTGCGATGGGAACGGGTGAGAACAGCACTGTCAGAGCTGTCACCACTCCATCACTGTGGTTACATGCAGCTGCTCTGTAGCCTACAAACCTGCATGGGGGAGAAAATGAAGTGCGTTGCACATAGATACCACGTAAAGTGAGTGGATGGAAGAGTGACTCACTGTAATATCAGGGTTGAGATTCCTACAGACAGGCCTCCTGCCAGCTTACTGCAGAAGGCATAACAGGAGAAAAACAGAGGCTCCAGGTCCTTGCAGGAGGGATGTTGCACGGCAAAGTTGTCCACCACATCTGGAAGCATAGACCTGTAGCCATGGTCGGATTATGAGAAAGCGTTACTGGGCACAGGCATGAAAAATACCCACATTATATGGGTATTATTTGTAAAAAAAATATTATTTGTAGTCTGTTTTTTTGAGTCTATTACATGCTGAAACCACGTGTATGTTTTTAAATGAAGAAAGAAAAACACTGGAATATTTATGCCTGGCCAGGTCAGATAGAGGTAAAGTGAATGATTCCTTGGTGGATTTGGCTCGGACACTTACCAGATGGGACAGGAGCCTTGGAAAGGACACACACAAAAAAAAACGTGTCTCCTTGCAGGGAAGTGACTCACCATGGCAGCAAGAATACAGTCGCCACGCTGAATCCCAGCACAATACACATAATCACGACGACTGGCAGGTTACTGGGAACACAGGCAACTATGATCACTGCTGGGATGAAGAGCTGAGGGAAACATAAACAGGCCTCCTGTGTAAGATGTGGGCAATCACTCACATTACTGTATCACAGATGTCTTTGATTTCTTACTGATAGTCCAATGAAAAGTGTGGCCTTTTTGCCGACTCTCAGAAGAACCGCTTGCCACAGAGGAACTGCTACTGAGGCAGAAGCCTGCAGAAATAATGATGTCATTTCATCATCTTGAGACATTGACTGAAACGTTGCATTTATTAACATGTGTGTGTGTGGCTGGAGATAGAAGCTTTGTACCAGTAGAGCCAGAAGGAGGTACTGGTACTGGGCTCCCAGCCCAGCGGCATGGCTGCAAAACAGTGCAAAATTACTCCAGGACATCTGAGATAACACAGATGGGAAAAAAGATATAAACATGTAATGGCTGGAAACCCATTAAATGCATTCTTTGAAAACCATAAATCAAAGTTAATGTCGAAAAGTTCGATGCCAATAGGTAGAGGTGATATTTTATTAGAAATAAGTGTTTTATCAGAGCTGTGGTTGAGAGGGATGCAGCCACAGCGACTGTCGGCTGTACCTGAAATGCAAGAGCGCTAAACACAAAGCCGAGCACCAGTCGCTGATAAGGAATGTGACACATCAGCATCTTCAGTGAGGTCAGATAAGATGGCCGCACTTTGTCAGCAGAAGCGGCAGGGGCTGAGACGAGATGGCAAGGAAGGGGTTTTAACGTCAACACAGTTTATATTAATAATGAAATATATAATACATGACAATGAAAACTAATCTGGCCTGTCATTATTATTATTATTATTATTATTATTATTATTATTATTATTATTATTATTATTATTATTATTGTTATTATTATTATTATTATTATTATCATTATTATTATTATTATTATTGTTATTATTATTATTATTATTATTATTATTATTATTATTATTATTATTATTATTATTATTATTATTATTATTATTATTATTATTATTATTATTATTATTATTATTATTATTATTATTATTATTATTATTATTATTATTATTATTATTATTATTATTATTATTATTATTATTATTATTATTATTATTATTATTATTATTATTATTATTATTATTATTATTATTATTATTATTATTATTATTATTATTATTATTATTATTATTATTATTATTATTATTATTATTATTATTATTATTATTGAATACATGACAATGAAAACTAATCTGTCATTATTATTATTATTATTATTATTATTATTATTATTATTATTATTATTATTATTATTATTATTGTTGTTGTTGTTGTTGTTGTTGTTGTTGTTGTTGTTGTTATTAGTTTAGAGCAATGGCCATTATGTGACTCACTCTGCTGCTCCTTCACTCCAAAGAAGAGGACCAGGCTGCAGAGGAAAAACAACGCACCCACGACCAGACCAGAGGTCAGGAAAGCCTTTTGCTAGGGGCAAAGATCAAACAATAAAACCATATGTATATAAAGTATATCCCACCATCTGTAAAACACACACCCAGAGGCATACAAACACAAGAACACTCCTCCCTGCAGAAAATACTTAATGGCTGGTTGGTTATGTCTTCCTGGTTGTGCGTTTCTAATCAGCCAAGTGAATATTTCTCTAATGTAAAACTGTTCGTTAAGCCCGACACAATCCTCTTTACCTCATTTAAATGACCCGTAATGGCTTGTTTTTGCAAACACACTTTATAATTCCAAATCTAATCAGAGTAATCCCCTCAGCTGTGCAATAACCAACAACACAAGCCTGTGAGCGGACACACAACAATGTTTATGTCAGGCCAAGAAGAGTAAATTACATGGTAACAAAATATCCCTGAGACTATGTGAGGACAATGCCGAGGCAATGCCGCTCAACCGCCTAAGAAATATGAGAATAATCTCCAGTGCCTCCATTTTTATTTTATGTTTTAAATGCAGTTTGTACCGTTTCATGAAGCGATGCGGTCTGTGGTGCCGACGTGCCTGTTGCTGGTTCATGGGCCTGGTCCAGCTGCTGACAAGCTTCCTGCCTCTCTGTGTTGTACACAGCGACGACTTGACCTTGGATTACAGAGGCCAGCAGCATCGCCGCCATCTCTGCACTCATTCCTGAGACAGACGCAGAGAAGGGGACAAAAAGTGTGTCTGTGTGTGTGTCTGTGTTATTTGGCCTGAGAGAATAAAGTAATAAGGATGAGGATGTGGGAGGATGTGAGTGAGCTGTCTTACTGTAGGCTGTGGCAGAGTCTCTGTCTCTCTGGTCTCCCCCCAAGAACATGTTGAGCGAGAGGTAGGGGACGTTGTAGCACTGTTAACGGATGAAGGGGGAAAACGTGATGCCAACGGAGGGCACACGAGCTGTGTGAAACGCAGTAGCCATGGTGACACAGCTTGGAGCAACATGGCAGCAGTGATAGTGACAAGGGAACATAGCATTAAACTCTGTCACCATGGCGACATGAGAAAGATGAAGAAAGAAGACTACAAAGAGCGACTGAATCAAAAGATAGATAACAATGTTGTCTATCTCCATTATCACTAATGGTACTGGAAACCTTTAGTACCAGTACAGCAAAGTACAATTCTTGTATTGATATGATCAGCAAGATAATACATAGAATATCAAAAGTAAAAGTATTGATTGATCGTTTGTTCTGACACTGGATTGGAAAATAATATAAATATAAAGGCTTGGGGCTGTGAGATGACGAATATGTGTTTTCATTTGAAAAGAAAAACTCAGATTGTAATTCACTGGAGTGAGAAACACCTGTAAGGCTCCACTCAGACTTACACTCATGAGGGTCTCGAACAGGCAGGTTGCTGTTAGGAACCACAGGACGCTGAGAGTCTGGGACTCTGAACCCTGTGGCTCAAACCACAGCAGCAGATAGGACAGGACGCCAAATGGAGTGGAAAGAACCATCCTGCGAGATAAACAGTGACTGCTCCGTGAAATGCTGCAACCAGGGAGGAATCCTAACGTAATTCAAAATGAACCAACCGACCATGGTGCCAGTTTGCCGATGGGGGTCCATTTGCTGCGGCTCACCAGATACCCAACCAGAGGGTCCGTCACTGCGTCCCAGGCCCGGCTCACAAATAAAATCATGGAAACATAAGAAGCCTCCATCTGTGAAAGTGTGTACGTCAGCTCTTAAAAGACAGACTGCAAAGTGTTTCTCACACTATCAAGCTGACATCAGTTCTCTTTGTGGTTATGACGGCAGTTCAGCTGAAGGCACACATGCTCAGTGGTAATGACATTTTTTCACTTTTACCTGCACAACATCCAGAAGGAAAATCTGCAGGGAAACACTTATAGCAACTGCGGTAATCTGATGAGGGACCCCACCCACGGCATAACATATCTTCCTGGCCAGAGGAATCCCCCCCGACCCCTTTGAAGACCAGGGGAACAAACAGAGAGGAAAGTAGGAGAGTCTTCTAGTAACTGGAAGTACAAGTTCAAACCTTTTGTGTAATTCAGGTACTTTCCACTAATCTGATACAACAGACTCTCAGTGATTCAGGCACTAACTTAACAATCACAAAGTCTAATTTGGGGAATATTTAATATAAAAACTCCTACAACAGGAAATTTACATTAAAGTTGTTTGCCTGATATTAATTACATGCAAGACCTGGTGGAGATAAAATATTTACTGAATGTTATTGTCTCTGTATCTCTGTGTTTGATGATGCAGTATGAGTTAGGACAGATCAGCAAAGTTTGCAGCATTTGTTGTTTTTTGTGTAGAAAATTAAAAAGGTTGAACGCAAAATACAAAATCGACACTGAAAAGAATGTTTCCTTTCTGTGCTGAACATTTGCAGATAAGAGGAGGATGAAAAGGATGGAAACTTACCGCCTGTATCTGACCTCCACCGCAGCAGTTCCTGTCTGCTACCTGATTCCTGAACGCCTGGAACCGATTTGTCAAATCCTTCAAACAGCTCATCCTTTAACGCCTGCAGGAATAAAATCACAGACTGGCACTGCCTGTGTTAGACAGCAGGAGCTTGTTTTCATGCACACGCAGCAATAGGTTAAATCGCTCTTGTTTAACAAGGTGTGGTTAATAGCGGGGTACTGAACCTGTCGAGTCCACCTCCACACCCCAACCAACCTCTGACGCATACCATGACAGAAACACTGTTAATGAACGTTTATCATTTAATGTAATTATATTATAGGTCTTATGGATTTATGGTGGAAGTGCCCACTTACGGCACATCCTGCTGGTTCTGCAGTTATGATGCAACTTTCCCTTTTGTTCTGATGTTTCTAAAGTCAACAGATGCACGCTGAAAATATGAAATTACTTTTTGACAACCTCTCAGTTGCAGTTTGTTCATGTCAATCTGTCCTTTTTTCACTGGACTATCTGGAACAAAGTGTGTCAGTGTGCCTGCTCTGACCTCTTGTGGAACATCAGTGAAAATCCCTTCCATCGACTCAAGATGGTGGCTGTTGTTGTTGATCCCTGGCATCCATCCACCATCTACCTCTTATCCCCTGAGGGTAGGGGGTGAGGTTGGGGGGTCGGGGTGGGGGCTGCAGCCGATCCAAGATCTCTTTGGGAGCCAGTCAAATACAGCATTAACAAACAGAGACAAACAGCCCCTCACCCTAATATCAATGCAATGTCAATCTACTGGCTGTTGTTATCATCTCTGAACATATTGTGTGTAACAGGTTGGTATGAGATCCAACCCCCCAAGAAGACCCCAGGGTTCATCACTTCATGATCACCAGTTAACAAGTCACTCTCATACTTACATGCACTTTCATTTTCTTGGTTTTATACTTTGCGCAACTATGTATAAGCAAATCACCTGGAATGATAGTACTGCCAGAAATGACCTTTTCTACTTCCGCGGTGATCCTTCAAAAATAAATCACAGAGAGGTTCGAGCAAGATGCACTTATCGTTTCATCTTTAATGAGGTCAGTTTACAGCAGAATGAGACCTGTTGAATCCAGAGGTACCATCATTGGCCAAACAGCTACAAAAACAAAGGAAAACTGTCCCATTATAAGACTCAACAAACTCAAACAAACAAAAAAACATCAAGAAAAGTCAAGAAAAGTTGAAAAAAAAAACAGAGGACCTATTTTGAATAAAAATAGCCCTCATTATCACATATTTAATGATCACATTTCTTATTTTGGGAAAAGAAAAGCAAAATCAGAGAGTCACCTTAGAGTGAAATACTCAACAGAGAAATTGCATCCATCACAGTATCACCCCATAATACACCAGTGCACTGGCACTTAAACCGTGTGATTCTCCATGTTGTGCAGTTTTGACACAATTCTTTCCTTTTTTTTATGGTTTCTACAAATTGGTGCTCTTAGTTGCAGTGTCCTTGGCTTGACGGAGCCCATACAGCCATTTGATCACCCTTGCATTTCTCTCAATGACGGAGACCCCATAGGGAACACGTTGTGCAGTCTGGCCAGTGTCCTCCTCCTCCTCATCATCATCTTCCTCCTCCCGACCAGACGCTGCACACTCAGACCCGGGAGCACTTACACTGCGAAACCGAGCGAGTGAAACAATATCAGAGCCACATCCAGGCAAGGCCTGTAGTTCTGCAGGGTCCACACCGCACAGGTTGAAGAAGCGCTCCAGCTCTGTCCCGGCTCTGGAATACCGGTCACTCATGTCCGATTTGGAGCGAGTCAGAGACGGGCGTTTCCTGGAGCTGGAGGAGGACAAACGGGTAATTGCTGGGGAAGCAGGAGGGAACAGAGGGAAGTTGAGGGCGGGTGGGGCAGCGATGGGGGTTGCAGTCGGAGAGGAAGGAGGGTTGTCAGGTTTAGATGGTGCAACAACAGGTTTCAGTGGAGTAGGGCCCGGTGTAGTTCTGGGGTGGAAGAGACGGAGGTGTGAAGCGGCTTGGCGGAGTGGAAAGTGGGAATGGAAAGGGACGGGCTGAAGGGGCTGCCAGATGAACTGAGATGGTCTGCAGGGCGTCCTCACAGGCCTGGCCTGAGGCATGACATCCACTCTGCGTACAGTGCCTGCAGTCGGAGAACTGGGAGACCCCACATTCTCCACCTTGACGGGTCCAGAGGCTTTTAATCGGACTTTAGCCGGACTGGACCAGTCGGGACGGGGGGGCGGACACGGCCTCTCCTTTTTCTGTTGTGGCGCTACAGGTGTGGGGCGGGGGGCGCTGTGGGCAGCAGGAGCACAGGCAGGGACTTTGTTATCCTCTGCGCTCGCAGTGGCACCGGACTGGGCTCCATCACTCACATCACTGATGAGGTTACTCAGATGCTCCAAGTTGAGCTGGATGCCCTCCCGTCTTGTTTTGGTTTGGACCGGCGTCTTCCTGGTGGGCCTCGGGGCAGAACCGGGGCTCAGCAGAGGTTTCCTCATCGGAGGGGGCTTGACTGGCTGCTGCTTTGAAAGAGCCACCTGACTCTTGACATATTTCGCCTTGTCTGCTTCCAGCCTCTCCACTGCACTCTGCTTTGGTTTGCCTTCAGCTGCTGGGCACTGCCGATAGAAGTCTGGCCCCACTGGCCCCTTTGGCCGCAAGCGTGGGGCTGTAGCAGCTGCAGCGGCCCTGGCTGGCTGCCTCAGGGGCCGTTGGACAGTCTCCACAGGCATTTTACAAACCTTAAAGTCCACTTTTTATTTACTTCTTTTCGTATGTGTGACGTTCTCCTTTATTTGTTCCTCTGCTGGTTCACGATCAGCTCCGTTTCATTTCTGAGGACAGGCAACTGCAGCATCGCCGCTGAGCTCTGGCTTCATGACATGTGGACTTCCTGTGGAAGAGACATGAGAGACATAGGGACAAGCGATTCAATTACTCAGTCAATGGAAGTATAACTGTACAAGACAAGTGAGCGTCTCCTTCTCTGTGGAGGATACGTCCACCTCACACAAAAAAAAGGCAGCAGTCAGTGAGACATTCTCCATCCTACAAGTTCACATCGCACAATTAGTCACAGTCATCACATTCTCCACAGACAAGCACATAATAAAAGTGACACCTCATTCTCAGTTAGTCTATGGCCCTGTGAGAAGTGTGTGTCTGTGTGTGTGATGGGTGATGGGGAAGCTGTCCAGCTTTCAACAACCTATTGTCTGGAGGGAGCACAGAGCAGAACACACACACACACACACACACACACACACACACACACACACACACGAACAGCTGCGATGGGAATAAAAGGCTCGTCATCTTTAAATAAAGCTGCCAGTTGCCAGTGTTCGTAGCTGTGTTCCTCCTGAACTTTGAGTCTCTGTGGGTTAAAAGCCAAAACAAAGAGGTTTAACTCTGAACACATTAATCCAGCCCAGTTTGTGGAGTTATCAGCCTGGAACTGTGCTGAAGGTCACAGGAGCGACCTTTGTAAATACAGGTGGTTTGGTTCCTGAACTGCTCCGTATACTTAAGATCCTGTGTGTGTTTTTAATACGCCGTTTGACCGTTCTGCGTTTGCCACACACATTCTCTACATATTTGCCATTCCAGTCTGAGCTGGGCTCCGACTCCCGACTGACAGAGCTGTGAAACTCTCCGTGTCTCCCCTCTTACCTGCCCCGAGGTGCTGGGATGTCTCCAGCTCACAAAAACAAAGCGTGCTCCCGTCAGCGGCTGAGGCCAGCGGCGCTCTGACATATCACTAAGATAGCTGGCTGGTGGTATTACAAAACCACAGAGGAATGTAGAGAGGTGGGTCAGACAAACCGAAATAGAGCCTCCGAATGGGTGTTTCTGAGTCAAGAGCCAGCATGTTGAGCTACTTAGAGGAAATGAAACAAAGCAGCAAGGCTCAAAGACTAACGACACAGAGACACAAAAGGCAGGTACACACTCACACACAAAACAAAACAATGTCCCTCATCGAGGCCCAGTGTAGAGTCGAGTCAGGGCCTACACACTGGTCATGTCCTGACAAGCTCCTATCTGTTTCTATCTAGGTGAAGGTTAGTCTGTAGGGTTAATTTATTATTATTGTTGTTATGATGTGGTGTTTGTAGAGAAAACTCACCTCTTGCTGAGCTCCTGAGCTCCTCCTGCATTTCTAGTTTCAGAGCAGCCAACACTATGTTGCTCCACCGGGACAAATGACTGTGTGAATATGTTTCAAGCCTCCGAGCAGCACAAGACAAACCTGTTTGACAACTCATGTGTGCTCCTCCTGAGACCGCCCCTTCACACTAATTGGTCCATTCACTCAAGGAAGCACACAGTGACTTCCCTGGTCACATGACCGATACATGCTAAAGGTATCTGGTATATTTGTAACCAGGAGTGAAGGAAATTCTCTTTATAAATAAGTACTAATGTGAAATTCTCACAACATTTTCTGTTCTACAAATTTTATTTATTGCATATAGGGAAAATACAATCAGGAAAACAGACTAAAATCTAAAGGTTTCAATGAAATGCTTTCAAGCTTATATATTATTTCACATTCTACTGCAGCTGTTTAAGACTGAGCAGTTCACCTTTATTGGAGATCTAATGGTTATTTTCTTGCAAGATTAAGTCTTTGTTATTTAAACCTCTTTAAAATAAAATGTTTTTATTTTGTCCTGGTGATATCCAAGACTTTAAAATTGTTGAAAATAAATCCAAACTACTTAAAAGCAGCAAACGTTCATATTTTAATGTGAAATAAGTAAAATGCCAAATCAACCAAGTGTTTCTTTTGTGTTGTATAATATAGTGGTGTAAGAGGAAAATACTTTTTACCTTAATTTGTGCACACCATACCAGCTGATGTTTACTTACATTCTCTCCCTGCTGGTTTTTATAATTAACTGCGTGTTGACACTTTTTGCTATTCAAAGGTCTGTGTTAAGTGTATGTGAAGTGGAAAAAGAACATTTTTAGACCAACAATTTATTATCACCATTAACATTTCTCACAATCAAATTAACTGTTACATCTCTTCCTTTACCCCAAATAAAACAAGAAGGCCCTACACCCAGTAAATGTGTACTAAAAAATATTGACCTTCAAGTCATACATGAATACAGACTTGAAACTGTGTACAAAACTTGCTGTTTCACATTACATATTCAGCACACATACAACAAACTTAATTTTGATCGTATAAAACTACTACAGTTTGGTGAAGTAATCATACTCCATCACATACTCATTTGGCCAGTTACTATTTACTGTAATTTATTACAACCACATAAAATTGCACATAAGAGCACAGAGAATGGTTACAGCAGAGTTAAAACAAGATACACTCTTCTTTTACAAAAAATAATGGAGGAATGTGCTGTGTCTTTCTGTTGCTGCTCAAGGTTTGCATATGTAAATGATGGTAATGATAAACTGTGAATGTCTCATCAGTTCATCACGGATCTGAAGCTTCTCCTGAATGTAAAATTATCATTCAAACCTATCATTACCATACAAGTTTAGCATCCATCAGTTTTTACATGATTTTGTCATCGTTTTCTACAATGTCCCATCTCAAAGCTGAACAGTGGGAAGTTGACCTAAGGTAGTCGCTTTTCTGAGGTTTACTTTGCTTCCTTTTGCTGAGAAAGAACAGTGGTTGTGGTTCAGTGTTTGGTAAAGTCTGTACTTGTGAGTTGGATTCAACACCATGTCCCCGTCATAAAATCTGAACACCAGGATAATGAAAGGCCTCTAGTTTTCATGTATGTCAGTGTTGTTTGCTGTTGGGGGGTTAGGAGATAGCACAGTTTTTATCTTTGTCCTTTGCATTGAGACTTTGAGCTCTTCTCCGCCTTATGCTGCCTCTCAGTCCCCAGTCTCTCTGCACCTCCTTCTGGCGCTCCCCCTCTCTGTCTGTACCCTCCTCTGGCAGCTGTTTTCTGAGCTGTGGGGGCAGAGGTATGGGCTGTCCAAGAAAGTAACCCTCCTCCTCTGAATCAGAGGACGACGAGCACGTAGAGCAGGAGTCTTCATGTTTGTAGTGGCCCGGCTGGAGGCTCAGTGAGGAGGCATTAGAGGAGCCCCGGGTGTCCCTTTCTTTCTCTGCTCTCCAGTCCAGGGTATCCAGCTGCGGACGATCAGCACGCGAGCGGCGGGATCGCCTCTCTGCGCCTGGATGGAGATTGGGGTCAGAGGGGATACGGGAACGATGCCACCCTCGCCTCAGATTACGCTGATGGTAAGAGGATCCATCTGGTTGAGAAAAAAACGTGACAAAAACAAAATGAACATGATTTCCAGATCTTAGGTGTGGTAATACTGCTCCCTCCGAAGGTTTTGCTTACCAAGTAGATCCATCTGTGGTGGGATTCCTTTCTGTAGATGTAACCTTCTACCAAAACCTCCCTCCATCTCATCTTCAGCCTGCTGCTTTTCCTCGCTCTCTTGCAGCTCCTCTTCGTTCTCTTCTTCATCCTCGTCCTCGTCAACAGAGTAGCTGCTACTGATTGGTTCTCTGAAGCTTACCCTCACTCTGCCACTGCGAGTAAGTGGAGGTGGAGAATCTGAGGGTCTGTCCTCTAGTGGAGGGAGGTTTGGTGGGGGTGACTCCCTGGCTGTCAAGTCACGAGACTTGACGGGCAGTGGGGGTGGGAGGATGGATGGGTTGTTTGGAGGCAAAGGAGAGTCAGGTGAATTGACGTGGAGTGCATCTGTGTTTTTATGGGGAGGAAACGCTGAGGGCAAAAGAATAGGTGGCACGTGTAGGTTAAACACAGAAACTTTAAGTTATTGTTTTTAGTAAAATATTCAGCATATAAAGTGTGTGAAGTAGCAGTGATTTCTGATACCTTGCATAACCTGAGTGGTTCTTTCCACCCAGTTTCTGCAGTCTTTAGCACTTGAGGTTCCTCTCGAATTCAGACCAGTTAGACCAGTATTTTCATTTTGCTCCCCCTGAGGACCAGTGGCTGGAGGTTTGGTATCCAGGTTCCCCGGCAGTAAACTGTAATGTGGAAGGTCACTGGGCCAAGATGGACCTAAGCCATTACCTAGATGAATGTGGGGAAGAGGTGAATAGGAGCCTCTTTGTTGTGGATGACCACTGGGTGAAGGAACGCCGTTCTGAACGGGAGCAGAGCAGTGGACTCCTGCGAGGAGACAAACAAATAAATGTGTCAACTAAAGGGAGAAAAAATGCTGAGTCTGGTGGTGAGACATTGCTGAGTATAACACCAATGTATGACATTCACCTCTGTTTTCCACTGCGGTATAAATGCAGTCTTTTGCAGTGACAGTAATGCCCTCTGGTGGCTTCAGTGGAGAACCACATTGCTGCTGTAGCTGTTTCTCGGAGGTCCCACAGTGCCTGTTGTGCTGAGATGGTCTGCTCTGCAGCGCCGAGTCGCAGGAGTCAGAGTTATTGGGGTCTTCGCCCAGGGAGCAGGGCCTGGAGCAGAAGATAAGTCCCCCTCGAGGGAGGAAGGGACGACCCAGCAGAGGCAGCCGACAGCGGGCGCAGCAGAAACATGACTCCACGGCGTGCCAGTGCTGACCCTCATATGTCATCTGGCCCTGGTCGATACCTGAGAGGAAACGATTTGGTGATTACACATAACATTTGCGTCAGCTATCTCTAGTATGTCCCGGTTTAGATAGGTTCTATGCTTTGCATCAGTGACACTAATTGCTTTGGAGTAGATTGTGTGCAATAGGCTATTAATTTGCACACTGCCTGTAAGTGCTGAACAGAAACTGACATTGACAATGACTGCACTGTAACAACCGTTAATGCGCATCTGTAGGTAAAATCCAGTACCTATGTGTTCTCCACAGGTATCACAGTACTCTGCGTACAGTGACTCGTAGCAGGAGCAGCAGTACGGTCGACTTTCTCTCATGATGTAGCGCTGACCACCAAGTGCCGCCTCACACTCAAAACAACAGAAGTGCTTCATGTGCCAGTATCTCCCCTCTGCCTCTGTACATTCATCTGCCAGAATAATCTTAGATTGGGAGAAAACAGGAAACAAGAGAGAGACAGGTCAGTCAACACAGCAGTGATTTCATGGGCTCAGAAACGAACACATTTGGGTATCCATTAAAACACTATAAAATACTATTAAAAAACAGTCACCTCGTCGCAGGCCTGGCAGCGGGGCTTGAGCCTTTCAGCGTGGTGCCGGCCGCAGTAGATCTGTTCATCCTGGAAGAAGTAGATCAGGTCCACCAGCAGCTCACTGCAGGAGGCACATTGGAAACACTGAGGGTGCCAACAGGTGCCGTTCCCAGCCCGACTAGGAAACACCGCAATGTCTCCACCTCGGATTTGTCTGCCGCACTAGAAAAATAAATGTTGTTGGTTGTTGTTGGGGGTGTGGTGCAGAGGGAAAGGAAGTCAGATGATATATCCTGGTGAATGCTGCCGCTCTCACAGCAGTTTGCTTACACAGCCCTGTAATCAATAAATGCCAGTGTGCTGAGGCCCTTAAGCTATACCTGCACCTACTTGAACCTGAACATGCTCCAGTCCTATAAAAATAAATTATTCTTTACCATGACACATTTTAATAAGACTGAACATTCATGTATTAATGTTACATTAGGATACTGTTGTTGTAAGGTTTATTTTTGTCGCAGGTGGGAATCTCCTTCCAAAATGCAGCTTTACCTGCTGGCATATGGCTCCCATCATAGTTACAGGGAAGAGTCTGACGACGCCTCTGCCCAAGTTTTCTCTTTTCCTCTGTTGACTGAACAGACGCAACTCCTTCCTCTCTTCCTCGTCCAGAGAGTTACAGTACTGGGGCTGTAGAGACATGCCAACATTCTCATTAAAAAGTGCACTTCTCAACATTTCTCAACTGTGTTTGTCTCTTCAATTCAGTAAGAAGGATGAAAACTTGTTGTTAAGGTCCCTACACTTTCATTTACCGGTATAACATATTCAGTAGATGTATAAAAAATATATTGTATGCAGCATGATCCTTTTAAGATGCAACAGCTGCTTTTTCAGGAGGATGATGCCATTTTGACTCACTTTTAGGGCTCAATTTGAAAAACATGCAAAGAAACAATGTGAAAAATGACATGATAACTATTAACATAATGATCATAACAACATAATTGAAACATGACCAAATCATTGTCGATTTCAGTGCAGCATTATAAAAGTAAATCTTGTAAATCCATTTTTAAGGACAATAAAGAGTCTCCCAAAAATAAAAATTGTGGATACATAATATTTCTTTATAAATATACATGATAGATGGTAAATGTCATTATCATTAATTTTTTTTTTTTTTTTAATTGTACCGAGATTTAATCGGCTTAGTGGCTGGGTCAGTGTTATATGTTACATATTTGAACAGCCACAGTCAGCATCACAGTGATTGTTACCTCACTGTCGTGGGCCGGCAGCTGGTGCAGCAGCTGTTTGATTCGATATCTCTCCCCAGGACTGTTCACGTATGGCACCCTGTCCTCTGGTAAGCAGCTGAAATACTGGTATACCTGCACAAGGGGACAAGAGGGTTCACAAAGATGTAGAAATGACACATAATGACACGGACAAAGAGAACAATTTATTAACAAATTTTTCCTCCATTATTATCAGTACAGTCATGTCTATTCTAAAGCATGCATCACTTGTTCATATGTACCATTTATTTAGGTCTCCACTCTGTGTCAGCTGAGCCTGGCTATTACCTGTTCAGGCTTGAGCCCTGGTGGGACCCATGCGTACTCCTCGGAGGCACAGCCCGAGTCGTCATCTGAGATGGAGTGTCTCTGGAAGTCTGATACCAGTTTCGTCATCATCTTCTCCAGCTGGCCCGGCACTGAGCGCACCGCATGCTCCTCTCGCACACACTTGCAGTGAACACAGATTTTCCTGTGGAGACAGGGGCAGTGTTGGCTTCAGCCCTGGGCTTTCTTTTTCTGCTGATTTACAACACAAGCCAAAACTGATCAAATGTCAACCGTTTCAATAAATATAGTATGACAGGTGGGTTCTCCTAGTGCTTCAGGTACTCAGGTGCAAAACATTAACCAAGACATAAGACTTACAAGTCTGTATTTTCCTGTAAAATCTGATACCTTAGAAATATAGAGAAAACTAAACCCAAACAGGATGTCTGCGTACGTATATTAAAACCACCATGCAGCCGCTCCCATAGTTTACGAGCATATTATTTATGAACACACTTTGAGTTGGAGACAAGTTGTCACAAACCAGCCCACACACATTCTTGAGGTTGACTCAACGAGACTCCCTGATGCCAGAAATTACTAATCCAACAGAGGGAACGACTGACACACACACATGCACACACACACACAGAAGAAAAACAATTTCATCAATCACTTGAAATCAACTCTGACTCACTTAACATATCTAAACCAATGTCTCCAACACTGCATCAGGACCTGCACATCGCAAACATGTACTATCAGACAAGCAGGAAATGAGGTCAGTGACACGAGCCTGGCTGTCAATCCTGCGGCAGTTAAATGAAGGAGGTAAGATTGGAGCAATAATCTCCCTCAGACCCGTATTATGACCCTTCTTTATGTCGTTTTTCTCAACACATTCCATCTGGTGGTGGGTGTGCCTCCACTGGAGTCAGAATAAAGCACCTTGGGGTGATGGTGGCTCATATTTGAACGGATATGACACGATGGCCATATGCAGCATGTATAGCATGTGTAGATCTCTGTTGTGATTGCATAACGGCCTGCCAGCTGGAACCTGTGGCTCAAGTTCACAAGGCACAAATCTGCTTTATTCCTGCACCCAACCCCCATACAACCAAAACGCCTGTGCGCACACACACCGCTCGTAAACTTCATGAAAGTTATTCAACTCATCAATCTCTTCTAAAAAGACTTTGAAGGGTTAGTGACGGTCCATAATAACTGCATGTCAGTGTGAATGAGCTAATTCACATTGACACAAGTTAATTATATGGTAAGATGACAAAAGAGAGACCAAAAATAATACTATGGAATGGCAGTGTCTCTTCTCAGCCTGAGACAATATGTGTTTGTAATTTGGTGAGTTGGCACCTAATATGGCCACGGTTTCTAAAAAGGTAGAAGCAGCAAAAATCATTGTAAATGCTGCAGCTAAACTTAATCTAAGGCTTAGATTAAGTTTAGCTGCCAACATGGCTTAGAATCTAAGCCATGTTGGCATGAATCAGGTCCCAGCTGTATTTGTGTGTGTGTTTTGACAAAAGGGGTGTGGGGGGGCCTTCAAGCACATTCCTACGTAAATGGGTAGGAGGACACGGCCAGAGACATGGTATGGGGGACAGATGGCAGATGCACCATGTCTCACCCAGTCTCAGCCCACCATAACCCACTCCTGACTGCCACCAGCCTACACATGACGAAAGTGTTTGCAGCAAGGATTTAATCACAAGTGGGCACCACCCCTCACATGAAACCTAAAATGAGAAGATGACAATGTGCCCGTTTGGATGAATCAGGGGTACTAAAGCATGCAAATCCTGTCTCTTATTGTGCTGATTGCTCTTCGGATGTTCAGGGCCAAGTTCAACTAAAGTCTGGTTTGTGCACATAAAAATAAATGTACCTCCCATAGTATAACTATAAACCAGAGGGATTCCCTACATATGGATTACACAAAATGCTGTGGAGAGAAAAATTAGTGAACCAGCAACTGCAAGCATCATCACCATAGTATAGTGTATCATGTCATAATGAAATCTATAATAATAATAATAAAAGCTATTCGAAACACACCCCCACAAGGTGCTGTTTAATCATGACTTCACTGCTGTTACCAGCAGCAAATTTCCGAAAAGGGTATTACTTGGTATAATCTGCAATTTACCAAGCCCTGCTATGCTGAGCCCTGTCCTGTACAATTACATGAATCACAAGCCTCTGATGTAATATCACTGACTTTGTCTCCTCAGGATGTTTCACAACATTTGGTACTCCTGCTACAAAAGAGAATACATTTCAAGAGAATAAGTTTCAAATGGGGAATAATTATCCAGAAGAGATAAAAGACGACAAAGCACAGATATGACCTTAATATGACCAAAATTAGCAATAAAACAAATAGACGAACACTAAATAAAACTAATCATTACTGAGACCACTGGTGAAGCTGCTGCTGTATCAGTTGTTAATGATTTGTTGTGTGTTTGTGTTATTATATCTACGACTTAAGGACAAATCCCCACACCTCTTATAAAAAAACATAAAAAACAAACAAAATACTAACTCTTGATGATAAAGCAGTATCATTAAGAACAATAGGGGTTGGCTTTATCCAGCATTGGGCGAACTGTTCTGCCATTGTGAAGGTGTTTCATATGGAAAAGTACATAGATGGTAAACATTAACTATATAGATCAGAATTAAACTCATTTGACCTTGTAGAAATCCAACATCTGCAATTACCTTCTTTTAGACTTGGCTGAACACAGAGATTAAGGCCTATTACTGATGTTTATGAAACTACACAATGTCAGGCTATGACACACACAAAATAAATGGTCTTCTAAACAAACTCACAAAGAACCTTCAGATCACTTACAACTCCCCATTTAATGACTGTTTGAGTTGCTAGTCCCCCTAATCCCGTTAGACAGTAAAAGGTTTTTTCATTACCTGCTGTAATCATGACAGATTATCAAAGGTTGGCCTGTTGAAGTTCTCCCATCCAGACTTGTGTCCCACTAGGCAGCTACTGCTTGTTGGCCTGTCTGTCACTGTGTGTGGGATATTCTATGGCAGCTCCTTTCCATGTGGTGATTTCTCTGTCTGCGCTGCCCTTTTCAATGTCTCTGCCACCCCCGACTCCCACCCTCCTCCTCTCCGCTGATAGTGGGCTCAAACAAAAGGCGTCACCACGCGCAACACAACCAAACACTTAACACAAAATACAAACACACTCCTCAAGGTACACGCAAGCTCATGTGATGCAACACAGTGGATGTTTCTTATACAGATTTCATTTGAGCCAGAAAATCGACTCACTCTGCTTTTGAAGATATGAAAGAACAGACTCTCAATAACAATCATGATGAGTAAAGTCACAGTGTCTGTTCTCCTCTGACTGATTCCTAACAGATGGACGACAGTTGCTTTGACGCAGTTATTAATCTAAACGGAGCCGCTCCGGAGGCAATGAGCAATGCTGTGCTGTTTTGTATTTGTCACATCATGTGAATAAGATGGTGATGCATGAAACTGAAGTTTGGTGGAGGGCCAAGCAGCCAGCATGAATTTCAGCCTTAGTGAAGTCACGACACATTTCTGAATTCAGTCCAGGTCATCTGCCTTTGGTCAGTCGCTGACGGTGCATGTCAGTAAGGACTGGAGGAGTGCTTTTTATATGTTGTTTTATGCACAACAAGTACAAAGAACACAAAGAGGGTGAAGATTTATCAGATAAGTAATGTCACCTTCAATTTCTTCACTATTCTCGCTTGGATTTTTCTGTCACAGTAATAATCAGCAGATTAACGGAATAAGTAAATGCCAGTTAACTAAGAATAGCCTGGCTAAAACTAAGTAAGTTTCACACAAGCCATCGAGACCACCATTCTATCAACATATATCATAGGACAGCATACAGTTATTAATACAAATGGGCTCAAAGTGTGGCAGTCATAAAATAAGTATGTGTTGCTGGTGTGAAAATCTATAAGTGAAGCTGAATTCAGTGGAGTCTAGTGAGCCCTCCTTTGATCTGCTCCTAAGAAACAGATGGGCCTTGTCCTATAACTCGCAGCCACATATTAGTGACTGACTAATTGCCACATGGCCCCCCAGACTAATAAGCCAGGCGACTTTGAACACTGTTGATGCGTGGTGGGGACCTGCGGGTCAAAAGTAACTTAATTCACTCACTGCTGGGCAGCGGAAGCACCATCTGCCCCCACCTCAGTTTAAACTCTGTCTGCAAAAGTGCAGGATGAAGATAGATCACTTCCCTCTCAGTGAGCATCAGCAGCTGAGGCTGTGGCCACTTGGCTGATCTTCTCCATTGGGTAGGTGTGACTCTAAATTTGTTAGTAAGAAAGATGCAATTAGCAACAGACTTTGGGGTCTCAGAAAACTGACCCCTATACATCTCAGTCATTTAATTACTTTCATGTTCCTCACTGTCCTGGATCAGTTAAGAGACTTAAAATGTCCAAACGAGGCATGTCCCTTTGTCAGTCAATACCAGTCAAATGTGTAACTGCATAGCTGCAAATAACCACGACACTGTGCTAATACTGCACAGATTACATTTACTGTAAACAAACCGATTTGTACAGGGGCCACACTGCCATTAGAGAGTGGCTTGAGGTGCAGCACAGCACACATGTTTTAGATTACATCCTAACTTCTTTTGTCTTGACCTGAATAGAAGGAACAGACCTGAATAAGCTAAAAGATACAATTACAGTCTTTTGGTTTCATGAAGCACACATTCCTGTGCCTGTTGTTTTACTCACTCCACCACTAAAACCCGGTTGTCTTGAGCCTTGCCGTGTGTATCTGGGATTGTAAATATAGTATATATAACCAGGAGTAAATGTTACTCCTTCTACTCCAGTGTCAAACCCAGTGATTGCGCTCCTACGCCTTATGGTCTGAAACCTGATGAAACACAACAGTAATATGAGAAACGCAAAAGTCACAGTGAAATAAAGAATGAGGAAGACAGTGAGGGTAACAAGGAGATATGAAGTGGTCGAGAGGGTTACTATCACAGCAGTAAGGCCTAATCTTATTAGCGTGATTGACAGGATTAAATTAAATCAAGAGACCCATCCAGCTGGATATGAACTAAAGACATAAAGAAAAGAGACAGAAAGGGGCTCAAGTAAAAGTATGTGAGTTAACAGAAAAAAAATAACTACTGTTTAGTAGTAGATAATTTGCAAGTGTTTAACCACACCCAAACATATAGGAACAATTGGTCCACAGAGTATCATCCCATAACAAAAAAAATCACTACACACTGAACAACACACACACACACACACACACACACAAATCATCTGGAAAATCAAGCACTACAACGCTCTTCACCTAACAAGCCATCTCAAGAGCCAATACACCATATGGCCACGTTTTTAGCATAATACATGACAAATGCTGCACTGACACAGAAACAGGTCTTAGGCATGGACATACAACACATGTTGCAGTATGACAATCGGTAATCCTGGTGCCATGTTGGACTGCAGTTTAGTAATAATGTCAACTACAGCTGTTGCTGAGGCAAATGTCAAAGGCTTAATGGCACTCGTGAGTCTGTGACCCTGATTCTTTATAGCAATAGAGTCACTATTGCTGATCGGTTCAATGAACATCATGTGGATGTCCAGGCTGGGTCATGTTTGTTGTCTTTTAATGTATAGCTGCACTCAGCATGTACACAGATCACTGTTAAGCTGATTCCCTTTGCAAGCAATGTTGTTGTCCTTCCAAAGATGCGCAAATACACCCAGATACACTTTTTAAATCCCGAACCACCAATAGACACATATGCTGATGTCCCTTTTCAGAGACATAAAGCACATATAATATTAGTTTTGTTGTATCTGGAGGATAAATCAGAAATCAAATTATTCCCTAAATGAGCATAACAGACTACCTTGTTGTCTGTTTCACTTTCTCCCCAAAAAGCTGTCACATCTTTCGTTGGATTTCTCTGTGTGCTTGTAGCCTGAATTTTAATTAAACCTTTTGTTATGGAAAATGCACTATGTGCAATAACTGAATTTGGCTTTTTCTATAAAATGCTTGCCTCAAAATGCTGATGTCAGATAATGCGTTCAGGTAGCTGATTCTGAACAATGGTTGTACAAAATCCAAAAAGCAGCAGAATGTGATTGTGTCTGTACCAGACCAAGTAAAAGAAAAACATTTCCTGCATAGGTAACAGGCAGCGCTGGTACTGCTTAAGAGTCCTACAGGTCATACCTCCAGCCGTGGACACGGAAGCCAGGGCACTGGTCTCCACAGCGCATACAGGGCTGGCCTCTGTCTGGGTCCTCTTCCTCCTGCTGAATACAAACAAAAACTTACTTTAGCTCATATCGCCATTCGCACCGTTTGATACAAGACTGTCAGATTAAAAGATATACTGAGCATATACATGGCCATAGAAACATCATCATACTGAGTGAGCGAATGATTAAGTTACACTTAGGACACAAAGAGAAACCTTAGAGTCAATCTGGATTACGGGTTGTCTATAGATTACTTAATGACAGCACATGTAGAGTGTGCAGTATTGAATAATACTGCATTACATTGGTACACTAAATTATCATTGTACAGTAAAAATGCTTGAACTGGCAGATTTATCCATTAGGCATGACATGCAAGTGCTACATCTGACTGGATTAATGTAATCGACAATGCTTTTAACCAACAGCATTCAAAAATCACACCAGATATCAGCAGTCCACACACTGATCCAGATCCAGAATCCATGGTCTGTTATGAATTATAAAGTTATAATAACTTGGTATTATCGGCCGCTGGGTAAAACTCTTTGTTTGAGACGTTTGTTTTTGTGTGTGTCTGTGTGTGTGTGTGTGAGAGAGAGTGTGTGAGTGTGTGTGCACGCGTGCGTGTGTTAATGGAACACAGACTGCAGACACAGGCCTCTTTTAGGGATGAGAGGAAGGAAGCAGACACAGGATGAGAGCTGCACCCTTTCCCTCTCCATGTAGACTCTACTTTCTTTCCAACCTCTTCACTTTAGTGCAACTCTGCTGTCAGGCTTAGTTTTGCAGTCGGTTGCAAATAGATAGATTTTTTTTAGCACTTGGCTCATTATAACTTTTCCAGATTTGTGAAACCGTGTAAATTCATGCATTGCAGCCATTTTGGAAACGAAAAACGGGCAAATTTCTCATTATGATGAGTCATCGTCGCATGCGCACAGCCACCTCAGAGTTTAATAAGCAAAGCAATAAAATAAGGAATGAAACAGTCAGGTACCTGTGCATACCTGCTCAGCTCTGTTTTGATCTTTCATTTTTCAACCACACACACATAACCACTAAACCATCAGTAGTCACAGCAAGTCTTATTTCCCAATAGTTTTCTTTATTAACATTACACTACAACATAGTTCTGCAATGTATTACTACGATGATTAAGGCAAAACAGAGTTTGCTTTGCTTATCGCCTTGATATCTGTGGGCGGTTGCAAGGGTTTAAGTGCTTTCCTAATGTACTGAGAAACCACACATACTTTAACAGGTTATTATCAGCTTGCTTTCTTGTTGTTATACACATAAAATGATCTTTTATATGTTTTTAATACAAATCAACGGTTCCAGTTTGGATATGGTAAGTTATCTGCAATGACAACTACATCCAGTATAGAGTGCCAAGCTGCCATATTAATCCCCACTTAAGTTATGTTTACAGAACCAGGCATGAATGGGGACAAAATGGGCTAAATGAGGTGTGCAAATGATTACTGAGTGACAAAACCTGTCAGTTGTTATTTCCTTAAAAAGGAACTCCTAATCTGTCATGTTGACATGATGACTGAGCCTGGCAGGCACACAAAACAAAATACCTGTACATTTAACACTGGTGTACATCTACACTCCTAAATAGTATGTATAATAAGATTACAGAAAATAAAAGTAAATAGCTGCAGGATAAAAACTCTGAGGAAACTTTAGCCGACCTGTGATGATCATACTTCATTATACTACAGGGTGTTACTAACATCCATTCACAGAGGGAAGACATGAAATGGCACTTTATATGTGTGTGTGTGTGTGTGTGTGTGCGTGTGTGTGTGTGTGTGCGTGTGTGTGTGTATGTATATATATATATAGGAAACAGGGACATTGAAATTACTTATTAGTGAATGTTCAGATGAAAAAAATAACAATATATAATAACTTGAATATTACATTATCATGATGGCAGTGCCAATGTTACACGTAACTAAGTGAATAATCACAAGTTCACATGAGCTCACATGCTCACACTTAGCTCAGCATCAAACTTTTCATATCAGCTCCATCCTGTTTGTAAGTGGGTTTAATGACATGGCACTGCCTCAGTTTGCTTGAGCTCTCAGTTGCTACCGAGTAACCTTGTAACCAGGTAATGGACAAACTGAACACGGGCCAATTTTCCTTATCTGACTTCAGAAGGGTATCATTATTACCTTAATGTAATGTAAAAAATGTTATGTAATGTAAAGAAGGGTATCACAACAGCTCAAGCACTGATTACTTGGAATAATATGAGAATAGAAATCACTTCACAGGACTTTACAGAGTGTAGTACAGGTTTTACGTTTATGGTGAAGCAAGGTTTAAATATTAACAGGAAAGGTCAGAGGTTGAGGGCCTTTGCTGCCTTAGCATGCCATGTAGTTGCACATCTCTTCGCTGGACAAGATCAGACACACAGATTTCAGAACAGCCTTCCTTAGATCAGTCAGTGTTACTAAGTTTCTCTCAGTATTTGGATTGTACAGTCAATGTTTCATCAATCAAATGATAAATTGCTTATTACTTTGCTTTTGAGTTGTGTTCATATCCATTTCAATCTATACTTTGTTCACTATTGTTACACATGTCTATTTTTCTTTTATTGTGGCGCTGTGATGTTTGATTCATTTACTATCTTAAGCTAATGTAATGGAGTGTTGCATAAAATATTAATACTAGGGACAGATGTCCAGACTGTAAACATAATATTAAAACACTTACACACTGTGAGCATTACACGTGGATTACTGGATAAAACACTAACGTTGTTATGTACAAACTATCTACGGCAAAAAAATAGTTTGTGTAGTTTTCTATGAGGCAAATGCACAAGGTTGATTTTCTAATTTCTGTTAATCATTTATTTCGACGTTGTGGTCACAGTGTGGATGTGTTCAGTATGTGTTGCACAGCCAGATGTTTCATGACCACACAGCTGTTACTCTGGTCCCAAAACAAACTCTATTTAGATTAACATTCATCCACATCATCATTTTTGACAGAGCATTAATTGCTGTTGTAATAAAAACTTGACAAAAGCGATAAAAAAGTGTTCGGGTTTCAGTTAGCACATCCCTACCTGTTCAAGTAAAAAAAAAATCTATGACGTCGTCTGACCCCTCCTGACAACACCTGGGGCGCCCGAATGACTCACGAAACAAAGAATGTAAAACTTTTAGCCACAGAATACAATAAAATAACACAAAAATACTTTATCTCATCCGTAGTTAAGACGAGAGGCGTGTTCACAAAGAATAATTGGCCGACACAAACGCCAGGTGAAGGTGGGACATAGTTCCGCTTGGGCTATTTTCTCTGTCGGACTCAATTGAATTCACCCTACAAGTTCATTTCTGTTAAAGAGACGCAAACACCGGCCTCACAAGTCAGTAAACTACCAGTTAGTGTGTTCTGTGGTCAAGTAAAGCAGAAAGATAAATTATATAAAGGTTTGCGAGAGATGTGTTAAAGTAAATAAGAAATTAGTGTTGTGAAAAGTAGGCACTTACCGAGCGGTTGGACCGTCGTTTTTTAGATCCGCGCAGGAACATGGTGTCGGTGGGACGTTTAAAAACACGAGTTTCCAGGTAAAAAAACGAGGAGAAGATAAACAGAAGTCTGGCAACTTATATTCACACACACGTTGTTGAACTACATGGTGGTCCCCGCTGACTAACCCGCACTCTGCACTCCGTCCTGGCTAACTACTTTGGCAACTGGAGTGACAAGCTAGTCAAGCTGAAACACTTAATTTCCGGCCAATTTCAAAATAAACTGCACATTAAATCCTAAAAATTCAATTTTAAGAAAGAGGGGGCAATCAGACTGTCAGCTTCAGTAATAAACTTTGAATAGATGCACATAGTGGCACGTTATTGGTCAACTCAGATAACAAAAACGTTGTAAGATCAAACTAATAAAGTTTTCGCTTTTATCATGAAGATGCAAACGCTGGACACTCAGGCTTGTAGATAATATAGTACCTTGACAAAGGTCCAGCTTCAGCTCTTGTCTGCAGACGAGAGCATAGACAACAAACTGAACCAAAGTTTGGCTTTTATTTCTGCGAGGGAGTCCACTGTCTAAACGTCACCCTATAAATCACATCTACACCTTTTTAATCCATATCATCAGTCTTTATTTATCCATCTGCATGGTCTGTATAAAGTTGCTTTGTTTTGAAAATTGTTGAAAGTTTGGCTTTTATAAATTAATATTAAAACGTAAAAAAAATGAACAGCAAGTAACTGCAACAGGATTTTTTTCATAAGAGATTAGAAATGGCAGATATAGATTATTGCAGCAAGGTTGGTAAATATCCGAACAAAGATCATGTAAATACATAGTAAATCCTGCTTATATCAGAACACCAACAGTCTGAAAAGAGGCAGCCTAAATGCCACCATTACCAAATTCATATTACTACAATAACTCTGCCAGTAATTATTGAGTCAGTGGCCATTTTCATTTCAGTAATTCTTTTCAAATTAGTAATAGTCTGCTTCCATCTAGTGGCACCCTAATAGAAGACAAGTGGAAATGTGGAAATATATTCAGTCAAATGTAGTTATTGAGTGAGGCTAGATTATATAGTATGGGTGTTTTGTGCACAATTTAAGCTTCAAAACAGATTTTCCTTGCAGTGACAATGGCTTTTATTTCCCAAAGCATGGCTGCTTTGAATTTCTAAGTTACAAACTGCAGACTCATGTAAAGCCTGTTATCTCAACTGCCACATATATTCAAAACATCAAAAAATTGAACTTTACTACTGGTCTGTAAAAAGTGTCAACTGAAAAAAATTCTGCACCTTAAAATGTGTTACAAATGTAATAATAAAACACAACCTGAGCAAGAATCAAAATAGATGGACAACATTGGAAGATCAAGAACTGTATGACACCAATTCAAATAAAGAACACATGATTTATGTTAAGCTGACTTGTACTAATTTTGCTGTCTAAAATCTGATTAGTACAAAAAGACCCACAAAACTGCTGTTAAATGACAAAAGGATCTTTAGGACCCAGGAATAAAATATAAATGGGATGAACTTACTGGTTAATGTGAATGAGACTTTAAGGCACCGTAACACACTGCAAGCAATAATTAATCAACAGAGTAGGAAATGTTTAAGCCACTGAAAACTTATTGAACATACAGACATCAAACTCAAGAAGAGCATAAGTATGTTAAACAAACCCTAAAGCACCCATCCATGTGTCAATTACTTCTTACCTCTTAATGACATTGTTACTACTTAATACAGCAGTGCATTAACAGTAGACACGTATCAGATGAGCTACATGACAACATCAACCAAAGTTTTACACTCTGTGTTTACAGTTTTCCCTTTTTAGTCAGTGGTACAGTAAGGTTGCACCTGCCAAATGCACAGATGAATTATACCACTCATTTTAGCTATGTCTTTCTTTTCTCAGGGCTGGTCCTTACACAAATCTCTCTTCTGTTTAAACCATTCAGTGGCATTAATTAACTGTGACCTTTTCATTTTGCTGTCCATTGTCTTCTTTGTTCCACTCTTCTGTAACTTCTGCACAAATGTCCTTTCAATTCTACTTCTGCGTCCTTAACACTGATACACGTCTTAGGGTGTTTAAACTCTTTCGTCTGCAAGACAGAAATAATCACACTTTAAAGAAAAAAGTGACAAAACGCTTCATATGTCATCAGAGTTTCAATAAAATAAATGTGTGTTACTCTCACCAGTGGGTGCTGCCGTGTGCTGTCTGGTGCTCTTGATTTGCAGAAAGATAGTGTAGGTGTCATAAGCAAACAAAAGACCAGCGATCAAACCAAACACCTAAAAAACAAGGAGGATCAGGATCAGAATCACAATAATAATCACATTAACCAAATACCTGGTTATATACAACACACACTTTGTTGATAAGAGCAAACACTTAAATGGAAATGTACGAAGAATCAACAGAATTCTAATTCTTGACACATTTCATTTTCAACAAATACACTTCTTTAGAGAGAGAGAGAGAGAGAGAGAGAGAGAGAGTGTGTGTGTGTGTGTGTGTGAACACATACACACACACACACACATATGGAGAGAGAGAGAGAGAGAGACAGAGAAAGCAGAAGAGAGGCACATCCTGTTTGTAGCTCTGACGAAACCTCTCAGACACTACAGCTTCAGACACAACTGAGGCAAAAGTCATGTGACCTACACTTCAGTAGCAGTGACTACACTAAAACAAGAAGATCGCATGGAACTGTTAAAATGTTACTTATCAACAGTACACTGGCCTGACTGGCATCACTGATGAAACTGCCATGAAACTAGGAAGATCATGACCAGTTTTATCATTCTGTCATGAACTTAGGCTGAGTCATAGTGACTTAACATACCCCTCCTGCAATACGAGCGCCATCCCCAGCTCCTCCAATGACACAGATCAGAGAGGTGATGATGTAAAGGAGGGCACCAATACCAGCACGGAAAAGATCCTGTTCAAAAGGAGGAAGCAGAATATGAAGCATTGCACAACCATGCACAAATGTTTGAGTGTGTGTGTGAATGTGTATGCTGGAGAACACACAGACAACTTACACTCCAGACCCAGTTGACCACTTGGATCTGCTTGTCCAGCTCCATCATGAAAATGATGAAGAAGACAATGGCAAAGACCATCTCACAGATGGCAACAGCAGAGTAGCCTCCATAATAAGACGCAGCATAACAGATCAGGACGATTAAACTGATGAGCTAAGAGTGATCATAGAAGAAAGGGAAAGTTGGAAAAAAAAAGGAGGGAAAAATGATTGACATCAAGATGATGAAATTCCAGAATACTTCAGGGTTATTCTGTAAAACTAACAGATGCTGCCTAAATTCCTCCTGTTTGTTCGACTTTGCAGGTGTGCAGATCTTCTGTAACACATGTGAGAGAGGACAGGTCATCTCAGTGCTCAGTAATAGAAAATGATCCTGTCCAACAGTAAGTCATCATTGTTTAATTTTCTCCAGCCATTTCACGATAACCGCTACATATACAGTATAGATCATTTTGTGTCAAGAAAAAAAGTGACACATCTAAACAGATTGTATTGTGCTCTGTCAAATACCAGTCTCACAGTCTGTGGCATGCTGTTTTTTTATTCAATTTACAGTGAGTGATTGTTCCATCCGTTCCATATGAGGGAAAAAGTCTGTGTGCATTCTTCTTAGTCCATTCCACTGAAAAGCTGCCAATGTGGAGAAATCATAAATGTGGGCAGCCAATTGCACAGAGGCCTGCTGCTGTAAAACTGTGTGGGTAGATGTTTTCACACAACAGAGACATACACTCACTGAGCACTTTATTCCAAACATCACACTAATACTGGCTAACGCCTCACTTTGTTCTGTAAATGGCCTCAGTTCTTTGTGGTATGGATTCTGCAAACTTTCTCTTTGAGTCTCATATTCATGTTCATCTAATTACATGTCAGATGAACATTCATCTCTGGTTCTCCAACAACCAAGAAGTGCTCAGCTGCAAGGTTCTGCACGATGTGTAATTGGAGATGCTCATCACAGTGGTAAAGAGTAGTTATCAGAGTTACCATGGCCTTTTTTGACAACTCCAACCAGTCTGACCTCTGACCTCTCTTTATCAACAAGGCGTTCTCATGTGCAGTCATACTCAAACCAGACAATCTGGCACCAACAACCACATCACTGCCAATTCCGCAGAGATCACATTTTCCTGCATTCTGAATGTATGATTGGCTGTTGACACATGATTGGCTGACTGGATATCTGTGCGATATCAAAATTATTTGCAAGATTATATGACAGCTGCAGAGGAGTGGACACTTAACCAGACCTCAAGGCAGTTTAAGCATAACAATTTACTGTACACTACTACCTACCTATATTACATTTATAGTTATGATTATTTTATTCCACATTACTTTTATAAAATTCTGATTGTTTCTATTATTCATATTTTTTATTTATACATTTTGCACAGGAGCCTTTCAGGCCACCCTGTATTTCATATTGTAGCTCTACATAAAATCTGCCTATCTTTCTTGTGACAAATAATATAATATATCCCTTACATAACACATAAATCAGGTCTGAGTGCCCTTGGTATTTTAAAAACAGTCCACAGTGTTTTATTCTCAGACACAGACAACTCAGTGGGAAGTCTCAAATCACAGCGGCCTATATGATACACACATAACCTTACTGACTCCACACTAACCCTGCATCTGTCACTGCTGCCTCCCCTCAACAGCAACTGTTACACAAATGCACAGCCGGCCAGCCCAATGCATCAGTAGTTCATGTGTTCTCGAGAGTGGCACAGACTGCCTCTGTAGAGTAGCGGAGAGGTTCAGGCCAAGGTTTTGGACAAAAGAGGCTCTATTCAGGTCAGAGAAGCTGTCACACAGAGAAACACCCACCACTCAGGTCCCTGAGAACAAGAAAGGCTCTGAGATGTTGACACCTTTATGTTTTCCACACAGCAGTGGATCTGTTTACATGGGGCAGCTTAAAAAAAGATCTCGACTGGGATGCATTCACATCAATATAAAGGGCTGCTCTTTCAAACTGACTGGAGAGAGATTGTTTTGAACGGTTGGCTAATTATAGTCAGCAGCAACATGAGCGCCAAGAGGTAGTCTGTTGGGCAGAGACACACCAAACATCTATGGTTGCTAGGGAAGTCACTTACATTTTGGGGCAGTTTTAAGAACTTGCTGTTACTCACTAAAGTTTATACCATGTGTGCTGACAGCAAACTGGAAAGTCTGAATTCACTCAATTTTCATCCTTTTTTAATCATCATTCATTCACTTACTTTTCATCTATAGTTTCTTCTATTAATACAATGTCCATAATGAGAAGGTTTCCATTGCAATTCCGTTCATACTCATAACACTGAAAGTGAGTAACAGTACGGTGAAAGATCCGCTCAGAGCGTGACTAACACTGACTCACTGTGCCTGTGACATTCAGATATCTGCACTGCATGGGTGTGACTGTAATCTGTATGTTGTTCTACAGCTTAAAACATGTTCAAGCATGGTCAGGCCTCTGACAGGAGGAATAACAGAACTAAAAATATAATAAATGCAAATTGGCAAGGCGTGAACACTGTGCTGTCAAAACCTGCTGACAGCGCATACTGTCAAAAATGACGTAATTCCTTTAAACCTCCAGTTGTTGTCGATGTAAAGCTCATGAATCCTGGCAACTGGGGTTAAACGCCTATTTCCTATTAGACTGGAACGTAATGAGCTTTAATGATATTTGTCTTCCTGTTTCATTCCCTCAGCTCCCTCCCTGCACTGTAAACTATTTTAAATATCCAACATCACAGACGACTTCCTTTTCTAGTCAAGTCTTGATTGGGAGGGAAACAACAAACTAACGCGTGTGTCCGGTGGAGCACTATGTTATCCCTGAACGGTACACCAGAGATGTGTGCTTTGCAGTTCAGGCATTCCTTGTTCCTGTGGCCAAACTTCACACACAGCCTGGAATTTCCATTACATCCCAAAAGAAAAAAAGGCCTTTACAGTGGGTGGACCACTGACCACCAACATCTGAGAGCCTGCTGTATAATGAGTTCATTGACTTATGAGAACAGAGATTTTCAACACCGAAACAAAAAGATTTCCTCACTTTTAGAAACCAGGAACGTAACAATGCTGTAGTAACATCTCAGTACTTTGTAGTACTACTGTGGGTTTTCTCAAGTAGATGAATTTAAAGTATCAGAATATGCCAACTGTATTATTGAGTCACTGCTACTGAAGTAGAGATAAGCATTAGGTACTTTCATGATCTAGAATGACAACATGCAAGTGACACCACACAGTTTACATTGATGATGTGTTTTGCATGTAAGATTATAGTTTGCAAGTGTAACAGAATAAGTATGTGCAGAATAAAAATGTGCAGAGCAACATACAAGATACTTTGTATTTCAGAGCACTGAACTTAAACTAAAGTCATTTCAGGTCAAAGCTGACGGTAACTAACAACAGTGAAATGCAAACAGAGGCGATCATGTAAAACGTCTTGTCAAGGACAGTATGAATGGAAACCTTTTTTAGAACGGAAGTGGTTGTACTTTACGTCAACTCGCTGATTATCGGTGCAGAGGTGTGGAGATTTTTCCTGTTTGCCAGATGTGCAAAAATGCCCCTGTGTGAGTCGTAAGACCACATACATTTGATTTTCACCTCACCATATTTGGGCCTCTCTGCCTCTACAAATAGTCTGCAGCCTGAGCAGAGGAGGAGACGCCTGACCACAGTCACTGGACTTGGTTAAATTAACCCATGTAAACCTTTCATCTCCCATCCACACTCTGCATTTGGCTCTTTGGTGCCAAATGAGAAAACAGTGGAGCGTATGTGACAGGTGAGGAAAACCTTAACCTCAGCTCCTGATCCCATATAACCCCACAGACCACATGCTTTTCACTCCCTCGTGACCAGACTGCGTTAAAAGATCTGTCAAAACTGATTCAGAGGAGAAAAAAGATTAAATCAATATGCACACAGGCTGCCATTAACTCATTAAGCCACACATATATCAACGAAATATTGATTAGTCGCAGGCTACTAATGGAAACGTTACACAAATTGTCTTTTAGCTAGTTTTACCGAATAAAGCACTTATTAAAACTGACACTGACAAGTGAAAGTTGTATATTTACAGCCGAGGGCGTTGAACTTACTATCTCTGCTGCGAGGATGAAGCCCTTCTGAGTCTTTACGTAACTTTTCAGCTTTTCCAGGCAGTTAGCACCGGAACCGGTCGCGGCTGTATCGGCCATTTCTCCAAAAAAAACGGGCTAATTATCACCGACTAACAGTGTGTTGCTTCGTAGCCTGGATGCTAACCGTCGAACAGCGGCTAAGTAAACACACTTCTGTCGAAAGGAAATGAAGTGTTCGGGTTCCGGTGTTGACCGACCGTCTTTTTCCACCCACTCAGAAAAGTCTCGGTGTCAATATCCTGGTTTGTCTCCGCATCTGCCACAGCAGCTCCGCAAGACAACTCTTACTTTCAGTGTGAGGGAGGAGTCGAGGAGCGGACAGAGGGGCGTTGGCCGCCGCTGCTCTCAGGAGGAGCTGCCGCCGCTGTAGGCGCTCCGGGGCACCGCGCCGCGGGGCAGAGCTGCTGCCTTCAGGGACCCCTCGTAAAATTCCTCAACCGGGAAGGCGAGTCGCAAAATTTTCATGAAGTATTTTAAGATTGAAATTTTGTTCCCCAGCCAAAAATGTGTTTATAATATTACTAATACACCTGTAGCAGCAACGTTTGTTCAATCAAATTTTATCCATCCAATTTTCACATTCTTCAGTTACCACTACTATTGTCAAGCCTTCTGGCAATAAGCTTGGCAACGAAGAGAACCTAAGATTCTGTTGATGTCTGGTGTTAGTAAATCGTAGTTTAATCGCGTCAAAAAACTGTCTTGCTCCGTAAACCGACAAAAAGTGTGTGAGTCTAGCTTTCTGCTCCGTCCGTACAAGAGTAGTGTTAGTACTTTACATACATCATGCTTCATGTGGCGGTGTAGTGTAGTATGAGGTCGTCACGACTCCAAAGACAAGTGTCTCACATTAAAGTATTATTTGCCACATTACAACTACATTGTCGTCTTGTCATAAGGAAACCTATCTACTTGGCCAATATGGCTCCTACGCTGCCTATTATTTCCATACTCCAGGAAGTTCATTTCAAGGGTTTAATTAGTGGTGGAAAAACAAACACAAAACATACAAATTTAAAAATTTAATTAAAAAAATATTTTTATGTAATCTTTATTACATCTGTATAATTAACAGTTTGTAATTTACAATTACAACTGTAAATTACAATTTCACATTTACACCCGTGTGCATACATGTAACATGGTATACTGTATATGTTTATAAGTTTCTTATGCATTGGCCAGTTAATGATCTCCAGATTTAGTGTTGGTAACCAGAGTACTAAATTAAACAGCAGTATTGTAAGAAGTTCTAATCATCTCCACCTTGACCAGCAGATAAGCTGTTCACACACTGATACTCCAGTATTAACTAGTATTAACAATATTTACCTGTGATGAAGTAAGGAAACGCAGATTCATATTTGTTTACCTCTGGCGTAACCAGAGATTAAGAAGGGAGCATATTGCAGCTCGTTGAGCCTTTTTCTTAACTGAGTAAAATTACAGACACTATGAGACAATGCAGGTCATTATGTAAATATTAACCACTGTATTGTAGTCATAAGAATATTTGGACTGTATTTTACAAAATATGAAAATGAGATTGAGTATGACAGCAATGTTTATTATAACAGAGGTATCCTCTAACCATTTGAATGCTGGTTGTCCTTGCATTATTTATTTGAACTAAGTGCTCAGACAAAGCTACATAATGGCTGATGCCTGAGGAAACCACTGGAGCTGATACCTTCTCTGACCACTAGGGGTTCCACACAGAGGCCTCACCAGATCCTCAACAAATCATCTTTGTCAAACCACAGACTTTATGGTTTTAGAGTTATTATCATATTTAGATTTTGAGTATTATTGATTATAAAGGCTAATCTGTGTTCGTCGATGTACTTCACTTCTTCATAAACTCATTTACTACTTGTTACCTCTACAAAGTTATGTTTTTTATTGTGGTATATGAACAGCAATCACACTGCCTTTTTTCAACAAATTCACAGTATAGATTTGTATTAATATGCAATCTAAAGGTCAAGCTGACCCACATATTTGTCCACAGTGTGCTTGAAACAGTGTTTAGATGAATGCTGCTCTCAGAAATATAGGCCACCCAAGGACATACTGTACCTAAACAGTGGTGCTAACAATGTAAAGACAGTATTGCATGAGCAGTGTGTACTTTTATGATATTTGTCTCTTACACTGTCTGAATGAAAGTGATTATTTATTAAACACAATAAAGCCAAAACACATATGAACAGAATTACACATTTTACCTTCAACAGAATAATTTCAAGTTTATTTCATTTTTGTTTCACGTGGATCCCATATAATAAGAATACAGCAGAATTTTGGAGAGTCTTGGATTTTTTTTCTCTGACTTATCATTATCATAAATACTAATATGGATACATCATACACAATAAACACAGCACTATCCAAAGGCGTAGAGAGTACCACAAGACATCATTCACCACTAACAACAGAGTATATTTCATTTCAGCATATTTATAAGAGCTACAATGAAAAAGTGAAAGATGTGGGGGAGGAAAAAAACAGAGGAGGGATGGAGGGAGCTAGAGGAGGAGAGGAAGCCAGGTGCTTCCACACAAAAACGAAAAAAGAAGTGAACAAGTGAACCAAGGCTGTGCCATGGCTCGATATACTGGTGGTGGAGGATGACTCATCCTGACAAGGACTGTGGATGCAGCACTACCAATCAAGACATGTCTCTTACCGTTTGGCAAACATGAGCTTGGATATCCAAACAGAGGATTGGCAGTAAGACAGATATCTGGAAAGACGTCATTATTGCAGCACTTAGTTGTGCTTTAAGTAGAATGTAGGAGAGCTGCTGCATGTGCTTTGCAATAACCAGTATGATGGAGCAAACATACCACAGTATTGTTGTATCATCAAATGCTTTCCCGCAGCTTTGGGCTTCAGCCTCTCAATTATGTTTAGGGATGCTTTAGGATATAAAGTGTAAGATGCATGCAATTAACTCCCTTCAGAGAGAGAATAAATAGTTAAAGAAGAATTAAGGATGCAGAAGTATATATGGAGACATACTGTTCAGACCATCTCATAATAATATTTGTCTAACATGGCATTAACAAGATATTTCTGGGGTAATATACTTTATTCTCATTTACCCTTTTTTCGTTTTCATGTGAGTATGTATGACACTGATTTCAGTGTTCTCGAAACACTGGTTAGAAAACTATATGACTCTGTCTCAAAGTTTGTGGACCACATGAAAGGCGATCGAAAACAAGACGAGGTTCGCTGACAAAATGCCCTGGATACCGTCACATAAACTTGAACAAATAAACAAACACACACGTCTACAACTGTTGTTCTCTGCCTGGATTCACAATTTTCATACTGTTAGCACACTATTGAGCACAGCAATTACAAGATGCTACCATGCTCACTAATTTCCTTGATCTATGCTGTTTTTGATTTTATACGTCAGGATTTAAAATGTTCTGTGTATTACGAGAGTTCACCCTCTCTTGACAGTGACAAATAACGGAAAATGTAAATATAAAAACAGAAACTGAATTAAACCAACGTAATTCTAATTCCTCTACACTTCGCTCTTTCTCCGCTCACCGCAAATTCTCTTTTGTTTTACTTTTAATACTGTCCAACACATTTTTCATCACATGAGACAATTTAAAAAAGATAAGTGTTCATAGACTCTGATATGAATAAATTAAAGTGTGGCATGAATAATTTAAGATAATTGAGGGCCAAAGGTTAAACTATGTGAGCTCCTAGACAGAACCAAAGTTAATGCAATTGAATAACTCTGTGCTCAACATTTGTTGTATAACAACTAATATGGAGTGCACAATTATTCAACTGTGTACACATAATTGCATGTTGATATTTACACAGCACAGACAAGTACATTCTCCCGAGTTAAATATTACTACAGTTACTTTTTTTTGTTCATAAATGTAAGTCTTTCCCATTACAAGATTTCTCTTAAATGTTCGTCAACGAATGTTTTGGTATTTGTATTCAAGTTTTTCTCGTATAACCAAACAGACAATCCTCGGTTGTCTTCTACAGTTAAATACATCACGAGAATAAACATCATGTTACACCAAAGACCGAACCCCCCCCCACCCCTCCCGCGATCCTGCTCCACAACGGTGTCCCCCTTACCCCAGGCCCCACCAGTTTCTGTCCTTCATGCCTCCCTCCCTTCGCCTGTCAACTCACAGATACACAAACAGACAAACAGAGGAGTGTGGAAATGCAGTTGGTGGGTCGAGAGCCACACTCCAAAATCACAAGGTCACCTTGAGAAGAGGAGAAAGGTGGAGAGGTGAGAGACAGTGGGAAAGGAAATAATTAGTTATTAACAGATAAACTCGCAAACCTTTGCTGAACTCAAGCAAATTGCCTGCCGTCACGTTTTGATTTTAAAATGCTTAAATGTGATGTAAATCAATAACCAAGACTTTGAAGCAGGAAAAACAGCAGTGAGAAAAAAACATGTAGAATCCAGTTGCTCCCAATAAGCTTACAATTGAAATATGCAATTAAATATAATTGGAAAAAAGAATTCAGAAAAGAAGACAGACTTTTGGCACTGAGTAAAGGAAACACAATTAGTGCTCTAAAGCCTGGCTAATGATTTACAGGGTTGTTGGGCAGTTGCGTAACCTTGAGCTAATACAGCAGGAAATTAAATTTATTGTAGCTTTTACTGATTAAGAATTACTTGACATACAAGTCAGATGTTTTGTACTTTATCCATCTTGCTGCTACGCAAACTACACTACACTTAACATGATCCCAGTGTAAATGATGGGGGGCATCAACACACACAGAGACCTTCTATTCAAAAAATATGCACAATGCACAAATATATGATACAAATCTTGTATCAAATAGGCAATTATGGAGATGCCTGCATAATTTGGCAAGCAGAGATGAGTAAAGCCTGTAATTCATAAAAACAAATAATCAAAGCTGCTTTATACCTATTCTCATTTGTAATACATGTCAGAAGGTCCGGACAGGTAGATTTAGAAAGTCAATAGCATCTCAATGGCTGACGAAAACATCGATGCCCCAGCTGATATGTGACACTGCTGTACACTTAATAGTTTGTTCTTATATGAAAGACACAGTGAGATCATTACCTCTACCACATACAAGAATGAGATGCTTAGTCCTTACACTCACCATCCTGCAGCTGTGGTTTGGCAGGACAGGCTCACATCTGATTGGAATAGGAGGTGGGCTGCTGCTCATAGCCCTGGCTGTAACCTCCGTCCTCATTGTAGCCTCCCTGCTGGCCGTAGTCGGGCTGGTAGCCTCCCTGGGAGCCGGCGTAGGGGTCCTGCTGACCATATCCTCCCTGACCAAAAGAATCCGGGGCAGGCTGCTTCTCCTGTGACGGGGCGTATGTTCCTGAGATGGCAGCCATCCAGCCAGTCTCCTTGAACACAAACCAAAGATTTCCTATCCACAGGATCAGGTTGATGAAGCCAAAAGCCTGTGAAGCAGAATGGAGGTGAGGGTTTATTCTTGCACTCGTTTAATGTTATTCTTCAGACATCAAATCAGTATCGAGCATCTCGGCCTCACCACAGAGGTGTTCAGGCCGGAGACCTTGGGGTCGTACGTCTCACGACAGCGATTCTCTGGTTCGTTACAGGCTGTTATGTCATTGATGACCGTCTCTGGATCAGTGGCTGTCTTTACATCTGACAGGCCTTTAGCCCAAGCACATGAAGACACCAGCCACATGAACGCAAACACCGCTGTCACAACAAAGTCCTGGGGATCAGCAAAACAAGAAAATCATCTTTACTACTAACAACTTCGAAATATTCATTATGCGTTTTGGTGTATGCATTTTTAGACATGGTGTTAACGATAAACAAACTCACAATCTGGGCCCCTTTGCTGTTTTCACGGTACTTCTCCAGTATGAAACAATATACATACAGGGCTGCCATGGAGTAGAGGAAGGAGAAGACACCGATGGTGACAAAGAACTCAGCTGATGAGGAGTAGTCCCCGACCAGGAACAGACGCTCAGGCTTCCCCCCCTTACAGGTGGGGACATCAAAGTAAACCTGATGGAGCCTGAGTACAGCGAGAGACATGCATGAATGATGTTACAGCTATAAAAAGCACTGCATACAGACTGTAAACAAGGTGAGGCAGTTACCTGGATCTCAGAGCTCACTAAATAACACACTGCATCTTTACTGTATGTGCATACTTGTATTTTTATATTGCATATTTAGACTTCACTTATTCATTTGCCTTTGAATATGGCCTATTTCCAGTCCTCCTTCGCTTAAGTGACTTATTTCAATTCACGTGGTGACTGTGCATATAAGTTTAGTGGTGTATGATTTTGTTTTCTATGTATTTATTTATTTCTACAACAGCGGAGACAATGTAGAGAAAATACCTACCTGAATGGATATTCAAATTCTACTTCTACGCCTAGGTCACTCTCTGATCGGTTTTTACACTCCACACTGAACTTGAACATGCCAGAGTAACTGCCACATGTCGAGAAGGCGAAGATCGCAAAGATCTGCAAGAGACAGGAGGAGGCAGAGACGTCAGACAAACACAAAGTGATTTTTATTTAGATTCTGTGGTACAATCTCTATAGTCTGCACACCAGTTTAATTCAAATGAGGCATATATGATACCATATATGATTCCATATAAACATGCTCCAGGGTGACAATGAAGGCTGCAGACTGTGCTTTAACCACCTGCAGTGTTTCAAACACACCCCTGCTCCTCCACTCTTGGTGAGCTGCTGAAAAACGCACACAGAGTGCAAATCAATGCAGTAGTATCACCGGGTTACACAGCAAGGGCTGTAAGTGTTGCCATGGTTACCGTTGCATTTGGTAGATGTGGCTTCTCTGCAATATTTTGTATCTTATTATTTTGTATTTTGTGGTACAACAGTGATCATTCAGCACGGACAGAAACAATTAGGCCTTATAGTTACATTAACAGCACAAACGGACATGCATGGATATTAACACACACACACACACACACACACAGAGAGAGAGAGAGAGAGAGAGAGAGAGCAGATTAGACAAGGCAGACTATTTTTACCAAACGCTCCCTACACTGCAGGCCAGATCCGATTGGATGGAAAAGCCAGCTATTAATCTGAGGTGCCCTACCATCTGTCAACAAATACGCAACTACAAGCCAGTCACAACATACACACAAACCCACAGACATTTGCCCGTCACACCCCCACATGTGAGTTTGTACACACACCCACACACAGAGGAATAACCCCACCTTCTTAAATCAAGTCCTGCAGTACAGTCTACCTGCTGCAGGCTTCAGAACACTAAAGTATTTACAATAATCTGTCAGCTAATGACTATCGGAGGCTCGTTTGTTGGATTTACACACAGTACTGGCCTCAAAGTGAGCCTCACTGTGATTACTTAACACATCCTTCTCTCTTCAGTCGTTTTTTTTCTCCCTGTTGCGGTTGAAAGACTAATTAGCACGTTTTAATAATCAATGGAAATGAGTGTCGGTGAGATGAAAATGGCAGCACGATGTGTAAGATGCCTGACAGACAGTTTAAAAAACAAAACAAATTAAACAAATTTCAAGCAAATTAAAACAAGCCATCTAAGGGAATAACTTGAGAGTTAAAACCCCATAACAATGATACCCAAACAATGTCTGTGTTATTTTCCAGTCTTTGTTGGGAATATTAAAATAGACGTTGTTCTCTTTATGTGTTGTGCCGTGTCATCATGTTTAAGCAATTTTAGCATACGCATCAAAAACAAATCTGTAAGAAATATGAGGAGGTCATCAAGGAAGCAGCATATTTATTATAAGCAGTCAAATATGATTTTTTTAAAAATAGTTTCCCATCTTTTTAGAACATTGTTACCTTGTTATGTAAACGTGAGAGGCCTATCATTAATTATCCCCAGCTTAACTGTCCAAGAACAAAGAATGACTGCAGTCTCGGATTGTATTAACCTACATGGTGGACATTGCTCTCCCATGGCAATTTAAGGGGAAGGCACCATAGCACAATTAAGAGCTGTACTTTTACAGTGATAGATGTTGAGGAGGAAGGGTGATGGAGGAGGCGAGACACCGCCAGGCTGAGGAAACAAATGGTGGCACACAGAACGTTAGGTGCCATGGTAACACTACTGGCAGCATCACACAGTGTGAAGGCAGAGGCTGGTTTCTGCGCCTCCTGGTATGCTGGATGGTTGTCAGCTCTTCTGTGCTGAGAAGATGCACAATCCTACACACTGAGACACAAACAATCTGTCTGCTACTGCTTTTCTCACACTGCCTGGTTTTTATTTTTCTGTCTCTCTCCATAATAATTGATCCGCATGCGAATAAAAACACCATTGGTTAATAGTACAGACTGATTTACGTACTGGTTGATGCTATTATTGATGTATTTTGTCCTACAGCCACTCATAATTTTGTGATGATATCCACTCCATATGCAAGAAAAAATATGTTTGGACAGAACCCTCTAATATCTAGTGTGACTGCCAAGGATCTGACATTTTATATAACAGTGGTATACGGTATATACTCTAACATTACATAAATACATACAGGCCAACATAGTAAGTGGCCAAAGGCATCAAGGGAAAAAATAAACACAAGTCTTCATTTGAGGCCCTGGAGTAAAAACCACATAAAGGGTCCGAAGTAAAAGCCCCCTGAGCTACAACAAAATCAACAGCTTTTATTACACATTAGGGATTAAAGCGTTGCGAATAAGGCTTTTACTTCATGTATTTAAAAAGAAGCTTTTGTAGTTGCTGAATCAGATAGTGAAATGTGAGTGCAGATGAAATTCGTGTAGCAGCAGAGACAGGCGGATGTTTGAATACTACATCAGCTGGATTTAGGAACTCAGTGTCGACAATGTCTTCAGCGTCTTCCAACATCCATCAATTCTGGGCTTTGTCAGCACTACTCCCCAGAGATGGGAGGTGGAGCAAAGCTAAATGATTCACACGTACAGGACGCTGGTTAAATCTCACACATTTGGTGAAATATTGTGACCAGAAACTTTCACGGAAAACTCTATTTTTACTGTCCAGATGCAGGAAACACATCCTGGATCCACACGCGACTAGTCTAAAGTGATCCGATCCGAATATCACAAATGTCAACAAGCTGCAGCTATGGATTTTATATAAAGGTATATCAGCACATAGAGGTTCCCCTCCACTCAACAGAAATGGGAACGGTTAAGATTTCCAGCTGCCTGTTTTCACGGAATCCTCAAAGTGGAAAAAATATTTTCGAGGGGTGGCTCCTCTCTCCCCTCCTGAAAACACTGTGCTGCTCGTGATGCATGCCCATATTAATCCAGAATGAGCAGCAGCTCCAGCACCTCCTCTATACTGACACTGAGGCACGCAGGCCCTCTGACAGATGATTCATAGGCATTGGCTTCCTGAGCGGGGCATCTCATTGGTTGTTGGCTTGCTGTGACCCAGGGAGACAGTGATGAGGTGCTGGCATAGTCACACAGCTCCAGGGAAGGACTACAGAGTCTTGCAGCGCACTCGTGCCCCCGACTGTTCTCTGGCGTATCTGGAGAACCCATTTCAGAGTGGTACTGCTTTGGCATGCACACGCTCATCTGGTTTGTGTTACATTCCCATGGCTAGGGAGAATGTGTATACATCCTGTATTATTAGAAAGGAGCCCCCTCCTTACTAATCTTTTATCTATCCTAAACAACATTTAAATAGAATTACAGTGTACCATTAGCTATCAAAAATATAAACAGTAGTTAATTAAAATGATTAAACTATCAGGTTGACAAATCTGTAATGATGATAATATCTGTTATGATTTCCCATACAATTAAAGTCATTAAAGTACCATTCACAAAATAAAGAGTCAAAGAAGAGTGTAATCCTCACAATTAAAAAGGCCAAATAACTATCATTAATTATTTAATCATAAAACAATTACACCCTGAAGTGATGGTGGTAGCCGCAACTATTTACGACCATCACATCACAATATGCCCATCGCGAGATGATGTCATCATATTGGTTATTTTGTCTGACCAATGTCCTATTGGACCAAATGTATTGATATTAATTGTAGAAAAGAAATAGAAAGTAATGCTTGGACTAAATTATATCATTCAGTATATGTATTTTATTACGGGGTATAGCATTAGTCAGCTGGCTCCATCGTCTGGTGGAGGAGAATGTGTGCAGATCAAAAAGCTTTAATAAAATACACAAGGATGCAGAGGTTGTTTCCTGTGAGAGGGATTTGACAAACTGTCATCATATTCCTCAGTGGAACCGAGACTGTGTTACTACAGCATATAGTGACGTAATACATCCTGCTGGTGTCTCGTACTCAAGCCTGCTGGGGCAGTATCATCATAACCACCATCGGGATACAGGAGAATCCTCAGTAATAACCTCAGTCATTATTTAAAAACAACTACTGCAGCAATTATTCGATGAAAATAATGGAGAAACATGACACAAAAGCGCTGAACCTAAGTAAGCAAGGCTTTAACTGCAAACCATTTCATCCCCTAAGAGAGAGGAGTCACATCTATTATTAAGCTCATGCAGCTTTATGACCTCTGTGCAACAGAAGGTCACCAGTCTGTCAGCAGGGGACATGGAATTATTATTTATGGCACACAACAACAACAAGACATGAAACATTTGCATTAAACTACGAAAATATTCATGCAATGGTATTATTTCTTATTGCAACCAATATGTATATAAAAAAACGACTTACCCATTGTAGAACTTTTATAAATCCCAAAGGTTGTTTGATTATCGTGAACTGCCCTTGGGCCACCAGCTGTTCAAACACAGAAATCAGACATCAGAAATCAAAAATTCTATGGTGGGGTTGGCTTTTTTTCTGTTGTTTACACCAGAGCAGGCTTAATGATGATCCAATGATGAAGCTGACTGAAAAACATAAACCAAATTAGCTCAGCCTCACGGCCCAGAGGCCTGAGCCACTGCTACACAACCTGCAGCTGTTTGCCAAAGAGCAAATATCTGCAAGTCAGATGTTTGGTAAAGGGAGTCAACTGGCAGAGCTGGCACCTCTGATAGGCTCCGAGAGGATCCTGTACACCTACAGTGTCATAATGTTGATACTGACTTTTACAATTACAATATACAGTAGGCCTATATATACCCCCACTAACACTGGGGTTATATGTGTGTGTGTGTGTGTGTGTGTGTGTGTGCGCGTGTGCACAGTGTGTGTGTGTGTGTGTGTGTGAGGGACACCCTGCCAGCCTCACAATAAGACAAAGCTGATTAAGTGATTGCCCCCCCCGCTCTCCTCCTTCACACCTCACGACAGCCTGTTTTGATTCAAACCTTTCCAGCTGATGAGGCAAAATTAAAGGCTGGGAGGGCTTTGGCGCAGGTGAATGCGGCACCGCAAAAAAAAAAACGGCGTGTCCCTGCGTGTGCGTCAATAAATGGCCGCACAGGAACAAGCGGCACCGTGGGTTTTCCTCTCAGGCTTGTGGGGCCACTCTTCACCCTGACGCGCAACCGATGCCAAACCTCCCCATGAAGCCAATGACGCACGAGCTGACGAGAGAAACCACGGCCAGAGGAGCCTGCTATGATAACCCGCTTATAACCGAGGACAACCTGGAGCCACAGATCTCGGAGGGACGCGCTGTGAGGGGCCACAGAGACGCAGGGCAGCGTCCTTCAGCGTCTGGCCTACTGCGGCTCGCGGAGTGAACCCGGTTCTGGAGCAACACGACCCGCATCCACACTGCACCCACACAGACGCAGACCGGACACACCTGACACAAATGCTGCCATTAACATCTCCACTGCACGAGCTCGAAAACGCCGCGTGAATACGCAAAGAGCCGCGCGTTAAGATTGAAAACACTGTCGTTTACTGCAGTGGTAAAAGGACACGCGGCAAATACGCGCACATCTTATGCTAAATGAAACTATCACGATTTCGATGATTTTTCTCCAGAACCCCAGAGCCTTACCTGGTTTACAACATCCATCTTTGCCGCTTACTCGCTGATAAGAGGATCAGAGGGGCGGAGGGAGGCAAGCGTCTCATCCGGAACAGCCGGGGGGAGGAAGGCGCCCAGCGGGAAGAGCTGGATGCGTCACGAGCTGGTGCGTAGCGTCGTGACGTCTGACTCGTCATTGGGCGTGCGGCAAAAGCTGGTCGAGGCTTCTGTCCAATCACAGCGCTGCTTTATTCTAGGGACGATGAGCTTGCCTCGGGGGCTCTGGTGAGCAGGAGAGAGTCACCGTGCGTCGGCAGACGTGATGTGAGTGATGTCAGGCGGAAATAAAAGCGTGTGTGTGTGTGATGGTTCGTGAATTTGTGATGGTGACACCGACAGGAACAGCTGTATTTATACAAGAACACATCTCCTCCTCCATCAGCTGGCATCTCTTATTCTGCTCATTAGGAGTGGGGGGAGGTCCGGCGTGAGTTCAAGTGAACACACAAAGGTTATTGTGTGTTTCTTTTTCCCTAACAGGAAAAATGTAGAACCCAGATGCTGCTGGAACATTAATGGCTGATTATGTAACGTATTCTTTTGTGTTCCACTGCAGTTCTCAACGTTCATTACAGCAATGTCGTACCTATATGAAAACCTCCAGGACCTTTCAGCTAAAGCACAATGTTCCAACGTGATTTTTTTTGTACTTAGTGCAAAAATATGACAATAAAAATATAGAAAACAGAAATTTGAGAAAACATATTTTATTGTTTTTTATGTGCACAATGCATACAAATCTGACAAAATATTGTTCGTAGATTTATTTTGCTTTAAGTATTATATTGTATTCAGTATATTAAAATTAAGTTAAATTAAATTTCTCTAAAACAGCAAACACTGTGGTGCACTTACTGTATAAAATGGATCTCACTTGTGCAACAAAGTATAAATGTGTGATTGATGTAATAAACATAAATTCCTGGTTTTACAGTCTGAACTATGAGCCATGATTACAACAGAATACACACTTGTGACAATGACAATTGAAGTACAGTACAAAACGGATAAATACAGTGTAAAACGGTCCTTTGTGGTGACACTAGGAGCCACTGTGGCTCCTCTGCAAAACACTGCAGTTGTGGTGTTCACAGGAAACATGGTTGAGTCCTGCCACATGCTGACATGTTCTTAAAATAAGTGCTTTTGTGTTTTGGCATTCACAAGAAAAAAAGCGTATCAAGACAACAAAATAAAAAAAACACATCCCATTTGTAGCCCATCGCATTCTTTGCTTTTTTTTCTCCACAGAAGACATAAAAACATATCGATAAAATCTCTTTTCTTCCTGGTTCGCTGGCCTCAGTAAGAAATAACACAGTTCATTTCATCCGCCAGTTCGTCCTCAAAGCGAGACGCTGACTGACTGGCTCCGCGAACTATCAGGTCAGCAGCAGCGCTCTCCATCTCATCCACGGTCATGTGACAGGCCTCCGCGATTTCCTTCTTGGCAAAGTTCACAAACTTTGGGTCCCTGGCGAAGACGCCAAGACCCTCGGAGATCAAGATCTGACGTTAGCAAGGAGAAAACAAACAGAAAGGAAAGCATGTAAGTATAAAACAACGTATGGCATTATAAGATCATATTTATAAGATCACATTCAGGTATATTTGAAGGTTAAGATTTTTTAAGTCTGTCTTAAATCCAGGTGCCGCTGAACACAAAAACAGGTTTTGCTGTCATCATCAGATGATCGTTTCTAATGATGTTCCATGTGAGAAAAAACATCAATTCATCCTTTTGGAGGTCATCAGAACAAATTAATCCACACACATGAATATGCTTTGAAGTCACATGTTCATTATAATTTTCTCATTCATAAACCCCCCCCTTCTTCATGATCACTCACCGACTCAACCAGACTGTCGGCGCTGCCTTTATTCACAAAGCCCTGGCTGACTGGTGGCATCCTCACACTGGTGAAGGTTCTTGTCTGACCCGGGTACCATCCGGGACGGGTTCCCGCAGGGAGACTGGCAGAGCCATCGCTCCACAGTGGCTGGCTGGTGCCAGTGGCTTCATCCACCAGGATCATGGGAGTGTAAATGAGCTTGCCTCTTCGCCCAGAGGGGGCGATTATTCCCGGAACAGGAGTGGTGCCAGCTGCTGTTGTGTTTGCCCAGGAGGCGGACGACATTGAGGACACGCTGCTGGGTCGGGAGTCCAGGCTGTGCTGCGTCTGACACAACGGAGCAAGAGCGGGAGAAGATCAGCGAGGCCAGATGAGACACGCTCCATGGCTGAAAACCAACATTTGAGAGAGAGAGAGAGAGAGAGAGAGAGAGAGAGAGAGAGAGAGAGAGAGAGAGAGCACGTGCTGTGGTTTACCTGCAGACGAGACCGGGCTGGGGATGTGTTGCCAAAATAGTTTCCCGGGATGGGGAGGTTGTCCACACTGCTCTGAGGCTTCAGACACTGAAAGTTAAAGGCAGGCTTACGACCTGAAACAATAAGCACACACACTGGTCAGGACAGGTAACTACAACCATGCGTGGAGGGATTTAGCATCAACAGTGAAAACATACACATGTCAGAAATCTGCCTCCAGAGACATGCAATTCATGTTTTCATAGATTTGTGTAATACTCTTAATAATAATGATTCCACAGAACTCCATGTAAAAACTTTGCATGTAAACACACGTCTGACACAACGGAGCAAGAGCGGGAGAAGATCAGCGAGGCCAGATGAGACACTCTCCATGGCTGAAAACCAACATTTGAGAGAGAGACAGAGAGAGAGCGAGCACACGTGCTGTGGTTTACCTGCAGACGAGACCGGGCTGGGGATGTGTTGCCAAAATAGTTTCCCGGGATGGGGAGGTCGTCCACACTGCTCTGAGGCTTCAGACACTGAAAGTTAAAGGCAGGCTTACGACCTGAAACAATAAGCACACACACTGGTCAGGCCACGTAACTACAAGCATGCGTGGAAGGATTTAGCATCAACAGTGAAAACATACACATGTCAGAAATCTGCCTCCAGAGACATGCAATTCATGTTTTCATAGATTTGTGTAATACTCTTAATAATAATGATTCCACAGAACTCCATGTAAAAACTTTGCATGTAAACACACGCAGGAATCTGGTAGAAAGAAAGCCTCTCACCCTTCGGTATGGCAGGAAGCAGCCGTCTCCGGACAAACTGTGTGCGGCCGTTTTCATTTCCATTGTAGCCATTTCCCAAATAACCCCTTGTGTTGCTGCCATTGTCATTGCAGCCACTCACTGTACTTCCATTACCGTTGGTGCTGATGATGCTGCCGTTCTCATTGTAGCCCATGTAGCCGTTCCCATTATACCCGTTTGTAGAATAGGGGGTGGGGCTTGTGGCAAGGCTCCCTCCATTAGTGTAATCGTAACCATTGCTAACGAAGTCATTCACATCAGGAGTACCACACGGCATTTCCCCAATGCTGCTCACTCTTTCCAACCTCTGTCCATTGCAGCCGGTCTCGGTTGGTACAGGAGACACAGGTTCTGGATACACATACCTATAGAATACATGTCAGCGTGAATCTTTTTTTTTTAAAGGAATAGTTTGAAATTTTCGATAACCTTTGGGAGAACCTTGTTTCTCTTGCATCTAACCTGTCCACTGATTCCAGATATGCAGCATCACCTTCACTGATGTAAACCTGCTCAGCTGCCCCAGGTGGAGATGCCACCACTGGTCCTTCAGCTACACCCTCTCCACCTGATATCTCTGGAGGAGGCGGTGGAGGAGGTAACTCACTGAAGGACTCCACCCTGCTGCTAAAGAACAGACAACTTAGGAAACTCAGTGTAACAAACATGAATGCAAACACGTGTGAATGTCCATGTAATGCAGACACACCTGATAGGCAGGGGCTCAGACCTCACCGGCTGCTCTGTTACAACATTAACGCCTCCCAGCTCTGATCCTGGTCTCTGGTGCTCCTGTAGGCCGGTCACCTGCTCTGTGACCACGCCACCGTTGGATCTCCTGGGCTCTGGTTCGACTATCACAGTCGTCTGCCCCACTAGCGTCTCTATAGGTGGCATAGGGGTGCTAGCAGGCGTGGTGTTCGCTGAGGTTTCGGGCTCGCTCTCGAATACGTCATCACCCGTTGTCTCTCCATCTGCACCGTCCTCTTCGTCCAGGTTGCAGGCCATGGCCAAACGCATCTCAGGAGCCAGGTCCTGCAGTGTGCGCAAGCCTTGCTGAGAACACACACACACACACACACATATACCCCCACAGTGTTAGTAATGATCACATTCACAAAGAAACAACATATCATATTTAATTTGGCTTTCTGAGTGTTGCTTTACTGTGTCCTGTACTGAATATACCAGATCTGGGAAACCCATAATCACATCTTAATTATTACTTACAGCAGAGTCACCTGAAGAGAAGCTGCCTTGTCCTTCTTCTTGGATTTCCTCTCCCTTTCCTTTCTCTTGCGAAACTTTTTAAAATAGTCCTGAATCAAGAAGCTGGCATAAACCTTCCCACACGTCACCTCGTCACCTGGGAAGAACAAAAAGAGACATGAATATTGACTGTTGTAATCGGCGATGGAGGGAAGGAGGAACGGAATAAACTCCACGTAATCAGCTTCATATGTGTCATTAATTATAAAATTCTCCCTTTTTCCCCACTCATATGGTATTTTTTAATACTGAAGTTTAAAGTTGAGATTTCTGTTTTCTCTATGTGTCCACCTTCACAGCTGGAAGCTGTGTAATTGTGTATCGTACCTCTAGGTGGAGGAATGACTTCATCAATGAGCTTGGGCTTAGTGCGCTTCCACAGCTTCTTGATAATCAGCTTCAGCTCTTCATTCTGCTGGTCGATGGGGCCTGAGGGGAATAAAAAAGAAAAGTCCTGGTTACACTCAGGTGCCTTGTCTCATACAGGTACAACAAGTATGAACAGGTTATCAGTTTCTGCACCTTCGGTCTTGATCTTCAGTGAAGTTCGCACCAGAGCAAAGAGAGTAGCATTGAAGGTGACGGTGCCATCAGGGTGCAGAGGAACATTCATAGCAACAAGTCTCTGAGAGGAAAGGATGACGACAAAGGAGTGAAATACCTCCACCTCCCCCTGTTCCCGACGCCTGACGTTAAAACACTGATCGTGTGGTTAGTTACCTTGCAAGCAACACGATGAGGACATAGTTTTCCAAAGCCGAGAGGCGGCTGAATGCGTCGCAGCATGGTGACGACGTCGATGTGCTTTATGCGGCCGCTGCAGGAAGCAGAACAGAAACAGAGCAGTAACAGTCACCACGGATGTTTCATAACGTCTGTGAGAGGTAACAGAGACAAGAGAAGAACATTTCTCACGTGGCCTCGGGATCATAGTCAGACCAAACTCTCTTGAACTCGTCCAGGTGGTGGGTGCCGAGCACGGTCCAGTCCCGCGTCAGGTATTCAAAGTTGTCCATGATGACGGCGATGAACAAGTTGATAATCTGACAGAGAGAAGAGCGGCAACTGAACGTTTGTGACCAACAAAAGTAAAAAATGTGAATTTCACTCAACGTTTACACACAAACCCCTTTGTGTAAGTAAGTGTAAGTAAAGGATGATGATTATAATACATCCTTCAGGAACTAGCGCACAGTTTTTAATAGTCTCGTCTTAACAGTTAACCTTTATTTTATGGTGCTGTTGTTTGCTCCTTGCAGATTCTGAGTCAGTTACGTTCTTATATAGCAAACAACCTCTTCATTTGGGATTTGGGGATTTGGAACCGCTGTCTGGATTAACCAAATCCATGGGTGTGGAAGTTCTATAAAGAGCTGGGAATCGGAGAAGAGGGAGTAACCTTTTAAAACTGCTGCTTCACCGCTCCTTCAATGCCATCCTCTCTTCTTTCATCTTACTAACACCCACACTTGACCTTATAATCGGACAAACACAAGTCTGAATTACCAGACCTACGTTTTATTTAGGAGGGTCAGGCAGGTGCAGCGTTTTCCTGCAACTGATGAGAGCTGAAAATCCAGCCTCACTCACCAAATAAGCACAGAGCATAAAGAAGCTGATGAAATAAATGTAGGCGAGGTTGCTGCCGCAGGTGAACTCTTCACCAGGTTCGGTGTCGGACTCTGGGTCACAGCGTCTGCCGGGCAGAGCTGCAAGCATGATCTCCTGCCACTGTTCTCCTGTGGCACATCTACAGGCACACGCAGAAAGAGCAGCGCTGTCACTCGACCTTTATAGATTAGTGACACTTTTAGTGTATTGTGCATTTAAACTAATTCAGGATGGAGGAAATTTCATTTCTTATTTATGTTAATCAAGATCCTCTAAATCTGCTTTGAAATGACATTTGGCATTTGTCTCCTCTCTGGATAAGACAACTGACCTGAAAAGTACCAAAACAGCCATGAAGAAAGTCTGGAAGTTGCAGTTTCTGTTGATTGGCGTGTCATCATCAATGGCCACTTTCCCAAACGTCTACAAGCAGAACAGTGCACATGAATATGGACATACAGGTGCAACAGTTGCAATAGTTTGCTTTTTTATTTATTATACATATAGGTATTTGACATAATGTAGGTTGTGAAATCACCTGCATGCCAATCACAGCATAGATGAAAAAGATCATGGCTATGAGCAGACCGACATAAGGAAGAGCCTGAGCAGAGAAAAGTCCGAATAATGACAACGCACTGAAATCAGTGCTTTATTTCATCATGTGTTTCCTGTTGCGTTGTACTGACCTGCAGCGACTTCACAAATGTCCAGAGAAGCGTTCGAATCCCCTCGCCTTTGCTGAGCAGTTTGACCAACCTCAAGACTCTGAACAAGCGGAAGAAGGTGATGGAGACCTTTCCACTTTCACCTTTGCCACCACCCTTGACAGAAAACATAAAAGGAATTTCCAACATTTATTCATTAGAAGTATAAATCTGAAAAGTTGCAGTGGTTGTGTGCAGTTGCAGTTCTCACCTCACCATGTCCACCCCCTCCCTGGATCAATATTTTAGGCAATCAACAACACGTGGAGACGGTGTATATGGGAGGAAAGCGATTAAAAATTCATCAGGCATTTACAGTACATAAAAATGACAGTGTTTGTTTAATTTGTGATGCATCCAAACAAAAGCTGCGAACAAACTCACACTAAACTCAGAGACGGCGATGTCCAATACACTGCCCACAACAATCAAAGCATCAAATGAATTCCACGGATCGATGAAATAATGCTGCACAAATTGAAGAAGAGAGCAGAGTGAGAGTGAGCATAACGCAGTTGTTATGATAGTTGTTGTGATCAGTGGTCCGAAATGTGAAAAGCCTCACGTGAGCCCGCAGAGCCAGTAGCTTGATGATCATCTCAATGGTAAAAACCACAGTGAAGATCATGTTGAGGATGTCCATGATGGAGGTGAACATCTTAGATTGCTCATAATGCTAAAAAAAAAGAAAGTATTTTCTATTTTTTATTCATATATTATCATTATTATACATATAATACATGTGTCTAATTCCGAGTGATATGCGTGAGGTGGTACCTGAACAGCCAGCGTGAGCGTGTTCCCCAGAATCAGCACAAACATGATGTACTCAAACTGGCTCGAGTTGATTATTCTCCAGAATTTGAGCTGGGATGGGTTTTTGGGAATGTAAATCTTTATGGGCTGAGCTTTCAGGGCGTAGTACACACACTGGCGCTGCACAGGGAGAACAAAATTTTTATCAGTTAGCAATAAATAAAAGTACAGGGGGTCCTCGAGTTACGTCGGTCGCGAATTGTGAACTTCCTTGTTTCGGCTTAAGCGGTTTGCCCCGTAAATACGTACAGACTTCACACGGGAACTAGTTGGTGAGCGCTCTCTCTGTCTCTCAGCGCGCCTGCCGGCTCTCCAGCACCTCCACAGCTGTGTTTACTTATGTGAAATGGCCGGCCAGCCGGCCGGCGGGGGGAGGCAGCGGCAGCGGCAGCCGGTAAGGAGATGCACACGGACACAGATGGGTTCGGGATCGTGGCGATACCATAGGTTTATTCACAACACAGGGTCTACACGGTTGATATCAGAAATCTAAAGGAAATGCTCATTACACTCGTGATCACAACCCCTACGGTGTGTCAAGAGGGACAAAAAAGGCAATTCACCATAATAAACTCTTATTTTAGCGTGGTGTTATAGCGACATCTGGTGGCACAATATATGCACAATGGCACAATGAATGTCTGTTCCGACTTATGGCGAAATTCGGTTTCGACACATTCTCAGGAACGGATCTCCGACGTAACTCGAGGACCCCCTGTATAATGTACACCGAAGTCTTAGTGAAAGCACTGACCTGATTTTTGTTGAGTTCACAGTTTTTAAACTCGGCCTCTCCCTGTTCTCGAAACGTGATGATGACGAAACCCACAAAAATGTTCATCATGAAGAAGGCGATGATGATGATGTAGATGATGAAAAAGATGGAGATCTCCACGCGGTAGTTGTAAATGGGCCCGCGGTTAATGGCATTGGCGTCCACAGCCCGGTAAAGGAGCCTTTATATGGCGACATGAAAATGTCATACATACTTTTTAAATACACCACCTCCATCTTGTGCTTGGGGACAGAGACAGTGTAAACGTGCGTCTTACTGTGGCCAGCCTTCAAACGTTGACACAGTGAACAGAGCCAACATGCCCATCAGCACGTTGTCAAAGTTGAAGTCATTGTTGTTCCAAAGCCTCTCCCTCACCATGGGATGGTTCATGTCACCGTCTTTGTAGACGACAAACGTTCCTCTAAAATCAGACACGTGCACACAGTTTAGGACACACACACACAACATGCGCGGGGATTATTGTGCTCTTTAGATTGTCAAGAGAAAAAAGAGGCAGGAAAACCGACTTGCACTCCTCTGGCGTGTGTTTGGCTTCATCCGTGCAGCTGTAGAACCTGCCCTGTTAACATCAGACACAGAATAGGGTCAGAAACCTCATTGTGCAGTTTCATTTTGACTTAGGTGGCAAACTAGTAGATAAATGAAAACAGTTAGGACAGAAAAGGATCAGATGCTAAAAAACTAGTAAACTTGTACCTTGAAGAGCTGCACTCCGATACATGCAAACATGAACTGAAGAAGGGTTGTGACGATCAGGATGTTACCAATGGTGCGGATTGCCACAAACACACACTGCACCACATTCTGTGAATATATAAGTTAGCATTAATGGCAACAAAGTGTACTTATTGTGTATGTGCGTCATAATAAATGAGAACAACAAATGTGATCCTTATTATAATATGGCTTTGATAAAAGAAATAAAAACAACTGACCTTTAGCCCCTTGGCTCTGTTAATAGCTCGAAGAGGCCTGAGCACGCGCAGCACTCGCAGAATCTTCACCACAGAGATTGCACTTGAACTGTCGGCAAAAATTATTGGGAGAAGGAAATAAATTATAAGAAAATATCAACAATATGTGGTTATAAGGTGGAAAACTCAAAGGAATGATCTAACAAAATAATTGGTCATAATTAGTAGTAATGTAGAAAAGTAAGGTACGGTGCTTTTTTTTTTCTGTTAGCCAGGTATCCACTCACTGCAGAAAGAAGGACGTGAGCGACACGCTGACCACCAGCAGGTCAAGGAGGTTGAAGGCATTTCTACAGAAGGAGCCTGTGTGCAGAAAAGCTCCGTAGACCGTCATCTAGGTGTGAATGAAGAAATGACCGTTTACACTCAAAGACCACAGGTTAAAGCACACTGTGATCTTATTCAGTCTATTTGGTGATCACCTTTAGTACGATCTCCACTGTGAACACTGACGTAAACACATAATCTGCATAACCGAGTACCTGTGGAAAACAGAGACTTTTTTTGTCACGATCATAATTGCGGTAATAAATCTGCTTGCAGATAAAGAAATACAGACGGAGCCTGATGTGGTTTCGCTTACGATGTTCCTGAATGAGTGGGATTTGATTGGATCCTCCGCAGCCAGGGAGATACTACTGAGGATGATGAAGATGAGGATGAAGTTGGTGAAGTAGGGGTGATGGATGAGACTGTGGCAGGCGACTCGCAGACTGATAAACAAAACAAAACGCCAAAAGTGTGAAGTGATACCACTAAGCTAATCAGTATAACTGTAGATTACACATATACGTTCTCAGTTTACCAGTTTTTCTTTCCAAGAATGAAGAAGGAGCTCCCATCGGGAATCGGTACAATCTTCTCTTTAGGCCCTGAGAACTCCGGCTTTAATGGAGCAACTCCTACAATAAAATAACGAGCAAACAGGAAGGATATGAGCTACAGGCTTCATGTGAACCTGTGTGACAAACATTGCTGCAGGGTGGGATGTCCATCACTCTCACCCTCCAGTCCCTCAATGGCCCTCAGTTCCTCATTCTCCTGCCAGTCATCATCTTCATTCTACACACAAAGCACATGGTCAGCTGTTTAGATTTTTCTACAAGGTGTAGAAAAGCATAGAAACATTTCCTACCCCAGCATCTTCATCTTCTTTCTCTTCATCCTCATCCCACTCTTCCTCATCATCCTTTTTCTCTCTGAACAAACAAACGTGGCAGGAGGGAAAAGGATTCGGGAGTCACTTATGAATGTGTTTGATATGACGTCTCACCATCACCTTTTCTGCTGTCGCACTTACTCGACTTTTTTCTTTGCGCCACCTCCCGCCAAGTTGTCCACAGCGATGGCCAAGAAGACATTGAGCAGGATGTCTGATTGGAAAATGAAGGAGTCATGTTTGCTCCGTTCAGACTCATACTCGTACTCCCACAGTGGGATCATAAACGTGTTTATGATCCAGCTTTACAGGTTTTGTGGAAAAGGATACAGTTACCACAGACAAAGAGGATGACAAAGTAAATGCACACCACCATGTTTGGGAAGATGGGCCCTCCATAGGCCATAATGCCGTCGTACATCACAGCATTCCAGTCCTCTCCGGTGAGTATCTGCAAAGACGCAGCATCATATGTCATATCATATCATGTATCATGTGACAGATTTGTAATCTATACCATAAATGAGAAACGAAGCCATCTGATAGTAACACGTGTGATGTTGTGAGGTGTAAATCACCTGGAAACAGGTGAGTAGAGCCTGGGGGAAGGAATCGAAGGTACTTCTCTTCATCTGCATCTCATCAAAGTTGAACTTGCCTCCAAACAGTTGCATGCCCAGCAAGGCAAAGATGATGAGGAAGAGGAAGAGCAGGAGAAGAAGGGAGCAGATGGCCTTCATGGAGTTGAGCAGAGAGTTGACCAGGTCAGACAGGGCAGCCCAGTGCCTGGGAACAAGACACCACGGATACACTTCATGAAAATACACACAGGACAGGTCAAGGTAAGAGGTGTGGGGGGGCCAGCTCTGTACGAGCTCTGACATCACTTACCGTGTCATCTTAAAAATCCTGAGCAGCCGGATGCAGCGCAGCACAGAGATGCCGATTGGCGGGATGGCATCAAACTCGACAAGCAGAGTTTCGAGGATGCCGCCGCACACCACGAAGCAATCGAAGCGGTTAAACAGCGCCATAAAATAGATCTGTAAACCAAAGGCGTACATCTTCAACAACATCTCCAGCGTGAACAGCAGCAGCAGGATCTTGTTGGCTCTCTCTGCAGGATAAACCGAGAGAAAGAGGAAGGGGTGACGTGACGTGTTTTTGTTTTCGTCAATAAGTCAAAAAGCAAAAGTTACGCTTAAAGAGATCGATCAGGTGTTCCTGCCTTGCATCTCTGTCAGCCACTTTGGCTGTCCGTAATGCTCGGACGCACTGGCCACTGTGTTGAGAAACACCAGCAGGAGCACCAGCCAGTAGAAGTTTGTGGTTTTAACTGCAACACGGCAGTTCTTCCTCATCGTGTGATTCAGCTGGCATAACTGGTCACTAAAGAAAGAGTGGAAATGGTAATTATTAGAATGAAAGAATCAAATAAGTGTATACAAACACTGAAGGTAGGTTGTAAATACAAAAAACCCCTCATATCATACATGTCATGTTGAGAATCTTACCAGAAGCTATTAGCCATCATCTTTGCCCTGAGAAAATAGAAAGAGGGAAAGAAAAAGTCAGTAAATGGCATTGTCTCTTTCTGTGGGTCAAAAATGAATCAAAATATTGTTTCGTTTTTTTTATTGCCGTACATGAGAGAAGCACAGCAGCCATTGTCATCATCAAGATAGGCTATGTCGTCATCGGAGTCTGAGTCTGTTAAAGGCCGAGACAAGTACATCCAGTTAATTATCAAATATAATAAACGTGATAACAGACAATGGCAGTGGACATACCTCCACCATCCTCACTGTGCTTGTACCAGCCAAACTTCTTCATCATCTTTTTCTTTGCAATGGCAGCACCTTTGAAGACGAACACGGACAGATTGCGTTTAGATGAGAGGCTACAAAGTCGCCGACGTTTGAATTTGAGTGTGTAAATGTGTGTTAAACTAACGTTTGTTTCCTTCTTCATCCACATCCTCGGCCTCGATGAGCCAGTCCATGTAGCCAATCATGTCCTCCTCCATCTGTTTGCTCTCCTGCGCCTTTTGCAGCTCGCCACGCGCCACGGCCTTTTCTCTTTCTTTGGAGAACTCTCTGTATGAACACAAGCAGACATTACCAAACGAAAAGAGAAATGTCAAGGATTTGGTTTGTTTCTCATCCAATATCAACTGGGACCTGCAATGCTGTGGCCACCTACCCGCTCAAGACACCCAAAACAAGATTGATTATGAAAAATGATCCGAAGATGACGAGGGACACAAAATAAATCCATGGAATCTCGTAACCGATGGCGTCATTCATCTGTGCAGGAAAAAAATGAATGGAGAAGAAGTGTCATTAAGTCATTTCAATGCGGAGTCAAAGATTAACCTGTGGGGGTCAGAGGGTCAGGTCTGCTCACCCAGTAGAGAACATCTGTCCAGCCCTCCATAGTGATGCACTGGAAAACAGTCAGAATGGCAAAAAAGATATTGTCGAAGTTTGTGATCCCGCCGTTTGGACCTTCCCACTTGCCCCTGCATTCAGTTCCATTGCCGACACAAAAGCGTCCGCTCCCAGCAAACGCACAAGGTGAGGGGTCGTCCTCCATCATGAGACCTGGAGCAGCGAGGAGGAAAAAAACAGGCTGTGAGTCTGTAGACTGGAATGAAAGCAGTGCGTGTGTGTGTGTGTGTAATTTTTTTGTTTCGGGAGACCTGTGCTGATGGCGTAGCATGTCTTGTGCATCCTGCCTATGAAGAGCTCCAAGCCAATGATGGCGTAGATGATGATGACAAACATGACCAACATGCCGATGTGGAGAAGGGGGACCATGGCTTTCATGATGGAGTTCAACACAATCTGCAAACCTGACAAGACAAAAACGCACGTTTTCCGTTGTTGTACGTACAGAAGGAGGGAGCGCAAGAACACACACTCAACACACAAGTGTGCCCAATGAACAAGGACTAAACGCACTTGGCACCCCAGATACGAGCCGAAGTGGTCGCAACACCCTGAAGGCTCTGAGTGCTTTGACATCCAGGCCTCCAGGTTTTCCTGCAGCATGATGCGCCTCTCCTGGCTTATGATCCGTCATGGCCTCTGCTATGACACTGAAGAGCCTGCGCAGGCACAGAGAACAACTGCTGCACGTCACTTTGATTTATTAATATACAAAACATTTGCAAGCGTGAGTAAAAGAAGCCACACGATACCCGACGATGACGATAATGAAATCAAGCAAGTTCCATCCGCTGCGTATGTAAGCGCTGGGGTGCATGACTAAACCGTAGGCAAGAATTTTAGTGAAGGTCTCGATGGTGAAGATGACGAGGAAGATGTACTCGACTTGTTCCTGGGGAGAAAAGGTGACATAGGAATGCAAATGCAAAACAGGACTGACCTTTTTTTAAATGTTAGACAGTGCGTCTGAAAGGAATAAATACGAAAGAAAGCCAAGGAAAATGTCAAGCTACTGTCATCGTTAAAAAGCAAAGCCTGAACCTTTTCTTTGTTTCTCTACTTCAGATTCTAAAAAGTGGCATTTATTATCTTTCGATGCTGCTTTAAAGGTGCTGTCATTAAGGGCTGAATGCAGTGTCAGTGTAATGTTTTAACCCAGTGACTAACACCTGCTTAAGCCTGTCACAGAATCCCTTAATGCGAACAATGAACACTGCCATAGTACCGTAGCTATAGCACCTTGCCTGAAGCTGCCACAGTGATGCATGCGTGATGCAGTTTAATGTCAGATGATGTAAGAAAAACCTGTAATGATCGGGAAAACATAATTGAAATAAATTGCTGATGTTAACTGATTGGGTTCCTGTAAGGAAGAGACTTCTTAAACTGTCAGCTTACCTCCACTGTGAAATCCAATAAAGGGATCTACTTACATCTATGCTGCTGCATCTCTGTGTGTGCACCTCTGTTACTGCTTTCTCTCTCAAATTCATTTGGCACCTCAGCTTTAGTCATATGAAGTATGATGCATTAAGATGTATGCAGATGGAAGGTTTACCTCTCCACTGATTACATTAAAATCCCCTCTTCAGTTCAGTTCAGTACATCTTTACTAACTGTGTAATTTGGAGCAATGCAGTGCAGTGACAAAAACCGTTCTCCTAAACAATTAAAGACGTTACAGAGAAAGAAAAACACCAATTTTAATTTTGAATATCCTGTACTTTCGCATTCATGGAAAAAAATATCAGAAACTGGGGAAGACAGAAGGAAGTGAGATGAGCCAGATGGTTGGTGTTTAAGTAAACCACGATCCCTGACAGGGTCACCCGGCTAAGGTCACGGCACAACTTTTCCCCTCTAATACCATTACCACCCAATAGAACACCATTTCCCTCTCACCTACTGTTGCTGTCTTCAACAGTTTACTGACTGACCACTGCTTATTTATTTTCCGTGCAGGAATAAATCATATTTCTAACTCCATCCCCATGATGGACTCTTTGACTGTGATGATTGTTGTTAACGTTCCGTGGTGTTGTGTGTTTATTTTTGCGAGACACTCACCAGGTTGTGATTGGTGGCGTTGGAGTCGTCATCTGGGTATGGCTTGGTAACGCCCATGGCCACACAGTTGGCAAAAATGGCGAGCAGAATGAAAATATCAAAGGGCTTGAGGGATGCAGTTAAGGTTATAAAAGGCCATACAGATGCAGCTTTGCAGAAAAATGCACGCGACGGGATGACAACACAACCTACTAACGTTCAAACATAAACACACGTTTTACAGGTGCATCACAAGCAAGACTTAAACCAAGGTGAATGTGCCGACACAAGGATATTTCCACTCCACTAAGGCCAGTGCTGCCATGCGGATGGGGTTGCTCAGGGTAAGGCAGCAGAGGGCTCGGGGGGCTCTGAGTGCAGACTTGTTCGCCTGCATTGCCTTCTTGGCCCCCCCACCTCTTTTTCTGGAGGAGCCAGTTGACCCGAGGGTGTCTGATTTGCCCGCATCGCCCACAGGGGGGGTATCTGTCAAAAAAAAAAAATTAGTGGGATCTAAAATAAAGTTTTCATATATCCTATATTCATCTTATGCTAAAAACATAGATATGACAAATCTGGGTCAACAGACTAGTGGGTAAAATACAATGATTAAAACCTTTAATGTCCTTCATTGCCATTAAAGCAGGTTGTTGTAAGACCTCCAACTCCTGTAATTATTTCATTTGCTGACATCAGCACACATTTTATGCACAGACATATGTAGAAACATGGCTGTGGTGACAGACAGGTACGGTACTCTGTGCTGAAGGCCTCATATTATAAGACCAGATGTGACCTACTTCTTTATTGTAAGGAACACGGGCACTTAGCCCAGCACTATCCCCAAATAGGCCCATGAACACCTGTTGGCAACACCCTGCAGAGAACAACCCTGAAGGTCCATTTATTATCTGAGCCACAGAAAAACAACACAGGGCTGCTCATATGGACATATGGGATCTTCAACCTACCCACAAAGGGAACCATGACTATGATGCAAGCTGTGCATTCATTATTGTAGCCAAGGTGCTCTCTTTATGTTTAACTACTTTCATTGCCCATACTGAAACACATGTACTGCATCAGAAGAAAATACATGATACGTGATGTAGAGTTTTACAGTGTAAAGAGCCATTCGGGTAACATTAAAGAAGAAGAAAGACACTTAATGCATTATTATAATTAATGCATATACTTCCAGTGTTGCATATGATCCTACCTTTTTTTGCTCCGTCCATATCCGCAGTTTATGCGTATTGGATAACAGATAGAAACTTTGTTGGAGTTTTTTTCTTCGTTTGTTTGTTTTTGTTTTCCCGGAAAAGGACCATGTGCGCTCAGTCATTCCATATCCGCATGCAGCTCCATCCTGCTCCCCGCCTGCTTGTTTGCGGCCTAGAAAGCCAATCAAAGCAAATCTAAACGCCTTCAAAGAAAAACTGTAGGTCATTTAGCTTAAATCTAGACAGGCACATTGAGGCGAGGAATATTATAGCAAACGCGTCTCCGTATCCTCGGTGGCCAGGCGTCGGGATTAGACGCGCTGAGCCGGTTAAAGGGATGACAGGGGAAATCTGTCCAGGGGACGGTGCAGGTGGACCTGGGAGAGAATCTTTGTCCCTCTGGGACTTTGATGCAGAGTCTGAGACAAATAGATGACAAGAGTATTCAAATGTTTATGTGAGGATGATTTACTGCAGCAAGTTCGAAGCACTCATTTCATGGCTGTGGGAGAAGCTGCAGCGTGCCGTACAAACAGAAGCAGCAAGGGGGCGCACTTTCGTAGCAAATACCAAGACACGTGATTGAGCCCAGGCGCATGTCCAGCATCTGATAAAAATAACGTCACCTATTATCATTTATCACTGCATACTTTAACCCTCCCTCGTGCCAGGATCTTTAGATTTTAATAAAACGACACAAATTCAAGTCTTCAAGACCATTTCATGACTTTATTGTTTGTAACCTCTACATAATAAATAAATTAACACAATGTACATTAAATAAACATTCTCTCAAACCACCATCTTATGCTTGTGCTACAATAGGCACTACCCTTTTAAGAGAACAGAGAGATTGGGTTTAAAAATCAAATTGAGGAGGGGTGCATGGCAACTGGCTGCGTTATTCAAGAAATCACTTTTAAGAAACTAAGTTTCAGTATTACAAAACCTGCCAGGGGGAAGTGATACTGCAAACAAAGGAATGACATTTTGTTGAGCCAAAACTCATTTCAAGCACATGCATAATTTTGAATTATTAAAATTAAAAGGTTTGAATTGATTGTCTCAGCCATCATGTGATTTAAACTTAACAGATTACCACTCTCCATGGGAGAACCTCACTGAATATATGTATTCTCTTCTACAAATCGCAAGTACTTTTGTACTTTTCAGCCATGTAAACAATGGCTTCAGTGAGTACAAAGCATATATCAATCAAACAGATTGTATGTGTAAATTTAAGACCTGCATTTTGAACCCAATATGGCCACAGCAATGTGACGATATATACACAGAGAAAATGGAGGTGCACGATGTGGTCTGTGAGGAGCCTCATTCACATACAGTCAGGAACGTATAGCTAAAACTTACAGAAACTTGTCCCTGAGATATAAATACTTAGTACAACTACTTGACACCACTGTGAGGACTGACAACTACAGCTCCCATTCATCCTGACACCAGCTGTAGTACTGCCCCATCAATTGCCTTCTCTGGCTCATAATGTCCACAGCTGTCTCAGTCCTATTGAAAATGCCCCTTTGTTCCATGCTACTGACCTCCATCTTTTGCAGGCAACTGACTGGGGTCGTCTGTGTAGGGAACAGCTGGAGGAGGAACAGGGAAACACAAAAAGGTTTAGTTTGTCAGGGTTCTGTCAAACCTTCTTCTGTGATATTAATCAGTCAACTTAACTCACAATTATGAAACTGCTGCGATGTATATCTGGTCAGGAAGATCCCAAAACCTTCAATGAGAGCCAGCAAAATCCCTCCCATCATGGCAGAGCCCATCATAGCTAATGGCCCACCTGGAAAAAACAAAAATGCATTCAATCCCATACTCCCAGTGACAGCGCTAGGTAGCGTTGAGCTCACTGGTAAGATCAGTACTCCTATATGTGTTTCTTTTTACTGCGTGCTGCCAGGATAGCTCCGGTCAGTGCACCACTTGTTATTGAGTTCCAAGGATCTTCTTTCCCCCTAAGGCGAAGTAGACCACAGTCTATTGTTGAGAAGAGCCCTCCCCATACAGCAAAGCTACCTGTAGAACCACCAAAATAAGGTTAAGGTTGGTAAATTGAGCTGAATATGCAATTTTATTCTCTGACAACAAAATCTGCCCACAGATCATCAAAAAACGGACCTTTGTGCACCAAAACTAAAAAGAACAGATTTTGAATAAAGGTTAACATTTCATTTGGAATATTATAAAACCTCCTCACCTCCAATCTGTGGCGCTCTTATTCTCACTGCATTTGCACTCCCTCTCAGTCGGTGTCTGACACCCTGAAATAGAGCACTGGTTAGGACTGACTTTGAAAATCCGATGTGACAGCGTACAAACAACTAGGATCTGAACTCACTACAGGAGCATTACGAAAGCCCTTGATTGACTGGAAAACTCCTCCTCCAATTGCCCCCATAGTAAAAGCACCTCCACAGTCATCCACTATCCTCCAGGGACTAAAGGAAGGAATTAAAAAGAGTGAGAATGCGAACTGATTTATTATCATACTATGGCTGCAAACTGAACAAGCTGCGATGGGAACATATTGATCAGGGTTTTATTTCTTAACTTCGAAGCTAGCTCTCTTCTTACACATATTTAAATATGACATTAAAATACAAAACCATATGCGAAGTTGAACAATTTTGTATAAAACGAGGAAAATAAATGTTTAAAGGTACTCTCACCAAGGTTCACGGACATACTCCTCCATATTTGTTGTCGTAAAGAGACCAGAGCAACGTCATCACAGTGCGCCGGGTGCTGTGTTGGGACGTTGCAGCTAGTCTCGTCTTCTCTTTGGAAAACCAGGGAAGTAAAACTGCATCCAAAGGTATTATTATTCTTTAATTTCTAAAAGTTTGTTTTAATTTTCGAGTTGTCTGCTAGAAACGAAAAATATGTGTGCTGCTTTAATTTTTCAGCTGTTGCCACGGAGTAACTGAGCAGGCGGTGTTATATTTACGCATAAATAAACGTCATATGTCTTCAAAATACAGCATTTTATTTCTCATCTCCTTTTTATTGTAGTTGTATAAACATAAAAGGAACATTGGTTTTGCCTTAAACGCAAAAAACAAATATTAAACGTTTAACCGCGAGCCTCAACGTTACAAAGCCGCATACAGCACATGTAGAAGGAGGACTACTTTATCACTAATCTGGAGTTTTAAGGGGAAAGTTACTGTTTTTCAACCTGTTATCAATAGATAGGTTTGTAGTAGTAGTTGAATCATGCCGTTACGGTTTCACCTCTGTGTTTCAGGATGCCTCTACCTGCGGCACTTCTGGCACGCTTGGCCAAGAGAGGGATTGTTAAACCAACAGAGCAAGGTAATAGAAAACATCTTCAGAGGTCAACCTGGGCATGTAGCATCCAGACATTTTTTCTTTATTTTTCACAGTTTACTGAATAAAATAATAACATTTCACCTCCAATTCAACCAGAAGCAGATGAGGAGATTATTGCTGAAGATTATGATGACAACAACGTAGATTATGAAGCCACCAGACTAGAGAACCTACCAACAAACTGGTACAAAGTGTTTGATCCGGCTTGGTATGTATGCTTGATGTCGATATGTTGTTTCTGTTGCCTGATATAATTACATATTGAACAGTTAACTATTGTAACAATTACAAAAGATCCTATACATTAATTTGTACCACAGATATTAATTTCCATTAAGACAAGAGCTGTCCATTTTCTTCTTTAAACCACAGTGGTCTTCCTTATTACTGGAATGTGGAGACAGATTTGGTGGCCTGGCTGTCCCCAAATGACCCATCTTCAGTGATTACAAAAGCTGCCAAGAAACTAAGGGGTATTATATTATAAAGCCTGTGTACCTTCTGTTGCTTGGTGTGATGAGGAAGCTGACCCAGAATGCTTTAACTATATTCATCTTAATAAATCAGCATCTACCGACACTTTCATGTCAAAATGGCTGCTGTGAAAATGTCTATTTAGCAAGGACTCTCAAAATGCACTTTTTTGCTTTGCCAGACATGGCAATGGTTTATTTTTGACAACTGCCTGTATGTTATTCTTATCTTTTAGGTGATGGAGGAGAAGAAAGAATTGAGAGGCAGTTTGAGAAGCCAGACAGAGAGCGAGACAGAGAGCGAGACAGAGATAGAGAAAGGGACCGGGACAGAGAGCGAGATAGAGATGATGGGAGGGACAGAGACAGAAGAAAGCAGAGGAGGGAAGACATTGCACCATACAGCAAAAGCAAAAGAGGTAATGTCTCCATCTGTTATATATCTATACATCTATACAAACAATTTCAAATTGATGCTGCTTTTAATGAATGTAGTTTTATTTTATTTTCAGGTAGAAAAGATGATGAGATGGACCCAATGGATCCAAGTGCTTATTCTGATGCTCCAAGGTACATTATTTATAGTCATCAGTGGGGTTCTTGAGCAATTCTGCACTGCCATGACGTTAAGAGAATAAAGGCAAAAAATGTTTTGTTTCTGTGCCTGATGTAAAATCAAAAACACTTTGTTACATTTTATTGTCTAAGGTAAATACAGTGTCCAGCGAGCTTAATTAGTACAAGATTTACAAACAGGAAGTAACAATGGCTGTTCATATACGTTTTATATGGGTCATATTGATTAAGATTGGAAAAAAACACAGTTTAAACAAAACCTCCTACTGTCTTTTCATTCAATCCTTCCTACTTGATAAACCATCATGTTGCCAATATCAAACTAAAATGTCTTCCATTTGCATAAATATGATACCATCAGGGTCATTTTCAGACTTGACAATACTCTTGAACCTTTACCACAGGATAAGACCTACTTGTCCCTTTTAAGGTACAGTTACAGTACACATATTAAAACATACATTTATCTATACAGGGGCTCATGGTCAAGTGGGCTGCCCAAGCGCAATGAGGCGAAGACAGGTGCAGATACCACAGCAGCAGGGCCTCTGTTCCAGCAGCGGCCGTATCCCAGTCCAGGAGCCGTGCTTCGGGCAAATGCAGCAAACCAATTACCAAAGGAGTAAGCTGTGCTCCCAGGAAGAAGACAGCTCACCTTTGCTTTGTTCCCTTGGTTAACATTTGCTGACATGACATCCTTAAAGTTTTCTTTTTATCCTGAAATGTGTCCAACTGTCAGATTGCTCAGTTTATGTACCACTGGCACAGTCCAACTCGCATCAAACACATAGAACTGTTGTAAATATGTTTTTATATGACTTAAATGCTTACCCTGCTATTACGACAATTAGTTGGCATTGTTTCTTAATAAATTTGAACAATACTGTGAAAATGACTCATTGCAGCTTTTGAATACGTTTTATTACAAAATTGCTGACTGAATCCACATCTGATGAAAAGACTGGCAGTATTTGGTTAAAAATCTGGTAAAATGTAAATCAGTGGTCAGCTTCTCCCACATAATGACACATGGAGTCATAGTCCAGTGTGAAGACTTTCTCAGACTGATCAAGCTGAACTATTGCTGTACACTTGTTCTTGTCCCGCCGGAGAATACGGCCGACCTAGACAGACAGATTTAAATATATGGATAAGTAACAGTTGATTACGTTTTAACGAGTGGTGCTGTAAAAATGATCTAAATTATCCTTTGCTTACCTGACCCCTGTGTTCACCCAGTACAACCATTATGGAATCATGTTCACTTTTTGGGACGATTGTTTCCAGCATGTCCTGCTTTATATCTGCCGCCACAAAAATAAACAGTTATTTATACCTCAGAATTTTTAAACTTAAAAGTCAATATTCCAGTGATTAGCTGTTCAGTAGAGTCCAGTCCAGTAGATATGACATTTGTACATCATTAGTGAATGAGAATAGTAACTCTGGATGATAAGTAGCTTCCTGTGATGTCATGATGATGGAGGAAATACCAAGTTCCAGTTTTAACAGCTTGCCTAAAGCAATGTACTTTGCACATCACTTTTCTTGTACAATTGTAATTAGTGAATAAAGACAGAAAAACCAGTGCTAATGCCACACTAATGACTCACCGTCTAGCAGTCTTCCCTCCTCAGTTCGACACACACAGGTAAATGGTGTCAGGACATCCTCCACACACATCTACAGGAAAACAAGACTGTTGTTAAAATATATGACAGAGGTTTTTCTACGAATGACCAGGACACAATGAAACATGTAAACATCAACCAGCCATTTTCATGTTAACTTGTATTCTGTAATGGAAAATAAGTTGGAGTATGGTTATAAGCAGTTGATGCTTTTGTGATCATGCCACATATATTACCTTTGAGTTGTAGTATCTGCCCCCTTTAAAAACACTGTCTACAAAGCGAACTTTCAGGTCTCGCTGGAGCCAGGAAGGGGGAGCTGGTGGGCGCCTCGCTTCTTTCACTGGAGGCTTCTCCCTAGAAAGGAAACAGTGGGAAAACAAGTGCACATTGGACATCAGGTTTACTGATAGGAAACACTGCCTTCATATAAACTGTAGGACAAACCTGTCTTGACTTGATTCTCTGTGTTTCCTCTTCTTCTCATCTCTTTCTGAAGGCCTGTGTTTTGCCTTGCCATCATTACTTCGCCTCTCCTCCTCTTCATGTCTCTGCCGCGCCTTCTCTCGTTCTTTCTCCTTCTCTTTTTCCTTTTCCTTGTCTTTGTGAGCTTTACTGAGGCGACCTATTAAAAGCATACACAGTGATGTTGAATAATATGGGGGAAAACAGTTAAACTTTATATTTGCCCACATATGTAACTGAAGAAACAAGCTGAGAATGAAGCACTGTTTTGTTTTTCCCTACCACAAGAAAGCTGAAATGTCACAAGAGAATAAACCTGTTAAGCTCAGTCATTTGTTTCATTATGGACTAATATGCCATTTATTTTCTCAATTCGTGTTTATTCTATAAATAGCCAAATATTTCAATTACAAAATATACTGAAATTATCTAATGTGGTAACCAGGAACACAAGATCAAAACCGATAGCATTCACTTGCTCTTTCATGAATTTTTCTTTAGTTACTTACTGAGGTCTTTGCTGTATTTGTCATATTCCTTGCGCCTGACTAGCTTGATACCATTCTGGCTGACAGTTACAGTCTTGCCACCGATAGCCAGCTTCACCACAGCTCGATCGTTGTCTGGAACAATGCTTTCAATCTGCAACAGATGAACAAAAGAAATGACAGGAGTCAGAGAAGATAATGGTAGTTGTGAAAAGCCTTTTTTCTTCAAGTTTTCAATAGACTTTCAGATCTACTGTACCTTGCCATAGAGGTCTTTATGTGCTCCAGAAACCACCAAGACACAGCCCCCAGGAGCCATCACTAGTTCCTCCTCCTTTTCTCGCTCTTCACCTGGCTTGGGGGGACGTTGATTTCTGGTAGGCTCCAGGTCCTTTATTGCTGAAGGATCCGCTCCAAGACCCAAACCTCTTGGACGAGGCCGGGGTTCGATTGGCTTCACGTCTCTGAAGCAGACAAGGAACATCAGCATTCAAACATAAAATAGGGAGAAGTACATGTGAAGATGCAAATAAAGGGATCTGTTTGTCACTCACTGTTTAAATGTGCGTCCAATTCCTTCCCCTTTCTTCCATCCCATTCCCCTCAACATGGCAAGTCCAAATGCGTCAACAGGCATGAGCTCATAATCTGCCTCGGTTGACTGAAAAACACAAACAGTGATATATTTGTCAGAGTCAGATGCATACATTAACTGCTTAAACAAAGAAAAACAAAAAGTCCCAGTGAATTCCTAAAATGATGTGGTTGTGGAAACACACAAACTGAATGTGATGACGAGGCAGTCTGTGTTGTTGGTCTTACTCAGCTATGTGACTTAAGGCTAAGCTAAGTCAGACTTTTTTATGTAAGACTTATATTCTCATTCAACCACTGAATAATGAATAAAATCTTAGCTGCTGATCGCAGTCAATAACTGTCCCTGTGTTGGTCCCCATACTTACAGATTCAGGCCGTAGATCCACCTTAATGTGGTCTCCATCCTCAAAGCCTTCGGGAACTTTGTTTTGCATCAACAAGGGGATGGTAAGATTCAGGTCACTTTGTGACTGGGGGCCATTCTGCCACTCCTCAAGCTGCCTGCGCGAATCTAGAAAACATAAATTTGAGTGTTATTATGAGAAATATTTAAACCTTCAGTTGTCCCAATAAGTACAGAATACACAAAGACGTACATTAAAATAGACTTTGAGAATACAGTTTTACACATTTAATTGGATTTTCCTCCTCCTACTTCAACAACATTTGTCATGTGCACAGGATTAGCCAAACATTTCCATACCCTCAATGAGTTCTTTGACAGCCTGGGACTCCACAGAGTCTCCATTATCTTGGCTTGTCTCTTTGCCTCCTCTCTCCGCACTCTGGTCAGCTCGGTCCGGTCTGTACCAGCGGTTCTTCTGGATCAGAGGGATGATGAGCTCTTTGGGCTTCTCAACTGGATTTGAACTGCACGACAGACAGAAATGAGCACACTAGCAGTTAGTGCCGGCTTAAAACAAATTGTACTTACTGGGGACAAATAGCGTATATGTGATCAACTCGTTTGTTAATAATGTGTAATTATTTAATTAGTAATTATTAACATGAGCACAGAAACGTAGCAAATACGTTTTAAGCTAACGCGAGAGGTTGCAGTGCATTCGTTAGCACCATCATACCAAGCCTACCTTTGAAGTTCCTTTTTATCAATTCCCGTCAAGTAATCTCTCTCATCCTTCTTTGCCACAGCGTCCCCAGTCGAAGATTTAAACTTGTTGACTGTTTTCGTAAAACCAAACGACACTGCGGCTGTCTTTCGCTCCCCAGACGGATCAAACTGTGGGGCACAGAGAGCCTCTTCGTGCGACGCCATCTTTGTTTGTAAACGACAGAAGTAGGAGAAGGGGCTTCTGGTTATTGTAGTCTTATGACGTCACAAACGGCTACTCAACTGACTGGATAGGTCCGTCAATAGAATTAAAGATTCAAGGAATTTCACTATAAAGAACTCCGAAGAGAGAAAAACAGAAACCAATAACCAATGTGGCCAAAATACATAAATAAACACTTCACTGCTATTTACACATTATAATAAATGATACATTTAATAATCAGTGAACTTCAGTCTTGTTCATTTCATTACCAGAACTGTCACTGGTGTGATTATTTAATTAGTAATGATTAGTAATGATACGTTTAAGCTAATGCAAGCGCTTGGGGGTGCTTCCCGGTCGCAATACATAGGCCTACTGGGGAACATAGGTCCTATGAAAAAAGGTCCTCTGTTGCCCGGGTCCTTTTGGGGAAAAGCAGGGATCCTTTTTCAATAAAATGGTCAGATGCAGACAAAGAACATCAGCATTCAAACAAAAAATAGAGAGCAGCACATGTGGAAATGCAAAGAAAGGGGTACATTTGTTACTCACTGTTTAAATGTGCGTCCAACCCTTTTTTCCACCGCAGCATCACGTGTCCAAAAGCCTAAACAGGCACTGTGCATAGTCTGGTTCAACTGGCTGAAAAACACAAACCATCATATATTTGAAAAGTCAGATGCATGTATGATGTACATGTCCATATGTACATATAAACAGAAATAAGAAACTGCAGGACAAACCTGTCTTGTTTCTCTGTGTTTTACCTTGTCACCACTACTTTGCCTCTCCTTCTCCTTCTCTTCCAGGTTGGAAGGTTCATATTTGCTTGTCGTCGTGGTTGAGCCAAACGATACTCCGTCTTCCTTTGAACCATTTAGCTCCTCTGCCATATCCAACTGTGGGCACATACTGTATTCATGTGATGCCATTTCTGTTTGATTTTTTTACGGCCCTCTAGATGGCACAATGGGGCCACGGCCCACTCTCGGTCCACGGGCCGAGTGTTTCTTCTTCTTCTTCCAGGTTCTTCATTGCCGTGGGATTTGGACCAAGATCTCTTTGTGTCTCTGTTGCTCCACCTCTCGTTCTTTCTCCTCTGTTTTCTTTCCCTGGTCTTTGTGAGCTGAACCAAAGCCCAAATATTCTGCATGCGGCCGAGGGGGGTCGATTGGCTTTACGACTCTGAAGGAGACAAGGAACACCAGCATTCAAACAAAAATTAGAGAAGCACATGTGAAGATGCAAAGAAAGGTATCAGTTTGTTACTCACTGTTTAAACATGCGTCCAATTCCTTCTCCTTTCGAATCCCATTCCCCTCATCATGGCAAGTCCAAAAGCCTCAACAGGCATGTCTTCATAACCTGCCTCAACTGGCTGAAAAACACAAACAGTGATATATTCGACTTACGAAACAAAGAAACTGAACTTGGGGTGAAGAGGCAGTTTGTATTGTTTGTATTGCTTACTCAGCCTTTTGACTTAAGGCTGTCTGACTCAGCTCAAGCTGATCAACGTGGCCCTGCTCAGCTCTCTGCTGCAGGCCTCCCTCAGAGGGAAGGCGAGAGGCCACTCTAGCAGGCTAAACTGCATTAGCATGATCTCCAGACCACTGTGTCAAAGTTTCCTCTGCCTCTCTGGTTCTGGCAGGCACATCTACAGTGACTGAGAGCAGATAAGAGATGACAGTGACGAGGCATGCAAAGCCTCTGATGAAAGGAAACAGACTTCTGATTGGCTGTCTGCATGTCTTTGGGGAGACTGCCGACTTTCCTCCCTCTGGTCCGGTCTGTACCAGCAGTTCTTCATCATAGGGATGATGGGCTCGTTTCTCTCCTCAGATGGTTTGCGACTGCACGACACACAGAAATCAGCAAACTAGCAGCAAGAGGTAAATGTTTACATCTGTTACATACTATACAAGCAAAGTCAAATTGATGCTGCTTTTAACCCACATCAATGTCAAATCAATCACTTATCTTGCCACATCTCTGATTGCCAGAAGGATATCATAAATGAGGTCCCGATGACACCTGGATTGATCCTTTTACCTTCAGTAAAGATTAAAATGTGATCTTGATATCTCTACTACATGGATGTGAATTGCATTGACTGGGTCTCTAATCTTCAATGTTATTATCTGCTTTAAGTTTTCAGTAACTTTGGATACCTACAACTGCCATCAAAAGAACAGTCGGCCACAAAACTGCAAGACAGAAGATGTATTGTCAATTCCTTTGCTACAACGTCTCGTGTCCATCCAAAGATTGACAATGCTGCCACTTCTCTCTCCCAGTTTGACTGACTTTCACTACTTTAACTACGTGACCGTCTCTTTCAGCCATCATGTTTATCCAGTAATTAGCCTGCAGCTGCTTCCGACGTAGCGACGTTTGGAGCCGACAGAGGAAGGAGAGAGGTCTTCTGGTAGTTGTAGTTTTATGTCGTCACAATTGATTCGCGCCAGACGACGCAGCAAATGACAGAAATGAAGAGTGGCAACCAAACCACATGCTGTTAAAATAAAGAAATAATTAATTAATAATTAATTGTGTGTGTGTGTGTGTGTGTGTGTGTGTGTGTGTGTGTGTGTATATATATATATATCAGCTGAGCTCGCAGCATTACACCACTGTTGTGACCTTGTCACACAGCTGGATGACTACAAGTTAGGCAGGAAAAACTCCTCCCACTGGTTGTAGCTCGTACATGCGAAAAGTGGTGCTGCTGATGCAGGTGCTGGGAGACTGAGGATAATAAGGGGCGGTACTTAAACTCTTTTTATCCCCCCCCCCTGTCTGCCTCCAAACTTCCCAAGATAACCCCCCTCAGTTGGCTCTTAACGTTGTTTCCTGCTGACTAAAGTGCCTTTTACGGAGAGCTACATGAAACTAGCTAACTTAGTTCCGGACAGCTCCGGCTCCGCGCCCTGAACGCACCGCGCCTGCGGTTCTGTGACACCTCTGCCCGGTCACACCCGCACCACCGCCGTCCCTCTGTTTCTTTGCTGCTGTAACAGCACAGCGACATTATTTATGAGCAATTAACCGGGGTACGTTGAGCCAAAGACGAAGACCAGTCTGCGGGATTTGACGAGGAGAGAGTGAACATGACGGTAAGAAAGTGTTCATGGTTCAAGTCCAGGACTCAGCCTATTGTTCAGCAGACACACACCTGAACGTGTTCAGTTAAAGCAGCGGGGTTTGACAATGCTATTGTTGTTGTTGACGTCTGCGCATCTTCCGCTTTACACTGCCTGTAGTACAGCAGCTGCTGCATTTATAAGCGACCGCTGTCACATTTACCCAATACTGTGTGTGTGTGTGTGTGTGTTCCCTCTCTCTCCTCTCTCTCTCTCGCGCGCTCCCTCTCTCTCCAGCATCACCACAGCTCTCAGAGCATCACTAGAGTCCAAACATCCCGTCAGCCGCGCGCATCCTCTCTGACTTTCTTTAGGATAACGCTGATCCATCACTGAATTTCCGCGCAGATTATTTTTATTATCGCACACCAGGCTGCTGCTTTTTATTTTTTCACACATATATATCTATAGATATCTTTTGCATCAACATAGTAACTCGTGATTATTTAAGTACGGGCTTATCGCTCAACCTCAGTCGGGTCAATGTATATAGACGCGTTCAAACGGATCCTCTTTGAAAGGCTGAACTGCTTGAAAAGAATGTGTGTGTGTCAGCGCCAAGGCAGGTCAGTGTTTTCCCTAAATATGGGACATCTGAGAATCTGTTTTGTGTAACCTAAGTATGTGTGTGTGTGTGTGTAAAAGAGAGAGAGAAAGACAGAGGGAGAGTGTGTGTAAACTAGCCTATCCAGAGTATGGGTGTTTGTGATGATGATGGCAGATCTTAGGGATAAGAGTGTCTTTTTCACAGATGACGTTCACCCAGCAGGTGTGTGAATCGCAAAAGTTTGTCAAGCCCTTTTTTTTTGTAAATGTGTGATTTTTTTTTTAACACTTGAGCGTCCTCCTGCTCTGTAAATTGCCCCAGTGAAATGTCAGCAGACACCCAGGCTCATTGCACCTGTGCCTAGTTTGCCATAAGTAGCAATCCGAGTGGCAGAATGTGCTCTGTGTTCACTACCAGGTGTGTGTGCATGCATGTGTGTTGGACTGTGCACAAGTGCCCCAAGGCTCTGTGTGTGTTGTTGCAGTTTGTGTATGGGTGGGTCCCTGCCTGATATGGGAGCTTGTTTAGAAGTGATGGATGTGTGACCCTGAGTTAACAGTGTGCACACGTTGCTTTGGGTTTGTAGAGCTGTCAAGGTTATGCAGTTACTATGAATCATTCATTCACTGGACATGTGGTGTTTGTCCACACATGGTCTCATGCCGCTTGGGTTCTTACACTGTTTGTTGTTCTTCAGTCTCATTTATGAACCCAGCACCTGCTTTGCACAGAGCAAATGTGGGTTTTATTCTGCCTTCTGGAATTCAGCTCACAGTCCTTTGCTTAAAGAGCCAGTAAGTGGAAATGCATGTCTATGAACTAACACGACTCTGCTGTCACTGACAGGGCAGGAGGATGAAGTGAGGTGCCTTCCTCCTCTGTCACAGTAATGCACGTCACCTGGGAGTTGCTGATTGTCTAATTATGTACCTCCTGTGTCCTTCGGCATCATGCATATTCATGCTGCTGTTTTAAGGTGTGGTGAAAACAAAGTGTGTGGGGACTGTGTTACGTGTATGTGTGTTTACCCTTGACAGGGCAGGGCTACGCAGGCACACTCTCCCATCTGTGCTCCAAACCTTTGCTCCCAGCCACTGCATTTGGATTCTGCGGTTGTAGCCTGCTCTATTCTTAGTTCTGAACAGTTCATGTGGAGTCTGATATGAAATTTCCACCACTACAAAAACCATGGCATTTCCCCGCTGTGGTTATTGTCTCTGTATTTACTCTGAGATTCAGTTTGGATTGAAAGAGCCGCTGTTAAGCGGTTAGACCCGGGCCTAGGTAGCGAATCAATAACTAATCAATGATAGTGTGTGCAGATACAATTTACACAGTGCCATATTTGAAATGTCAAGAAGGCAATGAATCCATGTATCCTTGAGTCAGATCTGAGTTGGACAACTGGGATCAATATCAGGTGGTGAGACAGGCAGCAGGAGCAGGCAAGGGTCACCTTCACCCATCCCTACTGAATCAGCAGTATCTTTTTTTCTTACACACACACACACACACACACACACACACACACACACACACACACACACACGAAGACCTGCTTATGTTACTAAACTGACCTCACAAAAATGTTAATTTTCGTGAACTGAACCTCCCTGATGAATAATTCATTTTGTTATTATGATTTTGGCCACTCTTTCATTAGGTAAGAGCAACATCTTCTGTGCTGATTCTACTTTTCTTATTCCAGTTTTATTCCATCCTTCAAGTCTGGCACCGGCACTGTTTTTTTTCCCCCCGTCATCCACTTTTAATTCCCCTTATTTTACCCTGCTTCTCTCATTCCTCTTGCTTAGCCACCATCGTTGTTGCATTGGTCTGCTTTGTTTAATCAAACTGCTCTCCTCCTGATGAGAGCTCATCTGTGACCACACTGAGGAGTGTAATACTGTTGGCAGATTTTGTAACAGGACCTGTTGTCACAGTGGTAGTCCACATAAGAGCAGCATAAACACAATGCAACATGCCCCACTAATGTGACCCCTACCTTGACCTTGATCCTGTGACATTAAAGACCAAAGGGAACATCACTGAGCTGGTGTGTGTGTTTGTGTGTGTGTATGGGTGCAACTGCAGTACACAACAATGTTGTAATCTTCCTCTAAGTCCAATTGTGCACAGTCAAAACAAGAGCAGCTTAAATAAAATCACATAATGGAATAGATTTTGGATTTGCTGATGGCATGCACAGAATGCAAATGGATGGTTCGTTCCATGTGGTCTCATCAGGCTTTCATGTATTGATCTTTTTTTATTGAATCTGTAAGTGTGAGAAATGTTTCTGCACGTGTCTATGTCATGGATTTTCAACTGACAAACATTTAACCTGCCACAATTGTCTGGTTTGTGTTCAGCACTTCTGTGTCCTACATTGTGAGTGACCATCAGGGAGATTTATTTCACCCCATGTTGGTGTCACCGTTTGGAGTGAGAGGTCAGGGCACAGATATCGGATAAGACAGTGAAGTCAGAGCCTGGACAAAGCTCTTTTGCATTTTGGCTGTTATGCATTTGTCTGCCACTCCAAACTATTAGTTGAAATCAATTTAAGGTCACTGGTTATTTAAGATGCCATACTTGGCTAACCTCCAACATCACCCATGGGAAGATATGGTAAGAGCGCTGAGGTCAGTGTTTCAGGTGTGTATAGGGTCAACTGAAGAGTTTTTCTCTCACCTTTGCACTGGAAGAGCAGCTAAGACACATCAAGAGTTTCATCTTTTCATTTTTTCTTAATAAAATAATCTTAAAAAACAACTAATCAGATCAGATTAACTGACAATGACAATAATGAATCGTTACAGCGCAGAATAATACTTTGGTAATGTTAATGGTCATTTGTCTCTTGATGTCAACCAAATGCACTGTTAGTGCACATCCAACAGTGTGCTGTGCAGTAACTGTGCATGCATAAAATCCCAAATAAAACTGCAGACATTCAAAGAGCATTCGGGTTGAGCTTTATGGAACAGGCTAATTTGATTATCGTAGACCTCATATAGAGTGGAAACAGATTGTGGACAACAAAGCGAGCATTGCTTCACTAAGTCAAACCAACAGAAGCTTATATGAATGCGAAACAACTTTGCTGCTCACTGAGTTCAGAGGTCTTGCTCAGTGATGTGATAACTCACAAGCAGACAAAATGACTCAGAGCATCGCAATGAGATTAGAGCAGGATCTGATGGCAAAAGCTGATTGTGTTGAAAGTTTCTCGTCTTTGCAGAAGTTTGACAAACTGCTGTGGGCAAAGCCGATTATGTCAGGGAGGGATCTACCAGCTGAGAGATGGCTTTGATGGGGATGAGGGCCGGCATCTCATCGACATCAGGAACATGGGGAGAATCATGAGAGCCGACGGCCACTGCTTCCACCATAAAGCCTCACTCACTTATCCAGGGGGGATGACGTTAGATTGAGCACCGAAGCGGTGAGATGAAGTAGAACGTCATTCCTAGCAGATGTTTGGTTGATGAAATTTATTTGATGTGCCATTTCAGATGAAACTGTGTGCAGCATAGACACAACTGTGCTGCATAAATCACCCAAGAGAAGTTGTTGTTGTTTACTTTGCCTTTCCAGACTTTTTCCCAAGCAATTCAATTATTCACTCACATTAATTGATGGGTTTTGTTTACGCTGTTTGTCCCGAAGGTCTTTTGAGAGACGCTCTGCAGCCAAATGTGAAGCGCCATTCCCTTTGTCCTTGATCTGTTGCTTCAAGTTGACTTTGAATTATTGAGCTTGGTGGCAAAGCTTATCTATGTAACTTTAGTAAATTAATACCATAGAGATCCAACCTGAAATAACTGCACAGTTAATTTTTCCTGTAATAAAGATGCTTCTCTATGAGCTCCCAGGGAGAAAATGGCCCCATCCCTTTTAGACTAATCACTGGGAAGACTTTAATTGCACAGGACCAGGAAGTTTAGCATTAGCACTGCTGCACCATAAGCTAGTATTAAGTACATAAAAATATTATGATTATTACTATTACTATCATTATTATTAAGTACATAAACTGGGTTGTTAAGTTTAGCAGATGGAGCTTATGTAACCCTTTGACGCTCTGTTGTGGAAAAAATGTGTTTAAATAAATAATAAGAGTAAATGTTCCCTGGATATTACCACCATAAGCCATTTAGGGTGAAAAGGCTAAGAAAACACTGTGTGGCGCAGCTGTTTATACTATACACTTAGGCATAATAGCCTCAAGCATGTGCTTAATGCTTTCTGATTCAACACATATTGAGAGGAAAAGAATAAATATGACCTCTAAGAAGAGCCTTCAAGACAAGAGGATGTGTGTTTTCCTAGTGACAGATTGCTGTGGTTTGAAATTACACTGGAGGACTGGGGTTGCAAGCCAAAGAGATCCTGAGCAGGTCGCTGGAGGAGAGGAAGTCAGTGAAACAGGATATGTATCGGTCAGCTCTTTCCTGACCTGAAGGTCAGAAATCTCAATAGAGCATTCTTTTTATAGGGTTAGATATCCTTGAATCTTTATATTGTGTCCTCCTCTGTGTATACTGCTGTAACTCATGTAGAGTTTCTGGCCTTTTTAGTTGCATAGCTCCTGGGAAGCCAATGTTGGTCTATCAGTCAGTTCACTACCTGACTGATAGACCTCCTCACTTAAACAACAATCAGAAGAGTTGCTATGAAATGACATATAGACGCTTTTGTATAAGATGATTTCTAATGTGTTTTATTATTCCCTGGCTTTTCCTCGCCCACTAAGAGGTTGTCACATGTTATAGTGAAATACCTCAACACCTTCTGGACAGATTGACATTTGCCCCTCTCATAATTACCTACAATTACTTTTGGTGACTTGAAAGTGAAATATTGTGAATTAGTGAAAAATAATTATAATTTCACATTCTCATCAGTTTCATGACACTTGATATCCTTTTGCATTGTGAATACACATTTAGTTTAAGTTACATATTATATAAAATGGACGTGGTCCTCTCTTATGTCCTCAGCCACAGTGGACATAGACATGGCGGTTTCTTATGTCCTCAGCCACAGTGGACATAGACATGGCAGTCTCTTATGTCCTCAGCCACAGTGGACATAGACAGGGTGGTCTCTTATGTCCTCAGCCACAGTGGCAAGCCAGTGCTCAGTTTTCCACAGACATAATAAGATAAGTGTACAGGGCCAGTTTCGAACATCAACACCAACAGCAGAGTGAGAGCATAGCAGTGTCAGGGTGTGTGTCCGCAGTGGGACGAGTCCAGGCTTCAGCAGACTTGACAGGCTGGGGCTCATTAAACCCCTGCCAGACGCTCGAGGTCAAGACAACAGCTACTGCTCGAGCAGCACACTCTGCCTCAGTGCATATAATGTGGGCACACAGTGCGACTGTGCCGGCCCAACAGAATGGGATAATACCCTCAGACCTATCAGTTGTTTTATTTTTAGCACTTTAATCATAACTGCCGAGAAATCTTTAGATCAAGCATGAAGAGACTAGCAGCTTATAGAATTATGATTCAGGATTGTTGCACAAGGGAACATGTTTTGATTAGATGGGAAAAGTTGATTCCCATCTCACGACACACTTAATGCATGTTGTATTACTGTGTTGTCTGTGTGGGTGGATGGCTGGCTGGCTTTGGGGAAGCAGGTTGACAGCGATGCTGCAGAAGGTTTCACATTCGGGTAGAGAGACAGTGACTGGGGGCACTGTTTGGCAAGGATGACACGATAATCATAATTCCACACTGAAACATGTCGGCATAAACAGCGCCACTTGTTTGATCACGTTTACTCAAAGAACATGAGTTACAGCCATTGGCTCTAAACCAGGACTGAAATGCACATTGTGCGTTTTTGGAATTTCGATGTTATGGCAACCAACTCAACCGTTTCCTGAGCTCTGACTCATGTCACCTGAGCTGACGTTCCTGCAAGGTCAAACAAGTGATTCCTATGCCAGTGGAATAGTGGAGTAATGTTTTCCTCTTCTCTCCCAAATGTGCACAATCCATACGTATTTCATTGGTAAACATTATTGTCTCCCTGTGTCTGGTTTGACCTTTTAATCTATCCGCTCCCTGCTTTCCTCTTCACTGGGGACTCACTGATATATCAGCCAATATAGAGTATAATTATATAGTTGTTTTTATAAAGAAAAACAAATTATTGTATATGAATTAAGCGTATCCCTACACCTTTTCACCATTTTCCCATTTCTGTAAGCAACAAAAACCACCAGGGACCCCTGTTCCTTTCGGGCAGTAGGAGAGAGGAGGGAAGAGGATGTCTGTCAGATCTGCCTGTCAAATGACCAGTCAAGTGGAAAGGATTACTTATATCCCATCCGTCTCACTCTCTTTATCACAATCTAATTAGGTCTGCTGGGCCAATGGATCCAGGCTGGACTGACAAAACCCATGGGGGCATTATCTCCCCGCCCAGCTGGTTTGCGTCGTGGCACGGTCACTTAAGATGATTGCAAACAGGTGAACTGAATTGTGTATTCGTGCTTGTGTTAAAAGGAAAGATTTATCATTTTGGGAATTTTAAACATAGTTAAATGAGAAGATTGTCATTAGAATGTTCTTCTGCTTAAAATGAAGCCTGAGCCAAGGAGTCGGTTAGCATCGCCTAAACATGCGTTTGTTTGTGCGATTCTGTTCATGCATTCATGTGTATCTCTGATGTCCTGCGTGTCAGGATGACAGCACTGCTTTAAAAATGGAGCATTGACCAGTCTCTCCAGACATCACAGCTGTCACATCACCGATGCCTCAGATGTGTCAGCTACTTCCTCAACTCTCTCTCTCTCACACACACACACACACACACACACACACACACACACACACACACAGGCACACACAGCTGCTCTCCAGGAAGCACGTTGCATTAAAATACTATTTTCAGTGCAGCTTAGCTTCAAGGCTTCTCACCTCTTTGTGAGACAACAAAGGTCCCTGTCTAATCAGACGATAGGATTCTGGTCTAGAGGAATACAAGTATGCAGATAAACATGGTAATCATTCACTGTCCAAAAGAAATCTATGAAAATCGTTATTGGTGTGAAAGTGTCATGCATCTCTGTAAGTACAGGAATGACTCTGGTGTTCAGCTGTGGCCAGGTTCTTTGTTTGCTTGTCAAAAAGTGTGTGCATCCATTGACCCGTGCCGTAATCGAACACAAACCAGATTTTCCCATGTGACGGAATATGTGGTGGACTGTGCACTAACTCTGTGTTTACATGAAAACATAACGTCAGCCTGCAGCAACTGAAATAAGCATGAGGTACACTGTGTCGCTTTTGGTTGGATAGTTGTGTTGTAGTATGTTTGCATAAAACAAAGGCACAGTCCCATGCTGTGTTTTACTTGATGCTCAAACTTCCGTTGTCTTAAAGAAAATCATGAAGCTGGAATTATTCATGACATTTACACACATTCTGCATTGAGACTCCCGAGACGTCAGACATCAACAGCTGGCAGAGGTTAAATAACAAAAAGAACCCTCTTCCTGAAGTCAGAGGAACTCTTCCCAGCTACCTTTATTTTTTCTTGTCTCACACCTTCTGTTCACACACCATTCTCATTTCCTTTCTGTTCCAGCTCGTTTGCCATGTCTAAGACAGCGGTGAAGAAGCTGCACTGGCGTTCCAGGGTGCAGGACAGCTTCGTCCCACTGCTCGGCACGTCGGGGGAGTTAGGGATCGCCATTGGTGGAGGAGCAGATTATGGAGAGTTTCCGTTTGTCACGTCGGCTCCGGGGGGAGGACTCACAGTGGGTGACATCATCCTAGAAATTGGGGGAACACCTGTATTAGGGATGACATTAGGAGATGTTCGGGGGGTTCTCAACTCCTGCCCTCATCCGATCCGCATCAAAACTGTGACACCAGGTAGGAACCTGCACACTCAATGTTTGGGTTGGAAAGATGTGTCTCTCGTTAGCTAATGGAATGTATCTATTACACTTCATCCATAAAAATGCATTCATTGTTTAATACCCTCGCTCAGCCTGCAGACAGTTTAAGATGTTACACACCATTTCACTCGCTTCATCAAGCAACACCCAAACAATCTGTTACACTGGCGTCCAAGCTGTCACCCATGATAATCCTGTTCGGTAACCCTTCTCTGACTCCCGCAGGCTAAGTCTGCAGCCTGTAGCATTCTGATGCTGATTTGCACTTGTCAATTAGTCCGAATATGTCAGGGCGATCGCTCAATATGTGGGAGGGAGATCAAAATTGCTGATGACACATGACAGGAGTGTGGCGATACAGTTGTCTGTCACCCATGAGGGGCCTTGAGCTTTAGAAAAGGGGGCTGGGGAAACGGACGTCTTCCTTGCCTCTGAAGAGAGCAATATGTCACCGGAGTGTCACCTGACTGCTGCTCCCAATGGCCTTGCCTGCAAGATTGATAGCTGATTTGGCCACAGCGGTGTAAATGGAGACCTTTGCTCCCGGTTCCTCTGCTGCTGGTGGATCCATTATCATTTCTAAACTCTGCCTGGCTCTCCATGGGCAGGTTGACTGTTTATAGTGTGGACAGTGATGGATGAGCTGATATGCTGCGCCGCTGTACCACACCTCCTCCTACTGCTACTACTACTATTCAACTCCCTGTGCTCCAGCCCTTAAATACAGGACACAGGGCTACAATCCCCAGAGGCAGAAAAAGGTTTAAAGGGTTTACCACTAATGTTGTTGCTCTGTGGATTAGAGTAGTTCTATATCCTGCCTGTCAAATATTCCCCTGTTCACATCCTTCAGTGATTTCTGACTGCATATTTTTCTGCATCTTTACATCTGGCTGCCTCACTTAAATGGCATCTTGTATGTGAGATGTTTGCACAAGGTACAATGGGTTTCACATTTGTTATAAAACCCTAGCACAGTCGGCTCATTTAGTTTCAGAGCGCTGATGTCCAACTCTGTATTTTGCTCTTCAGTAGACTGGAAAATAGCAGCTGTTTCATGATGAACAAAAGCTCATTACGTCTCCCAGAAGGCAGCTGGAGAGATTTGTTTCCATTTAGGCAAATGGTATACATGGCCAGTGCCTGCGCTAATAAAGTTATAACACTACGACTTTTTTTTTTAAATAACAGAGCAAATTTAGTCTTTCACTAGCCAGAACAACAGTAACAGATGGTGGGGTGGGGGGTGCTACCTGCTGGGCGGCAGCTTCCTGGGGGAAGCGCTGACAGAGTGGTCGTCTGTCAGAGTGACAAGCTGGAGACGCATCTAACCCATCCATAACAGCAAGTGGCCTGTCATCAGAGGCCATAAAGCACTTGAAATGATATTAAGAGATCAGAGAGAGAAAACCGAGCCCTGGTGATCAGCTCAGTCTTCCCCGATGACAACCGCCCACCTATTTTGTCTGGAGCAGTCAACCTCAGTAGGTTGTTATATATGCATGAAGTCCTCGGGAAAACACCTTTCAATCCCAGGATCTACAATAATTGACAGTGATAAAGAAACATTAGTATGCATGAACACGAAGGTCTAAGTGATGGTGTCAAATCGAGCCTGGCAGGAGTAAATTTTACGACTTAATTTTCAGTTTCTGCTTGAAAGGCTAGAAACAAATGTGTGAGTAAACATCATAAGGCTATTTATGTTTTCAGAGCTGATATGTTTATGTGCGTGTGTGTGTCTATGTGTGCGTGTGTGTGTGTGTGTGTGTGTGTGTGTGTGTTTGTTTCCCCCTCTTCATGTCATTACTGTTTCTTTGCCCTTCCCTCAGGCTCCACATTGTGCAAAGATCTCAGGTTGTATCTGAGTAAGTGCTTCACACCCGGCTCAGTGGACAGCCAGCTTCAGCAGGTCATCCGAGAGAACCTGTATCTCCGCGCTGTGCCTTGTAAGTCCGTCTTTGTGCCACTTCATTTTCCTTTAGTACACCGTATTTCACCCTATACTATGTCTTTGTCTTGATTTCTTTTCTCTTTGCTCCACTTTAATAATCTTGTGCGAGTTACTGACCTCATTAATTCTTTGATAACACATTGCATAGATGCTGCCATGTGAATATCTTGGTGTTAATTGGTGTTTAAGCCTGCAGAACTGTGAACTTGTATCATTTTATGCAAATTGTGCAGAACAGGGGTTGATTTGTAGAAATTAATGACACACAAAAACAGTTAGCGGGCTATGAGAACACAATATATGAAATCCAGTTTAGAAAAACATAAAATACATCATATGAAAACAGTTTGGACATTTCCATGACAACTACCTGTATTAACTCTAGGTTTATCCTCTATGCGCAGCCCCCCCTCCTCATGATCCTCACCCCTGTACTCTTGGTTTGTGAGGTGGGAAGTAGGTGGTAGATCATGTGGTAGTTATGTTTGGTTTTTTTTGCGCTGGTTTTGTATATTCCCCTTGAAAAGTAACATGTAATGTGTATGGATGTGTTTGAATAAAATCAGGTCCAGTGGCAGCCAAAGGCAGATAGCTGTAGTACATCTGTTGCTGTCTTAATCCTCTGTAAATATGACGTCACTGGAGAAGGGTAGAGGACACAGCGGCTAAGTCCGTGTGTGTTCCGAGACGACGTGTTTTGCGATGTCTCCGGCTTGGTGTCTGTTTTGTTTTCCTTTTTGTTCAGGAGGTGGTGATGTGCAGGAGGCACAACACCTAGTATGTCTGGTATTAACCCTGCTGGGACTGAATGTGGACTGTTGCTAATCTGTCTTTTAGTCCATGAAGTAGGTCATGTGGGACAGACGGTCTGCTGCCATACCACAAACACACAGAGGAGGCGCAGGTCACAACTCACAGGACTGTGTGAGACAGACAAGACTATATGCATATCAGTATATACATGTCAATATATGCATAGTACAGTCAAAATGCAGTAGACTTAGACTTAGACTTAACTTTATTTATCCCTTGGGATGACTCCTTCAGGGAAAATTCAAGAGTAGTATTATAGTAGTACTGTATATAGTAAGAGTAGTAAGTAATATTCATACTAAGGTTTCTCACCTCTTAGCTATACATGCATGTGCATCTACATGTATAGCTACATATACATGTGCCAGCAGATGTTTCTAAGCAGAATAGAGTTCATAATGGAGGATTGCATACAGGGAATCAGAATAACCAGCTGTTTGAGGTTTGGTCCGAGAAGGTTTGGGAAAACACAGCACAGTCATTATGTGTGATATAGTCTCCCTCTCAAACTTTTGACAACTTCTCCTCTCTGACATCTGTGTCTTTGAGTGAGAACAAGACAGGCTCAGCCCCTGGGCGTGTAATCCCTTGACCTACAGGAGATAACACAGTAAGATGTTGTTGTTCTCATGCTGATACCAGGACACACACGCGCTCTTCCCTGATCCTGAGACGCCTCTAAACCATCACGTCTCATTTCAGACCACTTGTAGATATAAAGAAGTCGATTTTTTTCCCCATGGTTTTCCACTGGGCTTGATGTAACTGGAACTGAAAGCTGAGGTATTTTCATCAGTGGCTCATTGTGGCCCCCTTCAGGACCATGTATGTTCAACCTGTTTGAAGAGACTTCTTGTTGTGTTTCTGTTGTTGTTGTTGTCGATGAGTCAGACTTTGAGTTATATGGTACCTTTACCTTTCCTTTTACATGCTATTTCTTCCTCTGACACTGTGGCTCAGGACCGCTGTGGTATTTAGAGAGTACCTCAATCCCTAAATCCTTTTGATGAGACAGCATTCTCTGATGTCTGATCTGGCAGTGATGCAAGAAATAAAATTACAAATGCATAAAAATGGAAATGAATGACAGAATTAAGTAAATGCAGACCACTGTAACAGTGATCCCGACTGGGGAATTAAATTAAAAGCAGTTGACTATCAGTGCCAAACTGAAGGAGGGGCTCACTGCAGTCTGAGGCAGACAGGATGTCCACTGTGAAGCATGGGTAGAGAGTAAACAGTATGATCACTCAGTTGTTTTATATAACACTGTAAAGGAGCTTTCTATATCATAATACCAGTTTGTTTTGTGTGCACCGGCTTTGTAGACATCACATTACTCATCTGAACTGTCCCATTCATATTTTCATGATTGCGGTGACCAGTTATGTGCCCTTGGACAATTCAGAGCCAATGTCATTGTTTCGAGGCTGTCTGTGTCTCAGTCTCCTCCCTGAAAGACATTTATAATTGTCTTTGGAGTGAGCCAGAGATAAGAAACATTATCATTTGGTTAGTCTCATATGCCGACTGCTGCGTTGTCAGACCGGCTGTGGCCATTTCAGCTTCAAATTGGCATATATAGAAATTGTTAGCTTTATATGTCGGATGATCTTGACAGACGGCTTTCTGTGGGGGTTGATACAGAGTTCTGTGTAATTACCTCTTCAATCCCTATCTCACCCCAGTCCCAGGGGATCAGAGTGCGGCGCCTACAGGGACAGGCGGGCAAGAAGAAGATGTCAATAATCTGTCCTGTCCCCCCCGCTGACATGTCATATATATCCCAGAGAAGGGTGCAGAGATAATGAATCCTTGCCTCACACCATATCAGCTGGAGGGATGCTGCACACCCTGACTGGAGGAGAGGAATTACACATTCATATGTCATGAGGCGATTTGCCCTCAGATCTTCAATTAGACCCATGGATCTTTATTTTCCATTAACTGGGTGCAAGCGCAATCTGCAGGTGCATGCACACTTTAAAATTTGGAGACCAGGGGAACAAATGCAACCTTGTTATTGTGTGGTACAAACCGGGGAAAAGGCATCACTGATATACATTGGAGTATCAGCAGGTGGAGTTAGGAGGAGCCGATCACTCACATCACATCAGCTCCTCTTGTCCTTTTTAAAAGCGCCAGACGTTTACCTAATGAGCCAGAGAATGAGGGTCAAACTTCTCTGGAGAAATCTGCTGCAGCTGAATTGCAGGGGACCTCGAGAGGAAAACCTTGTTAATTGGTTGATCAGTCAATCAGTGGATGCACAGAGAATGAGTCAGCAACAATGTTGATTACCTATTCACTTTTTGAATGAAAAAAACAACTTCCGAATTATTGTTGTTTTTTTTTTGTCCGAAGATGATTAATTGAAGCTCCTTGGATTTTTATTTGTTGATCGTCCAGTAATTTTTAGCTTAGGCTGTGGAAAATTATGATGAATTCATTGTTGTCTGAACTTTGACAGTGTTTCATTGATTCGAGAAAACAGATCCACAGCCTAAATGATACCAAAAAGGAACCCAGAGCTGTTATTTATAGCCCTCTGTTTGTACATTTGTCATCTAAAGCCTTGCATGTGACATTATGCATTTGCTTTTGTGATGGTCAGAGCAGGTGGAAATAAACTTGAAAAATAGGATTAAAATAGCATTACTTTTGCTTGCATGAAACGACTGGGACACTGGGATACTGTACAGTAAACATGTTCTGTGCTACAGAAAGAAGAGGTCAGACTGATGGAGATCTGTGCCCAGTCCTTTGTGTGTGTGTGTGTGTGTGTGTCTGTGTCTGTGTGCACGTGCATGCGTGTGTTCACATGCGTGTTCTTTGCAATGCTGCATATGTCATTGCGGCTGCTCCCAGGACAGCAGTGCATTAATCATGGGTTTTATAGGGTAGCTGGGTGTGACTCCTTCCTGTCGGCCCCACACTGACATCACATGTAGGTCCTTGAGGAGAAGGACAAAGATTTGTCCTTTTTTATCTTTGGAAAGGAATTAGTCGTCTCAAGGTCAGAACAGGCGCCTGGTAGTTCAGACTGCAAATTACATTTGTCTTTTACCAGATTCCCCCCAATAAAATGTGCTTTATTTCACACTTCATGCCTGAGCATGTTTTTAATGATGACCCATATGAAGCCTGGGTTTTGTCTCAGTCCTGCAATAGTGTGCTTTTTTTTTTGCTGTGTTTTGGACTCAGTACTCTCTTCCAGGCCAAGGTCAAAGTGAATCAATTATGATGACAGAACATTGATCACCTGAGTGCTCCGTCTTTGCAATGGTGATAGACGTAAAAACTTTCACAGTGCCCCATAAATGTTTAATTCTCCTCTAACTGATCTATTCATAATAAATAAGCTGTGGTAAATGTCTGCCTGTTATTGTTATGCTCTGGGAAAATGTTGGTTTGCGGGTGGATGGTTTGTTGAGCTGGACTGATTGAAAAAGTGAAGCGTAGTAATTCACTCGATAATTGTTTTTTTTTATTATCAATTTTTGCTTGACGTAAATGATATGTTTTTTTATTTGTGAGATTGTTTTTGGTGTTGCATGTTGGACTTCACTGACGCTATCCCTACACAATTTGTCGAACTAATGCTTGGACTATTTATAGCTTGCTGAGTTGCTGTTTTGTTTAAACACTGAACTCAGATTGAAGACTCCTGATGAGAGGAACCAACCTTGATTAACTGACATGTCATCCACCCCTGTGGCTCTGATGTATAACTGCAATATTTCCTATTTGTCTCCCTCGCCCTCTCACAGGTACGACCAGGCAGCCCAGAGACGGGGAAATCTCAGGGGTGGATTACAACTTTGTGTCCATTGAGGAGTTCTTCTCCTTGGAGGAGTCAGGAGCACTGCTGGAGAGTGGCAAGTTCAAAGGTGAACATGTCAAACACATCATACCACTGACAGACAGTTGTGTGGTGATTCATCACGCAGTGTACATTGTGCAATTTTCCTAGCGCTTTCCATTTTAATCGTGTACTTTACTTTGAACATAAATGTAATTACTTTGTAAACTAATATTGAACACAGACACCTGAAATGATGCATTGCAATGATGTGTAGAGGAAATGATGGCAGGGAGAATCTTCTACTGTCACACATCCAAACCACAACAAGAAGTCATGAGCCATAGCATGAGCAGCAGCAACAGCAACAACTTACACCTGAAGGACATATTTATACGATTCTGAGATATAGTAGACAAAAGACAATCTAATCGTGGTTACCGTGAGCAGATTGCAGAAACAAGACTTTCATTGACATGACATTCTGCAGACACACAAACAGTCCATTCAGACATGTATTACAACATGTCTCTAGGAGTTCCCGTTTATCAAGCTTAAATCTACTTGTCTTAATTAAATCAGAGCAAGCAATTCATACGTTAGCCTGAATATTCCTTCAAATGCGATGGTATTTTACAACTGTAAGTTAATAGTCATGTATATAACTGATATAACTGATGTACCATTACAGGGGTAATACTTCTGCTCTATGTCAAAGAAATATTCTCTATGTGATGAGAGCTAGATATGAGGATTTCTCATATCTCACTTTCATATCTTGCAATAAATATGATGCTTCAGCCAGAGGCCAATTGCCTCTGCCTGTCATATGGTTTAAAATAAGATGCTTCTGTTTATGCTTTTTTTCACAGCAGACTTATTTCTTATCTTATCTCAGATAGGCTCACTGCTTCCTATTTATTCCAGTCTCAATGCTAAACTAACCTAGCATGCTTCAGAGAGTGGCATTTGCAGTAGTATTAGTGGATAATTAAAAACTGTTTTCCTCAAAATGTCAAACTGCTCCTTTTTTTCATTGTTTTTCATATACTTATTGTCTTTTCCCAGCCAATTAAACATTTAGTGGTTTCTTGTAGTGATAAATGAGGTTTACATAATTAATAACAGGCAGACAGTCCTTTGTAAAGTCTACAAACCTGCCCGGCATACTAATGCCGTCAGGTGTTGCTTACCTTGTAGCTGCCATGCAAACTCCTCCCCCCATAAGGGTCAGAGTGCTGCCTGTGATTAAAAAGCCTCCATACATTAGCATCCATAATTTATTAGCGCTTAATGGGAGCAATAAATGTCATCCCCCCTGCCTCAAGTGTGACACTGACAGACACAGCGCTATAGTGTAGTAGCGTGTAGTACCCTGCAGAACCTGCAGTAAATTCTGACGACTGGTGACCTTGTTGCCGAGTTCACTAATCTAATGCTTCCCCTCATCCCATTTGGATCTCCATGGACCACATGGTGGGATGGAGGTAATTTCATTTCTTCTCATGCAGCTGTAGCAATGCATGTATAGCAGGTGGTCTCCTGGGATACATAATGCACATACATACATACATACATACATGCATACATACATACAAGCATTTTGTATGTATGTGGTTTTGTGCATAACAACATAACCCTGCACTGCTCCCATCAGGACCTGTATGTCATTTATTGACTTAGTGGTCCTGATGTTTTGACCAAATTCATTGTATGCACTTTTACAGTTTGATATGTGAATGGGTTTTCTGTTCCCCAAAAGCAAGACATCTTCCTTCTCCTTTTCAGGGAACTACTACGGTACACCTCGGCCTGTTCACATCAGCCCAGAGAGCCCCCCCATTACCTACCAGGAACACCGCAACCTGCTCAGAAACTTCCGCACACGCAGCAAATCGCTGAGCAACCTGGAGAAGGCTGTGGAGGACGGAGAAAACAGCGAGGACGAATCAGGGCTGTTAGGCAAGTGTCTCTCAGACCTAGTTAAAAGAACAGCATGTGTGGGCCCATTAAAAAGTTCATCTGAAGACAGACCAAGATGTTTTTTAATGGTGCAAATACAATTATGCAATCATAAGGGGAATTTTACATATTTATTGGGGCCTCTTTTACAGTGTAATCAAAAGACATAACAACAGTAAAGAAAATGTGTCTGTTAAGCCCTGCACAGTAGCCAGCAGCTCAATGCTACCCTGTCCCCCTATCTATAGCTCCTTTCTCCGATACCCACATTAATCAATCATTAGTACGATTAGTATGCTCCAAACTCTCAGTGGGGCTGTGGCCTTATCGATTGCTGGATCACCTCCAAAGGAAGGTCAGGCAGCCTCTCGCCAAGTGGGTGGGTGGGGTGTGGGGGGCTGAGGAAATCCTGGGACAAAGATGTAAAAAGTTTTTTCTTTGATTAATTTGTTTAATAATTAATTGATTAACAATGGAACGCAAGGTTGTTTTCCCTCAGTTATAAAGTAAACATTTTAGTTGTAGCAATGCTGGAATAAAGAATATTGAGAACATTTTATAAATTTTGTAAGTACAGCGGTATCAACAAAATGACCTTACTATTAAAGCAAAATGAAGTGTAGTGGAAGAACACTGATTGATTAAACTGCAGTATAATATATTTACTGGTTAAAATTGATGCTGTGATGTGTGAGAGGTGCTTTACTGCAGAGGTAGTTTTGACTGCTTCACAGTTGATCTCCAACAGGGGTTAAGGCTCTTTAAAAAGGGTTAGAATGTATATATCAGTGTCCATTATATTCATATGCAAATAATATTATAAAATATAGATATGACATTTTTCTACCTCAAATGGCGATTTAAATCAGACCATCTAAAGGGTTTTGACAAGCTTAAGTTAGGTTGAACTTGATTTTTAACACGTTGGTTTTTTAAGGTTATAATGTTTATATGATTCTTAATCTGCAGAGTGAAAGAAAAGTATTTGACACGGAAGGAAGGGAGACGTATTCTAGTATATCTTAGGATCCATCAGCATTACATGGAAACGTGAATTGTAAATCATGCTAAAGGTCAGTACTTGATTAAAGCTATTAAGTTGTTGTGACAGTATGAATTATTGAGGCTCCAGCAAGAATTTAGAACAGAAGAGTTAAGAAACAGATGCATATGAGATTAGATGACTGGGGTAAGAGAGCAAAACAGTGACATTGGGCAGTGTGATGGACGTACAGTGAAGCTGGAGGTGGGGAGCCACAATGGCGCAGGAGATAAGGGCGAGGCAGGCTGGGAGAGATGTGAGAAATGCAGATGGGCGGAGATCCAGAGAGTTAGGGATGTGCTCCAAACAAGCAGGTAGAGCAGCAGGCAGTCGAGATACACCCTAACCTCTGCTGAGTCATTTTCTAAAGCCTTATTGCGTGGGCGGATGGGATCGGCAGCGCTTGTCGTGTGCAGCAGGACTCAGGGCGCCGTGTGGGTTTCTCTGATCCACAGCTGAAGGACAGTGACAAGGACGACTGGGCAAAAAGAAAATGCTTATTTCTCCTTAGTATGGCGTGCACGGGCTCACTGTGCCTCCTCAAAGGGGAGGACAAAGCAGGCTAAGATGCTGACCTCATGCCTTTTGTCTGACAACCCCCAACAGAATTCCTAGCATCCGGTCATTACAGATCACCGGAGAAACTCCCTCCAATTACATCTGTTCAATCATTGGCTGTGGTTTTATTAAGATGTTTAACACACTCTACCATCACTATCATCACAGGAGGCTCTGCAGGTATCAACAGCATCGTCCCTCCCAGCCGCCGCTCCTCTGGTCGGCCTCGTGCATCCAGCAGCGGTGGGGATGGTGGTGTCATAGAGAATGGGATCAGTGGGATTAGCAGGAGTGGTGCCAGGTTGAGAGCGGTGATGCCTGATCACTGGGAGCATGCCTTCAGTGATCCGGGAGAGTCGCATCACGTAGAGTGAGTGTCTGCTGTACCTGGGCTCCACTGTCCTGTGAATGCACACATGTTGCAACGGGGAACACAGAAGTATGCTCCTTTGTTTTTGTGCAGGGAGTCAGTAAAGTTTAAGAGGTTATTCAGTGTCTTGCCCCAAGTCTGGGTGAATAGTGCATGCTGTATACTATTGCACTGTGCTTCCAGTGAAACTCCACATCCTGCCTGGAGCATCTTCTCAGCTGAGCCATCAGCTGTGTTTCCATTTGTCGCATTAAATGGTTTAATTATGATGAGAGTGCTCCTGCATAAAATTAATTAATGTACTGAGCATCAGAGGTGCAAGTCGGTTTCAATCCTTGGACCGAGCCAACCCCCTCCCTCCCCGTGTACAGGTTTTAAGTTAAACTTTATTAATTGTCGTCAGTCCCTGTGTTCATATTTAACAGCTGGTCGAGAGCAGTATTGATCTAATCGTCTAAATCTCAGAAAAAAAACTGTTCCCCAAAATGTCAAACTAATTATTTAAACATGCTCCGAATGCAGTGGAGCTGTGGCGATTACGGCTCATCTCTGCTCTGACAGTGATGCATTCTAATGCTGTCTTATTATATCTAACACTGTTCGGTTCTGAAGAGTTTGTCTTCTCCTCTCCTTCCCTCCCCTTTTGTCTCACCAAGTCGCAACCCAAAGACGAGCAGCTGGCAGAGCCCTCGAGCCTTAAGCAGGGAGACCGTCTACAAAAACGAATGTGAGCCTCTTTTGTTCCTCCCTCTCGTTCGGGATGTAATTATTTGAATAGCGGTGACACATTTCACTGTTGAACAGCGTCGGCAACGCTACATATTTGTCAAGAGCGGAAGTAGCAGACACTGGCAGCTTGTTAGAGATAAATGAGATGCAATGAGCCTTTATCTGAACAGAGACGTGTAAGTGATTAAGGCCTAAAGCCTGGTGCCGCTGGCAAAGAGCCAGACTCACTGCTGAGGCTGGCTGTGTCGGCACGTGGACGCCATGTGACTGGCACATTCATTTTGTAACTCGGTCACGTGATTCACTGTTAAAAGAACAAGGATAGCATCTCGTTTTCGGCGTCTGTCTGACATGGCTGATTGCAAAGTGCAGGGAAGCCATCTGTTATCATGCAGTGTGAAGTGCAGTACACTCCTCTCACCAGAAGACGGTGTTATAATCGTTGCTACGGTCAGCTTGAACTACACGAGGAGGGATTTCTGTGCAATCAGGTACAAATGAAATCCCGACTTACACTTACAGTGTTGAAGAAGGAAAACACTGAAAGAAATGAAAAATCTGAGAAAAAAAAGTATCCTTAGTGATATGAAATACCCAGATTACATTGCTGCATTGGATCATAGTAATAGATTACATACCCGATCTTAGCCTTTAATTACTTCTGTTTTCAATGGAGTTTGTACATGTCAATTTATTTTTAACCTTTTTTTTTTTACTTTTAAAGCCTCCCGGTGCTTGATTTGTGTTGTTTTCGTACTAAAAAGTTATCAAGTCATGTACACAGCCAGGATCCACCCCTGTCTGCCTGTGTCTCCTGTGACTCACAGGGTTCACTGATCAGCCTGCCGAGCTGTGTGGGTTCCCTGTGCACACACACCTGACCAAGGGCTCAAGAGGGTTTGGCTTCAATATTGTGGGCGGCAGCAGGCCAAGAGAGTTTCTCCAGGTCTACAGCGTGACAGCAAGTGGACCTTCAGCGCTGACAACAGGTCAGAACTAAAGAAAATCCTGCATGAGAAGCCAAAGATGAAAGATGAGTCTTTTTCTTTAGAGGGTAACACATTCTCAGATGATCTTATAATACTGTGATCAGCAGTGCGTTTCACTCTCTGTCTCTCTTGGGCCCTGTTTTCCGCTCTTTGGGATTATATCTCTGATCTGTATGACAAACAGTTGCTAATCCTCTGGGCGAGCATTCCATAATCTAGCTATCATAACACATGCATATGCCACGATACACATCCAGAGTACACACATGCACGCGCACACACAAAGAAACCCGCAACTCAACTTCAAAATGACAACCGCATGCCTAAAACTGTAACCTTAAATTTCCTCAAACCTGTTCCAATCCTGACTGTGTAAACAGATTGAGGTCACAAAAACATGAGTCATGCCTCGACCACACACACATGCGCGCACACGCACACACAGAAACATGCACACACGTTACCACAGATGTTACCACTTTGAGAAGCCAAAGTACAGGCTGTCTCCGCAGGGACTGTTCTAGTTCGTATATGTTAATAGGCTAGTTTAAAGGGATTAGCTGGTTGGATTAGTTCACACCCACACAAAACACACAGACAGTGTTTTATTTGCAAAATACAATTATCTGCACACTCAAGCATATCAAAAAATGCTCAGATAAGTTCATAAGTGTGAAAAAAACAGGCATTCAAAATATCCTGATAAATACAAATGTTTATTTTCTGCAGTATTCTGAGTATTTGTACATGTTATAATAATCATAAACATATAATAATCTCTGTCCGTTTGTTTCCTTTTTGTATTTCATCAGCGGACATCCTAGTCTACATCAATGATGTCTGTGTGTTGGGAGTGTCTCATAAAGAGGTGGTGGAGATGCTCAAGTCAGTGCCTGTGGGCCACACCGTGGATGTCGAGGTTAGAAGAGGGTATCCCATGCTCTACAACCAGGATGGTCGTCCTAAGCAGCCCCCGCCAAGGCTACCGGACAGTGGAGACCCCATCCTCCCACCCACCACCACCCAGCCACAGCCTTTTCATCAGCTACCTCGCCTCCCAACACCCACTCCACACACCCCGCACTTTAACTTTAACGGGGTCCACAGTGAAAGGACCTACATGGAACCAGGGCTGAATCTGGACGCTAATGGAAACACAGCATCCTTCGCTTTCAGGCAGCCGCCCTCATACAGACGTTCCAGTATCAGCCACCCAGCCTCCCTGTCCCCTGCGCGCCCGCCTCGTTCGCTGAGGAGTCTGGCCAGGCTGCAGTCACTCGATCAGACCCTGGCCAGCCAGAGTGACAGTGAATGTGTTTCAGCGATCGGTTCCCACAGGTAACACATGCACACATAACTCAAGTGACAGTTTACACATTATCCTGCGGGGAAATTCCACTTTTGATTTTTGTTCTTTTTGTATTTACGTGAATTTTTGTCGGGATATTTTAATTTCTCTTTCTCTTTTTTTATCAGGGCATCAGTGATTCGTAATCACAACAATAACTCCCTCTCGACTCCTCCCCATCCTTTACGATACGGCACGTCAAAGTCATCTGAGAGTGACCTCTCCACCTGCACCCTGTCAGGCTCCCGGCTGCCGCTGCCTCAGTCACCCAGGAGGCCATCGTCCTCCCCTGGCGGCCCCCGCAGCGCTCAGTCCCGCCTCTTCAGACTGCAGACCTCCCATCTCAGGCCTCCTCCTACCTCCGACAACCTCTACCACCGCAGCTACAGTGGTTTCCATGGCAACACCAGCCCCACTGCCAGTCCCAGCAGTGTGCCCTCACCTGGAGTGATGAGCGTGGGCAGTGGGATTGGCAGTGGAGGAGAGCTGGTTCCAGTGGCCTTGGCGCAGACTGAAGGAGAGAGAGGCCTTGGCTTCAGCGTGACGGCCGGCGGTCTGGGAGGCAGGATGACTGTAGTGAAAAGAGTCTGGGACAGGAAACAGTGCAACTCTCTGCAGCCAGGGGACGCTATTGTAAAAATCAATGGAGCTGACATTCAGAGTCTTAGCTTTTCGCAGGTAATTGGCGACCAAATGTGGGATAAAGGGCGGCATGGTGTAACAGTGGAGTGGAGTGTGCATGTCCTTCCTCCGTCTGTATGGGTTTACTCATATTCATATTAGGGTTTGGTAAATTAAAGTCTTCAGTAGAGTTGCGTAAAAATAAGAGCCTGGATGAATGGTTAAATTATGGACTGGAAAGTCTAATTTTGTGTATAATGATGTCTGTTTTTGTTTGTTAATGTAACCCTACAATCAGAATTAGCTACAATGTAATTGTATGTTTGCTCACAGGTACAAACAATTCTCCAAGAACACACCAGACAGGGAGAGGTCATCTTACTGGTTTACAGAGGAGGTAAATCATCTTAATTTGTTGTAGTTTCTTTGTAGTAATTGATGTGGTTAAATTTAATTTGCTGTCTCTCTTATTTTTAAGGTATCTATCATTCAAACGCTTCGCCCGGCTCTGTTCGGAGACTCCCGCCACCACTTCTCCGCCCCCCGCCTCCACCTGTTGGTGCTGATGACTCCACTGTGCTTCCAGAAGCACTGCCCATGCCCCGCACCTCCCTGAGCACGCCTCCCTCCCCCGCCCCAACACGATCCTCGCTTATCCAGAGCACAAGTTTCCTGGAGTCAATTCCTGTGACCCTTACGATGGAGCCCAAAGACTGGATCAACACAGGTCTGGAGGACGAGGCGGGAGGCGTCACACTGCCTGACTCAGGTCTGGAGAGGCAGGGTGGTGAACAAAGTCGGCCACTGCGGGGGTTTGATGTCGAGCTCAGGAGAAAACCAGGAGAGGGCTTTGGGTTCGTCATTGCCTCTCAGGACGTGGAGAATGGCAAAGGTGAGAGACAAGTGATGAACTGCATCATGCAACATATGCAACGATTTAATTTGTCATTAAAGAGTTTGAGGCAGGGCTGGATGGGTACTAGTAGAACCTTTCGGGGCCAATAGACCCATTTGGTTACCTGCCCAGGGAAATGGGTTTCATTTGGACAGATGCACCATTAAGTAATTACAGATTAAAAAATGGGCATTGTGGCTGAGCGCCACCAGATGAGTCATGATGCGTTATCAACCCTTTTGTTGTGGACTGTATGTTTAGCATTGTTATTTAAAATATTACATAAATCTTCCTTGCAAAGCCTTCAAAACAAAACAGTTCTTTTCCCTTTTGGGCACTGGGATCACTATCCTGAATCTCATGCATCACATTATATTCAGTTAAACTGACATCATTAATAAAGCTGTTGTACATTTTTGAAAATGCCAAACCATCCGTGTCACTCCAACTCACTAAATCCAATGAGATTGTCATCCTCGGTGTCACTTTCAAACAACTCCGCTAACTCAGGAGGTAGAAGATGCGGCGCTTCCTCTTCTACGTCGCCAATGTTTTATCAATTCAATTATCAACACGGGCCTAGAGCGCCTTCTTGCGGTTTAGTGTGAAAATAACATGTGACAGGATATAATAATGTGTTAATAATTTCACACATAAGTCGCACTGGAGTATAAGTCGCACCCCCGACAAAACTATGAAAAAAACTGCGACTTATAGTCCGGAAAATACGGTATCTATATTTCTGCCTGTGTTTTTTTTATTCAAACATTTTTCTCTTGCAGAATGAACTTTTTTTTTTTTACAGTATCGTATCAATCTCACCTTGTGCTTGTGTATCGATTCTGACCTGACAGGCCATTGATGCTTGTTGATGCAAACACATCCCGTTCATATTAGCTTTTAGTGTGGTGCTTATGAATCGCAGGATAACTGCAGCATTCCGGTGATGTATTACTCCCTCTCTCGGAGTGGCTGTGCCAGTTTGATGCAGTTCAATTTCCTTTATGGCCCTCAGCTAACACGCATTTACGTTTCCATGGAGATGAAGGATGTCGGTGCACCTGTCTCTCCAGCACAGACATCTCCACTCCCTCCAGATTCACCGTGTCCTTGTTTTACCCTCCGTTTCTGCCAGGTCACAGAACGAAGTCCCCTCTGTCGCTCCGTATATCCTTTTTACCTCTTTCATTTCCTCCTCCCATCCCTCCCTTTCTTTCCACTCATCAGTTGTTCTCTCCATTGCTTCTCTCTCTCTCTCTCACACACAAGCGCCCGCCCACTGGCTCTCTCGCTCTCACACCCTGTTTTACTCTGCAGTAAAAGCATCCAGTGTGTTTTTTTCAAAAGATTAAAACTCTCCCTCTCTCTCCCTCTATCTCTCCCTCCCTCCTACCTCCCATTTCCCCCCATCACGCTCTGTATGCTTAAGAGAAACGCTGAGCACTGAGCATTTCCCTCACACTGGCGCGACAGAGGGGGCAGCAGATCTGTGTTCCAGCTCCTGTTGTCCATCACATGTGAATCTCAACACTCTTCCAGCTTGTTGACACGGAATATAGGATTTTTTTGGGGGGGGGAGGGTTGTTTTTGTTTTCCTGCACTCGCTTATGAAAGAGCCATGCTGGAGAGACTACAGTCTGCTCTGAAAACTGTGAAGGAGTCGAAACGTAATTATACGCTGCAATTCTTGTTTTATATTTACCAAAAAAAAGGCCAGTGTGCATCATTTCATTTAGGCTTTTTGCATGAGCTGGAGGTTTTGGGTTGTGTGTTGCACTATAAAGTTTGCGTGGCAGGATGAAAGTTAGCTCACAGGTCCTGGATGTGAAACAGCTGATGAAGCTGAAGATGTGAGAGTTATGGTGTGTGAGTGTTTGTGTGTCAGTTATACAAACTGATGGTTGCCGTGATGATAGGAGATGCAAGTTAACTTAATATGTTTATTTTAACCTGCCCAGGCTTAAAGCACCACATGACATGATGATTGTTTGTGTATTAAAAACCACACTGGCAGGATAATGAATTGGTTTAACAGATTTAAGTATCAGTTTTAATGAATCTGCATTTACGCTGTCATCTGTGCTCTCTTTCCACCGGTTCCTGTCAATGTAGTGAGCATATAGAGCCTGCTGTGGAGATGTCTGCACCAGCCATTGCATCTGAGCTGCAGAAGGGGGTGGGGGGGTTATGATGCTGTGGGGCGGCGCAGCCACTCTGGAGCGTTGATCGGTGCAGAGCATCAGAGGCTGGCTGGCTGGCTGCTGGGCATACCGCAGTGGGATTACTCTGGACAGGAGAACATTGAGAGTCAGAGGAAAATGCACCATAACATAAATCAGTCCATTTGGATGCATCTGTGTGTAGTTGAAGTGTGTGCGTTTGTGCAGATGAGTGCATCTGCCCCAATCCCTCTGCATGTGAGTCTATCTGTCTAACTGTCTATGTATACGCGGGAGCCGTTGCACATGTATTTGTGTGCTTGCCAACTCTTAACGTTGGACTGATGCATTATGCACGATAAGATAAGACGACTATTTGCAAATCTGCCTTTGCTTTGATTTGACCTGATTTTCGTTTTCCGCCTGGGTCGCTCAGATTAGGCCCCGACAGATTGTGGATGTGTCTCTGAGCTCTCGCTTATAGGCTGTGCCTTTTAATGGGATAATCAGTCCACTCTAACATACCCTCGAATGACATAAGCGGTGTTTGTTAATCACGTTTTTTTGTGAAAGAACATTTTAACTCAAAACAATACAAATTACTATTTTTATCCTGCAGCGATTTGGACTGTTGGGATGAATATGCACCTGAGCTGAGTTTCAAAAAGTTTATACTGCTGGATGAGGTTACATAAGGTCGTGGGAGGAGACCTTAGAGGGGCGAGCTGTCTCCAAAGCACAGCATAACCTCAAGATATAGAAAGATGAACAGTCTGAGCAGACAGAGACAAGATACCCGGCTGAAAACTGTAAGAAGCTTTTTTAGTCGGTGCAGGAGATTAATGGAAGCAAATTACTTTATCACGCTGCTCTGATATTTCTCCCATCAGCCTTTGGAGTGGAGCTTAATTTGAGCAGTTTATATGTGCAGAAGATAAGACATTAATGATACGTGAAACAAACCGATTTACACCTTTTGTCTCTTCTCTTCCCTTCAAAGGTGTTAAATGTCTATCTCTGCGTCATACATGGTGTGATTTATAGGTGTGAGCGGTGTGTACAGGCTGAGAGGAGATGGCCAGATATTTTGTGGTGCCAGCAAGTTTTGCTTTGTGTGTCTGTTTGTGTGTTTTGTATGCCAGTGGCATAGCAATGCAGACGGTCCGCAAGTCTGGAGATCTTTGGAGCAGAGGAAAGGAATCACACAGACTTGTATAAACACAAGTGTAAATATCCCAAGTCTGTTGTTGTTATATATAGATAGACATATTTGGGACAGAAAAAACAAAGTTGCTGGAAAGCTAGTCTTCCAAAGACAAATGACTGAACTTTGATAAAACACTTCCTGGTGCATGAGTGGATGAATATATAGGTTGATAGATGGGACGATGAAGGGGAAATGGAGAGTGTCTCAAGGAGACAGTGGGGGACATGTAAAGACAGACTTCTGTGGAAAGTCATTCATTCAGTAAGTCCTGCCAAAAGCTTTTCAGCGCTTAATTACAGCTTGTTTGAGGAATTCTGGCATATGCACAAGTGAGATTAATCTTTTTGCTTTTAAATTAATCAGCATTTGACAGCACTTATTACTCACTGGCTTCAAAAGGAGAGTCTTGGGGCTGGAGCTGGAGTTTCATGTTCCATCTCCAACTTCGTTTGTGCATACAGGGGGGCCTCGAGTTACGACGGAGATCCGTTCCTGAGAATGTGTCGTAACCGAATTTCGACGTTAGTGGGAACATACATTCATTGTGCCATTGTGCATACATTGTGCCACCAGATGTCGCTATAACACCACCCTACAATAAGAGTTTACCCCCTCCCCCCCCTGCTGCCAGCCGGCTGGCCATTTCACATAAGTAAACACAAGGCAGAGTAGCGTAGCTGTGCTGTGGAGGTGCTGGAGAGCGGGCAGGCGCGCTGAGAGACAGAGAGGGCGCTCACCAACTAGTTCCCGTGCGAAGTCTGTATGTATTTACGGGGCAAACCGCTTAAGCCGAAACAAGGAAGTCCATGGGAGATGTGTCGTAACCACGAAAACAACGTAATTCTAGACCGTCGTAACTCGACGACCCCCTGTATACTGAACGGGTCATTTAAGGTAGTAGTAGGTAACTGTCCTATGTCCTCTCCTCAGCTGTTTCTCGTCTCCCACACCGGTTTGTGACGGTTCGCCGGGGCAGCCCGGCAGCCAAGAGTGGGCAGATCCGACCAGGAGATCGACTGGAGGCAGTGGAAGGACGCTCGGTGGTTCACTTGCCCCATCGGGAACTAGCTCAGATGCTTCGCCGAGTGGGAAATACACTCAGGCTAACTATTGTTCCCCGCCCAAGCACCTGTAAGTATCTGTAATCATCCAGTGGAAATGCAGCCTACCTCGTCATTTACTGTATAATCTAATCCAATCTCACATTATTTTATACCAGTCTCCTCAAGCCTCTCAGAAACAGCTGAATTTGACCCCGCCAGCAGAAGCAGGAAAGGTCAGAGGTCACGTCCAAAGGTGAGAGGATAATGGTCTGCTCGTTTTAATTCACTATTCATTATCAGCCCTCCACCTAACTCGCTATGCGTTCATCTCCCAGCGTGACTCCAGATATTATAGCGTGGACCTGGATCTTGGCCCGTCAGGCTTCGGCTTCAGCCTGCGAGGGGGCAGTGAGTACAACATGGGCCTCTATGTCCTTGGACTCATGGAAGGGGGGCCAGCTTCACGGAGCCAGAAAATACAGGTGTGTCTTGTGTGTGTATTCCTGGTTTTGTCTAAATACATATACTACTGCAGTGTATATTTATCTGTCTTATCCTCCGTCACTATGTCTGCCTCAGTACAAACGCAATACTCTGAATATGAAAACATCATGTAATGTGACAGTTTGCAAAAATGAAAGGTGATGTGGCTGCTGTGTTTGTGATGGGCGATGTGAACACGTGAGCAGGTGAGCGACCAGCTTGTGGAGATCAATGGGGACAGTACAGCAGGGATGACCCACAGTCAGGCTGTCGAGCAGATCCGCAGAGGAGGCCACCGCATCCACCTGGTGCTCAAGAGGGGCAACGGCTACGTGCCGGACTATGGTAAGACCCAGGAGGAGGGCCTGGATATTAGTTTTGGCAAAATCAGGGAACCTGTCTTTGTCCTCATGTGTATAACAACTTCTCTTTCTGTGGTATTGATTGTCACCAAAATACTTTCTGTCTTCCTTTTACCTCTGGGGGTGTTTTCCCCTTTTATGTCACATTTCTGTTTTTCCATTGACTTCAATCTTTATCTTGTTTTTTGCTTTTTTTGCTTTTTACATACCTACATTATGTTTCCTCTTTCTATTTAACCTTTCTCCGTTTCCCTCGCCTTTCTTTCTGCTCCACTGCCTTCTGCCTTCTTTTTCCTTTCTCTCTCTCTCAGTGGAGCTCTCCAGTTTGTCTCTCTGTATGACCAACTCCAAGCTAGGCGAACCTTGCTTCTATGTCATTGGACGGACCGAGAATACGCGGTTGGTAATGGTTCCTGTTAGTTCTCCCATTTTCTGTCTCTCTACATTCCTGTGCTCGCTCACCACTGCTGTCCTCACTTGAAACAAGCTAGTGTCTGAAACCTCCTCGTTATCTATATATTTATATTTCACACTATACGACATTAATATTCTTGCAGCTTAGATTTTCTCCACTCTGTCTTTAATCTGCTACAATAGAACATATTGAAAGTGTTGTTTTCAAATGTTGTTTTTCTTACACCCGAAGAGAAAAGCTGCTGTTGTGTCACAAGATGACCTTATGCACCTCTTACTGAAGGAAACACTCTGTGCTTTAATAATAATAGGATGTGCCAGAGATTTTTCTCTGCCTTTCAATTACCTGACAATTCCATATGTTATCTCTTCCTTTTTTTTAACACCCACTTTCCACATGATGCGCATCCAGGCCGTGAGCACAGAATCACCTCCCCCTCCCTTCCGCATCACCCCACGAAGCAGAGTTTGGCTGCAGTAGGCTCAACTGGGCAGAGGGGGCGCAGCTCCAAACAGAAGCGGCGAAGCAGATCTGTAGATGGACGCAAGAAAGAAAAAGGGACAGGAAGGAGGAGAAGAAGACCGGCCTCAGAGGGAGGGGGACGCTCAAATTTCCGAAGCCCCATCTCTGAGCGGGGAGAAAGGTCTCAGGGAACCAGGGAAAGGAGGAGAAGGAGGAGAAGGTCTCAGAGTGAACCCAGAGATGCTCTCACGAATTACGATGGTGGTGACAGGGAAAAAGTTACAGTCAGGGGAAGAACAAAGGAGAGGGAGAGAAGGAGGAAGAGCCAAAGCAGAGGGAGAAAAAGTAGGAGCAGGGAGAGGATGCGGATGGCAGAGGATGAGGATGAGGAGCCGAGGGCAGCGAAGGAGGCACCTGCCGCTGAGGAGGGGTTGGGAGATAAGCGTGAGAAAAATGAGGAAGAGGAGGAGAGAGTAAAATTAGAGAGGGTAGTGAGCGAGGAGAATATTCTCCTACCCATTCCATGTCCAGACCAAAAGCTTCCCAGGCCCAAACAAACGTCGGAGACAGAGAATGATGAAAACTGGGATATGGCAGCGGAATACAGGCAGCTGAGGAAGCAGAGGGAGCGTGAGAGCATGCAGAAGCAGGAGAGGTCATGGGATGATGATGATGATGGTGATGATGATGAGGGGGGTAGAAATAAAGACACAGAGGCGAATGAGGACGACAGAAACGGGGATGCACGGCGTGGGCATGTCGAGGGGTCTTTGGCAAGTGTCGCTGTGGTAGATCCAGTGTCTCAGAGAGAGCCCTTCTCCTTCCTCACCTCCACTCTGTCCTTAGAGAAGCTGGGGGACGATGAGTCAGAGTCCGGAGGCAGCCAATCAGATGGCAGCGTGTCGGCTGCCAGTATCTCTAGTCTTTCTGTGGCCGTCACAGAGGCAGGCAGGCACAGGGCTGCGGTGCTGCCAGGCCCATGGCTCACACCCAGCCAACAGCGGGTGGCACAGGTCACAGAGAAGAGCAGGCGCCCTGGAGGTCAGCTGACGCGGGGGGAGGAAGACGCGCTGTCTCTTGACTTGAATTTGTCAGGAAATAGAGCGTGATACATTATCAGGGTCCGGCCATCTTGTGTCTGTTTTGTGCAGCTGCCCACACGACAACGCATTTCCTCTCAGTCACTCTGATATCGGCGGTGGTTTCATGTCACATTCTCTGTGCCTTTTTACAGCTGATCTCTGGCTGATGTTAAAAGTCACGCTCATATTTTGACCTGTAAACGACTCCAACGTGGTGAAGTTATGTCCTTTTCACCGGTGAAACAACAATAATAGCAGCCTTGTCTTTCTCTCGGAAGCCCCATTGCCCTCGTTCTGTTGCCGCCTCTCTTTACGGCGATCTGTGGCGATCGTGATAGATTATTTCCAGGAGAGCGAGTGATTCCACACACCTCCAGCTGACCTCCCTTCTACATCTCACTCACATTTCTGCTTCTTTCTCTGGCTACGTCAGCCCAGTGCACCCACCTTCCTACCCCCCACTGTACACAGACTTTGACTTATACCTCATGACGTTACCGAGCAATAATAATGCAACAGTCCAAGACTGTCAGCCATTCATGTCGATCTGGTATTAGAGGAAACGGTGTAACGTGTTCGTACAGTATCCTCTTTGTCTTATGTGGACACTTGCCTCAACTTGTTGTTGTTCTGCATATCTGAATATATGATTGTGATAATGCACATCCCCTTTGAAAGCAGGTGTTGAAATCTATATTCTGTAAATATCTGTAGACAAATATATAACCTATTGTAAATAATATATTATCTGGAGCCATGATTTGTATTACTGTATTGTAATATATCATATATATCAAGTCTATATATATATATATATATAAAGATAAGCACTATCTCTATATTACATACAACAGCAACATATTCATATTATTGTTGCGTGAGAAATATCACGACAGTTGCTGTATACCGTAGCATTTGTGAAGGCTAAAACTGTAAACAGATTATATAAGTATATTGTATCTGCCCAGATTCCTAAATGAATGTTTTGCAATATGCTGCTTGAGTGTGGATTAGGATGCTTTGTCGTACCCTACTTCAGTAGAGCAAAAGATGCCAAAAATATGCACCCTGTGTGCATATTTCCAGTACTGTTAATATTGTGTATTTGCAGTCAGAACAAAACCACTGTCTAGATTCTAGAGAGTGCTGTGCCCATCGTGCCACGTACAGTTGCCTTGGTAACATAAACCACTTTATCCTAACCGCAGATTTTTCTTACTGTGAAAACCCTTGCTCCGAGGTCTCTAACACGACAGGTGAGCGGGCCGTTTAGTAATTTCAGTCATGCCAAAAAAAAAGGCCTCTTCCCCTTAACCCCCAGAATCTGAGCTCAGTGTTGCATCTGAGATGACAAAACAGCACATTTTTTTTGCTCTCTTTTTTATCATGTTGTGTTCGTAAAAGCAGGAGCCAAGCTGAGTGGATACTGTGAGATGTTATTTTTCTACAAGATTATCTTTTTTGAAATACTCAGGTCTTCATATGCTTTGCTCCAGATTAGTCATGGGAGAGGTAAAGCTGCAGAGTGACTTCGCACCATTTCCATAACACACTGAGAGGATTCATATTAAATCAGCAATGTGCCGAGGCTTTGCAGTGGCATTTGGAGACGCAGACTGTTACAGCTTTTTGTCACCGGTCTATAATTATCTACAAGTTGATAATGTAAGTAAAGTCATCCCCTCATTGTTGCCCATCATAAACCACAGGGCTGTAATGAACAGCTTTGTGCGCTCTGCTCATTTATTTGCTGTGGTGCACAGAATCAATAATACATTGACCACGCCGACATTCTGCATTCCCCAACTCTACCGTACAGAGTAGCTTGGTAGCTTATATGTAAGAGATATTTTATAACGTTTGTTAATCTTAATTTTTTCCGTTTGTTTTGTTTTTTAGACTTAAATTAAAACTAAGTTGGATTACATGGCTGATCTGTAAACACCTTGTAATGAGACAAATAAACTGGTACTGAAACAAATTTCCTTAGTGGTCATGCGTGTTTTCTTAAAACACCAGATAAACCACAATACTGGACAGCAGATGGCAGCAAAATTATAGTCTACAGTGTATTAAGGAGAGACGCGATAAGACATGATGGTGTGTGTGTTTTTGTTTGTGAGAAAGATCTTGTTTGTGGCTCACTTATTCACACATATTTACAAAAACGGTGAAAGGTATAAATCACAAGACGTAAAATGGTAGTGGAAGAATGAGAGAGAGATAAGAGATAAAAATGGAAAAAAAAATTGTTAAAGATCAATTATTTAACCTGCTCTGAACAGAGCAGGTTACCACGGGAGCTCTCTAATATTAGTTTCCTGTACTGTAAACCTGCTGCGACCTCGGCTGTGTGCTGATAGACTATTAGACAGAGAGAGAAATTTATGGCGTCTCAGTTCAGATATGAGCACTTAAGTACTGCCACTAAAAATAACATCGCTCTGAGGCCCGTCCTTCTCTTGTGTCGTCCTAAGCCGCATCCTTCTGTTCAAGACAACTCAGGCCCAAAGAAAGAAAAAAAAACAATCAAGCGTCAGTATCTATCTATCTATCTATCTATCTATCTATCTATCTATCTATCTATCTATCTATCTATCTATCTATCTATCTATCTATCTATCTATCTATCTATCTATCTATCTATCTATCTATCTATCTATCTATCTATCTATCTATCTATCTATCTATCTATCTATCTATCTATCTATCTATCTTTCAAGACAACTCAGGCCCAAGGAAAGAAAAAAAAATCAAGCGTCAGTATCTATCTATCTATCTATCTATCTATCTATCTATCTATCTATCTATCTATCTATCTGTCTATCTGTCTGTCTATATGTCTGTCTGTCTGTCTGTCTGTCTGTCTGTCTGTCTGTGCTTTTAGAAGTGTATTTTTAACCATTCAGCTTCAACTCAAGCTCCTGAATTTCTGCCATTGAGACTTATTAACTCACTATAATATAAATGTGATGGGACCTGAAGTGTTTTGCATTGCAGTGTACAGTTCTGTACATGTACAGTCTGCATTCTCAGGTGCTCAACATGACTCCTGACGGCTGCTTTATAAAGCATCCAAAGAAAGATGCTAAAGAGGACTTCAAAATAAAATGTTCTCTGCACACTGCATTGTGTGTGCATTATGTGGTATTTATCCTGCAGGGTTTTTTTGGTACTGGTTTCTTACATTCATAAAGAATTTGGTGTTGGGTGTGTCAGTTGACAGGACTGAGCTGTAAGTTGTGTGGTATGAGCAAGTGAATTCCATATTTTTGTGTGTTATACATACTGTGATGATTAAAACTGTTACATTTCCATGAAATAGCAGCCATAGATGTAAAAAATTCCCATGTGAAAGAGAGGGCGTGGCTGCTCTGATGTTAGCTGCGTATGTCTCAGTAGCCTGTGGTAAAATGAATCATGGAACCAGTTTCCATGTACACATCTCCACTTTGATACAACATATGCATAGATATGGGCCCCGGGCTAAATTGAGCAGTGTGACTCCACCACCACCTATTTTTCTCAGTACCATGTATGCATCATGTGATCAGTCAGCTTTCTAAAGGATGTGCCCCATGTGACTATAATATAAATTTAATTGAAATAACTACAGACAGATCTTCAATGTTAACAGGGTCATTGCTGCATTTATCCACTTTGCCCTGTTGTTTGTCATTTCTGAATTTATTAGCACATAAAGATCTGAAAATCAGTCTAAATGACTGGATTTTGAATAGTATAGTACAGTGTGTAAAATACATGTGACTATCACAGGTTTATGGTCAAATATTTCTGGTGTCTTGTAAGACCACATGGGCAGTATGAATGACACAATGAGATGGAAAAGTAATTCACTGTTGGAGTTTTTTTTTTATTATTCAACGCAGTTTTCACCTGCACAATACCATTGCGCTTTTATTTTGACATGCTTGCGCGGAAGTCCGTTATAATTATTCTGGTTGCCTTGACAGCGATGGCTCCGGGGGAGAAGCCGCACGCCTCGCTGCGTTTCACGAGCGCAGGCAGAGGATGTGCGCCAGCTCAGAGACAACCGCGCTCCGGTCCTGCGTGGATTACCCGCCCGACACCGCCGAGCGCGAGCCCGCTCTCACATAAGTAGAAGACCCGAGGCCACCTGTTTGTTTTGACGCATTCGAGAGCAGGAAACAAAGTCGCGTGCTGCAGCCTACTGAGACTTCCCACAACAATCGCGGAGAATTGCTGCCTCTCAAGGTGCCAGTTTATTTTCATTTTTGTTTTTAATGACAGTGTTTTTGGGCGCGTGACGCGGAAGTCAAGTGCGTGGTCCTCGGATGAGAAAGCCCAGCGCGGCTCTGTGTGGGAGCTGAGCCCGGACTGAGGCACTGGGCACTGGGATGGAGTTGTGACGGATCGGGATCCGGGGAGCAGAGTCAGGAGAATGAACTTGGTGGACCGCCTCTGCTCACTTTCCGCGCCGTAGAGACGCAGCGAGCCATGGGTTGAAAGCAGCGATGATGGACTGTGGGGATGGTCACCGTGGGAGGGAGCAGAATTTTCTCTCTTATGTAATGAGTGACAGCGCCTGATCGGCTAATTAGTGGCAGATCATAACTAGCACCACCACCCCCCTCTAACCCCCCCACCCCCCCTCCCCTGCCTGTCCATGAAGCTTTTAGGAATTTGAGATGTCTCATAATTAACTTATATCTAATGTCATAGCCTTTAATTCATCGAGCGACTGAAAGTCACATTTTAGTGGATACAGTTCTTTTATTGCTTATTTTTCTCATCAAGGCAACTTGAAGTCCATTGTCATAGCAACATCTGCTGCTTCCTCCTCTGGCCCATCTCTGTTTCTCTGTTTGTCAGGAAGTAAAATCAACCATGATGCCTCTAACTGTCGACCGGCTCGGTTCTGATACGGCCTGGTCTTATAACATGACTGTGGCTTCAAGAAACCAGACATTTTCCTGTGTCCTGAGATTCTCTTTGACCTTTGAACTCTCTTCTTGGAATCAGAATATCTCTGAAGGCCTTTAAGATGCTGTAGTGCCCATGTCCGACCTCAGATTTGAGGACATGTAGTCACTCTGAACTCCTCAGCCCTTTTAACATCTGTGACTTATTGTTTTTGAACATCTGAAGCTCATAGTTCATTTTCATCAGAGCCCTTTGTCGGTCCCTCCCTCCCCCCCACTCATCCGGGCTGGTGGGGGGGGTGGATCTCGGCCCCACGGGGTCAGAACGGTGGTGGTGGCTGGTGGTGGTGGTCATACCCGTCCACCATGGAGACCAGCCCAGAGAGCCCCAACCGGGCAGTGGAGTACCTCCTGGAGCTCAATAACATCATTGAGAGCCAGGCCAAGCTCCTGGAGACCCAGCGCCGGCGCATCGAAGAGCTGGAGGGCCAGCTGGACCGGGTCAGCCAGGAGAACCAGGGCCTGAGGCAGGAACGCAGCCCACGAACACCAGGCTCAGACACCTCAGAGCAGAACCACAACCACGGCCAGCCCCCGTCTCTCCCCGCCCATCATGGCAGTGGCGGCGGCGGTGGCAGCGGGGGAAACGATAGCGGCCCCACGACTCAGGCGACAGCTGGATCAGCCACAGCTCCGGGGCCCAGCAGGGAGAGGAGGAGCCACACCAGGCTGACCAGAGGTCTCTCCTGTGGCTCCTCCACCACCGAGCGAGACCGACTGGAACGCACTGACAGCACAGACACCAACGCCAGCTCCACCTTACGCAGAAAGTAAGTTCTCCTCCGTCCATGTGATCTATCACCAGTAAAGAATAAATGTGCTTTCACGTCACATGACAGGAACATCAGTGACCCCCCCTTTATTGCTATTAATGTTAGTGATGACCAGAGTGTGCGTGACATCTGAAGTGTGAAAGAACGTTCTGTCGGATTATGTGCACATTATGTCAGGATGTATGGAGCTGCATCCCTCCTCGTCATCAGATATAATCCCTGCAGTAATGGAAGGGGTATTTTAATACACCACATTACAGGAGATACGTGAAATCATGCAGGATTATGGTTAGAGTGCAGTGCTCTCGTGGGATCATTTTGTCTTCAGAGGGTTTAATTTGTGTTATGATCACAGTGAGGCGCGTAGGAGTTGCATCGTAGTATGCCGAGGAAAACTGTAGCCCAGTTAGGAGGGTTAAGGTGACCAGAACTTTCTGGACCAGTGAAGCTCCCGTATGGAAAATCCACCCTGCGTTGCAAATATTTGTGTATCTTTTCTACTCTGTGCTTATCTCCAGGCGTGTTGGTCTCAAGGCTTTGGCAAAGTGCGCGTGCATTTGTCCTCACTGTTCACTGAACCGTGTACAGAGAACGTTTTTGTTGTGGAAGCATTAAGCTTTGTGAGTAGGCAGCGTAATACATAGCTGCAGTCCTGTGCCACTGGTCCTGTGACATTTCCCTAAGCACGTCGTCTCAGCAATTATCACAGATCTTTGCCTACTATCTGTTTTCCTGATCTCATTCCACTTAACAGTGATTGATCCAGACCCGAACTAATCCCCCGATTGATCCGAGTTGTCTTCTCCACACTGGCCTCCTCCCCTCATCCGGAGTGACTCAGTGATTCTCCATACTGGAGAAAATTGTTTTATTTTTATTTGTGTGGGCGTTAATGGCAGCGAGGACTGCAGATGTAGAGTTTTCAGATCCTCCGTTATTATTCGCCTGTCATGACTGTAGCTGAATCTGACTCCAGGCTCCGACAAGCCTATTATATGAGTAATGACATTTAATAAAGAGTTGCCCACGCGGTAGAGCCATATTGTCCCTGTCCTGCTGTGACTGAGCCCAACACAAAACTGGACTATTAGCCGAGGTCAGCGGCAACACTCCTCTCCTCTAATAATGGATCAGAGGCGAACATGCGTCTCTACATCGTCAGCGCCCGTGAGGGTCTAAATACGGCGAGGATCTGAGGAAGTGGCAGAAGGGAGATGTGGGAGAGCGATGGGGAGAGGAAAAGATGATAAGGGGGAGGAAAGCGGCTGAGTGACATTACTCAGCAGGCCCGAGTCTAAAAGAGAAAAGGTGGAACATGCATGGTGATTTGCCATCTGTCTACAGGGCGCACGAGAGGGAAGTAGATGTAAGAGGGGAGTCTGGGCCACAGACGGCACAGCTCCCAGATCCGTCTTTCTTTTTGCCCAATTAGTGTTTGCTTCTCCAGCAGGAGTCCTCATCTCTGCCCCGTGATTTCTGCATATCACAGAATTTACCACACTTTGTTTCCAGTCAAGGAAACGGAATTAACCCCCCACCCCCCCACCCCTCATGTCGCAGCCAGGCAGCAGCAACTGCATCAAAACAAATCCGTCCCCCACCTTTCTGTGTCTCCCAGCATCAGTGAAAGAAAAAACAGCTGTCCCGAACACGCTCCCTCGTTTCAGTTGTCCCCTTCCCGTTAATGGCAGCGTGAACAATATGAGTCAGAGGCCTCGTCTGAAACGGTAGCTGACGTCAGGTCCCTCCTCCAACAAGCAGCAGGGATGAGAGCGTTGCCAAAGCTCTTTTTGAGCAGTCGGAATTTTAATTTTTTGTTTTGTTTTTTTCTGGAGAGGTCATGCCAGTTCATCTTGTATTAGTACAGGGGGTCCTCGAGTTACGTCGGAGATCCGTTCCTGAGAATGTGTCGAAACCGAATTTCGACGTAAGTCGGAACATACATTCATTGTGCCATTGTGCATACATTGTGCCACCAGATGTCGCTATAACACCATGCTAAAATAAGAGTTTATTATGGTGAATTGCCTTTTTTGTCCCTCTTGACACACCGTAGGGGTTGATATCGCGAGTGTAATGAGAATTTTCTTTAGATTTCTGATATCAACCGTGTAGACCCTGTGTTGTGAATAAACCTACGGTATTGCCACGATCCCGAACGCATCTGTGTCCGTGTGCATCTCCTTACCGGCTGCCGCTGCCGCCCCCAGCCGGCCGGCCATTTCACATAAGTAAACACAGCTGTGGAGCTGTTGGAGAGCCGGCAGGCGCACTGAGAGACAGAGAGATCGCTCACCAACGAGTTCCCGTGCGAAGTCTGTACGTATTTACGGGGCAAACCGCTTAAGCCGAAACAAGGAAGTTCACGGGAGATGTGTCGTAACCACGAAAACGACGTAATTCGCGACCGACGTAACTCGAGGACCCCCTGTATATGTATTTGTGTGTGTGACAACGCGTGTATTTATATAATCTATACACTAATCCACAGTGTATAGATAAGGGGGAGGAGTGCGCACACACAAAGTGCATGAGAGATTAATTAGTGTGACAAGAGTATCATTACTACTGTCCCAGGGGTGATGATTCCTGCTGAGCGTGTGTGTGTGCGTGTGTGAGACACATGTACATATGTGCACTGTAAAACATCACCTGTGATGTCTGTTATTAAGCAGCAGACCTGAGCCTGCAGTCTGACACACAGGCTGTCATGTCACAATGGTGTGACAGGTCTCCCTGTATGAGTGAAAGATTGCATCCTTCATAACGTGCCGCACACATGACGCCATGCTGCCACAGCTCATGGGAGGTGTGTGTGTGTGTGTGTGTGTGTGTGTTGGGGGGGGGGCAGCTGGAGGTCTTGCTGACAGCCCCTGTGATGCTGAAACTCTGAGTAGTGTAATTATATAACACCAAATAGAGAGAGCTATATTTTTTCCCTGGCTCGCTTCCCCCCTGACTGTGGGGGGCGCAGGACACTGTGGGCATATGCTCCGTGCTGAAATTAATTTCCAGGGAATGGGAGTGGGGCAGTAATTGGCCTTTGTTTCAGGGGGACCTTAATTGTGACACTCTACTACTAATAACCTCACCCCCTTTACAACCCTCTCTACTCCTTCTCTCTCTCTCTTGCTCACTCGCTCGCTCTCTCACATACCCACGACACACTCACTCTCTCCACTTGGCTGTTCCTGTTTCCCACTGCTGCAGATATGACTCAGAGAAGCTGCAGAAATTACTTTTATGCTATTGTCTTTCCCTTTTTTCCCCCCACCATCTTTTTTTGTGCCTCTTGACGCCAATGCACTGTTATTTTTTTTTTCTTGTTGCTGTTGCTTAGATATTTTTCTTTCCTCTTCTTGTCCAATAACAAGCTCATAAGCTCACGTTGTGATTTTCGCCTGTATTTTATGGCCTGTAGTTTGTTTGGATGGTGCATATACAGCTAAAAGAAACGTATTGGCCTCAGGCAAATGTGTGGGTAAGCTCAGCTGAGCCTGTGCTGACCCGCTGTGCACCGTCTCTGCGATGTGATGTGGTGATGTGATGGAAGCCGGTCCCTCTGGAAACACTGCAAACTTTTTTGCCGAGAAATACGGCGAAGCTGCAGCTGCAGTTTTCTCCAGAACCCAATCTCACTCCTGTTTCTATTTCAGGATGTGCAGCGGATTAAACAGTGCTTAATTTCAGACAGGGAGTTAAGGCACCGCACTGGTGCTAATGATCACTGTGATGCGGTTGAGCTTGATGTAAATTTAAATGATGGATGTGTGTGTGTGGGAGGCAAGGGTATGTGGGTGGTGTTTTTTTGCTTTTTACTCACCGTTTCTGAGTGACGCGAGTGTTCGTGGCTTCATAGAGCGCGCTCGCACAAAACCTTTTCATTTGTGTTGTTTGTCAGGACGCATAAGGACAAATACCTGTATTTTCATTTGGCAGTGGTCCATTGCCATTGAGTGGCAATATGAGATGTATGCTGATGTCATCTTTTTCAAACACGCTCTCAGCAGCATATACTGTACTTGTATGGGCCCATTTGATACCATCTCAGCAGCTGAGCAGAGAGGCCATATGTGTGTGTGTGTGTGTGTGTGTGTGTGTGTATATATATATATATCCTCTTCACAGGAAGTGTGACATGTCCGTGGACCCAGAGTGATGTGAGAGTTATAGTTGCTGTGGAAACTGTAATGCTGCAACACTGCATTTCCATCCACTCTTCCTCCCTTTCTCCACCTCCAGCTTGCCTCACCTTCCCAAGGAGGAGGGAGGCACATGCATATCCTGATACTTCCTCGCTTTTTGTCCCGCTCTTCCGCCCCCTGTCGCTTTGGAGCAGCCATGATTGCTGTTTTCTGTGCATTTAACAGCTGCGTCCAAACTATAGCCAGTAGTCAGTTAGTGTAGAGCAGTGACAGCTACTTACTGGACATTCATCTGTGTTAAACAGCACTGTGAATGTTATCAACCCTCCACACACACACACACACACACACACACACACACGCAACGCCCATTGGGGCATTCTTCTATAGTCTCTTCTCAGCTGTTACTATGACTTTATTCATCATTGTCTCTCCTGTGTAAAGAAAAAAAAAAGTAGCGACACTTTTCAGGTGGGATGTTTGTCAAACACTTGTGCACACGTTCTGCAGAGCAGAAGAGGGAGACTGGTTACCGTGGGAACACTGTGAGCTCTTCTGTGAAGAACTCTGTGGGCGAGAGATGCAGAATAGAGAGAGAGAGAGAGACAGAGAGAGACAGAGAGATGGAGAGAAGTGAAGAGAAGAGAGGGTAGGAGTGGGAGCAGGGTGAAAGACAGGAGCGGGATTGAATGGCGCCTTCATTGGGGATCGAGGAGACATTTTGAAGACGGATGAGGGCTGCGGCGTTCCGTTTATCACGGGCTACAGGTTCTCCTTCATTGAAAAGTTTCGGCGCTGTTTCTTTGACGGGCAACCACCTTACAATTAGAGCCACTTTAAGGTGATGATCTGTGTCAGCCTGAAAACCGAACATCCCTTTGGTGATGTGCAGGAATATCATTTTCCTGACTTCCTCATGCTTTGACTCCCTCATTACATTTAAATTAGGTCTAATTGTTCTTCATTGGGCGAAATCGCACACCAGCACGTCACAGGGGCGCGCGCGATTATGTGCACACAAACTTGCCGCGGGTACAGCAGGTGCCTGGTGTGTGTTTAGCCGTAGCTGTAACTGGGCCCCTCCTTTCGCCTGGCACTCAACAGCAAACACCCACACAGGCAGTCCACACTGTTGCCAAGCAGCAGGAGACTCAGGCTCGCAGTGGAAAGCAAGGGGGGGTGTGGAGCTGGTGTAAAAATCACTTAACTTTAGGCTACAATGCAGCATGTGTGGTTATCAAACGTCTCTGTTTGTCAGCAGGAGTCAGGTGGGTCACGCGCTGGAGGTGGGATGACGCAGTGCGCTCCCACACTCTTATTTCATACACAATGGAGGGAAAAAATGGCGAAGGCACTATTTGGAGTGACACATACCACAGTGGAGCTGGACAGATTTTCAGATGATCCCTGTAAATGGAAGCGGTATCTGAGTGAAGGGTTGGTCACAGGTGATCACCTCCTGTGATCAATGCATATGACCCCCCCCCACCACCACCACCACCACCACCGCATTCCCATTCAGCTATACATAGACTCACCTACACGCTGACACCCCCGTGCCAATGCGCGGGTTAGACGGATCACTGATCACTGATTCCAGCAGCAATCATCACTCCACAGCCTTTTTTCCATTATACTTTCCTACTCCCCTCCTCATCCTTCTTCCCTTCATTCCTCCTCTTGATTGTTTTCACCCTTGCCCTCCTCCGTATTCTCCCTCACCCACTCTCATGTAGTTCTCTCTTCTCCCACTGCTCTTCCTGCCTCTGTCAACTCACCACTTGTTACTGTGTGTGTGTGTGTGTGTGTGTGTGTGTGTGTGTGTGTGTGTGTGTACTATATATACAATACTGTAAATGGCGAAAGCACTATTTGGAGTGACACATACCACAGTGGAGCTGGACAGATTTTCAGATGATCCCTGTAAATGGAAGCGGTATCTGAGTGAAGGGTTGGTCACAGGTGATCACCTCCTGTGATCAATGCATATGACCCCCCCCCACCACCACCACCACCACCACCGCATTCCCATTCAGCTATACATAGACTCACCTACACGCTGACACCCCCGTGCCGATGCGCGGGTTAGACGAATCACTGATCACTGATTCCAGCAGCAATCATCACTCCACATCCTTTTTTCCATTACGCTTTCCTACTCCCCTCCTCATCCTTCTTCCCTTCATTCCTCCTCTTGATTGTTTTCACCCTTGCCCTCCTCCGTATTCTCCCTCACCCACTCTCATGTAGTTCTCTCTTCTCCCACTGCTCTTCCTGCCTCTGTCAACTCACCACTTCTTACTCTGTGTGTGTGTGTGTGTGTACTATATATACTATACTGTAAATGGTGAAAGCACTATTTGGAGTGACACATACCACAGTATATATAGTACACACTATACTATATATAAAGTATAGTGTGTACTATATATACTATACTGTATATATAGTACACACACACACACACACACACACCCACACACACACATCCATACACACACACTCCCAATGTGTCACCTGGACTGGCTGTGTCTCCTGTGGTCTCCACTTCCACTAATATTTATTGACCAGTGCTGCATTGATTCATATCTGGATCTCTTCTCTTTACTTTATTATCCTGTTCTGTGTGTGTGTGCCTGTGAACAGAAGAGAGAGATTTATACATTCTGAGTGTGTGTGTGTGGGAAGTTTGTGTGTTTTGTTTTTCTATGGAGGAGTAGAAGGAGGAGGAGGACGTCTGTGTGTGTGTGTGTGTGTGCGTCCTCTGGGATTCAGACATAACTGCTCATGAGGCTGGATTCAGATCTGGGGATACTTAAACAGTGGGCAATAGTTATTGCTGGTAGAACACACATCTCTGCAGTGCCAAACCTCACAGTGTGTACAAGCAGGGCTCTAGCTTACATAACAGCACCTCTGCTTCTTTTCCCATCTCCATTCAGAGCTGAATGGGTCAACGGGTTCAGGCATCGCCCTGCTACAAAATCCTAATTATGAAATCAAACCTCACACCCTGTCAAGATATTTGGTCGCATCATTTTTATCATGGCACTGACTTTCAACCTACGTAGCATCTTTTTAAATAGGCAGGAGCTCTTACTCCACACAGGGCTGTTAAAATAGCCCGAGCAGCTTATTCTCATTTTAATTAGAACTTTTTGATCATCTGCACTAAGCAAACGAACGCTCCGCCTACATGATTATATCCTTAAACACCCTCATTTTTACCACGCTCATTCCCCTCTGATTAGAAACCGTTTAATTCTCCTTCACAGCACAATTCAGTGTGCTTGGTGTCAGCGTCAAGAAGAAACCCTGATCATTTCAATTGCACGAGTTCAATAGTATCAGTGAAAAAGATTAGGGGTATTCTGAAATATCTGAAATTGTCATGAAATTACCTTGGTCTGTCCATCATTATTTACAATTTTCCATCTTGTTTCTAATAATTAATTTTTTTAGTGGGTATCTGAAACATTGAACTATTTTCCGTGGTGGATTTGCATTTGTCTGTGCACGTGGGTTTTGATTTGAATTCAACTAACATGCCAGTGACAGTGATAAAGAAGCGACTGTCCTCCACACTGTGGCTCAGTCATTTCTGCACACAGGCGAATATGAGCTCCGTAAAAATTAATAAGACAGTATATTGCTGGACGTTTCTAATAAAATCAGGTTTCGTTGATGCAGCTGTTGTTTCACAAGTAAATAGCTCCTCTGTTTGGTCGCCTCATATTCCACAGCTGGAGCCAAACTGCGGTACATTTCCTGGTTGTTGAAACACCTCTTAATCTGCATCCTGTCTCCAGCCCCACACTCCTCTGAACAGGCTGTGTGAACGGGCCTTGAGAGGGTTTCCATGCTGAAATGACAGGGACTGCGTGTCCTTGACAGCAGCTGGCCCCAGTGAGAAACCGGCCATTTACGTGCCAATCTCAACCGCTGCTCGCTCCGCAGATGGAACATCTCCAATTCAGCCAAAGTGAAGGGGAAGCAGAGAGGCTTTTGTGTCATATGTGCACTTCTGCATACATTACAGATTACAGCTTTCCCATTTTCATACGGGCTGATCCACGGTGCGCTCTGCTGTTTATATTATACACACACACACACACACATATATATGTATACAGGGGGTCCTCGAGTTACGACGGAGATCCGTTCCTGAGAATGTGTCGTAACCGAATTTCGACGTAAGTCGGACCATACATTCATTGTGCCATTGTGCATACATTGTGCCACCAGATGTCGCTATAACACCACGCTAAAATAAGAGTTTATTATGGTGAATTGCCTTTTTTGTCCCTCTTGACACACCGTAGGGGTTGAGATCACAAGTGTAATGAGCATTTGCGCCCGCCCCTTCCCCCGCCGGCCGGCCGGCCATTTCACCCGCCAGCCGTCCATTTCACGTAAGTAAACACAAGGCAGAGTAGCATAGCTGTGCTGTGGAGGTGCTGGAGAGCCGGCAGGCGCGCTGAGAGACAGAGAGAGCGCTCACCAACTAGTTCCCGTGCCAAGTCTGTACATATTTACGGGGCAAACCGCTTAAGCCGAAACAAGGAAGTTCACGGGAGATGTGTCGTAACCACGAAAACAACGTAATTCGCGACCGTCGTAACTCGAGGACCCCCTGTATGTATATATACATGTATGTGTGTGTGTGTGTGTGTGTGTGTGTATACATATATAATACATATTACATATGTATATATTCACATAAATGTGAGAAGATTTACTCTATTTTGTTTTCCAACCACCTGTAACTGATCTGCAGGGAGTTGATTTCAACAGCAGCTGCAGTGTGTGTGTGTGTGTGTGTGTGTGTGTGTGTGTGTGTGTGTGTGTGTGTGTGAGAGAGAGAGAGAGAGGACGTCACCCTGCTATTGTCAGATTCTGTACAAATCGTCACACATCCGCTCGTCTTGTGTACTTGTCCCCTCATTGCCGCTCTCTGATTTGTCACAACCGCCACGCAGCTTAAAAGCAACGTTCCCTCTCTCTCTCTCTCTCTCTCTCTCTCTCTGTCTCACTCTCTTTCTCTCTCTGCATCCTTCTTTCTGCTTGCCGCTGACTATTTGTGTGTCTTTGTGTCTTTCTGCTTTCTCCACGTCCCTCCCATATGTGCGTCCTCTGTCTCTGGTCCTTGTTGTCAGCGCTCGGCCGCCGTCCGTCTCGGGACGGCCCACCTCGGCTCCCACCACTCCCACCGCAGCAGCAGGCGCCGTCTCCTTTACGGCGCTGTTCCCCGCCAGTCGGACCGTTCACAGCTTCGTCAGTCTCCATCAGTACTGCTGCCCCTCCGCTGACCAAACCTTACAGCAGGAGGACAGGTAAGATCAGGCTTCGATACAGTGAGTACGACGAAATAAACAAACCCCCTCAGCCCCATAAGAAGCCCCGCCTGTCACCTGTATGTATCCTAAAGCCTGCAAACCACCTCCTGCTCCTTTACCCAGCGGCCACTCCACTCTCACCATCCCTTTATTCAATCCTAGCGTGCCTCCTCCCCTGCCTTACCCCCCGCCATCCCTCCTCACCCCTGCTAAGAGCCTCTTAGTGCTCCCAGGTGTGACTAATAGCTGGAGTCAGAGCCTTCTGCCACCTTATAAAACACATAGCTCCTCAGAGGGAGCAGCTCTCCTCAATAAGCTGCTGGGACCGAGGACGACTGAGTCACCGAGTGAACCCGGTGAATTCGCACCCTCTTTTCCCTCCTTCCCTCATCTGGCCTTCCACTGACGCGTCCGTGCTCCAACACTGCCATCTAATGGCTCCAGACCGCCAAAACCATTTTTTTTTTTTAATGAGGACGCTTGCTGTATTCTGTTGTCTGCGTGCATTATTTGCTTTCTGCTTATTTGTGTCTCATGCTGTTTCCCACTCTGTCTGTCTGCCTTACTCTGTATGTTTCTGTGTGTTTTCACTCGCCCCGTGTTGCGTTCCAAGAGAGGAGGGCGAGGATGATGGTGCCCATCAGTTCTGTTGCCCTGCGTCCGGCTGCAGTAGCCCCTCTTCTCGCTGAGCCCAGGTGTGACTGGCCGCGCATCGACTCGCTCGCTCATATACCCGTGAAAAGACGATCGCAAAATATGCTGCCACCAAACGGAGACCTCACTGTGAAGACAAAAGATCTTGCTGTTTGTTTGTTTTGTTTTTTTAAGGGATATAATAGAGACGCATGCAACTTTGTACTCTTTGTGACAGTGTCCTCCATTAATTGCTTCCACACATGATCTGTGCAGTAATTTGCAGTCTGAAGAAGCCCGGTGTCGTCTGCCTCCTGCACTTTCTGCTATTTATTTCTTCACTCTCAGCGGATCAAGCTGTCAGAATGCATCATCCACTTCTGCTCATTCCTGAGCCACTGGTTTAGTCATGTCAGTTTGGATGTGCCCACTAGTCACTGTTTGTTATTGGTGCAAAAATGCTATGCAGTCCTGCTCTAGCCATTATGCAAAGTGAGAAAAGCAAACCTCCTGTATGACAGAAACGTGTGTGCAGTGTTGTTTCTTTCCTTATGTCACTGTTCCTACACTTCTTGTATATTGTGTTGTTTCTTGACCTTAATGAGATTTATCTATTCAATTCAAAGCAAAATAAAGATGTTCCAGTTCCTGAAGACACTACATTTCTTTCTTTTAAAAACATCTGAAGGGGAAATATTTGTGTTGTTGTTGTGTGTTATTGCTCTGCGCTGTTTCCGTCTTGAGGGAATGTTGCTATTACACACCCACCTCACTCTTCTGCACGGCGAGTACCCGTCCACACACAGACATTAATTATAGAAATTCTATTTCATTGATATATTGATTGTGTAATGGCCATGTCAATGTTTGCCCACCTCAGTTGGGAAATGATTGATTGCCATTATTGTTAACCTAATTAGTTTACTGCTGTAGTTATTGAAAACCTGGTATCTCCAACTTTGGATGAATGTGTACTTTGTTATTTGACAAAAATGTATTTATCTAAACTTTTTAAAAATATTATATATCATGGTAAATTATGCACACTGTTTTGCAGTTGCTCTTGCTCAACATTTTTATAATCTGTACAGGCTTAAGTCGCAGAAGTAGGTACAGTATACATTTGATTTCAGAAAACAACAATTGTTATAAGTCCTCCCCTGTTTTCAATAAATATTACTAATCAGCGTGTCCTTTAAAAAAAAAAACGATTCCAGTTTCCTTGTTTCCTTTTGTGTTTGTGACGTGCTAGTGTTGGGTTTGGTGTTATGTAATAAAAATAACTTTGCATGTGTTGGTTATGTGGCGCGGTGAGGGCGGAGGGGGTGACGCCGGGCAGGGTGAGGTGAGGGAAGTTCTGTCAAGAATGTCGCCTGTACTGCTTTGCAGGGTGAACAATTTGAAAGTCACGTCATGAACGAGAGAAGGAAAGAGTGAGGGAGCGAGCGAGAGTGAGTGAGAGAGAGAGAGAGAGGGTGTGTTTATATTTGACTGCTCCAGTGAGTGTGGGACTTCTCTGACAGTAGCAGCATGGTAAGAACTCAGCTCTTTTCCCTTTTCTTCCCCTTGTAAACCCATCTCAATTAGGTGTTTGCTTTGGCACCAGTGAGAAATGTTGTGTCTTGTAACATGGGTGTGTTACAGTATAGTAACATGACATGTGGTATTATGTGCAGTCTTCATCATATGTGTAGGTGCAGTGGAACTGAAGCGTCAAATAACAAATGGCTGGTACAACACATTGTCATATGTCACATATGGAACTGATGTATAACTGGAGATGAATATGCTGCCAACAGTTACCTGTGCTGTACAGATGATAGATCACATTATTTTTCAACATCTGGATCATCAGAGATGATGCCACGCTTACAAAAACACATGCAGCCTACAGCATGCAACTGTGGAACAAACAACAAAATTATTATCACTTTTTTAAAAATAACTTTTAACTTTTAACTCTTGATTGTATCAGTAAAAATACAAAGGGACGTCGTGTTAGTTTGAATGTTGGTTTAGAGGACTTGCCAGCAATGGTTGACACATGATAATGAGGATAATGAGGCCGAGTCAGCTGTTCCCTGTCAGCTAAAAAAAATGTAAATTATGCAGTTTGCATTGTGCACAGTCACAAACATGGTTGCTGCTGATGTCAAATACTAAATATTATGAATGATTAGGAAAGAGACATCGATTTTAATGAACCGTTTTCTCCACTGATCACTGATATCTTTTGATCTATACAGTTATGCATGATTTCAAATGTGAATTCACAACTTGGCTTCAATGTAAAATGTTGTAAAAGTCGTCTGCTGACAAAGCCTGAGTGACTGGAGGGTCTGGGTGGCACTGAGAGGCGAACTGTGTGTGTGTGCGCGTGTGTGTGTGAGGGGAAGCTCGCAGCTTGAATCGGTGAATTGGCCTGAGAGTGTTGGCGGAGGAGGAATGCTCCGATCGGACCCATGAATGATTTCAATTGTCTCCTTTCAGTTTGGCCCTTTTGAAAGAGAAGGATTCTCATGTGGACTTTAACTGGCAGCAGATTTACTTCCATGAAGATCTCTAAGGTTTTTTTTTTCTCATAACACCCTGTGTAGGTTTTAATGTCTGAATTGATTGATGATAACCAAAGTAATTAGCTGGAATCCCACTGGAGGCCTTAGTGCCTCTTTAACTATTCACATTTGAGTCACTAGGGTCATTTATATTTGATTATTAAGCTTGGGAAGCTGGCACAAATGTTGGCGATGATGAAATGCGACGGGTGGATGTGAGTCAACAGGCGGATCGATATTGGCATCTCCATGGCAGGCAGCAGAGAGGTTCATCCCCCAGTCAGTGGCACAGTCAGACCCACTGTGCTCTTTCACGCACACACACACACACATTGACTGCTCATTATTATTATATGAGTAAATGACATGAGTCACGGTGCATGGAGCTGACACTGGATTTTATTGTCCACATGCCCTCATCTGAGATCTTAACAATATCTGCCTCTATCCCGTATTATATTTACACTTATCAGACATCAATCTCTGTTGATCAGTCTGTGTCTGTTCCAGTGTAATGGTTGGAGGTAGTGAAACTCTGTGGGAGCCTCTGGAGAGAAGCGCTCTGTGGCACCGTAACAGGAATACAGGGTTTCTTACATAAATAATGAGGTGCAGATTGTTAGCTGCGATGTGGCCACGCTCATGTTTTATACAGGAAACTTTTTACTCGCTATCATCCCCACCGCATAACACTGCGAATGCCAGTGTTTAACCCGTGCATCCGATGCACGCACGGGTTTCATATACTGAAACAGAGAGCTTTGCCTGGCATCAGTCACTTTGAAAGAACACGTTTTCCAGTGAGAAATTCAAATCTTGCTGCAAAGTGCTGCAGACACGAGATGAAAAATCGATGTGGACACTGTCACTTAATCCATTGAACTGATTTCTGAACTGCTGCAGATAGATGTGTGAAACGGGGCTTGTGTCGTGCATGTATTTTAGGTTTCTGTAACTCAGTTGAATAAAAACACCATCTGTGCCTGCTGATGTGGATGGCAGGACGTTAGGCTGAGTCCACGCCTGTGTCTACCTGTTGGCACTCTGCAGAGGCACTCACGCGGCTAAAGGAACATTTACAAGCAGCTCCGAGAATGAATGTGCTGTCCATTTTATTCAACACAATCAGCTGTCACTCAAAGTGAGATGATTAAGATTTCTTTGTTTACGTTTGGACAGTATAGTATTTGTAAGGCTCAGTCTGCATTTTGTTATTTGACCTGTTTTATAATCAGAAAAGTATTATGTAGACTCATTCACAACCTGTACAACATCTTCAACACCCACCTCAATGATGATAACAGTCAATACATTGTCATGGCAACTACGCTTCTCATCCTAACAACTGCCTCACCGCCCACTAAGGTCCCACAGCAACCGTCACCAAGCAACCCCCCTCCCTCTTCTCAGTTTGTCTATTTAAGGAGCAGAGGAGGAGGAATGGTAAATGATACGCTGCAAACAAATCAGGGGGAAGACAGAGTTGTGCATAACATAACAACATGTTGCCTGTAATTGATTTATATAAAATGACATAAAAACGCAACTTTTTCATTTGCAAGTCGTATGAATATCAATACTGTACATGAATTTGATGTTAAACATTTACAACTGATGTGTTGTAAAGTGCGCTTTCCTGTAGATGTCAGGATTGTGCCATTGTATCGCTGGACTTTTGCATGACTTGCGTTATGCAACATAATGGGTGTAATGAGTTATGCTCACTGTTATTGTTAGACTTAACAATAATCTAGCCTGGTCATGTGTAGCTGGAAGGCGCAGGATGTCCTGATAAAAGACCCTGCATTGTACAATATTTCCCCCTCTGTCTTGGCGCAGGAAGTGGATGTGGTGTTTGTATATATCAGTTAATGGTACTTAACAACATCAAAACTGTAACTAATTAAAATCTCTATAAGGTATTTCCATGTTTCTTCACAGGGCTCTTCCTTCTTGTCCCAACTAAACACTATCACAGGAAATGTCTGCGATCAAGTGGAACAGTGAGGGGGGGGGGTCCTGCTGACCCACTCAAAGCCAAAATGGTCAAAGTAAACAAGGCATCGATTCAGTCAGATTTTATGCCACCTGCATTAATTTGTGATGTTGAACCTAAACATTACGAAGGGTAGAAACCACACATGCAGTATTTGTTTTGAAATTCAAAATGTAATGCTCCCACACATCCCACACATCCGCGACCCAGCTCCAACCCTGGCTCTCTGCCCTCTGTCCTCTTATGGGACAGGGCACAGCTGACCGAAGGGGGTGCGGCTAACACAAGCAGGAAATGCAGGCAGGAGCATGTGACTTCACAGTTATTCTCCCATACACAAACTGAGCCTTGGATCCAGGATGAATTCTGTCTTTCGGATCAGGACACAGGGGGACTTGTTGCTGTGCTGACTGCAACGTGGATTTATTCCTTTTTTTCATCCAGACAGACTTTATTGGTGTTTTGCTTGTAAATCTCAGCTGTTTACATGAACTTCTCTGTGACCGAGTGAATGAGAGGGAATCTAGGAGGAGACGTTAATTGCATGTGTTCAGCGTCACGTTAGTTGAAAGCAAGCCGCTGCCTGTGCCTGTTGGGCTGACATAACCTGGTTTTTCCTGTCAGTATTGTGCTGCTGGTTTGCAGCAGAGGAGGAGAGTGTTTTGGTGGCTGGTGATTCTTCACAATGTGCTGTCGCCACTGTGTTTGTCAGTAAAAGTGCAAAGACGCTGCAGGGCTTGGCTGAATGTAGTAGTATATTAACCCATCCTCTCAACTTATTAAAGGAGAGGGAGCAGAGGCCTTTATGTCTATTGGATCATATAATCTATATGTAAAAACATGAGTTCCTGTAGGAGATGGTTAGTTCCACGTTGCTCTAAACTCTACATGTAAGTTCCTGTATGTAAACAAACTGAATTAACATTATGCAGTGAATGTCTAAGTATCTCATTTGCTCTAAACTATACATGTAAGTTCTTGTGTATGTATTCTGACTGTAAAGTCAGAAAAAGTCGGAATTGTCAGAACTCTGACTTTGAAGTCAGAATTCTGAGAAAAAAACCTCAGACCTCACTTTTTTTTAACAGTGGCACTAATCCTCTTCCGTAAGTTCTTATATGTGAACTAACTTCTAATTCAAAATATGCAGTATGTGACAATGAACATGCCATACTGTTTATTATCTAATTTGATCTATATACACACATGTGGTGTCATTTTTAAAACTGACTCTATCATTCTGCTTTTTCCTCTGTAGTGTGGAGGGCGAGTCCCAGTGCCCAGAGACAGGCACCCACAAAGACAGCTCTTTCAGCCAGGCACCTTACCTGTGTGGCTCCGAACGCTACACTGACAGCAGCAGCGCTCTCTCTGCTACCAGGGGCCCTTCATGTGTGGCTGGCTCCAGCTCAGCCAGCTTGGCCTGGGCCCTACGGACACGCCACCAACCTGCTAGCCTGGCCCTCCGCAAGCAAGAGGAAGAGGAGAACAAAAGATGCAAGGCCCTTTCAGACAGCTATGAGCTCTCGACGGACCTGCAGGATAAGAAGGTATTACCGTATTTTCGGGAAAGAAGGAAAAGACATATATAAGTCGCACTGGAGTATAAGTCGCATTTTGGGGGGAAGTTTATTTGATAAAATCCAACACCAAGAACAGACATGTCATCTTGAAAGGCAATTTAAAATAAAAATAGAATAGAGGCAACAACAGGCTGAACAATTGTACGGTATGCTAACGTTACATGACACATAAACAACGAACTGAGAACGGTATGTTAACATAACATATTAGTTATTCAGATAACTATAGAATAAATAACATGCTAACAAGTTTACCAAACCATCTGTGTCACTCCAAATCACTAAATCCAGTGAAATCGTCATCCTCGGTGTCACTTTCAAACAACTCCGCTAACTCAGGAGGTAGAAGATGCGGCGCTTCCTCTTCTACGTCGCCAATGTTTTATCAATTCAATTATCAACACGGGCCTAGAGCGCCTTCTTGCGGTTTAGTGTGAAAATAACATGTGACAGGATATAATAATGTGTTTATAATTTCACACATAAGTCGCACTGGAGTATAAGCCAAACTATGAAAAAAACTGCGACTTATAGTCCGGAAAATACGGTAATGCTGAGGGCATTGCCACAAGTAAACACATCAATAATTCACTTCTTGTCAAATGGAATCGTGGCTTCCTTCTCTTTGCCAGGTGGAGATGCTGGAGAGAAAGTACGGAGGCTCCTTTGTAAGTCGCCGAGCTGCGAGGACCATTCAGACGGCCTTCAGACAGTATCGCATGAACAAGAACTTTGAGCGGCTCCGCAGCTCCGCGTCCGAGAGTCGCATGACCCGCCGCATCATCCTGTCCAACATGAGACTGCAGTATTCCTTTGATGAGCGACAGCCTCAGCAGCAGGCCCAGACGCAAACTAACTTCACCCACAGTGTGGCCATCGGACCTCCTCATTCCCCCGACACAGACCGCCAAGGAGACTACACACAATTAGAGGACTCCTTCTCCAAACAGGTAACGTTTTATTTTATTAACGTAAGCTTGATGCAGTCGTGTGATGTCAGATATCAGAAATCTAAAGGAAATGCTCATTACACTCGTGATCTCAACCCCTATGGTGTGTCAAGAGGGACAAGAGGGACAAAAGGCAATTCACCACAGTAAACTCTTATTGTAGGGTGGTGTTATAGCGACATCTGGTGGCACAACTTTGTAACTATCTTACCTATGACCTATGATGTATGTTCCGACTTACATCGAAATTCGGTTACGACACATTCTCAGGAACGGATCTCCGTCGTAACTCGAGGACCCCCTGTATATGTATGTATATATGTAGCCAGATATATTATAAGACTTATAAGATTTATTTTCTGACATGGACTTTTGATGTGTAAAGAAACAGGCAGTGCACCTTTATATTCAGTCCCACTAACTCCATGTTTCCTCTCATTAGGTCAAGTCCTTGGCTGACTCCATCGATGATGCCCTGACCTGCCGCACAGGTCGTGATGACTCCCAGGAGGGCAGCAGGGAGGGGGGAGCTGTGAGTGAAGACTTCGGGGAGTGTGTGTGGAGCAGTAGCAGCAACCCGTCCTCCCAGAGAGGTTTGGGAGAGCGAGCCAGAGGAGCTGGAGGAGGGCTCAGTATGCACGGGGACAGCACGGCCACCTCGTACAGTGACGTTACCCTCTACATGGATGATGGTATACCGTCGTCGCCGCTGTCCCTCGACCGAGCACCCAGCAGCACGGACACAGAGTACTGGGGCCCTGGTGGTGGCGTTGGAGGGCGCGAGGACAGCAGGGACACTGAAGGAGGGGGTAGCAGTAACAGTCGGCGCAGCACCCCGTGCACAGAGTGCAGGGACTATCGTCTGAGGGGCGCACATCTGCCTCTGCTCACTATTGAGCCGCCCAGTGACAGCTCAGTGGACATGAGTGACCGTTCCGACCGTGGATCTCTAAGCAGACAGCTGGTCTACGAGCAGGAGCCTGGGGTGGGAGCTGGCTCCCCTCAGGGAACCCTCAAACACTCCCCCAACACAGGCCCCCGTCAGTCCTCCACAGCAGCTGCCCAGGGTCAGACACGCGCCCCCAGCAGGCCGATGCCAACACATATCCCTCACCAGGTGGCACCTCACCACCACCATCACCACCATCCCATCCACCACCATCAGTATCCTGACACGCCCTCGTCCTCCTCCTCGCCGCAGCAGCCCCCCACCACGCCGCTGTCCTCCTCCTCCTCTACAGCTCTGCCCCCCGGTGGCCTAGAGCAGCCGTGCTGCTCAGACGGAGACAACGACTCGCTCAACTCCACCACCAACTCCAACGAGACGGTCAACTGCAGCTCGGGCTCCTCATCTCAGGACAGCCTGCGGGAGCCTCTGCCTCCTCTGGGCAAGCAGACCTACCAAAGAGAGAGCCGCCACAGCTGGGACTCTCCGCCCTTCAACAGCGACGTGGTGCAGAGGCGCCAGTACCGCATAGGTCTCAACCTCTTCAACAAGTACGATGAAAAAGCAAAAGCATCCATGTATCCAACAATGTTGATCATACGAGAGACAATAATGAGAAATGTTGTGTTTATTTTTAATTGACTGCAGGAAGCCAGAGAAAGGGATCCAGTACCTGATTGAAAGAGGGTTTGTGTCTGACACTCCAGTTGGGATCGCCCGCTTTATACTGGAGAGGAAGGGGCTAAGCAGGCAGATGATTGGAGAGTTCCTGGGAAACCGGCAGAAACAATTCAACAAAGATGTTTTAGAGTGAGTATGGGGTCACAGGGTTAAATGTTATAATATCGTTGGGGGGGTAGAATGGGAGAGGTTGGATTGTGATCTCTGCTGTGTGTTTCAGCTGTGTGGTGGATGAGATGGACTTCTCGGGTATGGACCTGGATGATGCTCTGAGGAAATTCCAGGCTCAGATTAAAGTTCAGGGCGAAGCCCAGAAGGTGGAGAGGCTCATAGAGGCTTTCAGGTTTGTTTGTGTTGAATTCAGTGGGTTTACCCTGCGGAGAAGCCCAAGTTATTGCATAGTTATTGCATGTGGCTGAAGTTTATTGTTTGAACGTGTTGTGTCTGTCTCCTCTGCAGTCAGAGATACTGTGTGTGTAACCCAACCCTGGTACGGCAGTTCCAGAACCCAGACACCATCTTCATCTTGGCCTTTGCCATAATCCTCCTCAACACAGACATGTACAGTCCCAACGTCAAAGCTGAGAGGAAGATGAAGATTGAGGATTTCATCAAGAATTTGAGAGGTGCTGCTGGACAAACACTCTTGATACATGACAGGAAAACGTGTGTCGGAATCATAAAGTCTTGCTCCCCCTTGTGTGTGAAAACTGTAAATGTCACCTGATTTCTTTCCATTAGATAAACTGTATAATCTGGGACTTGAATGGTTCAGAGCAGTTTTGATTAACAGCATTTCCCTGTGTGAATCCAAGGTGTTGACAATGGTCAGGATATTCCCAGAGACCTGCTTGTTGGGATCTACCAGCGGATACAGAAATGGGAGCTAAGGACCAATGATGACCATGTTTCCCAAGTGCAGGCGGTGGAGAGAGTCATTGTGGGCAAGAAGCCTGTGCGTATCCCGGGAGTCATAACATTTCCTGATCTATTTGTGCTTTTGTGACAGGCGGACATTGTGGGATTAACCTGCACTTTATGTGTTTATAAGTTCAATTCTTTGTCGACATAGGTGCTGTCGCTTCCCCATCGTAGGCTGGTGTGTTGTTGCCAGCTCTATGAGGTGCCTGACCCAAACCGACCTCAGAGGACAGGCGTGCACCAACGAGAGGTCTTCCTCTTCAATGACCTTCTGGTGGTAAGACCCGCATCCATCACGTTTCTGGTGGCGACTCTAATCATAAATCATCTGTTAAATGTCCTTTTAGAAATTAAACTAACGTTGTTGTGCAAAAGGTGACCAAAATCTTCCAGAAGAAGAAAACCTCAGTGACTTATAGTTTCAGACAATCTTTCCCTTTGGTTGAGATGCAAGTGCACATGTTCCAGAACTCGTGTAAGAACCCAACTGTCCTCCTGCACATTTCAGCTGCTCGTAGTTGCCCTGAGTGATGATCCGGGTTTTTATTTCTCTCTGTGTTTGCATCTCTTAGACTACCCTCATGGTATTCGCCTGACCTCAGCAGTCCTGGGTGGGGAGAGGAAGGTTCTTATTGTCTTCATGGCACCCAGTCAGCAAGACCGCACCCGCTTTGTTAGCGACCTCAGGGAGAGTATTGCTGAAGTGCAAGAGATGGAGAAATATAGAGTTGAATGTAAGCACTCCAGCACCCCATCTCCTGGTCATTACTGTGAACAGTGACCTGTAGGAGGCATAGTCCTTGTTTGGTATTCTTCTGTGTGCCGTGTCTCTGTCTCATTTTAAATGAACCCTTTTTTTCTCGCCTTTGTGTTTACTGACAGCGGAGCTGGAGAAACAGAAAGGTGTGATGCGGCCCAGTTTGCTGACTGGAGGTGTGATTGGAGGAGGTGTAGGTGTGAAGAGCGATGTTGTGAACGGCACCCTGGGAAGGACAAGTTTTGATGACAGCTGCTCAGTGGGTGAGGGTCTCAAACGCACGGCGCTCAGCTCATCTCTCAGGGACCTATCGGACACAGGTGAGACCTTAGAGATGAAGCACGTAATGTTTGCTTTCCGCCAGCAGGGTTCAACTGGGTGGCAGAGATCATACAGGGATTTTGTTTCTGTTGCTACGTCCTGTTCCTCTTTCTCACTGACATTCCCACGCGGCTTTTCCAGATCCGATCTTTTCTGACAAAAAGAAAAAAAAACATTTTTGAAAAAGTGAACAAACCTTTCAACTTTCTACTCTTTGCTAACCTAATTCCTCCTGGTCGGGTGCAGGGAAACGTGGTCGCAGGAACAGTGTTGGTTCTCTGGACAGTACCATGGAAGTAAGTCTCAGTAAGACTAGATGTACACCTGTAACCATGAGTAGACCCACATTTCATTTCCCCTCACTCGTGCTTTACCTCCCCAGGCACGCTCAGTGTGTGCATAGTGTACGTATAGAACGTGTGTTCATCCATGTGCATGTGTATTTGTCCACATGTACCTGTGCTGCACCCTTTACCCTTTGCATGGCCGTGAGCGTTCATGTTTACCCAAACTTGTCTCTCGTCTCCAAAAACAACAAATATTTCCTGTTTATGATGATGTATGTGGGAACGAGGACTGCAGTGTGATCCTCCACTATTTTTCCTAAAGCATGATGTTGACTTTATTCCTCTCAGGGCTCCATCATTAGCAGCCCACAGCCTCACCAACGCTATCCAGTGCCAGGTGTAGTCCCTGGCTGCTATGGAACAGAAGACTTCCGGCCTCACCGCCCCATCCTGAGCCCCGGAACGGGGATGGGGGGTGGGCCGGGGCAGCAACATACCACTGCTGGGACCGGAGTTGGGGGAGTCTCCAGCAGTGTCGAGAGAGCAGGAGCGGGGAACGGTCCTGGGGGGAGCAGCAGCAGCAACAACAACAGCAGCTCCTTCCTGGGCTCGCTATTTGGCAGCAAACGCGCCAAGCCACCAGGGCCCCTTATCCCACCGGGGCCACCTTACCCCGCACCTGTCCCCCCACTGACTGCAGGAGGGCCCCCTCCTCACTCCCCTTCATCGCTGTGCCAGCTGGACGGAGGGTCTTCAAAGATCCAAGCGCTGCACGCACAGTACTGTCACGTGGGCACCGTGCAGCCCCCACCACCTTACTATCATCACCATCGCTACCACATCCAAACTGTCCCTCCTCCTTTGCAAGGTGTGCCCCCCACTCATACTATACAGCGAGGCCCACTACCCTGTCGTCCACTGCTTGGCCAACCACACGCTCAGCACCCGCAGTTGGCCCATCTCTCCCATCTCTCTCAGCATGGCCTCCCGGGTCGTTACGCCAACATGGTGGTGGGATGTCCCCCCCCCCTTTCTCCTCTCTCCCAACATTCCCAGAACCCGCAGTTTGCCCTCTACCACGCTCAGCCCACACACTCTGTCAGAGGGGGCGGCGGCCCTGGTACCAAACTTCCACTAACCCTGTCTCACTCCCACCCGCACCCCCACGCACACTCCCAAACCCACCCAGGACACGTGCACACACCTCACCCAGCCAGCCACTCCACCCACCAAACACACTTCATATTCGGCACGCTGCCCCACAATCTACCATCCGCTACCGTCAATGCCCATCACGCAGCCTCCGCCGCCCCGTATCTGCCCCAGTACCCTCCTCTCTCCTCCATCCCCCCTCCCCCACCGCACTCCCCTTTACCCCCCCCTTCGTCCCCCCTTACCCCTCTTACACCTCTCTCCCCTCACCCCCCCCAGCACCCAGGGCAGCCTCAGCAGGGGCCGCAGGTGACAGGGGCTGGAGCAACAGTTACAGGGGGCAACTCCAAATCCAAGCCTATCAACCGGATAAGTACCGTGGTGTGAGCAGGACGTGGGGCCTCAGGGGCCCGAGGCTCGATGACAGGGTGGAGGAGGTGGGCAGAGTCCGGGCTAGAACCAAGTCTGCCAGGACAGAAAGTAACAGCAGCAGCGCTAGTGACAAGAGGAAACGCAGTTTGCTGCGTCTCTGTTACTTTCACCTCCGTTTCCCACACAAGTAGGTGGAGGCATAAAACCAAGCGACAATTAAACAGCATGTGCACACATCCTTGAAACCCGCACACATGAAAACACACACATACATGCACTACAGAAACACACACCTCCCATTGTTTTACACAGAATGTCAAAAAAGTCTATAGCCATATATTCTAAGATGGAACTACATCTATATCTAGGTATATTGCCACAGGTTAAATTGTCTGCAATCTAGTTGACTCTGTACAAGTGTCATGATGTGACACTGGATACGCAGAGACCAGGCTAATGTCCAGATGCTTACATGGGGATGTAAATAAAGACTAAACCCATTCCAGAGAGGTTTGGCATTAAAATCTGTAGAGTTGCAAAAAAAGAAATGTCCCTTGACTTTGCAATAATTTACTTGGCTTCATGATGTCTTTGTCCACTTTTGCAGGTTATGCTTTAAAGACAAGCATCTTTTTTTCTAAAGAAGACCTCAGATATGTTGCTTTGTCTTAAACTCTTAAAACCAGTGCACGGTTACCGGACAGTCTTTTGCTTAACAGTCTTTTACATGTCAACAGGAGCCACTTTATAATGCAGTCCTTGTGGGGTATGGGAATTAACGATACAATCAATAATATATTTTGAATGTTTCTGAAGCTTCTTGCTGTTTTATTGATATTATACTATACCTGCTATGAGTGATGAATATTGTCCAATAATTGTTTTGATCAGTGATAAATTATATCAGCAGATGTTTGTACATGGTTATAGAGAGTATATAGCACATTTAAATTCCCTCAGTTTGCCATAATGACTAGAGGGTGTTTGACTATGTGACGTGTGATTTATTTGCACAGTACCATGGTTTCCATTGAGTTTTTCTGTTTAATAATTAGTATTATTGATTGTTGAAAATAATGAAGTTTAGTTTTCTTTTGAGCACCAACAATATTCTTTCTCCTCTGTCCCGTTTGATATGAGGAAATGTCTTAAACTGGGCGATTACCTAAACTTGAATATGAATGCATCCGAGCGAATGTTTCTTCTTTGGCTTTTATGAGAAAACATGAGAGTGGAGCGAGACCTGGATTTTGGACGATGCTATTTCCTCACAATTCTATAGGGCACCTATGCTCACTTCCTTGCGGTCATCGGATTTAGTCATTGTGTGTTTTTCTATGTTTGAAGAAGCCCGCTTTTACATGAGGTTTGTGGTTTTGCACACGTGATGTCTTAAGTCAAAAATGGCCTTCTTCTAATCCTCCCTCTTCTGCCACATAGAAATATCTTATTATATTTTCTGATGCGTTGGCCTCCTGCTGAGGGCTCCATGTTTAAAATGTATTACAAGATTCAAGAATGTAACATAGCTTGCAGGTATATACTTTTATTTGTGACCCTTGTGTAAGTGTTGTCCCTTCTGCTACTGCAGTTTTGAAGTGGGAACTGAGCACTGGTGTGGTTTACCTCCAGTGCCAACGGGAAAACTACATATACTCTGATTCAGGAGAGAAGAAATCAGTGGGGACAAAGTAAAGAAAGATTTGGACGGAGTCGCAAATATCTAGTTAATATTTTGTAGGTATGTGTCGGCTAGCCTTTTCTTTTTATGGTGTCCATTTTAAAATTTCTTGCATGAATATATCTGCACTTATTTAATAGTTTGAACTGTATAAACCTGATTGTACATATTATACTATACATAGGCTTCTTATCATAATTATGGGATGATCTACTCCCAGTCTGTATTCAGGTGCGTGCATGTGAGTGCCACTAAGTATGTATATATTAAAGAGGGACAGAGAGAGGTGTTGGCCAAAAGGAAAAACAGACTTATTTTCTTTTCTTATTCATTTAGACTGAAGGTGAGAGAATGAGTTACCATGACATAAATTATTAAAGCCTAAAAAAGATTATATGTCAGCGCGCTTATTGATATTATTTTAAAGAAATGATTTCATTTTTTTTCTTTGTGTTTGTGTTATGTGTACTGAAAGAATAGAGAATTGAGATGTGAATATTTATTGCTTCTGATCAATTAAAGTGTCCTTGCAGTGAAGTTTGCCTGTGTGTGTAATATTTGCCCACCAGTCCCACCATTGCATTTCTCAAAGTGAAAGACCATATTTGTCTTATTTTTGTATTTCCACAGTACAACAACTCCTAAATTGCTGTGGAGGCTTGTTACACACGGAGACACACGCGCACACTTTCCTTCTGCTCAGGAAATCTATCTATCTGTCTGTCTGTCTGTCTATCTATCTATCTATCTATCTATCTATCTATCTATCTATCTATCTATCTATCTGTCTGTCTGTCTGTCTGTCTGTCTGTCTGTCTGTCTATCTATCTATCTGTCTGTCTGTCTGTCTGTCTGTCTGTCGATCTATCTATCTATACTCATATACACTGAAACACAATCCACTGTGTCACTTTGATGTGAGTTGAATTTTCATTTACTTTATAAGTCAGATCTTCTGATACATGCAACTTTGAATTTCAAATTCAAATCAGCTGAACATAATGTATAATTAATCATTACTTAATTAATTAATTAATAATACAGCAGCAAGGGGCCACGTGCGTGTAAGTGCTCTCTTTTCAAAAGCTACTGTACAATGTGCATGTTTAATGTACATTATTCTCATGCACATTTGAATGTTTTTGAATGTAGTTCACTTGCTGAATGAGTATAACTCTGTTGCGTCACGCCATGTTGAAGTCCAGTGTGGTGCGCACTGTTTACACTGCGCCCCAGCACAGCTTCAGTAAAATCGCATGGTTCGGTTTGCGTACGTGGGCACTACTTTCAGGGAGTGAACGTGAGGGACGTGGTGTGAAGATCTGGGGTTGTGCTTCGGCCGTGAGAAAAAAAAAAAACTAAGATGGCGTCTCGTCAAGGAAGATAGGATGGCTTGAAGAGAATGATGGTATTGATCGAGAAATGATTGACCACGACATAATTGTTAAAGTTTGAGACTGGTATCAGTAATCAAACGCACTTCTGATGCCCATGACGTGAACCCGTGCAGTTTGATAGAACGGAGCATATGGAGAAACGAGGCTAAAAAACGGTGAACTTTGCTAGCAGCGGTAGCTAGCCAACTGGACCGAGCACAGCTGGACAACGTTAGCTAACATCCAGCCATCACAACAACAGAGGAAAGAGAGCGGTCACCAGCCGTATCAAACCCCGGGACATCGAGGTGTCTTCGGGTCAGTGACTGGATTGTATCGAAACTCTGTTGTGTAAATGGGTCAACAAATAATCCTAGTTGTATTTTTGCACTACATACATGTCTAAGAGTAACAATTTATAGCTGGTTGTTGGTATCGATTTTTAGACGGAACGTTGGCGTGTATGTGGATTATATGTGGACTGGTTTTCTCAGCCAGCAGTTTGATGTAAGCTAGCTAGTTGTCCAGAACCGTGGGAGGCAGTGGCTCTGAGTTGAGGAAAGAGTGGAGGCCTCGATGCTAACATTAGCCCCAAGCGGCGCTGTGGCCCCTGATAGATGAACAATAGACACAAATAGACCTCATGATTACCTAAACAGAAGAAATAACTAAGACCAAGCCAACAATTATAATTAGTTAAATTTGAGCATTTTCCCTTTGTATTTTTCTTGTCATGGCAGTAGCTGATTCGCTAAATTTCGTTTTAATGCCAGTTCTACCAAGTTCAGTAGCCAGTAGCTAACAATTGTCAGCAAACAGTAATTAATGACATTATGGCGATTTGTCCCTTTCTACCGATGTATTACGTATTTGTTGTCATTTGTCTAAACCTTGCTATTTGATTTCAACCAAATTCATTGCGAGTAGTGATGTCTTCATGGCCTTCTATCCCTAAGGGTTCATGGCCTCCACGCCATTGTTTATATAAGACCATTGAGAATTAGATAGATGACATGGATGCCACTGATGTTTCAGCACTGACTTGTTTTGGTTTTTGATATGACATTCCTTATGAATATCACATGGGAATATTTAATCTAGCATTTACTAATTACATAATGCTTATTGCATAATTCTTGCATAAAAGTTTCCTCACTTCTGTGTTTAAATTATTTGTTAATCTGTGTTGTAGCTGTTAAAGCATCGCTCTGAACTATTTTATACATTAAGCCTTGTTGATTCAGGAAAGCATGGCCCTTGTTTTGTTGTGTCTGATGTGGGGGGAGGGGTTTAACAATGACTACTTTGAGAATAACAAAAATCTCCAACCTGTGTCTCTTGTGATTGACTACTACCTAAAGTTTTGGGGGTAATAAGTAACTATGAAACAGAAAGGGACACTGTTGACATACATTTAACATCATGTAACACTTCAGAATGTATTTCTGAAGTTTTGGCTTCATACCACTTCAACTGTCCTACAATGTGTGGAGGTCATTAGGTTATAGAGAAGTGTGTACTTTTTTTTTAGTTTAGGTTAGTTGTTGTTGTAAACAAAATGTACAGTCACAGAATGCTGTCTCTGATGTTTTATGATGTAGTCATACCCATAAGAGAGTCTGCTAGATTTTACTAACTGCGTTGTGGTCCTTCCTGTTGTCAGGGCAATGGACGGGGAAGAGTTTGTACCTCCTCCGGAGTGTCCAATATTTGAGCCATCATGGGAGGAGTTTCAGGACCCTCTGGGCTACATCGCCAAAATACGTCCAATTGCAGAGAAATCTGGAATCTGCAAAATACGTCCTCCGCCAGTAAATGTTTGCTTATTCTTGGATTTGGTTGAAGCAATTTCTTGTACATTTTGTTTCATATGTAATGTGTAGCATGCATGGTCATATAGTATATAGTATAATAATCGTATTATAATAGAATAAGGGCTAAGCTACATTAACTTGCTTGCTTGTTTTTAAAATAAAACATTTGACAATTGATATACATTTAACAAACACAAAGCTGCCACAGAGAATGACGAGTTACCTGTGTAGTTACTCAATAAAAACTGGTAATTGAAATATAGTGTAAACTGCATAGCCGATAGTGTAAACTTCATTGTCCTTCCTGGCTGAAAGACAACAAATGTCTGCTTAAGTGCAGACAGAGGTGCACACTGAAGTAGAAAATTCTGTAGTAAATATTTTAGGAAACAGGCTTACAACAAGTGAAGTTTAAATGTATGTCTTTGCTCCCATATAGGACTGGCAACCACCGTTTTCAGTGGAGTTGGATAGCTTTCGCTTCACACCTAGGATCCAAAGGCTGAACGAGCTGGAGGTTTATTATTATTTATTTTTTTTTAACATTTTACATAATCGTCAGACAGTTAAAGTTCTTTAATGGAACTAGTGATGGTAATCTTGGCGATTCCTTTTGCTTTTCATTTTAGGCTGAGACCAGAGTGAAGCTCAATTATTTGGATCGCATTGCTAGGTTCTGGGAGATCCAAGGATCCTCGTTGAAAATCCCTCATATTGAAAGGCGCATCCTCGACATTTTTGGTCTTTCAAGGGTGAGTGTGAAAGAAAAATTCTCATAATTTTTTTTATTAGATATTGTTTTGTTAATATCCTGTGGTTTTCCAAAATGTTCAAAAATGTGTGTGTTAATTTCAGATTGTATCAGATGAAGGAGGTTTTGAAATAGTCTGTAAGGAACGACGCTGGGCCCGTGTGGCCCAGAGGCTTGGCTACCCTCCAGGCAAGAACATAGGGTCTCTACTGCGGTCACACTATGAGAGGATCGTCTACCCCTTTGAAATGTTCCAGTCTGGTGCCAGCTTACCGGTATCACATTCTCATCTCTCCTATTTGTATTGCCAGAGGTGATCAGTTAATTGATCAATCAAAATGCAATCAAAATGAGATGGACCGGGGAGAGAGGTGTTGTGCCTCTTTGGAATGTTTATTGTACATTTGTTAGTAATCTTAAGATTAAAGGGACAAGTTTTTGTGTGAACTCTTTCTCTTTATATTATTTCTAGCATTGCAAGCCAAAGCACTATGATGGTGAGGATGTGGATAAAGAGTACAAACCCCACTCCATCCCTCTGCGACAGTCCGTGCAACCGTCCAAAACCAGTACTTATGGGCGCAGAGCAAACCGATGCCAGCCTGATGTGAGTGAGCGATCCTAACTTGTCAATCAGTAAATTTGCCAGTTAATTGTAACCAGTTGCACTATATCTTAAACTGTACTTTGGCACATAAATATATTTTTACGCATTTACAAATGCAACTGGCCACCTCTATAAAGTAATAATTTTAACTATTTTGTAACAGGGAAAAATATCTTCATACTTTTTTCTCCAGGACTTAAATCCATGTATAACTTGGCTGAATATCAAACACAGAGGACAGGCTCACAGGATGTTTAAGATTCAAACTTAATATTACTTGATTTGTTTGCCTTTAATAGTTCCAGCAAATTAATAGTTCCAGTTTCTGTCATTACAAAAATCAAGCCACAAACTTACACAAATGTTGGAAGACAATCTTTGAGTGTGTGCCATGCTGTCTTGTTTTAACAGGTTGTCTGTGATCCATGACCCTGGTGCATGACTTACAGTGTAGTGTCGGGTTAATGTGACGTTGCACTCGAGCGCATCCCAGCTTATCCTCCATCCTGCCAGGCTGCTATGCTCTATTCTGCAGTTTTTCTCTTTGCTCCATGGCTTATTTTGCTCTGTGCTTAGTTTCTTCCACTTTATTCCATCCCTGGAGTTGCCAGACAACTGTTAATCCATGTATTTTTACAACCCCCTTATTTACATTAATGTTGCCAATACACAGTACAATGTTTAGACCAACTTTCATTATGCTAACTCATGCTTGTCATATGCAAGCTAATGATCATTCATTTTCTCCCCATCCCCACATTTTAATGATCCACTCATCATATTTTTGATACATAATGCTTGCATTTCTTTTTCTTTTTTATGCTGAGATACATTTTTGTTTTGCATATTTAGTTTGATGCAAAATGTTGAAAAAAGATTGGCATTTGTAATTTGTCCAAAGGTCCAAATTTAGTTTCAGTTGAAAATTGTTCTCTAATTATAAAAATGAAAAAATATAGATTTTTTTTCTTGCAACATACTGGTCTATCAGACTGTAATGTGTGGAAAACCTATTTTGAATTAAGAAAAGAAATGCTCTTTATATTTTGGTCTCTGGAGCCAAAGATTCCCACAGGATTTAATATATCCTGTCTCAGATATGACCCTTGTCTCATAATGTGCCCCAGTGGTTTCTCCTACAATTACTGGCACTGTTCTCTGCAGGGTCTGTCCCTTCCTCTCTCGCCTCCTCTTTTCCTCTTGTCTTAGTTTATTGTTGCTGTTATTGTCTCCCCTTGCAGGGTCCAGAGGATCTGTCCCCCCATCCTCTCACCACTGGCTCTGAACTCATCTCTGCGGTACTGCATCTTGAGCATATGAGCTCACCTTCCGCCCCTACTCTCTTTCTGCCTTTTTCCCTAGAGCACATCAACCCTCCTAAAATTGTCTAGATGGTTTTTAAAAAATATATTATCTTAACTAACCACTTCAACATTTTTATTAACATGAAGTCATACCACATTTGTTTTGATGTTGACAACCCATAAAATGGTGACATGACAGTAGCAGACATGTTGCCATAACAATGTGTGCAGTTTGATTTCCAGAAGAGAGATGGAACAAATACAGGAAGAGTTCCTTGCCCTGCTTGCTACTATTTTTTTTTTAAAACATTTAAGCTGATTGTGCTTCAGGAGCAGTTTTGTGAACTCTTATTAAAATGAGAACATTTAGTTTCATGTTCGATAAAGCTTAAAAGTTATTAGGCTTTGTCGTTAAGGTTTTTCCAGTATATTATAGTTTTAAATAAGTTAATTTAAATCCCAGTGCAGAGGTGACTTCACTGAAACCTTCACTTTATCCTAAATTGCCAAATGTTTTTTAAGACTAGTTGTTATGCTCTTAAGTTTTCTCTATTCGACTCGTACATCTTCCGCTCTGGGTGTTCTTGACCTGTAATGCTGGGTTTTCTGTGTGCCTCTGCACTCTTGCTGTTTTGCATTGCTGCCTACTCACTACAGCAGCTACGCCTGTGGCTGCATGTGCTCTTTATGGGATGCACTCATTCTTAGGACTTTAGCAGGTTTAATTTAACAGGACGTTGTTTGCATAACTATCAGGAGTTGGAAAGTTATTAATTGTTGTTGGCCAAGGAGTTTTTTTTTCTAGGTTTGCATGTTTGAGGTCAGACCTTGGTTGATTGTCCCCATCATCTCATTCCACTGGTTTACTTTATTTACATTGTTGTTTGCTGCTTCTAGTCCCTAACTTAGATAGACCCTTGGTAAACAAAGGTCAGGTGACAGGAAATCCACCCTTTTAATGCTATCAGATAAAGTAGAAAATCTTGGACAACCATAGTTCTGTCTGCACAATTGAAGGTACAACTGTGTATGCAGCAAACATGCCCTCTTAGTATGTTATGTATGTTTTTGTGATGCAAATGGGAGGAATAATGTATTTAGGAGTTTTTGCTATGGGAATACAGACTGTGTTCTGACTTCATGTGGTCAGTGGTTTTTTGGTCCATTTACATTTCCCTGGAAAAAGGATTAATTACAAAATTTATGGAATTTGGAGTTGAAAATCTTGGAAAAAGGAGTTGACTCAAACTCAGTTTAGTTTGAAAGCTCATTTATTGGGTGTTAAGATACAATGGGCCTCATGCAAGATCATTATCATATTCCTATCTTAAATTATTCCTTACATTGTTATATATGCTGAGCTCGTACAAACACGTCATGTCAGCTCAAACTTTAGCAAACGCTTCAGGAAAGAGTCTTAAAGAGACTTAATTAGGGATGCACCGATCCACATTTTCCACTGATCCACCAATACTATTCTGATACCAGAGCTCTCATTTAGTCTTATTGAGACACAGATGGAAATCCGTTCTGTTTACAGCCAGCTTATGGATCGGAAATTTCCGATCCATGAATTACGTCGGTATTGGAACCTGATACCAATACTGATACCAATACTGGATCTTGTCTTAATAACAAATGCAAACATGATGACTGCCTCTTTTGTGTATTCAAGTGCTTCAATTAACACTTAATTAATAAACATCCCAGTAGGACTGTTTGACGCTAGCATTCCTAATAGTTCTTGTGCACCACCCTTAAGAACAAATCTGTTTGTACAAATGGTCCTCGCATTAGGCCCAGTTGTTCTGAGATGCAACAAATTCTAAATTGTTAACACTGTGAAGTTGTTCAGCTTTTTTGTGCTTTTCAGTTCTGACTGATGACTGAAAGTGATGTTAAGACTCGTGTCTCTGTATTCATTGTTTGCAATCATATGGCTCACTGGAACTAGTGCCAAAAACTATAGCCAGATCCAAACACAGTAGTGAAATTGAGAAGTAACAATACAATGCATTAATTCATTCAAAATTCAGTTCAGTGTAGGAGCTGAAAATAAGGTGCATGTAAGCTGCATGTAAGGCCAACTAGCACCTGTTTTTCTCCACTAGCAGTACCTGAGGGGATGAGGCCACAAGAATGTTAGCTGCTGTTATGTAGAGGAGGTGCACCCTCTTTAAATAACATTTATAAATGGCTTACTCTGGTATTTTGCTGCACAAAACTCTGCCTTTCTGGTAAGGGGCCAGACTTCTGCAATGACAGAGCTCACCAGAGCTGACAAAATCAAGTATTATGTGACATGAACAGGAAACAACTCTGACATTTTTGCAGATATATTCAAAGATATTTTAGTGGTGTTACCAGCATATTTAAAATAAATCAAGATGTCCACCTTGCATAAATATCTGCGAATACTTCATATATATATTTTTTCTTTGTTTCCCCTTTTTAATCAAAAAGTTTAACCAAATAGCCTTAATGAGTGTTCGCATATTTCAAACAATACAACCGAATTTGATAAAGGAGTGGAATTGTAGACTGTAAGTAGTAACTGACACCAACTTTATCTGTATGGTTGCAACTGCTGGTGATTGTGTCTTGGTGGTGGGTCTTAACCTTCAAGCTTTCACTGTGAAGTAGGCTGTTTTCCTTACTTTCTAACCTGCACAATCCTTCATGTGATGCACTGCTATGCTCTTACGTTTCAATTTTGTTCTGCATTTGGCCAAAACCCTTGCTTTGCTCAGTGTGCTTTGGTGAGTAGTTGTGGTCTATCTGTTCTGTAATAATGGAAATGTAATTTTATACAGCCTGAGCCTACAGAAGAAGACATAGAGAAGAACCCAGAACTGAAGAAGCTACAGATCTACGGCGCAGGACCCAAGATGATGGGGCTTGGACTGGTTGCACGCTATAAAGGAATCAGGAAGAAAGGTATGTGCTTTGTCTACAGCATATAAGCATCTTCGTGGCTACATACAGATGTCTTTAGTCTGGCATGAGACATATTGATAAACCTGGAAAACTGGAGGTGACGCAGCAAAACCATAAATAATTTGATGCATGTTTTTGAGTGATGCAAGCCAGCTATTATTGACCCAGTCAAGTTTTTTTTTTAAGATGAGCTGCCTCAGACTGTTACCATCAAAGAAAACGTGTCACCTCCACCTGGTGATACCCCAGTCAAAGCAGAGCCACTGGAGACTCAACAGAAAAAGAGTGAAGGGGCCACTTCTAGTCCACAACTGCCTCCCCCTTGCATTACAATTAAGGCAGAGGTGAAGAAAGAAGAACCAGAAAATGGGAAAGATAATGACGAGGAGGAAGATGATGCAGATAAGCCTTGCACCAAAATGACCATGAGGCTTAGACGTAACCTCAACAACCCACAATGTGTAAGTAGAAAAAAAAAACATAAGTATGAGCAGTTTAGCAGTGTGCCATAGGGACCACCAGCCATTAAAGCTATGTTTTTTACTTATCACTCTTGTAAAGGTGGATTCGTTTGTCTGCCGAATGTGTGGTCGGGGAGATGATGATGAGAAACTCTTGCTATGTGATGGCTGTGATGACAACTATCACACCTACTGTCTACTACCCCCCCTCACCGATCCTCCCAAAGGCAACTGGCGGTGTCCAAAGTGTGTGGCAGAGGTAAGAGAGAATATTTAAAAGTGCCCGTTTTGTGTCTGTAATATTCAATATGCTTTGTCAAGTTTCTCTTAACAAACATTTTGTGTCTCATCTTCAGGAGTGTAAAAAGCCTTCAGAAGCATTTGGCTTTGAACAAGCCACACGAGAGTACACTCTGCAGAGCTTTGGAGAAATGGCTGATGCCTTTAAAGCAGATTACTTCAATATGCCCGTCCATGTAATTGCACTTATACAAGCCACAACCTATTCATTATGAAGCCTGACTCTGCCCTAACTGGTCATAAAATGATAGACTAATGTCTAGTGTGTGTGTTTTTGTCGGTGTAGATGGTTCCCACTGAGCTAGTGGAGCGAGAGTTCTGGAGATTAGTCAGTAGTATTGAGGAAGACGTGACTGTGGAGTATGGAGCGGATATACACTCCAAAGAATTTGGCAGTGGCTTCCCAATGAACAATGGCAAAAGGAAGCTCACAAAGGAAGAGGAGGTATGTACATTGTTGTTTTCTCTTATGAGTTTAAAAAAAATGGGATAGAAAAAAATGCATAAATCACACATCTGAATAGAGCAAGATGATTAATATTACAGGTAGTAAAAATGGGTGTACTGATACACATAGAAAGCTCACACTATTAAAATCAATTATTAAAACTATGGCAACCTTATTCTGGCTGGCTTCTTTCATTTACCTCTTACATTACCTCCCTCACTCTCTTGCACTCTTGCTCTCTCTCTCTGGCAGGAATATGCTCGGAGTGGCTGGAACCTGAACGTGATGCCGCTGTTGGAACAGTCACTCCTCTGCCATATTAACGGAGACATCTCTGGGATGAAAGTGCCATGGCTTTACGTAGGCATGGTGTTCTCAGCTTTCTGCTGGCACATTGAGGATCATTGGAGCTACTCCATCAACTACCTGCACTGGTACAGATTACTTGTTTTGTTTATGTTGGTGTTTAATGCGGTTGGCTATAATGACGACAGCTTTTATTGTAGCATATCTAATAAATTGTAAGCGTTGCACTCTTTACCTCACTATTCATTTATTATTGTGTCCAGGGGTGAACCCAAGACATGGTATGGAGTTCCCTCTGTGGCAGCTGAGCGACTTGAGGAGGTGATGAAGAAGCTGACGCCAGAGCTATTTGAGTATCAGCCTGACCTCCTGCACCAGCTGGTCACCATCATGAACCCCAATATCCTCATGGCTCACGGTGTACCGGTCAGTTGCATTTCAACACTCGCCTACAAAGGAGATATTATTTATTAGAAACCTTTCTTAGCTTGATGTTTGGGATTTGCAGGTTGTACGCACCAACCAGTGTGCTGGTGAGTTTGTCATCACCTTCCCCAGAGCCTACCACAGTGGCTTCAATCAGGGATATAACTTTGCTGAAGCTGTCAACTTCTGCACTGCAGACTGGGTATGTCTGGTTACACTGTCTGTCTCATGTTGTCATTTCACACCACCTACAAGATTCTTAGAATCATGATGTTATGCTTCATTCCTCGTAGCTACCTGCTGGCCGTTCCTGTATCGAGCACTACCGACGTCTAAGGAGGTATTGTGTTTTCTCCCATGAAGAGCTCACATGTAAAATGGCTGCCAGCCCAGAGAAACTAGATCTTAACCTGGCTGCAGCTACACACCGGGAAATGTTCATTATTGTTCAGGAGGAGAGGAAGCTGCGGAAGAGTCTGATGGAAAGGGTGAGAGACATAAATACATATATAAAGAATGTTAATTTCTCCATTTATTAAAAAAAAAATCTGTGTAAGTAATGTTGTATGCCATTCTTATAAAATCAATTAAATCTGTGTTGTACATCCAGGGCATAACCGAAGCAGAGCGTGAGGCCTTTGAGCTGCTGCCTGATGATGAGAGACAATGTGATAAATGCAAGACCACATGCTTCCTCTCTGCTCTGGCTTGTTCAAACTGCCCTGAGCGTCTGGTGTGTCTCTATCACACTCAGGATCTGTGCAACTGCCCCACTGAAAAACTCTACCTCAGGTATTTGCCTGTGGTAAAGCTGTGTATTTATACTTTTCAATGAGTATGATTGGCCGTAATGTATAATATATATGTATAATATAATGTGTTTCATGTGTAATTTGCTACAGGTACAGATATACCCTGGATGAGTTGTTAGCCATGTTACACCGACTGAAAGTTCGGTCTGAGTCTTTTGATTCCTGGGCAAACAGAGTAAAAGAAGCACTTGAGCAAGAGGAGGGAAACAAGATAGGTGGGTGATTGAAATGATTAAATGTCTTACACTTGGTTTTAGTATTAAGTTGTGATTCTGATTAAATGCGGCAAGATCAAATTGTTCTCCAAATTGCAGGAATCAATGACCTGGAAATGCTGAAGATGGAAGCAGCAGAAAAAAAGTTTCCAGACAATGAACTTCTCCGGAAACTCAACACTGTACTTAAAGACATAGAGGACTGCCAGCAGACAAGCATCAATCTACTCAATAAATCCAGGTTGGAAGAAATGCCAAGAGAACATTTTGATGTTTACACTGTCTGTTACACTGTCAGCTACATTCACGGACACATTGTTCTTTCAGTGAAAATAAGATGACGTTGGCAGAGCTGAAATCCTTGGTGGAGACGATGCAAAATCTACCATGTGTGATGAACCAGTTGGAAGAAGTGCAGGTAAGAAGTTAAAAACATACGAGTAACGCTACTATAATACCGGCTGTAAAGTTGTGTTCTTATTTAGTGCACATATGGTTAACCTGTGTACCCCATGATATTCTAGGTGGTTCTACAGACAGTAGAGGATTACCAGAGCCAGGCTCAGGCACTGGTCAGTGAAAAGGACTGGAGGAGGGACTCTCCCCCACCTGAACATTTGCATACACTGCTGGAACAGGGCAGCAAGCTGCCCGTTGTGGTGCCAGAGTGTAATTTACTTCAGGGCCTAAAGGAGCAGGGCCACTGGCTGGCAGAGGTGAGGCGCACCCTGGGCACAGGAGGAGATGAGAGGCAGGAGGTGACGTTGGATGTGCTGAGGAATCTCATGCAAGCGGGTTGCAACGTTCCCCAGAGCGCATCCGTGGAGACGGCCATGGCAGAGCTTCAGGAGCTGCTCACAATTGCAGAACGCTGGGAGGAGAAAGCACAAATCTGCTTAGAACAAAGGTTAGACTAACAAGTCACCCCATATATTTTTCACCGTACGTTGCCTGCAGCAGACAGATAACCAGTCTATCCTGTTTCAGAGACGTCACATGTTCATTTTTCATTGTTTTGTTATCCCAGGCAAAAACACCCTCTCTCCACCCTGGAAGCAATAGTAAATGAAGCCCATCTTATCCCAGTCAAGCTTCCCAACATTCAAGCTCTACAGGGTTGTCTCTCACGAGCACGGGCCTGGGTAACAGACTTGGAAGAAATACAGGTAAAAAAAAATCTGTTGCAGTTTTATTCCTTTAACTCATAATTAAATTGAAATACAGCAAACTGTAAAATACAGGTTTCCTCAGACTGATTATATTTCATTCTCTTTGTTTGTTGAAGAATGGGGAGCACTACCCCTGTCTGGATGACCTAGAGGGCCTTGTGGCTATTGGGCGGGACTTACCAGTCTTCATGGAGGAGCTAAGGCAGCTGGAATTGCAGGTGGCCAGCGCTCACTCTTGGAGGGACAAGGCCAGCAAGACCTTCCTGAAGAAAAGCACTCAGCACAGTCTGCTAGAGGTGCGTAACAAGCAGGAAATAGGAAATAAATTTACACTGAAATAAACAACAAAACTAGAAAGTGCTCCAAGAGCACATTTGTCTAATGAAGCATCAAATTTAATAAAAAAAAAAGAAATTCATAAACAAATAAGCCACCCATGTCCTAGGTAGCGTTCCTCAAACTTGTGTTGCCCTTGCAGGTTTTATGTCCATGTGCAAAAAGGAGGGAGAGGGCAGAGGGGCTGGATGATCTTTTAGATGATCCTGATACCAACACTCTGGGGCTCTCTGCTCAGGACCTGAGGGACCCTGCAGCCATTGTGAGTTTACTGAACATGTCTTTTCCTGTCTTTACAGAAAGTCTCTAGTCTAAGATGCATGGGTATTATTTATTTACTTGCATCTGATGTGTATCCCGAATACAGGCGATGGCCTTCAAAGAAGGAGAGCGCCAGGAGAAGGAAGCACTACTGAGGTTACAGAAATCGAACATGTGTAAATCTGGACTAAATATTACAAGTTCCAAGGAGAATGGGAGGTGGGACAACACCATGGAGACAGAGACATCCAGCCACTCAGAAACCTCAATAAAAGAGAACGGTAGCAGCAACCACACCTGTACCAGCCCCTCTCAGTCGGTCTGTGTGTGCACTGGGCAGCCTCGTGCCCCGCAGCTCCGCTGCCATCTGTGTAAGGACTGGTTCCATGGTGTCTGCGTTCCTTTCCCCTCCCTGCTCCCTTCCTCTGGACCACCGATTAACCCCCTCTGCTGGTGGGATTGGGACTCCCGCTTCTTGTGTCCACAATGCCAAAGGTCACGGCGCCCACGCCTGGAAACAATCCTGGCATTACTCGTAGCCCTGCAGAGGCTGCCTGTGCGTCTGCCTGAGGGGGAGGCGCTGCAGTGTCTCACAGAGAGGGCCATCACCTGGCAGGGCCGTGCCAAAGAGGCACTCGAGATGTCAGAAATGCAGCAGGCTCTTCAGAAGCTGCAGGAACTCAGAGAGACTCTCCATTGTGACGCAGAGAAGGAGGAAGACATGGGAAAGGAATCTGAAAGGAGCTCGGTCATAGTATTGTCCGACTCAGAGGGAGGGGAAGGAGAGGATGCAGTCATTGACCTGACTGAGGAGAATTCACCCAAAAAGACCAGCAAGGAAAACAATGACACTCAGGTTACCACTTTGTACTTTTTTAAAAAAATATTAATGTCACAGCTGATATAGACAAATAACTCAAAACTGTTAAATGCAATGAAAAAAAAGGAAACGACTAAACTAGTGGAATAGTAATTGATAAACCATTACTTCTTGAAACTTTCTGACCTGAAGCTTCTTTCCCCATAGGCTGGATGTGAAAATGGCATCAGCAGGAAATCAACAGTTACAGGTAAACCCTTATGCTTCTGTCAAAAATATTACTGTCAAAAGGAACATCATTCGCTCTCTCACAGACAACAGGCATGTCAGCGTTTCTCCTCTGCACAATTTTCAGATGTGCGGTGTCTGCTGCCAATGCTGCCTTTACTTAAAGGCCAAGTTATTGAGCTTTCCCCAGCCACCAGGGTCCAGCTAGAGGAGCTGCAGCTGGAAGGAGATCTGCTGGAGGTGTCCTTGGACCAGACATATACCATTCACAGAGTTCTCCAAGCATCCTCTGTCCCACCTATTGAAACACTGAACACACTCATTCAGGTCCGAAAAGAAACTCAACTTTTTTGAGATAGTTTTTTTAGGAAAACCACAATACAGTGACATCATACAAAAGCCCATCATTCTTGTTGGTGATAGCACAAACAATAACAGATCTGTGTGAAGTTGAGTTATACTAATTTACTACTGTTACTGCTATTAATACTATTACTACTGTTGCATAGACTGTGGAGTGTCCTTAAAACAAATGGTTCAGTATCAAGGAAATATGCATATTCACTGCATTCAAATGCATTCAAAGCAAGCAGGACGACGTGACCAATAATACACTGATAGAGTATATGGTGGTTCCACCAGTTTATTTTAGACTTTTTTTTGAATCTGTACAAAACTTTGTTTTGTACAGATTCAGAGCTGGCTGCTTGTTTCTGTATCAGAAATATAGAGACGTGTTATTTTGCTTCTTTATGTCTTTTACGTTATGTTCTCAACATCTTCCCTCCTCCTCTCAGATTGAGCTTGAAGAGCAGAGACGAACTAGCCGCAACCGAGTCAAGGACACCAAAAGGAAGAGGAAGGGCCACAGAGGTGGTGGCAGTAGAGAGGGGACAGGAGAAAGGTCACTGGACGCCTCAGAGTCAAAGAAAACCTGTCCCCTCAGCCACAACCCCTCCTCTCACTTACCTGCCCAAATCCTTCCTGAGGTAACATGCCCTTGATTTGACTTCTGCTTATATTTTCAATATGGTCTTTTGATTTTCTAGAAATAGTTCAAAAGTAATTTTTTTTCTTTTGCAGATTTTGTGATGTAGTCGACGCTGGAGCTCTCTGTTGGGATGGATAAGTCAGAAGAGCTGACGGGACAGAGAATTCGGTGCCAGAAAATCCATGTCAAGCTATAGAAAGATGCAGGACATCCCCCATGCTACCCTCCAAACCCCATCCATCCACCGTCAAAGCATTCAGACACTAACAGAGCAATGACTCTCCTTCAACACTCCATTGACTCCTCCATAATTCCGACGTATCTTTACCCATCTACTCTTTTCAGAATCGTTCTCTCTCCCAGACTTTATTCTCCCCCTCCCCTGGATCCATTTTCCTGAACATATTAAGACTGTGTCGAACAGATGTGGGACTTAACGTAATAGGAATGTCGTTGGTCTAGAGTTGTCTCCGAGCTGAGTCAGTATGCTATGTTATCCCAATTGTATTAAATGCTTGTTCAGCTGACGCCCGTCTCGGCACTGGCAGTTGCAGTTACACTTCACTCAAGACCAGGCGCTGCTGGACAAGCAGTTGTTAACTTTAGACAGTTCTGTTTGGGCATGAATCCTGAAGCTGAGAATACAGCACAAGGTTTTGATGGCTGTTGTTAGGTAACAGCATCATGGTTACACTTGGATTTTTTTAAGTTGTATTGACTCTTGTGTTTGATGCTGTTCTGAGGGGATAGGAGGTTTGTGTAAACTGAATACATTTTGGGAAGTGTTATAAACAGGCATTAATGTTTTCGGTGCTACTCTCCCAAAATGGATATCTGTACCTCTTGGTTTTGTTTTTCACCTCCCCGTTCTTCCATTTGATTTTTTTTTAAAGCTCCTTTCCTCACAACTCCATCCTTTTATTCCTCTAAGATGACCTATTTTTCTCCTCTCTGTCCTCCCTCGTTCTCTTTGCAGATTAAGGTAACTTCACTGTAACTCACTTTGTCAAAAAGTTATTTTGTTTTCTGGGTTCAGATTATATTATTATTATTATTATTATTGATATTGCAGACACACAGTTGTCGTGAGTTTGTGTATAAACTTTTCATTTTAATGTTGCCTTTGGTTCTTTTCACTCTTGTTAGAAAAATAAAGGTTTAGAATTGTTTAGGACATGCCGAGTCGTTTGTTTCTTCAGCTCAGTATTTGATTTCATCATGTTGAATTGTTAGAGTCTTGACACGTCACACAGATTCATGATTTCATGATCACAGCATTTATTTATAAAAGCTTTCACTGCAAAATGGCCGACACTGGACGTCACAATATTTAACAAACAAGTACAATGTTTTTTTTTCTCTTTATGCTTGAGCAGATTCATCGACATCCACAATAACAGTATGTTAAAAGTTGTAGTAAAAGTACATGACCTCAATATCAAAACATGCATGTAAGCCAAATGAGAAATCAGCTTTTAATTGTGTGTCACTTCATTTTAAACTTTGTGCTCTATGTATTTGCGGCATAATTATCCATTGGTTTCCGAGAGCACTGAAAATTGATTCAGCCAGGAATCCTCGCTAAAATAATTAAAAAAAACCTTTCTGTGCTTCTGTAATTGAATGTGACTTGGTGTCTGAGTCACTCTGTGCTTCAGTCTGAACTCTCAGTTGTGTTGAAAGACTTGGAAAATTGTGCTAAACAGTCAAATCTGCCTGAGAGGAAATCATCGCTCAGCCGGTCGCTGTCATAAAACGCCTTTGTTGTGACAATGACGATGCATACAGGAAATGGAGAAAGTGTCTTAACTACATTAATTAACACAAAAGTTGGTTTGAAAAAAAGTCCTTTATGGACATTAAATATACAGTTATATGGCACAAAAGTGGCATTTTTTTCAAATTTTTTTGCCCAGCTGTTTATTTTCTAGACCCACTTTTGAATTTGAAATCTAGTAAATCTGCATTTGTGATGATGAATGTCTGAAATGTAGCGACAGCAGACACACAAACCCTGTCAGTCATGTGCTCCTCTCCAATTCCAACTATTTCAGATTAACTTCTTTTTTATCACCATCACTGACCTAAAGCTCAGATTGTTGCGAGAGAAAAGTGGTTTTGTCAAGATGTAATGAAGAGGACTTTGTTTATCCCACTGGAACTTATGCTCTGCCTCTCCACAACTGTCAACAGTCTGTCTCACACACTGTCTCACACCGTGGTGACAGACAGCAGGGGGTTGTAGACTTTCTTCCCATCAGCAGATCTGCTCCCATGAGCCAGTAGCTCCTGTATTGTGATCCAGTTGTCCAGGATTCTGCGACTGCGCTTCTTCAAGCTCCTGCGGTGGCAGAGCTCCAGGATGGCGTTGTGCTCCTGCTGGTGTGTCACCCCCTGCTGGCCGCCGCCGCTGCTGCCCTGCTCCTTCTCGCGCTCTCTCAGACAGTCGAGCCGGCTCTGCATCATGAACTCCCGACGCCGCCGCTGCTCGCGGGCCTTGAGCAGCTGCTGCTTGCGCTCCTCTTTGCTCCAGTAACGGCCCATCTTCATTTCGCTGACGGCATCATCGTCTGTTGTCATGCCACTGCGCTCCTCTCTGATCTTCATGGCGCGTGCCTTCAGCAGGCGATCCCTCACAGGCCGCTTGGCCACGTAGCGCGAGCCATCACTGCGGATCTTCACCTTCCACTCCATACGAGGGGAGGAAGGCATCAGTGAGGAGGACAAGGGTGACGGCAGAGAACCTGGGGCCTGGGCGACACCTTTACATGTGCTCCCCAAGCTCATGGGGCTGGCGTCACCCCCACACTCCTGACTGGCCTCTCTGTGTCCACCAAGCTGCTCGCAGGTGGAGGGAGACCTCAGCTGCATGCAGCTCTGGTAGCGGTACGGCAGGTTTGTTGCTGTTTGGCGGCGAGACATGTAGGGGCTGTTCTCTGCACTGCGTCCACCGGCCCTCTCCACCGCTCCATCAGCTGTGGGGTTGCGTCTCATCCCACCATCAGAGCCCCTCCTGGTCCCTCCATCCCGGGACAGGGACCTAACTTTAACCCCGGGGCTGGACGTCTTAGTCTCAGCGGCTCTCCTGTGAGAGTAGGGTTGGTTTAAGTTTGCTTGTGCCCTATCTCCTCTTCCGGCCTTGGTTCCTCTCTCTCTCTGCCTGGTGGACGTTGGAAACTGCAGACCTGACAAACAAGGAGAGTCTCCTCTGTCCAGGCTGTGTGTAGAAGGGTGCTGTTCGTGAACCAGTGGCGTGCTCCTGCAGCTTTCCCCTCCAGTGTTGTAGGCACTGGTACTGTCCTTATCCGAGCGCTCCCTCTCTGGAAGCTCATTAATATCTGACAGAGCGTGGTGACAGGGCTCCTCGCTGACCAGAGCGCCACTAACGTCCAGTCGTCCAGCAACGACTCCGACCTCTGCGCTCGCGCCGTTTTTGTCCTCCAGGGGCCAAGCCTTCAGACAGCGCTCCCTCAGCTGCTGCATCTTCTGCGCCCTCAGGATGTTCCGACACTTGAACTCCAAGTGACGCAGTTCCTCCTCCAGAAGGACCATCTCATGCTGTGTCAGGCTCTCGTTCCTGTTCTCATCCAGTGGGATGCACCCTCCTTCTGGTGCTGGCCCCTGGCCCCCCAGCTGCAGCAGAGCATCACTATTCTTCTCATAGTAGCACTTTATTTCCAGCAGCTCTTTGTACCTCTCGCACTCCTCCTCAGTCAGACCAGGCATCATCATCCTCATAGGATCTGCCATGTAGGTCCTCTCCATTCGCTCCAGCTGATCCAGCCCACCCCCGTTAAAACAGTCCAGCCCCAGGAGGGAGTCGGTACTGAACTGGAGCTCTTGGGAGTGCAACAAGGGGGGAGTATCCCCTCTGTCAGACAGGAACTTGCGCATGCTGCCTGGTGTATTGGTGGCGTTTGTATTTGAGGCACTAGTGTGGTCGTCTCCCAGAAGATCATGTTCTGACGACTCTTCATAGCGTGTGCTTTCATCCGTGCGGCCCACCCCACTGTCCAGCTCCTGGCTGTTGCTCAGCACCGTCTTGAGCAAATCAGGTGAATCCCTGCTTATTGCGCGACCACGACCACCTAACACGCCTCCGCCTGCGACTCCACCTGGCTCAGCAGGCAGCATGGAGGTGCTGTTCCTCACGCTGAGGCCGGCAGCCAGATGAACAGCGTTGTCCAGTGGCTCCAGTTCCAGCTCGTCTGCGTCCACCTGGTTGTCATTCTGACAGGGGGGGGTGGGGTTGCAGAGAGGATGTCAGGGCCATTGTTTGATGGACAGAAGAAAAGAAAAGCTATATGTCAGAATGTGCCCTACATATATACATATCATCATTTTATCTCATCCTGACAATAAACCAAACCTTACAACGTGAATGTAAAAAATGTAATGTAGCTGCAGCAGTAGTATTTCTTTCTGTCACTAGGTGGAGTCAGAGATCGTAACGCCACATTTCCATTGAGCACCCACCACCACACCACACACCAGCACATAGTGTGATGGTGTGTGTGTGCAGCGTTGACTACTGAGTAGCGGGTCAGGGGAATGTAATGTAATGTAGTGTAGAGGGATGTGGGCGTGTGTGTGTTTGGAATCGAAAATGTTGTGATGTTGTGTAAGATAATGTGATTTGGCTGTAATGCACCAAAAAGTTGTTTGCCAATTAAAAATGTCAGTATAAAATAGAGACACAACATGGATCAAACAGGGGTAGATGTAAACATACTCTGTGTTTACATTTTTGTTGTCTCTCTCCTGTTTACTTGTTTGTTTTGACTGAGATCCACTCTGATGCTAATACATAAATATAATCCAAATACTATGCTCAAATTAGTAAACAGTTTATCCTGGCTAATTGGTTTGATTCATATGTGGATTGCGTGCGGGCGGCGAGATGCAGCCTTCATTAGCATCTTCTTCATTCTTATTCTTCAACGAGCCTTTCTCTTCTCTCCCCGTCTCCCCCCCAAAGACAACAGATCAAGCTGTAATCTCTGCTCGGGCTCCTTTCCCTCGGATCCCTCTCTCGCCTGAATCCTAATGTGGGCTCATGGCGTAGCAGTGTAAAGCCTCCCACACTTAGAACTTCTCATCTCTCTAAAAACAAAGACATGTTTAAAGAGGAGTGTGTGAATGTGTGTGTGTGCACACGTTTTTATGCACGTATTGCACTGTTTCAGTGAGTGCCCTCCAGCTCTATCTGAACAAATGCAGCCGGCATACAGATTTCATCATCGCACATATACTGTGTCCGTCTCCACCTGCAGCCTTTCTGTTTTCCCACTGTGAAAACCAGTTGTGTTGCTTCGACATGTGTCGGGTGATGTATTTAAAAGCGATCTGGCCGGCGTGTGTTGAGGGACGTGTGGTACAGTGGCGCTCCCCTGCTGGATCTGTGACCTTGAGGGAAACAGTGTGGTATTGCCTCAGACTGCAAACACCATTTATCTTTGCCTCTTTCTCCTCGCCGTCTGTGACCTCATCATGGTTTTTTAGTTTTTTTTTAAACCTGCAATCTTGCCTAGAGGTCAGGACGAAGCAGAGAAGCCCATTTTCCTTTTCTGTCCTTGTGTCACTATCTCATGACTGAATGCTAATGTGTTGTATGACCATACATTTCTGCTTATAAGGAATAAAACAGGGCGAGGACTGGTATTTTAGGTCAGTAGCGCCGCAGTGCTCCCTAAAGACTGAATATCCTGTTTGCTCACCTCGATCTCGGGCCGTGCAAGAAGCAGGGAGACATTAGTGCTGTCCTCTCTGGTGAGAATAGCTACGGCCTCCTCTCTGTCCTGGACGTCCACTCCGTTTATCTGATGGGGAGATTGAATAGGCCCATGTTAGAAAATAGAGGACCCTTAATAGAAGACGCATAAAGGCTAGATTCAGTCAAATCACCCAGTTTCAGGAAATGGACTTTCGTTATTATTCCGCACAAATATCCCGTAATCGCAAATGTAATTCGACCTATTATGAAAGGTTTCAGGAAAAAGGCAGAAGCAATTTCCTGTGCTAATGAAAGTGACGAGACTCCAACTCCACGGTGGATCAGGGGTTATCAAAGACTCATATATCTTGATGTGAATAACGTGTTTGAGGAGTTAGACAACCCTTTATTATTAATAACACATAACACGGCTTCCACTGATGCGTATGCAGGATAGAGAGGACGATTTGTTCCACTGTGAAATTCTGGAACCCAGCACCTGTAGGATTCTGTCTCCCTTGCGGATGCGACCATCTATTGCAGCAATGCTGTTTGGGTTCACCTGGAAAAAAAAAAAATCAAGATTTTATTCATAAAAGCTATAAAATGGGAAATTGATAATGTGATGAGAGAACCACTGTTTTTACCTCTCCCACATATATCCCCAGGTCCTCCTCATCGTCCGTTCTGTAGCACACGGTCAGCCCCAGTTTATCCTGCTGACGAGACTTGCACAGCTCCACCTCCTACAATTAAGAAAATTCATCCATTCATTCATTCATTAAAAAGTCACAGGTTGTGAGACAGAGCAGCGGGCCACCTGTCTGCAGCACACTGTGAGAGGCTGATGGGGTCTCACCTCATATTCCAGCTCATCCTGCCTGTCCACGTCATGCTGGCTGATATCAAAGTAGTCATTCGGGTCATAGTATATTGGCTCTATGAAGCTGTGGATAACAATATTTGGGTCGTGATATTTCAGTAACTGGGGCATGTGTGAAAAATAATAGCATTGAAAAAAAAACAAAATGGCGCATGACTTCTGGTCTGAGCGACATAAAGCGGAGGCCAATTAGACTCAACTCCAACTCACAGTTCATTGAACAGATATGGCTCCAGTAGCGGTGGTGGCGGAGGCGATGGTGGAGGGTTGGGTGGGGGCGGGGCTCCACAGGGATGTTGGCCACTCTTGCCCAGAGTGGGGGGGGGGGGCTCCACAGGGATGTTGGCCACTCTTGCCCAGAGTCAGCATATGTTGGAAGCTGATGTCTGTTTGAGTACAGCTGTCTACACAGTCGGCCATGCCCATGGTCACTGGCACTAACCCTCCAGGGGCCCCTGCTAGACCCGCCCGTCTGCGGGCCCCCCGCCTCAGGATGTTGGACAGCACAGGGTCCCGCATGTCCAGGGTGGGGTCTCTAGAAAAGTGGGACAGCTCCTTCCCATTCACCTGGAAAACAAAATGTAAACTGTTAAAGAGTTGAACCAAAGCGTCAAACAAATGACTCCATCTAATGGCGCAACCACGTCACTGTAGCAGCTAACATACATTGTACAGAGATACTACAAAACAATTAGTTAATTAAATTAAAAATTAAATTAAATTAATTAAACACAGCCAACATTACAGCCACACAACTAAAATAAAGCAGGACTGAGAGTGTGTCCAGCAGAGACGTTTAAGTGCATTCAAATGATCACATGGCTGAAAAACACACAACTGAAAGAAAGTGGTTAATGTGAACGGTTTGAACGCCATCAAGCAGCGGAGCAGAAAGCTTTATGTAGGAAGACATTTAATCGGCCGCCTGCGTTGCCAGAGCACTGCATGGTGTTTTTATGTGGAGGGGAGGAAAGAAAGGAAAGTGGTGGGATTAGACAGTAATCAGTGAACAGGTGGGAAATGTTAAAGAGTAGCAGTGTTCTGAAAAAGCACAAATGTAACTCAACAGTCGCGGAGAAATAAACGACTGCCCTTTGTCCATGTCTGTTTGAGCTCTCTCCAACAAAACACTGTTATTTTTCTTCTCTGCAAATATACTTGAATAATAAAATGCACTTATTTATATGCTGGAGGCGCTGACTTCACTTTGCCTTCACTCAGGAGTTTCCACTAACACTGACTGCTTATAGAGTCTGTTTGATTTGTGTTATACTTTGTCAAATAGTTCTGAATTAATATACAGCAAGAAAGTGTTTCACGGAAAACGCTAAAGCTGCTTTCCTGTCATAAAAGACTAAAACCTTTACAGACTGAATAGATTAAGTAGACTATAATATTTGTTTATTAGTTTTTTTGTTGGCTCCATTTTGTGTGTCTTGTGTATTTGCATAAAAATATTATTTCTAAAAAGTTTCTTTTGGAAATAAATAAAAATAGGTCCGAGGGATAAATGTACTTAAAAAAAACATGCTTAAGACCATTTCCTGTTTTAGTACCAAAATGAATGAAAGTTTAACACAACATGTTTGAATGAATACAACGAGGTTGCATTGCAACGTGTCTCACCACTCCTGATTACCTGCTCTGCCCTGATGTGTAACACCTGTGTCTAGTTGTCGCCCCCTCTCCTGCTACATATATATAAACTCCCCCATTTCTTTGTTTGTCTTGTGTTGCTATTAGTGTTGCTGTGTTTTCTTGATCCTGTTGTGTGGTTTTGTGTTTTTGCCAGTTTGTATCTTTGTTTGCTGCTGCTTGTTAAATAAGTCAGACTGACTTTTATGTGGGTTTGCATTTGACAACAAAGACGTCCAGGGACTTAACAATGTGTACGACGGGTCTGTCTGACACCCTGTCTGACACCCTGTCTGTCCCCAGACCCCAAATCAGACATGTGGATCCTCCACCTGGCACAAAAACAGGAAGTGCTGGAGAGGAGGATTCACAGGTTTCAACAGCCTCATGTAGGAATTCATGATTTCACTTTTGAAAATGACATTTAAGTTTAATTTGTAAAATCCAGTTCATTGTATCATGTAACCTTGTGTGTGTGTGTGTGCGTGTGTGTGTGTGTGTGTGTGTGTCACTGAGCCACTGAGGCAGACGTGCTTTGTGGAGTCTCTCTCGTGTTGTTCAGTCGCTGACCTTGGCTGTCTGTGACTCTCCACATGCTTCACTCCCCCTCTCTCCTCTCGTCCCCGTCCAGTAATTGCACGTCAAATCAATGTTCCCCTGAGCAGCCAGGCACAAAAACGGTTTTTGCCACATCCAACCCTTTTTTTTCTTCATTCGGCTTCCTCATGCTTCTTCGCCGACAGCATGGCCGCTCCCCTGATCCGTCTTTCCTCCTTTGCCATTATGTGTCCATGCTCGCTTTTGCTTTCCCTCTGCACCCATCTCTCCAGACGCCGGCTTTCCTGCGATGTGCTGCCTCAGCAGTTCTTTCTGCTGTGTCCCTTCCCTGGAGATGATAACTCACACGTCTCTATCTCCTTGTGTGTGTGTGTGTGTGTGTGTGTGTTTGTCCCTCCTCTACCTAATGTCCCCACATAAATCTTGCTGTCCCTCTTAATGAACCTCTCCTCCTGGAGACAGATGAAGTGCCTCCTCTCTGCGTGGCCTGTTGGTATAATAACACTGCGTATAGTTTGTGTGTTAGATCAGGGAGGGAGACACACTGGAACGCTTCCCGAACCAAAGTGCGTTTTTAATTTTCTGACCACGTGGATGATGTGTAGGATCAGAGAGGGGTCCTGAGTGACAGGTCTGAACACTGGGCGAGAGGGGACAGGCAGACTTCTCATGCATTATCTATGAGAGGTGCTGAGATTGAGACCTCACGCTGGGTAATGGTTGTTGTTAGACAGCGTTTTGGCTCTGGCGTGATGGAGAATGCATTGCGCTCTTACACGCGCCATTCTCTGTTATCACTGGGTTAGTAGGTCACTGCATGCAGCTCCTCGTTATAAGCTACATAAACTCTGCATGTGCGCGTGCACCCTTCCCCATGTCCCACCCTCATTCTGTATGTTCATTTTCAAAATTAGGACTGACGTTTGGGGGGGGGGGGGGGGGGGGAGGAGGCGGGGGGGGGGGGGGGGGGGGGTAGAGGATGCCTCCAAACTCTCAGCAGGAGGTGGGCGTTGGTGCTGTGAGGTGAGGGATGAGGATGGGGATAGATGCTGGGTAGAGATAAAAGAGAGTTCAAAGTGAAGAGAGAGAGAAACCAAAGGAGGAGAGACACGGGGGGGAGTGCGTGAGGAGGGGGGGGTGGGAGGTGAGGGGAGGTGAGGGGAGGGTAATGATGCAGGAGAAATGAGGAAAACAAGCTTTCAAGGAACTGCCGGGTGAATGCAAATCAGGAGTAAGCCTAGCTCTGGGTTCACTTCCTGTATGTAAACACACACAATGGAAGTGCGTGTGGAATTAAATAGTTACTGCATAATTAGTTTTTATCCAAAAGCTCTTTAAAGTGCGGATTAATGAGCAGTGCAACGAGATGAAATGATGGAACCAGGGACGGTAACAGATAACAATACAGGAATAGGCTCGGCTAAAAATAGAAAAAAATAATAATTTTGTTATTGAGGTCATTATTTTTCGAACTGGAGCTTAGCTGTATGTGTTTTTCTACAGTGTTCATGCAGAGGCTCCTGCGTTCCTGATTCCTGCCCCCAAACCCGATGCATTCCACTTGTTCAGTAATTGATTCTTCTCATCTCTCATGCTTTGAAGGCTGCGCACATCCTCAGAGAATCAATTAATTTGAAGATGGAGCTGACCTCTTCAGACTATAACTAACCCCGTTGTCTGATATCGCCAGGCTCATTTAGGAAAACAAGCCAGCGGTGTTAAGGTCTAATATAGGCCGACGCTAACAGTGAGAAGATATTGATTATTCGGCAACTCAGACGCTCTCTGAAATGACGGTGATGAAGCAGACCAGTCTCAGTGGCAACACATTCATCATTCATGTGGTCAGCATTGTTACAAACTGAAATGCACCACATTTCACTGACCCTCTCCTGTGCTATGAAATTGATAAATGGATAGTGTACAGTGTAAATAAAGTATAAAATGTCTTATATTTACATCGTGGTGTGCTATTATGTCATTAGAATGTATTGTAGGGAGTTAAATGGGGAGATGAATGGAATCAGTTTTGCATGACAATAGCACTGCATGGACAAAATAACATGAACAGGTGATGGTATAACACAATGGTAACAGGCACTGGTTTGTAATGCAGCTCTGTACCAACACTTACATTAACCAGATTTAAGTAATACAGGCTAATATCACCTGATGGTACTGACTCCCATCGTTTTTTGCCTCTTGTAACTGTCAGATTTCTTTTTTCTTTGTGTCACTGTGAACACATCAGAGTTTGTTTAATTTTGCCAGTTGCCATGGAAACAGCATCCCGCTTCACAGTGACAGGGGAGAGAAGAAGAAGGGAGTGGCCGCGGGGCTCAGGGGCTTAGGGGATGGGCGCTGGTCAGGTAGTGTGTAAGATGTGTGTATGAAGGTGGGTGGTGAGGTGGTCTCCCTCCCAAAGACGCACACAGGGGTCCGGATCCAAATCAGTCATCATGCGATCAACAATGTGGCTTTTTAACGTGGGCCAATTACTGTGCAACAAGCACCAGAGTGTGAGCATTTGAGAGGCAGAGGCCTTATGTATAATGCATGAATTCTATTCCTCTGGCAAGAGAAGCGAAGAAGTGTTTTGATATTCTTAAACTGCACAGGCTGTCTCTGCAGCCTGATGTGGCTGGGGGCTGTTCATGTTGTATTTATTGTCTTTAGAGACAGTCACTCTGCAGCCTAATTTGAAGGCTGTAATTATATGTGTTAGTTAAAGGAAACACCCCATAGCTACGGTCCTTTAAAGGGAAATAGAAAGCCTTGAGAGCAGCTTAATATGCAGGAGGGGGTTGTTATTTCTTCCCATTTTTTTTATGATTCATTTTTGCTTAGCATCTGTTGCTCTTTGGATTATTCAGCCATCTGCACAGCAAGAGTTCTATTGTCTATAATCATTATATTTAATAACTTAAATTGGATTTTATGGGCAAAAACACTCTCAGCTGATTTGGGATCTTTTGTTTATATATGTATATAATTTTCCTCTTCTTCTTTGGTTTAACAAACACCCACTTTGTCTTCTCATGCATCCTCTGGGTTTAATTGGATATGACCTCATTACAGTGCACATAGTCCACTATCTATGCTTTAACACACGTTTGCTTTTTTTTTTTTTTGCTTTTTACAATTGCTTAAAATCATACACAGTGTGAATGTGATAATGCGTTTGGGATGAACGACCTCTCGGGACACGGGCACAGTTGACCTCACGTCGTCACAGCAGGCAAGTGATTTGATTTCCACATGAAAAGACTGTGACCTGTTAGTGTCATTACAGCTGACCCCTGTTTGATGAATGGAATAAACGTCCTGCTCTGGTTTTATGATCACATCCCACACTGCACACACACCAACTCATATTCCTGCACTACCCCGAAGAGCTTTGTGAAGTCATTCTAACCTTTCTATTTACTTCTGATCCTTGAAGCGCTCAAATCAGTCACCTTTCTATATATCTACTGGCAAAGAGCAGGAAGAAACACGACGCGCTCATTACTCTGTCTCTCTCTCTCTCTCTGCACGTTTCCTCTGTGTTGGCATTGCCCCTGGCACTGATCCCGCATGCAACAGAGACCCAGCTGTGGCTTCCAGTGCCACAGATAAAGAAGGGTTGCACTGCAAAGCCGCGAGTGCCGAACGGTTTTCATGCTTAGTAAGCATGCAGCTTTCTTCTGTCACCACATGTATCACTGAATCACAAAGCACAAAGCACACTGCTCATCCAGATGAGCTTACTCATATACAGTCTGTGGTCCCAGTTGGCAGGTGGTACTGAGGCTGTAACCGTGGCAACCTCTCTCTCTCTCTCGCCCTCCTATAACACTTTAGCCGAGGTTTAACAACCCATCCATCCTGCTGCCTCTGTGGCACTGCACCACTCCACTTTATCCACACCAACATACAGTATCTGTCTGTATGTTGTACTGCAGCTCCGCTCTGCTCTCACTCATCAACATCATTATAATCACTGTGAAACATCATTATCAGAACTATTGCTATTATCATCACTGATTGACAGATTCAGAGCAGTAATTAATCAACCCCCCCCCCCCCCCCCCCTCAAGCAATGCTAGAGGAATTTATATTTGTGTGTCCAAGCAAACTGGGCACAAAAAGTGGATATTTGCAGAGCTGTGATGAGAGCTGGAGGACAAATGAAATGAAATGTTTCATTTTATTGTTAATCAATATATAAACAGATAGATGTGGTTGCCTCATTCAAAATTCACTTGAGAGTAAAAACTGGTTATCCAGGATTCAGGAGGAGAATAATTGGGTTTAAATGAGTGTGTCGACATAATGAGATTCTGCTGCAGATCAGTTAGGAGCATGTTTATTATTATTATGAATTTTTTTTTACTCATCTACTAGCATCAGTGTAAGAAATGGCCAAAAGAAGAGATCATAATTTACAGGGGAAGACACAAAGGGAGGTTTTGGCTTGAAGAACAAAAACCACTCAGACAAAGAGGGGCAGTGCTCACCTGAAACATAACCCTGTACTGCTCCTCAGGCTTCTGCACCACACACATGTTGCACCCCATTGTGACTTTTGACCGACCGCTGGACCATGCAGGTCCAAAACACTGCTCCAGAAGACCACTGTTCACACCAGGACCGTCTCTATCAAGGTCTTTGTCTATGGCAGTGGGAGAGCCCCACCCTCATTCGCAGGCTTGTGGTGAATCACACACACACTGCTCCTCCGGGCAGCACGCGGCACATCCCTGCTGCCAGTGGATAAATGCTCCTCTTCTCCTCTTCTTGCTCACAAGTCAAGTGTCATAATCCAGACTCAGTCTCAAAGTGAGGGTGGTTTCAGAGCACTTGTCGGACCACTTCTCCGTTTCTGTCTCCATTTATGGCAAAAAAGTGTTTGTTTTAGTTCATGTGCTTTTTCTAGATTGTCCACTTTCACGTTTTATTGTTTTATAGCAGGCAGAACCGCAAATGGTTCTCCAGGTGTGATGTGCTGTAAAAGTCCTGCCGCCTTGTGCTTCTCTTATTAAATCAATGTGGCAGTCGTGGCAGACGAGTCAGTGCATCATCTCATGTGCTTTATTATATTCGCAGCTGTGTTTTTTTCCCCCATAAATATTGAAAAGTGCAGCAGAACTCTGGCTGAACTCCTCCTCACTGAGTCAGATGTTTATTTCTTTTTATCTTCTCACTGCACTAAACCTGGAAGCAGCCCACTATCAGAGATGCTGTTTGAACAAGATCGCTGTAAACACTGCAGCTATCAAAGAACCTGCCTCAGTCCTATTTCTACTCTCCACTTTCCTGACTCCAACAACAACAAGCTTCCCACCCTCTATTCTCTGTTCTCCAGGAAGGCTGGAGGAATGCTGAGTGTGTGTGTGTGTGCCCTTTACGGACTTGATTCACCTGCTCTGCTTCAGGATCAATGCAATTTCCTAATAGAACTCACTCTGAATGGCGCAGACTGTTGACGTTTTGCTGTGCAGCTACGATAAGCTCACAAATGTGCACGTCTGCACATTGCATCAAGACCTGCAACAACACATGGTTCCCTCAGATCCAAACTTTAACTACACACACGCAACCTGCCAAATTTCCTGCCGCTGTCAGCAGAAACAAATCATTTTCCATTCAGCCTCTCAAATAACAGAATCTAATTGAACGTAGACGATTACTGTCCACGGCAGAGACGCACCATATCAGTGTCATCTGTTAGACATCATGACATGTATTGGATTGATTTTCTCCGCAGTAGCACACTCAGCACTCTGACCACTCTACAGTGAGGTCGAATGATGGATTATAATTAATTTAGTGACCCCTTTAAGCAGAGAGCAGACGAGACTGTGACCCGACCATTGTCAGAAATCAATATCAAAACCAATTTATGGATCAATTGGATTTTGTGCTTGCTGCGTTTGGAGTGATCGGGGGCCGTTCATCACAAGTACCACCAATAATTTAATTTATGTTGACGGTTTGTTTTCCACAAACCTGTTGATATCTATATATTACATGTATTGTATCTTCACTGACACTCAACACATAATGCAATGCCGTGCACTGTCTTAAAACTCCCATTCATTCTACGATTACCCTCAGTGTTAATTTCCAAATCCAGCATAACCTGACTTACAATGTCAAATAAGTCTCAGTATAACTCTCTCTGTCTTTGTCCTCGACCTCTCAGTCTCATCATGTCGGTTAAAGCTTTAGCCTTAATCCTCCGTTGGCTGTCAGCAGGGCTGCTGCTTCAGGGTCTTGTCTGAGTGAGTGGTCCATGGCTCAGTGGGACGTCAGCGACAAGGTGTCAGAGCTGCTAATCCTCATTCAAGGGTCAACTACACCTGTGTCCTTATCAGAGGCAGCGTAATCCCAAACTATGGCTTCTAACATAAAGTGTGTATGAACACACTCATGCCACCTCAGTGAGAAGTGTGATTACTGATAAAAGACAAGCTGATTGTCAAGCCCCAGTGACCTGCTCAGCAGACAGGTGCTCTTCAACCCTACTCCCCTTTTCCCATCTCCCATCTCCTCCTCATCACCATATCACCTCCGTCTACTTGAGCATCTGCCCTACATGCTGCATAAATATAAACTATGGTGTTGAATCACAAATGATCCTGAAAAACGTCTAATGCTCTAATTAAAGCATTGTGTGTAGAAAGACGTCATCGTATGGTACAAATGCACCAGTGAAAGTTAGTCCAGCTTTAGTCTGCAGAAAAGGGAAAAAAGTCCATTTAAATCCTGCTCCTCTTTTGTCCGCTGGTCGTTCTGTTCGACAAATCCACAGGACGGTGTTTGAATTTTAAGAAAAGCAATAAAAAGGAGGTGTTGAGAAGTATTCCAGGTGGTGATAGTGACGAGCGGAGAGCACTGCCCGTCTCAGGTCAGTGATAAATCACCCTCACAGGATGAGAGAAATCAACTAACGGCTGATTGGACGATACTTCTCGGCTTCTCCCCTCAGGCGCGACGGTAAATGCACTCCCCCACTGCAGCCAGGGGAACGCAAAAAGGCAGTTTTTCCCCAGTGGTGAAGGAGCCTGCTGATCTGTACGCTGCACTACTACTACTACTACTACTACTACTACTAAAGCTCCTCTGGATTTGACACTGCATAATGTGCCTCTCTTCCTCCGGCTCGGTGTCATCCCCACCCTCTCCCTCTCCCTCTCCACTCGCAGGGCTGGGCTGCTGCTCGCTTCTCTAGTCCCCCATCATTTTTACCCACACCTCATTTGCTACCCTCTCCCCCCCTCCTCACTGCTTGTCTGCAGGCAAGAGAGCAGGCACTGTGGAGCTCTCTGCATACTGTTTGAGCAGGACAACCAGCAAAGGTGCATAAAAGTAAATGAAATCTCAAGCTATTGATGCACTGCACCATTAAGACACACAGACAAGAGGGGAATGGGGTCATTCATTCCCTGGCTGTCAGGGACTCCTGTGTCTCCCTATAAGATGCTTTTAGAAATAAAGGGATGACTGCACTTTTTCATCTTGGTAAAACTGCCCAGAGCAGGTAGAGAGCTCGTGAGTGGCTGTGCATGTAGATGAGCCTCTGTTACCACGAAGGAGGGGGAAGAAACGGGGTGGGGTGGGGGTTGTTGGGGCGGAGGAGAGGGGGGAACAAGTGAATAACAGGTGTGATGGGGCAAATCAAAAAATATGGACGAGAGCCCAGAGAGAAAATGCAAATGAGTGTGTGGGAGAGCGGCGGCGATGAGGAGATGGGGTTGAACAACAGTTTTGTGCAGTAATCAAAATGTCCTGCTGAAGGGGGTGGGGTGTGGTAGGTGGGGGTGGTGGTGGTGCTGGGGTATGGAGAAATTTCATTTAAATATGAGCCTGGGAGATTTAGAATATTTCCCCCTGTGCAGATCTACACTCAAGCACTCAGAGAGCCATTCTCTTGCTAGTTTTCTTTTTTTTTGTACATACAAAAGGCTTCACTGGCACATTTGCTGCAGTGACTCTGCCAAGTGGTCTCGGGGCTGGAGATGAGAGCCAGTCTGGGGGGCACAGAGGAGTCATCCGTCATGAAATGCTGAGGGGAAATGTGTTTACAGTATGCAGCCACACTCAGGCTTGACCTTTGTGTCAGGATGCTGTAATTTCCTACTTGTCAGTTTCCTACTTCTCCATCTTATCTTCATGAGCCTGAACGCTGGCTCCACTATGTAAACATCATCTATCAGCTGTCGGGAGATAAAGAACTTCTGTGAGCGTGAAGTGCTGTGTCGCTTGTTTATCTGCTGCTTTCCTACACACACACACACATGCAAACACACACACACACACACACAATATTTGCTGTGCATCAGATTGAAACAGGATTTCATGGTGACTGCGTGTGGTTGAAAAAGGCTTACACATATTTTAGCTGCAGAGCCACTAATACTACACGTGTCGACCACATACATTTAACATTTACTTATAAGAAAAAGGGGACACTCTGACTTGTCTTGTTATCTGTTGCATCATTCATCTCTGACCTGTTTGCTTTAGATATTCATCTTCAAATCTGTAGAAAACACACACACACACACACACACACACACACACACACACACACACACACACACACACACACACACACACACACACACACACACAATATTTGCTGTGCATCAGATTGAAACAGGATTTCATGGTGACTGCATGTGGTTGAAAAAGGCTTACACATATTTTAGCTGCAGAGCCACTAATACTACACGCGTCGACCACATACGTTTAACATTTACTTATAAGAAAAAGGGGACACTCTGACTTGTCTTGTTATCTGTTGCATCATTCATCTCTGACCTGTTTGCTTTAGATATTCATCTTCAAATCTGTAGAAATCTTGGGTAAAAAATCTGTAGAAATATTAAATATCATTATTTTGATAGTATTAAATCTCCAGAAATATAAAATCAGAGCGATCACTTATCACTGCTCCTGGATTTCTTTATTTAACTCTGCCTTTTGTCTGACTGTTGACAGCGATAAATGCTGAATGTCCTTTACATCTTAGTGTTCCTGTAATATTCCCCCGGGCAACCTGATCTCCAAATTAGTGGAGAGAGTAAATTCTATGCAGAGGCGAGTCAAAGAAAAAGAGGGTTGTTATGGCAGTGTTTGACAGCGACTGGGAAGACAGGCATTTTTGGAGGGGATAAAAACAAAGGAGGAGAAGTGGAGAAGCTGAAGAGTGGGATGAACTGGGCTTAGAGAAGAGAAACGTGTAGAAAAGCACACACACACATGCACACACACACACACGCACACACACACCACAGCCTCTTTGTTTCCAGTCAGGCCTTCGTTGTCTTTAGAGATCTGCACAAGGCTGAAAGCAGCAGAGCAGTGGAATACTGGCAGAATTTTAAGCATTCTCATTATTTATTTACTGCTCCGAGGAGAAGACTGCCAGTCCATAACAATGCTGCATGAAGCATGTTATCGTGCTTTGTGATTTATTTATTTATTTATTTTTGCATCAAGTGTGTGGTGCATGCTCATTCACATTCTGGATAAGTCACTGTGTGTGAAAGCCATTTCACAGAGGAAGCGATGAGGTCCAGTCGCCTGGATGGCGGAGGTGACACTCCGGCTATGTGGAGTCATCGATAAGTGACAGAATAAAAGAAATGGGAACGCCGTCAAGGGAAAATGGAAATATACAAGGGAGGAACTGATAACTGTGTCTGATTGCTTTTATGTGGAGGGAAACTTGAACCACAACCTTTTTAATGAACTGTCTGAGTAAAATAGACTCAGTACTGGAACCAACTGCTGCTAACTGATCTTTTCCTGCAAAACCCTGCAGGTATGTGGATGTGTCCATGGCTTTTGATTCTGCTGATCACATCAGTTAGTTATACAAACTGCTTTTTTTATGATTCTTCTTGGAGCTGATTGAATTTCACTGGTATCGTTCTGCCTGTTGTTGATGTTGGTTCATACTCCTATAAAGATTGAGAAAGGTGTCCCACAAGGACCAGTATTAACCTACCTACTGTTTAGCCTGTATTATAATTATAACAATGCCTATTAAACCAAGCTATCTTAGTGCTTTATCATTAAGGACCATAAAGACTTGAATTATCTATCACAAGGGACTGACTGCCATGTAGGACGTGTAAGTCCTCTTACACAAATTAAAGGCTTTTCAGGGTCGTCATGGAGATAGGGCAGGGATGGGAGTGGCGTTATTCCCCTGTGTCAGCACATCACTGTGCTCAAATCCTCACTTATCACAACTCTATCCCCTCTATCCCCTATTGTCAACATGTTTGTCCATGATGTCACAACAGATTTAGCACAGAGCACGGACCGTGCGAAGGGGAGAAGGTGGGGGTTATGGGTAAAGGAGGGAGGGGCCATCTCACCTCTAAAGCAGGACTAAATGTGCCATTTCAGTGCATACGACACGGAATTATTTTTGGCATATTTGCAAAAACTATAGTAAAGAAAAAACAGTGACAATAAGAGAATGTTTAGGAGTGGAGAGAGAGATGGGGGGATGAAGGGAGGATGAGAGAGAAAAAGGGGACTTGAATGAGGAAATCACATGGACACTGGACGTGTCCAAAGGGAAGAGTGATTACCATGGTGCCACAGGGTAAGAGAAAGGTATAAAGATAGTGGCCTAATTAATTTGAGCCCAACATGGAGCCAAAATGGAGCCAACATGGAGCCAACATGGAGCCTCATGGGCTGAAACTTGGCGTCGCATTAGCTCAACAGGAAGGTGACTGGTGCTGCTAAGGCAGTCATGTACTGCATGCTACTGAATTAAAGAAAAGCTCATTGAGAGCTGAGTACATTTCCTAAATTAATAAATGATCTGAGAACCTGTTTAAACCTGTTGGCCATGTGACCACTTTCCATGTGAACATTCCCTGGCAGTTTCTCCTCAGGCAGTTTTCCTATTATAATGTTTTATCATTAGTGACTCTTCCAATCAATGAAGACTGTATCATTCCACCAGAAATGTATTTAATAATCAATATCAGCATCTTTCACCTTCTGGCCCGCGGGGACACGTGCACGCGCACACCTTGACATACTGTGAGGAGAAAATGAACAAAATCCCATTAATTCCACTCCGCTCCTCCTTCTCCCCCTTAGTGATCGCACTTAATGTGATCCCCAGTGACTGCCCGCTCTATAAATGCCTGCTTTTATAGCCAGGGGCTTTGATAGAATTCTGGTCTGGCTCAGTGCTCTGGCTGACAGCTGAGCTATCATTTTTCTAACACAAAAAAACAATTAACATTCCTCTCAAACTACTCTTTGGACGAAAGTGCTGCAAAGACGAGGTTATAATACGCATAGAGTTGATTTTTAAATAAATATCAGCCTTGTAGGTGTTAAATTAATTAATAAATTATGCCTCATCTGCCGTCACAATAACTGTGTACTCCAACAGAACCCACCCCTCCCAGGTGTTTTGAGACATCTGCAAGCTGTGGCTCTCCACCGCCCACCTACTCCCACTGATTTGCCCCGGGCCCAGCCGAATCAATATATCATTACCTGCTCTCCATCCAGAAAAGCTCCTGCTCCACCCCTGCTTTCTTCTCCCCCACATTTCACACCGCTTTGTGCCGTTTTTCTGTTTTTTTCCTCCCTTTACCCCACATCTCGTCCTCATCATCGCTTTGGCCTCCACCGCCCCGTCTCTCACTCCAACTCTGCCTCTGTCCTTTCTTCATTTCTCTGGAGAAAAGGAGGCCAGGAACGAGAGAGGGGGGTGAAGGGGTGGGGGGTTAAAGGTTTAAAAGAAAAATCAGAGCCGTATCATGTAGAAATGGAGATGGTGGTTGAGGGCAGAAACATGGGTGTGTGTGTGTGTGTGTGTGTGATTGAAGCAGAGCGAAGCAGGGGGGAGATAGGGAGGGTGAAGGGGGAGGGGAGTCTGACTGGCTGTGTGGGTTATATGAATGTGTAATTGCATCGTCGGGGCTCAAAGCTTCGCCAGACAAACATGTGACAGCAGAAGCGACAGCCACAACGCTCCTCAGTGGAAATGGTTGAGCCTGTAGGTTGCTGTGTTGTTGATGTGTAAACAGAGGAAGCTGTCAGTGTGCGGATGTTCAGGTGCCAACTCCACCAGGTATCTACACGCCCTCACGTCCCTCACTGCTGAGTGTCAAAGCTCTCAGGTGATGAGAATGTGTCAGGAACACAAAGATACAAAACAAATAAACACTGATCGTCTTAACTGAGAAAAGTAGAGATGGAAAGAAATTCAGCAAATGAGTACATGCAGTGTATGTAGCTGTTAAAAACAGTGAGTGCAGCATTGACCGACTTGTGAAGAGAAACAGTGGCAGACTGGCTCTCATCCCCCTCTCTCTCCTCCCACAGCCTTCGCCCTCACTCACAGTCCACCCCACCCTTCTTTCTCCAATATTCTCTCCTCTTTATTTTCCTTTCCTGTCCTCTCACCTCCGTCTCGGAAAGCTGTGAGGCGGGTGAAGGTGAGGGTAATTAAAATGGGGACGTTGCACGGTAAAATGAAGCCAGTACAAAGACGAGCCTTTTCCCTTGCAGTAACAAGAAAGGATGAAAAGATGGATGAAATAAAATTAGTTCAGTGTGTCACTGGGCTGCAGAAAGAATGTTTTTTTTTCAGCTCTTATTTTCATCTCATATTTTTATACATGAATCCTGGAAATTGACAGCTTTGATGACCCACCACTCCCAAAGTAGCAACTTTGATTAATGCATAGCTCTGGGATGACTAACAGAGAGAAAAGGCAGTGAATCTGACCCCATAAACTGTATCATGGTAACTGCGGCTAACTGCAGAGGCACTGGCAAGACCAGGGAGGGTGCAGATGGAGGAGTCACCTTGAGGGGGTGGGGGGGTGGTGGTGGTGGGGGATAAGGGACGCCAGTTTGTTTCTTTTCAGGTCATAAGCTTGAAGATAGGGAGTGGAAAAGAAATATTATTGATTCAACTTACAGATGCAGATTCAGAGATTGATTTTCAGTCCAGACTGTGAGTGTGCACCGTGGGAAGTCACAGAAACATATATTCACACCATTGCTGTTCATTAGCTCACCTCGGTTACTGTAAGCTTATGGCACAGCAATAGATTTGAGCCTGAGCTGTGTGAAATATTATAAATACGACTCCAACATGCATATTGATCAAGAGGAATTAATCATTGTTTTTCTTACATAAAGGAAAGCAGGATACAGTTTTTATTTTTTTTGCCAGAGATGTTCTTTTAATATTTAAATGTTCTATTATAAGATAGCGTTAGTTGTAATAGTTGTATTGCTGTTATCTTAAAATGTAAACGGGCACGTTATTTCCCTTTGTTACACAACAGTGACATCTGTTGGTGAAACTTTGGCACTGGCTTAAAAGATCACTGTAAATAAATATTATTGGACCAAAACAAACCTTAAGTAGCCTCATGCGGTTTAATACAGTGTGTCCGGAAGAGCATTTATCTCAAAGAAACTATTAAACACACAGTTTCAAACACATTTATTGCCATCAACGTTGGTAGAGTAAAGTTTTAGGTCTCAGAATGAGATAGGTCTCAAACGCCAACTCCAGCAGGGGGCAGTCATCGACCACTGCCAAGCGAGATAAAGAGGGCATGAGAAACCGGAACACTCTAATCACTGTGTTGCTTTGGTGAAATACACAACGCAACAACAATCTGTCTAAGTATGAGTAAAATAAAACACGGCAAAAAATAATAAATGCTGAATCAAATGAATAAATGCTTCCATTACAATCGTCACTATTGTTGCTTTTATTTGTTAAAATTTAACATTTCCCTGATATAGTCACCGAGGTGCGCGCGCGTCTTGGCAACGGAAGTCAAGCTTGTTACTTCCGGTAACTTCCTTAGCCGTAGCTAAACACCAGCAAATTCGGGATATTTTATGGTAAAATGGCGGCTTGTTGTATAACTGGCTGTAAAAATAGGCATTCCGCAACAAGCACACTTAAATTTTACAGGATACCGTCCGGATATCGACCGTTTCAGGCGAACCGGAGGCGTTTATGGCTACAGGCTATTCAACAAGCGAACGGCAGCACGGAGAAACTCAAGGGACATGATCGCGTTTGTGGCGCTCATTTTATATCAGGTAAATAAACCGACCCGTTTTCAGTTTGATTGCACGTCGCAGCAGATTGTAGACAACTGATCTGGTTAAAGATTTAGTTTGATTGTCAAATTTGTTTAATTATAACTTGTATGTCTTTTGCAGGGGAGGCGTCCATGAACCATGACAGTCTCGACTTTGTTCCTTCTTTGTTTACATGCACTGAACAGAGACAGAGGAAAAAAGTGAAAAGGTAAGTTCTCTGTACATCAGTGTTGTTGCTAGATCGTTAGATTAGCGATTTAATGTATATTTATGTGTTTGTGGAAATAAAGCAACGTACAAAAAGTTCTCCATGTATAATTTGATAAGTTATGGCAAGTACAAATGTCTTTATGTGACAAAATAAAAAAGACAGTACAGAATGGAAAAATACTACGTTTAGTATATACTTTTATTACTTGACTGATTATGACTGCTACATGCTTATTATTGCTACTTTTACATTTTTTTAGGTACCAGTTTAAACTATAATTTATTATAGGATTAGAATGAATTTATCGTGTTATCGTATAATGTATGATAACTCTTTGTGGTGATGTTGAGTTGTATTGCATTAAGTTATGTTGTGAGTTATGATAGCAATTTATTGGAAGAATATTAAACATGTACATTTCATACATTTGGTCTATTAACCAAATTGTTATGGGATAATCATGCACTTTCAGTGGCTAACAAACTTCTTCTGCATTCTGACAATTGCATGTGTAACACATGTACTGTGTATTGAAATAATTTCTTTCTTTTAAAGATTTTTTGGTCATCGAAGAAGGCGCCAAAAGGCCAATGTGGAAAAAGAAGAAATGAAAAATCCACCTGAGGCAAATTCGCCTGTGAAAGATCAGTCCACTGTTTTAATGGAAACTGAAAGTGACATTTCACAGAAAATACAGACAACAGAATCCATCTCGAGCGCTTCAGTAAAGGTAGCAGCTACAGCATTTTTTATGTTTAGATTTATTTGGGTATTTCTGTATAACAAAAGAAAATTAGTATCAAAATTGTAGAGTGAACTGAACTGGGTTATTGTAGTGTAAAAACATTTTTTTCTCCAAATGACATTCCACTTATTACTTTAAGAGGATTTTTAAATTGTGTACAGGTATTGTTTTTTCTCATTCTCATGGAGTTCTGTCTCCTGTCTTCATTGTCTCTTCCTGTGTGCATTTTGTAGGAAGAAATACAAATGATGAAAGAGGGGGAGGCTGAAGATGAAACAACAACTTCCAGTCCAGAGAAGACAGTTCAAAGTTCAACATTTATCCCAAATGAAGATAAAATTAATCCTCTTTTGACCCTAAAACATATTATTACATCAGCAGGTTGGTATCAGTGTGAACAGTGCAGTCAGAACTTCACCATTGTATCACAGCTTGTAAAACACATAAAGCTGCATGAAGAAGAAAAGATGGTCATCTCTGAAAAATGTGGGGTGAAAATCACAGGTCAGGCCACCTTAACACAACATAAGTGTGTAAGTACTGATGTGGACTCTTTTCCATGCAACATATGTGATCGATCATTTACTTCATTTCAGCAGCTCAAGCGTCATAAACTGTTGCATGTCAAAGACAACAGGAAGTGCAGCCGCTGTGGCGCACTCTTCTGTCAACTTCACAACCAGATTATACAGATTATAGCCCCTTCCATAAATGAGCCTGCACAGGAATCCTCAGTTATTCAGATGCAAAATGAAAGTAATGATTTGATGCCAGAAAACAGTCTGCTGGAGCAAGGCCAGACTCACAATGGAGATGAAGACACACAGAGTACCGTGACTGAGACCCCTTCCCTGAACACTCCGGTGCCTACACCTTCAAATCCTGGACCTTTATCCAATACCGAAGTCTCCCTTCCAGATTCACATACAAAGGTTCTACCTGAAATCCCTGTATCATTTTTGCCAAAAACTTCCTCTGAGTCATGTACACCCCCACTAGAACATGCCTACTCAGGAACAGCAAGTCCCTCATCTCAAGGAATGTCACCCCAACCTAGAGCCTTCTTATTGGATCCTGACTTCCCACCCTCACAACAACTCTTTTCACCTCTGCGCCTTACATCAACATTCCTTAAAGTTACAAGAAATTATAAATATATTTCAAGTAAACCTATAAAGGTTAAGAAGGTTATTGTGAAGAAGGAACACTGTGAGCTACCGCTGAGTCACCCAGTTAACAAAAACACTGTACAAGTCAAAAAGGAAAGAATTGCTTATGACCTAGAGATTGTGCTCTGAATCAATTTACTGATTTTCTATCGCACACTGGAACAAAGTAATGTATAAAATTAGACACTGAAGTGTTTTCACGCCGTATGTATGTATGTATGAATGCAGAAATAAAATACCACACTTTTTGACTGATTTTTCTTGTTAAAGACAAAAATAATGGAATTAAATGAACTGATTTACTGAGAGAATTACTGGTTAAAACATTTTTTTTTAGATTTACCTTAATGATAGCAGTCGGGCATTGACCAGCTTTCTTAAATTGATCCAAAGATGGCGACCTTTTTTATCTTTGGGTCATTTTGCATGAAAGCGTGCAGCTTGTTCTGTGAACTGTACAATCCCACTGCAGAAAAAGAGCACACAATACAGTAATGTGCCCCATTCCCTCAAACATTTCAGTCAAAGCGAATTTATTTTTGAATACATTTGGAGTTTTTCAGGTTAGATGTTTTTAAGAGTAAACGAAATAATATTTTTAATACCAGTTAATAGAAGATCACAAACTTGATGAATTGGTGTAAAAATCACATCACATAAAACTTGACAATAAAACTTTTAGTGTGTAGTATGTAGTTTTTAGTAACTAGTGAGCTACACAAAATGAAAAAATTAATGATAATGAATTCCTTGTATTCACATTGTAAGCAATATGACATGCTGTATTATTTTGTCTTCCAAGGTTAATTTGTCGGAGACAAGTACTACACACATATAAGCACCATACAGTGGATGATCTCCATTGCTGCCATCTAGAAATAACATCCAGCCTCCATATGATAATCATACCAGATCAGATCAAATTAAATTACAATAATAATTATGAAAGCGAAATATGTAAAGGATGCAGTCTCCAGAAATTGTATTAGACAACAAAATTAAATAAAAAGAAAAATACTGCAATTGTCAGTATTGTACACAAAAAGCACTATTGTAAGTAATTATTTTTATGCTGATTTCTGCAAGTCGACAGTAAATTTGGAAAAGAATGGAAAAAATAGGTCAACTGTATTTTAATTCACTCACACGACATCCACAATGACTTTCTCTGCAACCTCCTGTGCCACAGCGCTGAATCTCCCGTCTGTATCCATCTGCACAACTGTACACATCCTATTGGTTGGAAGGCGCCGGGTAATGAAGGGCGCTGAATCTGATTGGCCTTCACGACCGTCAGTTAAATCCAACGAAATTATCGATTGGCTAAACTCGTATGCAAGCAGCTGATTGGTTGAAACGTCTTCGCGTGGCATCACGGATGACAGGCGAGTGGTGCTGATGCTGTGACAATGGGAGTCTTCCTGATTAGCGAATGCGCTTAAAACACGGCGGCAGCACTCACTGTGAGCCTGACGTGAAAGGACGGAAAGGCAGCTGGGTACACACCGGGAGGAACCTTCAGCCGCTGCTCTGAAAGGGTAAGTTTCCACCCGGTCAACTGGGGTGACGTGCCCGTGGCGTCCTGTGAGCTGGTTCTGAGTGGGGGCTGGGGGATCAGCGTACAGGCACATCGCTATCCAGAGCGTTTCTACCGCTTATTAGGTCTTTCTAATTTCAGCCATCTTTTCCCAGCTTTCACCAAATACTATTAATAAGCTTTGTTTAGTGGCACAGCGCTGGACATTGTATAGTAGCCTGTGAATGCATGTTAGCCAGCTGCGAGTCAACTCGCCCCCTCTGTCGACTGCATTGCGGAGAGTGCGTGTCTGGCACAATAGCATGTGTTCATGTTTTCCACGCTGCGAGTGTTAAACACACTCACACAACGCCTCGTTAATGTGCTCTGGTCTTCATGTTTCCTTCATCTATTCTTTGTCAAACCTGATCAATAGTTCCCATTGATCCGATTGTTTAAAATGTGATCGATACACACGTAAATACACCTCCTTAAAACAACAGTTGTAGGCACCGTCAGTGAAACTCTGACAGCCATTGGGAGCATTTGCACTGTTTTCTGGTGGGATGCTTTGCATGCCGGGACTTGAAGTGTAAAGTGTTATGCATCTGTTGTGGGCTGCAAGTGAGAGAATGCATAGTGAGCACTGCATGTTTGCCTGCAAGCTTGCATTGTGTGTGGGGGTGCAGGTGTTGCACGCACACACACACACACGCACACACACATTATGTTTCATCTTCATAGGTATAAATGCTGGTGACACTGATCATATCGTTGTAGCACTTGGTCCAGCGATGGGAGCGTTGAGCCGACAGAAGTTTTTCCAGGAACTTGCTCATGGCTGCCTGCTGCCTACAGCTCAGCAGGGGCTGGAGCAGGTATGGCAGCTGCTGGTTATCTGCCTGCTGTGTCGGCTTCTCTGGATGTTAGGTGAGAGCCTAGCTCTTTTTTTGCCCTGTCATCATCATTCAGCCTTCATATTGGCTGTGTCAGCATTCATCAGTTGTGCTGCCTTCTGTCTTAGGCCTCCCCTCTTTTGTGAAGCACCTGGGCACAGTGGCCGGAGGTTTTTACACCCTCTACCTGTTCTTTGAGCTTCATATGATCTGGGTGGTCCTTCTCAGCCTTCTCTGCTACCTCTTCCTCTTCCTGTGCCGCCACTCCACCATGCGAGGCACCTTCCTCTCCATCACAGTACTCATCTACCTGCTGCTGGGGTAGGAGAAACATCAGACATGTGTTTGAAGTGAATGCTGCAAAGCCAGCGTTGCAGTCTCTCTTTTCTAGTTTCACATAAAAACTGAGACTATTCCTATTCATTTTTAACAGGGAGCTGCACATGATGGACACCAACAAGTGGCACAAGATGAGAGGTACGCCAGGCGTCTTTTATTGTAGTCAGCAATAATTGGCATGTTTCTGTGACCTATAACCTGTGAATGTGATTATTTTCACCTTTTCATTCAGCTTCACTTATCATGATGTTTAAATGCTGCTGCCGTCCTCCAGGTTCGCAGATGGTGGTCGCCATGAAGGCCATCTCTCTGGCTTTTGATTTGGACAGAGGCGTTGTGGCCAGTGTGCCCTCACCCATTGAGTTCATGGGCTATATTTATTTTGTGGGCACAGTCATCTTTGGCCCCTGGATCAGCTTCAACAGTTACAAAGATGCTTTGGAAGGACGTAAGCTGGTAAGTGTGATACTGTATCTTTTTTAGTAAGGAGGAAGATGAGGGTGAGGATTATTCAAAAGTCTTTATTTTAATCCCACAGAGTTTTTCATGGCTTTTAAAAGTCTCTGTTAGCTGGGTGAAGAGCCAGGTCTGCCTTGTTATTTCCAACTGTGTGGCACCATATCTCTTCCCTTATTTCATCCCTGTTTATGGAGACAAGTTACTACGAAGGTTTGTGCAACATAGCGATAAATTAAAATAGATTTGCTCTTTGTTTACTTATCACTTATGGATTAAACCCATCTATGTTTACAGTAAAAAGAGGAGGAAGATCAGGTAATTAATTGTCTACCTCTGATCACACCCAACACTGTAGATAATCTTTCCTCATTTCTCATGCTGCATGCTCATTAATTGCTCACCTTTTTTGTCATTTTCACCTGCACGCATGTGTCCACGTCATCCCCGCTCTCCGTGCAGCCATGTTTTCCAGGACATCTCTCACCCTCACCATCATGACAACAATTGCGAGATGTTGATCGTCAGGTGGCAAGTTAGCCAAAAACGTATATGAACTGAATTTGTCGCTGACTTCTACAATGTTTCTCTTTATTCTGCTGCTTCTCAGAAGTGCGCTGGCAAAGTAGGTATTTCAGTGTTGTGTAATTATTCATTAATTAAATTGCAATCTACGGTGTAATATTCAACAGAATTTCTCTCTGTTTCTTTGTTTTTAATGTCAACACATCAGGTGGTTGCTGGCGTATGAGAACAGCATGTCATTCCACTTCAGTAACTACTTTGTAGGTTATTTCAGTGAGACTACTGCCACCCTGGCTGGGGCAGGCTTCACCGAGGAGAAAGAAAACCTCAAATGGTCAGAACTGCGCGTGTAACATAAATAGAAAACCCCTCTCTCCTAATTTTTATTCCCTAAATAGGCTCCTTCCCTTTTACCTTATATTATGTAGGGATTTGACTGTGTCTAAGCCCCTGAATATAGAGTTTCCACGGTCGATGGTGGAGGTGGTAACGTCTTGGAATCTGCCCATGTCTCGCTTTCTGCACACCTGTAAGTAATAGTTTCAACTGCATTCTCATTATGAATGGACTGATAAGAGCTCATCATAGACAAACGCTTATTCAAGGAGACGCTCTTATCTTACAGATGTTTTTAAAAGTGCTCTGAAATTTGGGACATTCTCAGCAATCATGGTGACATATACAGCCAGCGCCCTTCTGCATGTGAGTAGGATGTGGAAGTTTGCAGATCAAATACAGATTGTACTTTGAAATGTAAGCAGCAGGCATATTGTCTCAATTCTTGTGTCTAATAGGGTTTGAGTTTTCATCTGGGCGCAGTACTAATATCCCTTGGATTCATCACCTACATTGAACATGGTAAGAGTCTGCCCTAATGTTGAGTCTTTTCCACATTAAAAAAACTTTCCATTTAGAGAAGGTGCTTAGTTTTACTTTAATGGTTAATTGCACCCACCACAAGACTCTTTCTTTACACCACAGTGCTTGTAATTTATCGTTTATGGTTGGAAATGAACTTTTCAGTGTTTTCTGTTTCAGTGTTGCGGAAGCAGCTCGCAAACGTTTTCAATGCCTGTATACTGTCGAGGAAATGTCAGCCGAACTGCACCCACCAAAACAAAAAGGTACAATGCACCTGTCATTGCCTCCTTTATTGAGAGAAGTTCATTTATTACTGATCATTAGAAACGGGCCTCTCAGGTTTGATTGAATATAAAAGGATTAGTTCTACATCTTTGTAAATATTTGTGATGTGACCACTTTTTTGGCCACTTGTGTGTCTGTATGCTAAATATAAAACTGCAGCCAGGAGAACATTAGTTCAGCTTAGCAAAAAGACTTGAACCAGAAAAATGAGTAACAAAACAAAACCACAGCATTTCAGCATTAAATAAAAAGTCACATCTTGTTTGTTTAATCCTCGAAGAAAAACAAGTTTTGGTTTAATTGGGGATAATCTGTTGTACTTTTATTACCGTTGCCTCAAGCCAAGTTAGATAATACCCCCCTTCCAGTATAACTGTCTCTTAGCTTCATATTTAATTCATAGATGTGTGAAGGCAATCAATGTTTTCATCAATAATTTACAATTCATTGTAAATTATTCTCACAATTACACAGTTTATTATTTTTATAATTCCAGATTCATTATAGTTAATTATGGAATTTGCTTTTTCATACATGTTCAAACACAGGACTGTGGTGTTTTGTTTTATATGATATGTTTACTATTTTTACCATCTACTTGAAAGAAAGAAAAGTATATCCCTCAAATGTAGTTTGTCTCGTGAATTATAACATTATAATTATTATAATACCACCAAAAATTACATCACCTGCCACTAAACGACAGCAGCTCCCATAGTTTGCCTTGTGCTCTCATCTACATGATATATTTCATTTACTGACTAGATGCCAAAACAACCGCCCCCATGTTATATTGGGAACACATATTGAAACCACATTTGATGCCTTTCCCTTTGCAGGCTCTGTGGGTCTACATGATTAACATAGCATTCAGCGCTTTAGCAATACTCCACCTGACGTACCTGGGCTCTGTGTTCAACTCCAGTGTGGACTACATGGAGGAGGATGCGGTAAGATGAGATAATTATCCCCAGTACTGACGGTCACATGTTGCAGCTTGTTGCAAATTGTAAATTTGCAAAGGATGCTTTACATATATATAGCAACGTGTATATGACGCTGTGAATGGTCTAATGGTGTCTTATTCAGATGGGATGTTTGAGTCATTCTGAAGCCAAAGGTCAAAACACGTTCAGAAGATTATATTTAAATGTACAGCCTGTATTGCACACTCCGTGACATGGACTTGTGAAATGTTATATGGAGACATAAGCTAAGGTTGCTGTATTAATAGTTCAAAGGAGGGAGGGTGCACTGTGATGTAATTGGGCAATGAATGGTTTCAGTTGTTTCGAAATCTGTTTCTAAATTAATAAATACTCTTAATTTTTAAAGAATGTCATGCACTGCCCTTTCATTTTATGTCCCTGCAGGACGATGTCACTCATCATACCATTCAGAAGTGGTCAGAGCTGAGCTGGACAAGCCACTGGGTCACGTTTGGATGCTGGACATTGTACCGGCTCATTCTTTAATAACAGCACAGAGAGAACGGATGAAGGTAGCAATAATGTCAGGCTGGTTCTCCGCACTCGGCACTGTGACTTTATCTTGCATCAGACCGAAGAGAACAGATTCAACCTGTATACAACAATTAGCCAACACAACAGTATTGGCTTGGAAATCTATTATTGTAACCCGCTGGGAACTAGTTTGATATCGGTGAAATTGTAGGCTGCTTTCCCTCCTTTTCTCCATATCTCATCTTTTTTATCCAAGTCACAGTTGTCGAGCCCGCGTGTTGTGACAGCAGTTACCAATGTCTCACTGTGAGCCACAATCAATACTTATCAGCATGGTGGATATCTGCTGCTGTTTTCTGTGGACACAGGGTAGAGCCCATTATCTAGGTTTCAACATTGACTGCAGCAGATTCCCTCCAGGTTTGGTTTCCACAGTCACCTCAAGTGTTTTACAATCATATGTTTTAGGTTCGAAACATTAAACTGGCAATATGCATATTGACAACAAACCCCATTAAAGAATAAAACCAAATGAGCTCTGAGCCTGTTCACTAAAATTTGATTTAGAAATATATATATTTTTTAAATGCCTAAACTGCTTCCTAAACAGCTGGACACTGTGCTTTTTAGCAAGTTGGGACCCATTCTTAGTGACAGATCAATATGTGTCTGTGCTGTAATGACTCCGTGCTGCAGAACTGCGAATAAGTAATTGATCCAAAATAAACTGCAGTACATGTGTTCACTGTAATGAAAGGACATGTCACCCAGAGCAACAGTGTGGCTTGTGGAAATGTTTTTTAGACGATAGTGTGGATCTTTGGCTGAAGAATAACCTCTATCAAGCTGTCAGTAGAGCCAGGTTATTGTTGGTTTTTGTCTTTTCATGGGATTTGTTTGCAATAAGTAAAACACAAAATCGCTATCTTTATCCTGTAATGGGGTTTGTCTCTCTCGAGCATGTGTAAGACAACCAAGTTCACTTTTGAATGAAAAAAAGCACAAGTTGTTTTTACAAAATGGGAATCTTATCATTGCCAGTAATGACTCCTCCTTTTGTGAATTTAGATGATGAAAAGTAACAAGTTAATCTATGAATTAATTTTTGTGGTGCAGTTTCCTAATAGTGTTTGTATTTTGTTTTGTGTTATTTAAATGAATTCCTTAAATTAGAATTTTGCCTTTGCTTAGAAAAGGTCTTATTAGTATTTATACTATATAGTGCACATTTGAAAAACACTCTCTTCAGTATCGAAAGTAAAACTTGAGAATCAGGGCTTTACCCGTATGTTACTGTAGAACACAAATGTCTAAACCTATCCTCCAACTTTATCATACAGTTGCAAGACATAATTATATAGTGTATGAAATATTTATCCTGAAGTACATATTTTTATTACACAGCTGCTATTAATGATGCATTTCTGTAAATGATGATGACACGGTGAAAGAGCATCTGTATGAAGTAGTGATCACGTTCTCTGTTTGTCTTACTTAAACCTAGAATGTCAAAGGATTTGCTTCTTGACGAAGATGTTGTATTTTAAATCAGAGCCTGAATGCTCAGCCTCAGCAGACTTAATACCACTTGATCCAGCAAATATTAGATTTTTCACCCCCTGTAAATGTGAAGGCACTGATACACCTGTGATATTTTTATAAAAATTTTACATGAAAACTGTATTGCTCTCTTTGTTTTCATTGTTGAATGTGGAAACAAAAGGCCTGACATGTATGTGTGAGTGGACGTGAAATGCTATATATATACCAGGTATACACAGGAGTCAGATACAGACTCAGACTGTTGTAAGAAAGAGTTGTTTATTTGAATTATTATTTACAAGAAGAACATAGGGACTGTCAGACAGTCAGTGGAGGTTTTGAAGTGAATGGAAATATTGCAGTAATGCGGTTTAACTGAGAGTCTGTTTCTGAACATCCAACAAGCCAGAGGGGACGATGTGTGTGCTGAGGGATGAACAAAAGATGGGGTGGATGGCGACTGGGTTCACTTTCTGCCTCATGAGAGAGGTGCGCCGATGCTATAACCACACAAGACACCATTCTTCAGGCTCATGGTGAAAGTGCAGAGGGAAAGGAGAAGTGTGCTCAGCCCTGTCTGCCCCGAGGACCACCGTGTTTACGACGGCAGGAGCCCAGGAGTGTCTCCAAAGCCATCTTCACAAAGGCCTGGAAGTTACTGCTTCTCTCCCTTCGGCTGTCCTGCGATGGAACAACACAGACAGATATCTTCACTGGAGACACAAACATCCCAGCAACCCATTTCCACACTGTGCACTGTTGTTTTTTAAATCGGAAAATATACGCACATTTTTGATTCTGGAGTTCAAATAAAATGCTGTCAAGAGATTTTACTCCATACAGATGCTTACCTCCTTGCTTCTTGTTATCATCTCCTTTCTGATCACCTTTCTTCGGCTGCTCTTTAGGACTCTGAGGTTGCTGTGAAATTAAAGAAGATGTAAATAACATTGACAGAAATTTACAGTTAGAGATGAGGAATCCTGATTTTAGACTCATACTGTTTTTCCTACCTTGGTAGTTGACTTCTTGTCCGACTTATTACCTGAAAATAAAAAATGTTTGTGAAACAGTTGGAAGCGAGCTCACATTACGCCACTTTTTGTCTAATTATGTTTTATTTTTAAACTGCATCAAACACGCAGCATTTCTGGTTTCTTTAATTTATGTGGTAACCACACAAACAAAATAACAAAAATCTATACAATTTATTTCTTAACGGTTGAACACAACTTACCTTTTGTTCCTGGCATTTTGGTTGTGCTCCAGAGTCGGTGCTGTTTTTTTTGAGAATGCGGTGCTTAATGGGTTGTTCACCTCTGTCATTTATGGCCCGGGCTCGTGAATGGCTCTGTCACTGGGGCCCCTTCTAGAAAGATCACCACGAACAAGCAAAGAGCCCAGTCAGCTGGGCAGCACGCCCCACAGCTCCACACACCCCTGCTGAGCCAGGCGAAACCTCGGAGCTGACCTTGTAATAGTGCCATTGGGAATCCACTGGAACCGTGTTTACCTATTGTCCATAACAAGACAGCATTCTCATCATGTCACAGGCAATGGTGAGATGGTATATTTTAGCCTGGCCACTGATAATGTATTGTCACACTGATCACATACACTGGATAAAAGAGCATTTTCCCTTTAAAAAACTAAATAAGGTGTAACTGTATGACAAACATAAATAAAGGATTATTATAGTTAGTTTGCATGGTTTCCTTTATCACAGTGTGTGATAGTAAAATATTCCTGATATTAACCTATTGATTGAGGCCCTCTGTGCCCTAAGTCCCCTGTTCTCCTATGACAGTGCAGCATGTAAACATAAAGACTGCCATTGTTATCAGTTTGTGGTTGTGTGTAGGAAAGGCTGAAAGATTAGAAAAGTCATTAATGTCATTTGACACCACGGAGCTGTGAATATGTTTATGTGTATGTGATGGTGTGGTCAGTTGAATATTCTGATCCGATGACATTAATGATGAGACAGTGACATTAAACGCAGTCAGCCATCATGTGGCCCTCAGAGGGGCTGGGCTGGCGTCACCGCGTCATGTGACCTGACAAAACAAAAAAAAGCAGCGATGGAGAAAAGCTAAGGAAGGTGAGTGGCTGTTACACTTATCTCTCGGTATATGTCCGTTGTATCACAACAGTGAACATGATAAACCCTGTGTATAATTGACAGTTTATAGACCATCTTTGTGCATTGAAGACTGCTCGGCTAATCGAGTTTAACGCGAGGACATCGCATATGATGTTGTGGCTAACTTGCTAGCTGCTAGCTAGCTTGACGTTAGCTGTCAAGAGGAAAACTCGCATATACCTACATGTGAAACGGATAAAATTTCGAATGGTTTTCATGATTTTTAGCTGTTAAATATTTTTCACTTCATCCAGTATGATTCTAAGTAATACATACATATAAGCTATCGTAGTAGCAGGGTGTTTTCTGTTGTGGTACCACAATTGCATAATGGCATCATTTAACATAGTGATGTGGTAGGATGATATTATTGGAATGTGACGTTCATGTTATCAACGCTGTATTTCCATACTGTGCACAGATGTAATGTTAATCTGTTAAAGTGTTATTAAATCATGAGCTGGGTGTATTTTGACAGGGATCTGCCCTGGCAGTGGTTTCAGCTTTACCCTGAGTGCTTGTGGAATGGCAGCAGTTTGGCAGCAGGTTTTGGCAGTGGACGCAAGGTAAGACTGAGTCAGGTTTTAATAGTATAAAATAAAGAAGCCATTCAGAAGTTAAACTACTTATGGGTTGTTTGTGAGTTATCATGTGTGATGTGTCACTTCCTCCCTTTCTCCAGGTACAATGCTTACCGCACGCCTACGTTCCCTCAGTTCCGAACTCAGTACATCCGCCGACGCAGCCAGCTGCTCAGAGAGAACGCCAAGTGTGGCTTTGAGCCAGGGCTGCGCAGGCAGTACCTGAGGCTGCGCAGTCAGCTGCTGGCCCTGCGCTACGGGCCCCTGTCTGAGCAGAGCAGCTTCAGGGCCAGCAGTGTGCGCAGCTCCCGCACCACACTGGACCGCATGGAGGTCAGACCCAAAGATACAGGACAGGGACAGGGAAAGTAGATAGTAAATATTAGCAAGGGATTTTAATGAAGGAGGCATAGGATCATTTGTGGGCGGGTGGGGTTAATAATATTGCACATAAAGAGAGCCATTTGGATCGCTAGACTTTAGGAGTTAGCGATCAGCAGAATAGCCACCAACACTTTGGATGCCCTTGGATATTAAGCTGAGCAGCTTGGTTGACATGGCTGGCATTGCTTGTGTATGGGCAGTGTTATTATTTTAAAATTGCATGGTAGTTTTTAGTATTTACTGATGTCTTTTTTATGCTAATTTATGGCCACAACTACCGTCTTTACTTACACTTACTCCTGCGAGGTTCTGTCTCCTCCTCCCCTCTTCTCTCTCCTTCTGTCTCGGATAGGACTTTGAGGAGGACCCCCGTGCCCAGGGGGCTCGTGGTCACCGCCGGTCTGTCAGCAGAGGCTCCTACCAGCTACAGGCCCAGATGAACAGAGCTGTCTATGATGAGAGGTAACAGGAGATCCTTGACTTGCAACCTGCATCACCTTAATTCTCTTTCATCATCATATTTCCTGTATTTAGTTGTCACCAGTGTACCACCAGTGATGACTACTTATTTTTTCTGCAGGCCTCCGGGCAGCTTGGTGCCGACCTCAGTGGCAGAGGCCAGTCGTGCCATGGCAGGGGACACAACTTTGAGTGAAAATTACGCCTTTGCTGGCATGCACCACATTTTTGATCAACATGTCGACTCTGCTGGTAAGTAAAATAAATTTGTCATAATGCAAACACTGAGCACCAGCATTCACTTTACTCTTCCTTTCCTCCCCTTGTTCCTTTAGTTCCACGGCTGCAGTTTGCCAATGACGATAAGCACCTGCTTGCCTGCTGCTCACTCGATGGCACCCTGTCCATCATGACATTGTCTCCGCCTCCTCCGAGTGTCAAGGTGACACTAAAAGGCCATGGAGGTCCCGTGACTGACTTTGCATGGTCTTTGAGCAATGACATTATTGTGTCAACCTCACTGGATGGGACCCTGCGGATTTGGAACACAGAGGATGGTCGTTGCATCCGAGAGGTCAGAGACCCAGAATCCAGCGAGTTGCTCTGCTGCACTTTCCAGCCTATGAATAATAATCTTACTGTGGTGAGTCCATGTTATTATTTTTCTTACTCCCTAGTGCTGATACCCTCTCAGCAGTATGAATACTTTAAACCAGAGGTCTTCAACAGGGGGTCCGCAGAGGTACTGCAGGGGGGGTCGCGAAAGTTTTGCACTATAGGACCAGTTTAATATAAAACACAATTTTATACATGAGTAGGGGGTCCCTGCTCCATCTCTCCGTCAGTTTGTGGGTCCTTGGCCTGGAAAACGTTGAAGACCCCTGCTTTAAACTATGATACAATGACAGCTCGTTTTTTGTTGCTGCACTGTGGAAGTAATCAAAGTACAGCACTCAGCCTCACTCTGAATTCTGTGTTCCAGGTGGGAAACAGCAAGCACCACCTGCAGGTGGTGAACATCTCCACTGGGAAGAAGGTGAAGGGGGGCTCCAGTAAGCTGACAGGCCGGGTGCTGTCTCTCTCCTTTGATGCTCCGGGCAGGATCCTATGGGCTGGCGATGACAGGGGGAGCATCTTCTCCTTCCTCTTTGATATGGCCACAGGTATTTCTCGAACATTTAAATTTGGCAGAGAAAAAATATCTACTGACCACATTGCAAATTATTTCCATTTTATTTTTGTCATGCACTGAATCGTGGTTAATGTGTCTCTGCCCGCCCTCCCACAGGCAAGCTGACCAAAGCCAAACGTCTGGTGGTGAATGATGGCAGCTCCATCTGCAGCATATCTGCCCGTTCCTGGATTAGTCGAGAGGCCAGGGACCCCTCCCTGCTAGTTAATGCCTGTGTCAATAAGCTACTACTGTACAGGTCAGTCTGTTGTGACAAGTCACAGCTCTTTAACAGGCATTTTTTTATTCCTGCTGTGGAAAAACAGTAATGTTTTTAACTCAAATGAGAAGATATATAAGTTTCTATATTGAATTAAATTATTTATGTCACATTTGCAGGGTGGTTGATAATGAGGGCACACTACAGCTAAAAAGAAGCTTCCCAATCCAGCATGGTTCCCAGCTTGTTCATAGCATCTTCTGCCCCCTCATGTCATTCAGACAGGGGGCCTGTGTGGGTAAGATATTTCTCAGTGTTCCTGCTGTGGTATTTGAACAGAAAATTGCACCCCAGTTCATTATTTGCTGCAGGCTGTCCAAAGTAGGAAAAAAAGAAATGCAGAAAATAGCTTACTTCTGATTTTGGATTTAAAAAACTGTGACAAAAATGCTAAGAAACCATCTTACCAACTATTATCATTCCGTGCTTCGTCTTCGTCTTCTACCGCTTATCTGGGTCTGGGTTATGTGGGCAGCAGTCTCAGCAGGGACACCCAGACATTCCTCACCCCAGCCACTTCCACTAGTTCTTCTTGGGGGGACTCCTAAGCCAGCTGGGAGATATAATCTCATCAGCGTGTCCTAGGCCTACCCCAGGGTCTCCTCCCAGTGGGACATGCCCAGAACATCTCCAGAGGGAGACGCCCAAGACGCATCCTGACCAGGTGCCCGAACCACCTCAGCTGGCTCCTCTCGGTTTGGAAGAGCAGCGGCTCTACTCTGATCCCCTCCAGGATGTCAGAGCTTCTCACCCTATCTTTAAGGCTCAGCCCAGACACCCTGCGAAGGAAGCTCATTTCCGCTGCTTGTATTCATGATCTTGTTCTTTTGGTCATTAGCCTAAGCTCATGACCATAGGTGAGGGCTGGGACGAAGACTTACCAGGAAATTGAGAGCTTTGCCCTTCGGCTCAGCTTCCTCTTCACCACAACAGACCGGTTAAGTGCCCGCATCACTGCAGACGCTGCTCTGATTCGTCTGTCAGTCTCCTGCTCCCTTCTCCACTCACTCATGAACAAGACCCTGAGATACTTAAACTCCTCCACTTAGGACAGCGTCTCCTCTCTGACCCAGAGTAGGCAATCCACCCTTTTCTGATCGAGAACCATGGTTTCAGACTTAGAGGTGCTGATCTTCATCCCAGCCACTTCACACTCGGCTGCCAATCATTGCCTGATGAGGCAAAAAGAACCACGTCAGCCACAAAAAGCAAAGACGGGATCCTCAAGTCACCAAACACAACCTCCTCCGACACTTTGCTGCGCCTACAAATTCTGTAGAGGGCAGAGGGCAGCCCTGTGGCAGTCCAACTCTCACCGGGAACATGTCCGACCAGCTGTTGGATATGCGGACCAAGCTCTGACTGTGACAGTACAAGGACCTGATGGCCTGCAGCATCCACCCCATACTCCCGACGCACCACTCACACAAGGGACAAGGTCGTAAGCCTTCTCTAGATCCACAAAACACATTTGGACTGGTTGGGCAAACTCCCATGACCCCATAAGCACGGGTGTAGAGCTGATCCACTGTTCCACGACCGGGACAAAAACCATATTGCTCCTCCTGTATCTGATGTTCTACAATCAGATGCACCCTCCTCTCCAGTACCCTAGAGTATACTTTCCCAGGGAGGCTGAGGCGTGTGATCCCCCTGAAGTTGGAACACACCCTCTGGTCCCCTTTCTTGAAGATGGGGACCACCACCCCAGTCTGCCACTCCAGAGGCACTGCCCCGGATGTCCAAGCGATGTTGCACAGGCAAAGACAGTGTCGGGCAAAGACAGCCCAACAACATCCAGAGCCTTGAGGGACTCAGGACGAATCTCATCCACCCCCGGGGTGCTGCCACCGCGCAGCCTTTTGACTTGGCGATGACCTCACCCCCAGTGATGGGAGAATCCACCTCCCAGTCCTCAGACTCTGTCTCCTCTTTCGGAGAACATGCTGGTGCGATTGAGGAGATCCCCGAAGTATTCCTTCCACCGCCCAATGACATCTTCAGTTGATGTCATCAGCACTCCGACTGTAAACAGTGTGAGCAGTGTGTGCTGCTTCCCCTTCCTGAGTCGCCGGATGGCTTGCCAGAACCTCATCGGGGCCGCCTGAAAGTCTTCCTCCATGATCTCGCCAAACCTTTCCCATGCCCAGGTTTTTGCCTGCCTGACTGTCCGAGCCGCAGACTGCTTGGTTTGCCGGTAGCTGGCAGCTGCCTCAGGAGTCCCGCAATGGCAGCCCGGAACATTGAGCACTCAGTCTCAATGACAAGGTCCTCAGCTAGATGTTCCCAGCAGACCCTCACGTTCCGTTTGGGTCTCTCCAGTCAGTGCGGCATCTTACCCTGCCATCTGATCCAGCTCACCACCAGGTGGTGATCAGTTGACAGCTCTGCTCCTCTCTTCACCCGAGTGTCCAAAACATACGGCCTCAGATCAGCTGATACAACTACAAGTTGATCATTGACTGTCAGCCTAAGGAGTCCAAGTGCCAGGTGCACTTGTGGACATCCTTGTGCTTGAACATGGTGCTCGTTATGGCCAAACTGTGACTAGCACATAAGTCCAATAACTGAACACCACTCAAGTTCAGATTGGGGAGGCCATTCCTCCCAATCTCACTGTTGTTGTCCACGTGCGCATTGAAGTCCCCCAGTAGGACAGTGGAGTTCCTGATAGAGACACATTCCAGTTTCCTTCCTAGTCTCTCCAAAAAGGGTGGATAATCTGAGCTGCTTTGGTGCATAAGCACAAACAACAGACAGTATCCATTCCCCAACCCGACGGCAAAGGGAAGCTACCCTTTTGTCCACCGGGGAAAACTCCAACACACAGCTAGAGAGTCGACTGAGTGACCACTCAGTCTCAATGTCCATCACTGCCCCTGGGACGTGATCAAAGCTCTGCTGGAGGTGGGAGTTGAAGATCACCCAGACAGAGTCTTCAGCTAGATGTTCCCAGCAGACCCTCATATTCCGTTTGAGTCTCCCCGGTCTGTCCGGCATCTTATCCAGCCATCTGATCCAGCTTACCACCAGGTGGTGATCAGTTGACAGCTCTGCTCCTCTCTTCATCCGGGTGCCCAAAAATACGGCCTCAGATTGGCTGATACGACTACTAAGTTGATCATTGACCGCCTGGCTACAGGGCGGGGCCCCGGTAACCCTCCGGGCAGGTTACTCTGTTCCCTTGATTGTCTTCTCATATGGATCTTGGACCATTCTTCGTCTGGCCCTTCACCCAGAACCAATTTACCATGGGAAACCCTACAAGGGGCTACTGCCCCAGACAACACAGCTCCGGGTATCATTAAGGCACTCAAACCCCTCCACCCTTACCTTGCTTAGATTTGAAACATCCTAAAAAATCATGAACTCAGAATCGGTCAGAGGCAATGTTCCCTCTAAGCTGGACGCTAATGCAGTCGCGCATCATGTGTTCTTCGCGCACAGGAAAATCTACGCATAAAATAAAATCAACATGAATGGTAAATAAATTAAACAATTAACACTTTATCCTGTACCATTTTGCAATATCACCCAGTGAGTGACAGGTGTCCAGCCAATGATATGATGCGGATCACGCAGCCAATCAATGTCATTGACAGCGCTTTATGTGTACATGCCCTGCCAATCTGCGCTGCGCCGCCGGTGTTTTACAGGTTACCTAGGTTACAGTGCGGCGGAGTTAAGAGGCGCAAATGCTGCCAACTCCTTATTATGGCTAAATGAACCGGCAGTGGCACATCCACTCACCAAGCAGTGTACATGTTTCATGTCCCAGAGCAGGAACCTCACCCAGACCACGGCAGGGCTCTCAGACTGACATATAACACACAACACAGCTCAGGAACAACAAGATTTTTGTTCTTTTTCATTTTAAGTTGGCCAAATCCCTTATAGTAAAATCAAACCACCGGAAATTACTGCTGTAATTTGATACTTTTAATAAGCCATGTAACTTGCTATGATCTCAGGTTTTGGACAGGTGTGATACTAATGTGTGGCCACAGTGTGCACGTCTGATGTTGCTCACAGTGGTCCCCGGTGTGCTCAGGGAGTTTTTGTGTATGCCCAGACACATGAAAAATTAGAGGGAACATTGGTCATAGGCATATCAAATGTAAATTATCAGGTTTGCATCTGCAATTCACAGATGTTTCTCTTGCATAAAATTACCCCCAAGAGTCTTCAGTTAAAGCTGTGTTGTAAGGTAGTTGTTACAAAAGACACTGATCTTTTGCAACAAGGTTACTTATGTTATTTCCAGAAAGACATGCTATGACAGTCGAGCATTGATTGTTCTGTGTAAACCCTATATACCCCATTTCAAACTAGACTAAATAGTTCTGACGAGAATTCAACCCTCCATCATTTCTCTTATTGTCCCTCTAACGTTTTGTCTGATACAGTGACTGGCAGTGAGGACGGCTGCGTCTACTTCTTTGATGTAGAACGCAACACCAAGGCAATAGTGAACAAGCTGCAGGGTCATGGTGGACCAGTGCTAGATGTTAGCTTCAACTGTGACGAGAGTTTACTGGCATCTGCCGACTCCACCGGCATGGTCATCATCTGGAGGCGGGAGCAGAAGTGACTGCTCCATCGGTAAAACGTGTCCGTCTTCTACTTTCGATATCCTGCTGCTCCTTAACTGTCCAATAACACGTTCACTGGAATGTAACAGGTGGCATTAAATGTTTAATTTAATGATAATTAAGTGCAATCAGATAGAACACCAACAACATGCAATGTAAGTAGTAGGAATGTCTTTGTGATTTGGGGTGGCAGGATAGTGTGTCTTTTTTTTGTGTGTGTGTGTATGTATGTGTACTACAGCTGAGAAAAACTGCTTTGCAACAAAAGAAAGAAGAAGCACTACTCCCATGCACATCATAGCTTATGTACGATTTGTATGGAAATGACTGAAATCACGTGAAGAGAGGATAACCTGCTCTTCCTGAGAAACCGACACTGTAGTGCACTCACAGTCCCTCTGGCATAGATCTAGTTCACTATTTATGTAACAAGCAGTGTATTCTAGTGTAGAAAAACTTTCACAACTCTCTGCTTGCATTTGATCGTATGCATGATATTGAACTTGGAATCGGTCATAGGCATATCAGATGGATCAGAACAAAAACATATGTATACAAGTGTGTTTTTAAGTATGTGTTTGTACTTATCTGTATGTGTGTGTTTTCACTTCAAATTCATTTATGTTATTTAACACCGAATAAACTACTGTAACCGAGAGTTGTCCATGAGTTGTTTTTCACAAAGTACATGTGAAACGATAAATAAAAATAGATACACTAATGTGTGAAGAACCCAAATATAGTACGGTGGTCAAACCTACACTGTAGGAGAGTGTTAGTCATTGTGTGGGTCTTTAATATCCACACAGGATTCCCCCTACATCAATGACTAAAGGGTGTAAGAAAATACAATGCTGTTCTTCTAGATAAGGAAATGTTGACATTTCAGTTGTTTTAGCATAGTGGGAAAAAGACACAATTGTATTTTCATGGTCTCAAAAGCTTAATGGATCAATAATATTTGACCTTTAGCGTACTCTGTCTGTGAGTAGGAGTTAATTCCTCTTCCTGCTAAGCACAAGTCACATTAATTTAAAAATCACATCAATAGCTACTGTTATGAGGTTTTCTGGCACCATGAATGGCAATGTCAGTCACTTTGTCCACCATTTTGGTCTAAATATTTATTTCATGGTTAAACTGCTTTATTGTTAGTCCCCAGAAGAGCATCAGTGTGTAATTGTATTGGGACAATATGTCCATTTGCTGCCTGATTGATCCCCACCCACTGCCAGGTGCCATTGTAACGAGACAATCAGTGTTATTCACTTCACCTGCATGTTCCACCTGGTCAGTGTATATCAGTGCCACAAGGCTGTTGTGGTTCAGATGCTTATAAACACATGGCAGGACAAAGACAAAGGCTGTGTCCGAAATCGCCCCCTAACCCCTACTCCCTACATAGGGGATATAAATGTAGTGCACTATGTCGTGAGCTCAACAGAAAAATCTTTCGGACACTTTCGGACACTACTCTCGGCGCCGGTAATTACGTCATCGCTGTCGCACAATTAAAACGTACCACATTATTGTCGTCTCACAAAATACTTGTTTGTTTACCACTGCATTTTTATTAAATTAGAGGCTTTTGATTACTTTCCTGTACTTTTTATTTTCGTATTTTGTTATATTTTATAATATTTATGTATATTTTCCTCCCGTCCGTCCGACATTTTCACTTCCGCGCAGCCCAGAGAATTTCTGGCAATGCATGATGGGATATCTTGGTCCGGTTAGTGACCATCGGATGTTCACTACATTTCGCGGTGAATTGTGGGATACATTGAGTGCACTATATAGTGAACATGCTATGATCCCTAAGGTTTCGGACACCACTACAAAATGGCGTGCTCACTATATAGTGCACTATATAGGGGTTAGGGGGCGATTTCGGACACAGCCAAAGAAATATGATCAAGTTAAATTGGGGAAACAAGGTGAAAAGGGTTACACGGAAGAACAGAAGAAGTAGAAATGTAGAGCTGAATGTTGGTAACATCAGGGATGATTTATCTGAAAAGTGAGTGTCTTTCGTATTGACTTTATTCGTCTCAAGGTTGGTGGTGATACTGTGACATGTGGGAGTGAGAACACAATGAATGGTTGCTGTCTGGGAAGGTCAGGGAAGGGCTTTGTCTGAAACGGGCCAGATAGGTGCTGATAAAGTAAACACACTGAGACCATGAGCGCATCTATCCAATGTGCACTGACAGGACAATGCAACATGACCCCTGCACAACTCTGCATCTGCAGAACATACAGTGGACAAGCCTCAGTTTTTATAAATGACTAAGATGCCCTTTGGTTTGTCTTGGAGAGAGGTGGGAAGAAAATGAAAAATAAGCACTTTAGATGGGCACTGTTGGAGAAAATCTGGTTTTGAAGGGTCTTACTAGGATGATGTCAGTGCACGAAAAGACAATGGAAATGAACTCATTCATATTCCGAGATATAGCTGAAGCGTTCGTCAAGACAATGCACAATCACACGATGGTTGGATTTCAGACTGGTCCTAATTAAAACGGAATTTCTTATTTTTCTTTCCACCCCTTCAGTTTTATTTCATATTGTTGGAAGCATAATGATGTGGTATGGTTGGGTGCACAAGCTTTGCTGCACATGTGGAGCCTGTGATTTACTTCACCACCGGGGAGAAAGAGATTCAGTACGAGACGTGTTTTATTTATGTGCTTTATGTTCCTTATCCTGCAGAGGAGTTAACCCTTGGTGATATTTCGGATTCTTTTCATTACTTTATTCAAGATTTAATTATTAGTATTTTTTTTTAAAATCCTGGTACTTGCTTGTTTAGTAACAGCTAGAATAAGCGTTGTTTTTGGTCTTTTTATATTGACTGGACGGATCAAAAAAAGATGCTGGATGGAACAGGACTTTTAGATTTGTGGGCAATTCAATGATTTCTTCTTGCATATGTCCTGTAATGTGGTGATTAATATAAAAACACATATCTCAAGTTCTGCTTTTAAAGGTTTTAAATCTATACGTAGATGTAAATAAAGGTTTATTCTTGCACATGTGCATCAGTATGTTGATGCTCAAACCCCCTCTTTCTCCCTTTTAAAGCTCATTTTATGGACCTTGCTTCTCATTGTAGGTTTTTAGCCTGTTCCAGTGCATTCACAATTATGAAATAAAATAATAACTCATCAGAAAGATGCTTCATTGCTCTCTCTCTCTTTTTTCCCTTTATACACTCACTTTGCCTGGTATGACCAGCAGCTTATGAGTTAACCTGAGACAGAGCTCACTGATTAGCATTGTGTGATATTGCTTAGTCATGTTCTTTATGTTTCTTCCTCCATTTGTGGCTCTGTATTTTAACATTTACCATTATCCTATGATTCCTGATAAAATATTTAAGAAGCGGAGCTTGAAAGAAAACCTTGTGTTGCAGCCAAAGATATTTTTTTTCTCACACCGTTGCTCCATCCAGCCACAAATGACCTTTTTGTGTTTTTGTAGTCTTTTGTTTGGTTGGTATTGGACAAACATATCAAGGAAAGGGTCTTTTGGCTTTGCAGTGGCTGTTGGTCAGTGATTAGTGGAAAAGAGAGGGCAGAGATGAGCTTTTCATTTTCAATGTGTTTGAACTCAGGCATCACAGAATTTCTTCTGTGCTCAGGAACCCAAAGAACGGAGTTTGTGCTCCATGTTGTGTAAAGTGGTCAATTTTCAGTGAAGTGTTCCAGTCATGTCAACATCCAGCCATGTCAAAAACCAAATGCATCAAAAGTAGAGTCTTTATTGATGAGTGGGTAAAAGAACCACCTCAGTTAAACTGTACACTTACAGGATATCATCTCGCGAAGGAATGCCAGATGTAAAAATTATGGACCTCGGTTCACTTTTCACTTCCACATCAACATCTGTACAAGTTGTAATCCCCAGTTGTGGATCTATGAAATGCAGTGGAATGCATGCTATTACAGTATGCTGTGCAAGTGTCCACATTAAGAAAAACTGACTGCACAAATATATCTAATGCTTAACATACTGTAGGTCAGACATTTGCATTACATGAATCTTAATTTGGAGAGACAGCTTAATGTATTCTAAGCCGGTTTCAATACTGCCAAACTCCACTGAGGTCGTATCCAGCCTGAAGACGGTTTGATTTTCAATGTACTGTGATCCAGACACACAAATGGTGACATTTAGGTCACAGGGAAATATAAGAGGGTCTGGTAACATTCAAGTTTCCTTCATATTTAAGCACCACTTCATTTCTTCCTCTTCTTTTTTTTTTTGTATCCTCATAACAGTACTTTAAAAACATTCCAAAGATTTGCAAATAAATATTAATTTTCTAATGTTTTTTTAAGTTGTAATTTACATCACCATTCAAGTCATTAAATCCCATCACTTGTTTGCAGTGTACAAGTTGTTTTTTTTTTTTAATTAATCAGCTCATTTTTTTGTTTCACATTTCACACACATTTTATAGAAATCCAGGTAAAGGACAAATTTCCTGATGGTGACTGTCCAATTTTGCCTTATTTTGAGACCACAAGATGGTGGCTGCTTTTGTAATGACTAAATTTTACAGGATCCTATTTTTTTTCATCATTATTTCTCTTTCTCCCTTTTATTCCCTCTCCCCTCCTCTTTTTCTTCTTTCTTTTCCTATTCTTTCTGTTCCCTCTCTCTCACACACACACATACGCACACAAATGCTATATAAAAACACATGAGCAGGAATATACATTCCTGTACAGTCTATACAATATCAAATCAAGTCATATTTCAAAATAGTGTCATCTGCGTAACATGTATTGTTTACAAAGTAAAGGAAAACAGGCATTTTTTTATGATACAAAGAAACCTGACACGCCCTAAATCAAGTTCGAAAAATCAAGCATGTTAGGGGCTTCTTAGGTTCACAACAGCTGTTTAAATGTATCCAAGGTCACTGGGTCCATTCAGTGTTCTGCAGTTTCCTTTGAATTAGAAGAAAAAATGTCCAGGGTTTTCTGTCAGTCCGTCCAGACTCTTCATGTGACTTCCTTGATGCGTTCCAAAGATAGTTTATGTTTTGATCAACACTCTCTATTCACAGTCCACAGCACATGACTTCAAGGATTCAAAACCTCTGTGTGTCTGTTTTATGCCTCGTGTGACACAGGATGTATTTCTCAGCTGGAAATTCTGGGGCGTGTCCCTCTGAAATAAGGCAACATCAAATTGAAATGGCATCAGTCACACTTAGTTTGAGTGGTGATTGTTGTGATCTCTCCTACCTATCACTCATTCAGTACATCATCAGAAATACAATCCATGAAAGAGTTACCGGGGCCCACATTTCGCCCCCGTCCGAACCACTGCACCCAACAAATGTATTCAAATATCAACATTCTTCATAAAGTAGCACTGTGCCTGCATTTGTTGGCAAAAATGTGATTTTGTTGTGCAAAACAACAAATACTATTATTTAAACCAAGGTGCATTACGTCACTACTATTCGCCACGCTTTCCCTTTAAAACCTGAAACATTCACTTGACTGGGCTCGTGCCATATCACATAATGCAGTAGGCCTCGTCCTGGGGTAGGTGTTGTTTAGTCCTCCAGTAGGTGGGCAGGTGAGCTCTCAGCACTTTCCTCAGATCCTCATTGAGCAGGAGGCAGAAGATGGGGTTGACTCCAGCCTGGGCGAAGCTCATCCACACTGTGATGGACAGGTACCTGTGAGGGATGGTGCAGGACTTGACAAACACCCTCCAGAAGCACGCCACGATGTAGGGAGCCCAGAGGACCAGGAAGAGCAGGGTGATGGTGTAGAACATCCTGCCCAGCCTCCTCTCTGACCTCACCTCTTCCATCCCGAGCAGCCGCCGGTGTTGATTGTGTAAATTTTGCCTGATGCCCAGCAGAGTGGGTGGCATGGGACCACGACCGAACCCCGCAATCCAGTTAGCTGCAGCTTGACCTGTGGCCCCGGGACCGTGGAAGGTCCAGTTCTGGCTGATCGCTGGCACAAGCTGGACAGGTTTCATCTTGCGGTGCCTGTACTCAAACAGCAGCAGCTTGGCATAGAAACCGTGGGTGGCCAGGACCACCACGGCCAACATGAGCATGAAGCCCAGGGTGTCGTTGGTCTTCAGGTAGCGGTGTTCAAAAATACACTGATCCTCGTCACGGATGAACTTGTACGTCCCCACGTCGAAGACGGGTGGGAACGCCATGGCAACGGCCAGTGTCCACACCATGCAAATGATGGCGGCACAGGTCCAGATGGTCATGCGTTTGGCGTAGAATCGGTGGTGGGCGATGGCAAGGTAGCGGGTGACAGCCACACAAAACAGCATGAAGGCAGCGTGAAAACAAAAGAGCACGGCCATGAAAGCCACAACTTTGCAGCTCAAGGCACTGTAAGTCCAGGCCGAACTGTTGTGGACAGAAACCAGCACGAAGGGGAAGCAGGCAGCTGAGCGAACTGCATCGGCCAGGCACAAGTCCAGGAGAAAGAAGTAGGGGGCCTTGTGAAGTGTCCTGTCTCGGAGGACCAGCAGGGAGACTAAGAGGTTTCCTACGAGGCTGACACAGATGATCAAACCCAAGAAGACCAGCTTAAAGTAGGCAGACATATCTGTAGCAGAGACTCCTCCACCGCTGCTGCTGCCGTCACTGCTGCTGCTGCTGCTGCCACCTCTCGCCAGTCCGCTCTGTGAAGCCAGCACAGCCAGCAAACTGCCAGGGCCATCAATGGCAAAGCTCTGGTTCGCCATTCTGTCCCCTTCCACGCGGGCCCCGCTCGGCCCTTTATGAACACTACCGATCCACCCACAGCCGTCGTCCCCCCCCGGCTCTCTCTCGTCTTTACAGGGAGAGGCTGCGAGGATCTTTTCTACCTGACAGACTCATCTTTCCTCTTTGTCCTCAAAGCGCGCCACCTGCGAACACAGACACACATTTTGAAGAGTGAAAAGGGAGGAGGGGGGGGAAAAAAAAGAACGAGATGCCTGACGAGACGCACAACATCAAATTTACATTTGCGCGGCGTGGATATAGAAGTGCTGTGTTGGGCAACACGGTGGAGATCTCTGCCTTCCTGTTTCTCTGAGACTGGGATCAGATCAGCAGCTCTACAGCATGCCAGCTCCTTGGCTCTCTCAGTAATTACCTTGCCCGTTGCTAAGATACAACAGCTCACATACTTTGTGCAAGTGTGGGTGTTTGAGTGAATGCACGGGGGTGTACAGGGGGATGGAGCAGACACGGTACGACCAACACTGGCTATGTCCAACAAACGGATATATTGTAAATGAGCAAAGCACATTATATGCTTTGTCTCTGCTGCTACTGCTGCTGCGTGCATGTGTGTGTGTGTGACACACAGTTAAAGAGCAGAGGGTGTAATCTGTACCGTTCACAGCACACATAACAAATGTGAGAATATAATGGCAGAGCAGGCAGCCATTTGGATTTTTTACCGTACGCCAGTGTGATAAATGTGGAGAGGGGAAATAATCATTGGCACCATCAGAGTCAGGCCTCGGCGCTGAGGCAGCGGACCTGAAATCATCCCTGTTTTAAGACGACCTGCTTAAAAACATTAACATCTGATTCATTCTGAGATGCAGCCCCCGCTAAAGACTAATTCACAGGCGCAGGGTGATAATAATAATAAAACATCGCCCTGCTTGTCTGGGTGGGCCTGGTCTATGTAGGCCACGAAACACACAATATGATTTGCTGTAACTGTAGCTGTTATTTTTACCCACACACAACAGCCCATTGCCACCTTGACAAACAGCGGTTCACCTGATCAGACGGCTGCCATGTCAGATGGGCCTGAAACAGACCCGAGTGGGGAAAATAACAGGTGTCAAAATCACCTCTGCTGTATGTTTGCGTGTCGCTGCTGTGTGTTGTGGTGTGTGCATATGTATGTATGTGTGTGTGTGTGTGTGAGAGAGAGATGGATAATAACCTACCTTTCATTCCCTCATTTTTAATCGGTTTTCTTTTCTTCTCTCAAGGCAAAAAACAACGAAATCACACTGCTAATAATAATAATAATAATAATAATAATGATGATGATGATAATAATCATAAAAAAACGGATCCCAGTCGCTTTGTGTCACTGTGCGTTACATGGAGACAGAGACACATAATGAAGCTTCATGCTCTCGCCGTGCTCTCAGGCTCACACAACACCTGTTCTGCATAAATCCATCGCAAAGGGAACCGAACCGAGCGACATATCATCAACATAAGACGGTTACTAATCAACAGCTGGATAAACAGCAGGATGGAGGCTGAGCCACATTTAAGATGTGGGAATGAGAAGGGGGGGGCAAAAATCCACTGCCAGCCTTTACTGTCTCCCGGACAGGGATGTGTTCATTTACCATCCGAGAAAACAGATTCTATGTTGCATCACGTCGAAGATGGGTTTCCAGAGGGCTCAAAAACAGACGCGATGGGCAGGAGGAGGAGGAGGAGGAGGAGAGGGGGGGGCAAAAAAAAAACACACACCACATATCTTGTTCAGTTCATAAAATCCAAATGATGTCAGATTTTCAATGCTTATAAAAACCCACCCACTAACGCTGGAGAGGAGAAGGAGCTCGCGCATCCCCGAAATGAATGGTCTTGGCTGGTGTGTTGTCTTATGGCACAGGAACAATTAGTCCACACAGACACGTCTCTTTCTCCCATCTCAGTCAGAGCAGGGAGCGGGGACACGCAGCCTTTGTTCCGCTGTCCAGCGACGGTGGACCGCATCTCAGCCGTCCGCAGCCAAAGCCCCCGTGACACAACATATACATCTCGCTTTTCCTTTTTTCTGTTTTTTTTTTTTTGACAAATCCGCCGATGTCACGAGGAAAATCCACACTGGACAAGAGAAAAAAAATATCACACGCGCACGCGCGCGCACACACTAAGAGAAACTAAAAACTAATAACCGAAGAATGAAAAAAAGAGAACAGAAATAAGGCGTCTGGATGAGGCGAATTATTCCTGAATAATCCCAATTATGGCTGCTTGCGAGGAGGCAGCTCGCACATTTGCGGAAACCGTCGGTTTTATTCGGAGAGAGGGGAAGGGCGGGGGAGAGCGAGAGAGAGAGAGAGAGAGAGACTACATGTGCAGCATTATGGGCCATAACCTGAAAGTGATGTTTTATTCTAACAGTCTTAATGACGCGTCTGTTTTCAGCTGTCAACAGACCGGATGTTTGGTTCGTCTCCTCCTCTTGGTGACAGACTGGACCCATGATGACACGGGCTGGTCCGACTGGGCCGCAGCAAGGCATTGTGGGTGCTGATAATAATAATAATAATAATAATAATAATAATAATAATAATAATATTAAAGTTAAATTGAACGCCATCAATCATTTGCATCTTCTATTTACACAATTCATTATTTTTTATTTGTGAATTCAACCATCACCTTCATTTCATTTTGTATCACACCTTATGTTTTAAGCCGAGTCGCTTTCTTTAGACCAACCACGGTCCATATGTTTCTGCCTGTACAGTATATTACTTGTCAAATCATACATTTTCTTCACTTCTTAACTAAATGTCTTGAACCATTTATTAAGTCAAATCTAATGTGATTATTTGTTTAGTATCTACGTTTGGGGGAATTTTGTCTTTATTCGCTGTCAGACTGCAGAGAATCAACAGAGAATCTCCCCCTATAGGGAGACTGAAAGCAACTCAGTCGAGCAAATCTTGATAAGATGAATTGTACGGCAAATGGGGTTAGATTTACTTTTGGTTTAAAAATGAAATTTCAGTTCAAGTTGTCTTGAAGGAAATGACTAAACAGAAAACTTGGCCTAGATGAGAGCAGGGATAAAGCAGAAAATAAAGGGTTTTGTTCCTTTTGTGTAAAATGTCATGTTAAAGGAGGCATATTACAACAAAGCCACATTTGCATTGTCTTGATGGAGTTTGCTATCAAAGATGTTATTTAAGTGAAAGCTTGTACCCGTCGCTGTTTCAGCCGTTTCTTGTGATGAAATAGCTCCATTCCAACGAGCCAACTGCCCATTAGAGTGATGTCATCCTGAGTAAGAAGGAAAAAAGTTAGACAATAACCCCTTTAACTGCTGTTTCATGACACAACAAACAAAAAAAAGTTTTCTGAAATGGTATAGATTATTGCTTAAAGGGGCATTAATGAGCTTGTGTCATAGAGTTTATTATGATTATCCTCCCTGGGTCAGTTTTCAGTCTGCTTACATTTGAATACATTCCACATTCAAGCTGTGACATGACCATCACACAAATTAATCATTACGACTCTTTTACCTCTTGTGCTGTGCTCTGGTTATTAATAATTTTGTTCAAAGGGCAAATATATAATCGACGTATCCCAAAGATCTGACACCCAAAGACTGACACAGAACTGATAATGGTTTGAGCCAATGTGAGACACAATTGGCTGGTGTGTAAGGAAAACTCTGTTGATGCTGGTGATGTACAGTAACTTAGTGTGTAACTACACTGTGACATCTCTTTATGTGGCATCTGAGAGGGTTTCCTGAAAATTGTCAGCCTATAATCCAGTTTGCACTTGACTTGACTTCAATGCAATGCATGACCTTTGACTTCAATCCGCAGCTCATGTTACTCTGTGTATTTCCACTTATAGCAAAGCTGAATGTGCTCCAGCGTCAGAGGCAGCAAAGACTCTGAAGTTATTTTAGTAGTGTGTCAGTCTCTCCAAAATGATCTGCTCTGCACCAACTGCAGTGTCATTAGTGTGCATGAAACTGTTGTGCATTTGCAGAATGGATGAAAGAGATGAACAATCTGGCAAAGACACATAGTGGTACAGGGTATAAGACCAGGTTTAATGGTAATACACTGCAAAATCTTTCATCACTTCAAACATGTCATTCAGTGCTTCAGCCTAGCTCTGAGGTTAGTCAGAGTTGAGCTATAAAATTGTACACTATGCAATGAGTGTTTATTTACTACCTAGAGTCAACAGGAAATATTATCAAATGAGATATGCAGTGACTTCTTTATGTGCTAAACAACAATATGTGCTAAACATCATGTTTACATGTCACAATTTTATACTCCTTCCAACAGCGTCCGTTTCAACCTGCAGCATCCATTTCAACCTATACAGCATCCGTTTCAACCTGCAGCATCCATTTCAACTTGCAGCATCTATTTCAACTTGCAGCATCCGTTTCAGGTCCTCAGGTATTTCGTTTTTAAGTTAAGGCAACAATCTCTATGTTTTGCTTTTGCATTTAGAACGAAAAAAATAGTTAATCTGTTCATTGTCCCACAATGATTTTTTTTTTTTTGACATACTAACAAATACAGCAGAACATATTTAATTCATTGCAGTGGTTAGACAACAATCCTGGCTACACACTGACAACAACATTTAAAAAAAATGATGTATTGAATATATCAGAGTACAACACCACATACACAGATTTCCACATGACAGGAAAAAGTACTTATACTGTGATTTGGTAGGAGAGTGATCACAAAGTTGTCATAAAAATGGGAACATGACTGACTAGTACACAACTTAACACTTTGACAGTTAACATCAGAATAATGCCAATATTTTTATTAGTCTCCAGATATGAATGGACTGATGTGGACAGTGCATGGGAATACTCATGCACTACATGCCTTTCCAAGGAAGTGTAAATTAATGTAAAAGCTCACGCGGTGCTACACAGCTGCAATACGACTCTGCGGCTTCTTTTGGAATCATGAAAAGGCACTTAACTTGCAAACAGATCAGAATGAACCTTTGTGGCATAATTACAAATGGTGCAAGAGCAGCAGTAGTCCAATAAAGAAGAGGGTATTAGGCTCCTGCATCACTATTGACAGGGAGACAACTCCACACAGAAAGACAATGGATGGCATCAGGTTCCTGGATACGTCCGGCTCCGACTGGCGCTCAGAAGCCTCTGACACTGTGCTTAATAGATTCTCCAATAATGTGTCAGGTGAAATCCGGGGAGCATCTTCTTTCTCTTCCGAGGCCGATGCAGACTGAGGAGCGGCGTCTGCGCTCGCCTCATTTACACCTGCACTCATCGAGTTGTGCTCTGCGAGCTCAGGTGACGACGGAGCTGCACCTTCTGCTCCCACAGATGCCTGAGGAGATGCCGCCAGAGACGGGAGAGAGGGCGTACTGTCGTCACTGTGCGCTGCAGACCTGCTGAAACCTTCTGATGAGCCTGCTACAAGTTCACTCAATCCCATGTCAACCTCTTGCACAAAGCCCTCAGCAGCACTGGGAGCACAGACACACACAGCAGCCAATTCAAGAGGAGGACTACTAGCTGGGCGCTCGGTCGATTCGTCCTCCCCTGTTGGCTGCATCTGATTTGTCTCTGTGGTGGAAGGATGTGTGAGAGGAGCCTCTGAAGGAGAGCTTTCCTCTCCCTCAGCCTGGGAGCCGTCTGATCCCTGCCTTGACTCTTGTTGTGGAGAAGACGGCGGTGCAAAGGAACTACTGTTTACATGCTGTGCTGATGCTTGGTTGCCTAATTCACAGTGAAGTGTGGGTAACTCATTTGGCTGGAGTATTTCGCTGGCACACTGTACAAGGGATGAACTTGTTTGAGGTGTGGTTTCGGAAGACAAAGAAGGGAATCGTTCACCTGGGGATCCCGTCTGAGCGGACAATGTGCCATCTTCAGATGGAGGCTCATGGTTGGGTTTGACGGAGACACCAGATGGGTTATCTGCAATCTGTTAAAGTAAGCGAGACAACAGTGACCGCTAGGAGCGGATAAAGACAAAGGGGAAAGATTTGTATTGTGCTTTACATTTCACACAGAGAGAGTAGAAAAGCAATTTACCACAGACTAATGCTTTTCTGTGAAATGGATCCCACATTGTAATGGTGAGGAAATTCTTTCCTTTCCTACTTTTCTTTAACTGGGGATCCCAAGAGTACAGAGAAAATGTGAGATGTATGTATTTTTCATTATTATCTTATCTTAAAGCACATACAGTATCTTCACAGTTATGAAGACCCACGCTTTGAAGACCAGATGCAGGAACTAATAGAATTCCCCTTTTAATTAAACATCGAAGGTCAAATCAGGATAAAATCAAACCATAATACAAAAAACAGCAACCAAAAGAGAAGGCACAAGGGCAAGACTTTAAAAAAGAATACCAGAATGGCTATAGGGCACCAAAGTGTTAATGTAAAAGATCGCTAGCCAAAGATGAATAGGATACATTAAGACTTTAACATGATGTTATCAGTTAATATCATGTTTCCAGATTTAAAATCCTTGTGTTTCCAGTCCACCTACTGCATTTTTATTTCTTTGTGAATGTAATTCCCAATTCGTCTTTCCGTTTTGACTAAATAGAGCAATTCCTCTCAATCTTGGGGGGAAAAAAAAATCTATTTACGAAACTACTGCACATTTAGTAATTTGGCAGACTCTTTCATCCAAAGTGATCTACAAGTGGGACACAAATGTTCTGACGCCCACTCACATGCTGATGATGCAGCATCAGGGGCAGTTAGGCGTCATGCTCAAGGACCCTTCCATACACTCTGGACCTGATCACATTGCCACTCTACCTCCTGAGCCAGACCTCCTCCACAGAATGTTATTAAAGGGACCAGAGAATGAGCAAAAACAAAAAAAAAAGCTAAAGGGAAACTTGAATACCACTAAAATGGTGGACACTCGCAATTATAATAACAAAAACATTACCTTATTAATTTCTCTGCATTTGAATGCATACCATTGAATTGCTAATAAAATAAATCACATACACAGAGACAGTTATGAAGAAGACATTAAGAACTGGAGGGAGCTGATGTTCATACAGTAGTTAACTTGTTCACCACGGAAAACGACATGCATGTGAAATGCACATACAGATGAGATGGATGAGGACATGCGTTGCACATATCTGCTGTATCGGTGTGGTACTAACACAATATCACATCATGTGATTCTGTTTGGAGGTGGGTGTCCTGTATCTTTATAGACTCTGAGGTGTCTGTAATGAAGTTTAAGTTTTATAAATATCTGCATGTGATAATGGGGTTCAGCACTACAATCACAAATGAAGTAAACATGGATATTAGTGTTACACGTGTTGTGACTGAATATTAATGTTCACAAAATCACATAGAACTAAAAGAAAATGAATCCACATGTAATTTAAGGTGCAAACGTATGAAGGGCATGCACTATCATGTGAATACAATGAGAAGCTTACAAGAAGAAAATAGGCGTACAGTGGTCGTGCTACAGCGGTGAGGAGCAAAACATTACCTAAGTTGTTGCTGAAGCTTCAATGAGCTGTGAACAATATAAACAACCAAGCCAATGATGGTGAGCTTTAAAAGTTGAATTGAAAGGCTTGTTATGTTTCTCCTGGCGTAAAGGGATAAAGCACTTAGCCTGCTTACCTGTTAAATGGGAACGTGGCAACAAATGCATGCAAACCCAGCTAATTTCAACCTAACTCATCAAAATGTGCGTCCTACATCGGCCAAAGAGCTACAGTAGCAGATTCCAGATATAATGGCCTGTTTTCCCTTTTGCAGGGCAAAGGAAATTCATAAAGCAGGAGAAACCCCAAGTGAACCATCTTGTTATTTAACAGTTCATTTCCATAAAGAATTGTTTCTTCTCACCTCTATGTCAATCTCTGGCTGTACAATGACAGGGCAGACAGCTTTGGGTCTGATCAGGCCTGTCCTGGAGGTCCCTGCTCCCTCTGCTGATGTAAAACAGATAAACATGCTGAGAGACCCTGTTTATGCTGAATATAGAAAAGAGCAACGACCTTGTCCAATAAAAGCCCCATTTATCAATTATAATTAAAGGGGCAATCCATCATTTTCACATATGAATTTCAGTTTACTTGACACAACAAGTACTGCTCAGCCTGTTAAAAGGTTGTGTAACGTTTGTCCTTGGCTCTGAAGGGAGTGTGAGAAAATAACTCTACATATAATTACATATAACCCTCATTTTATATTGCTAATAGTCATCATTGTTATCTCAGTTTAAACTCAAGCCTGGAGTTTGTCTGTGTCACAAACAAGCAATATCGAGCTGGGAATATGTCTTTTATTCAGATAGTGAACCAATGTGTAGATAGTGATTTTGACATCCGGAACATACCTTCTTCCTTTTCCTGCTCATCCTCTGAGTCTAAATCATCATTCATACTGAAAGAAAAGACAGACACTTGATTGCAGGACCACAGAAAAACAGGATAGCCAATGATACAGGATTAGTGATATACAATGAAGGTACACAGTTTACAGAGTGCTCTGTGTACAGTGTTGGTCTGACTGAATCGTGGGGGATGAACTTGGAGACCTGTTAAAGGAAAGTTAGACAAGTGAGTGGCTTTACAGCCACAATTCCAACTGACACTGAATTATCTGCAAGTTAAGCAACATCTGAAGAGAGCAGCAAGCCTGGAACCCTCAGTGATGATCTCATTGCACTGTTTGCCCACATAGATGGCGAGGTGGGACATACTGAGCTATAACTGACTGAGAGAAAGGGTCACTGTAAAGTGCAGGCACAATATGAAACAGTTGTATTCAAAGATGATGTGTCGAATGTAACACAATGGGTTAATTCAAATACAATAGGCAGGGGGAATTGGTGGCGAAGAGGCTAAAGAGTTGGGCTTTGGACCAAGAGGCTTTGGACCCAGAGGTCGCCACCATCCCGGACCAGGTCTGCTAATAAGCTTGGGTACGTGAGGTTGCCGGTTTGCACCCCGGATTGGCCGAAAATCAGGAGATTTTCCCGGCAGTGGGAAAATCTCCCCAAGGTGGTGTAGCCGTCCACCACCTTGGGCCCTTAAGCAAGGCCCTTAACCCCCCTGAACGAGCTCCTCGTGGTGTAGCCATGCTCTGCATGTGCATGTCTGTAGTTTGTACTATACATGTGCAGAAAATTAATTTCCCCATGTGTGGGACTATTAAAGGTGTTTCTTCTTCTTCTTCTTTTTAAAAATCACACACAGTATAGTCAGTGTCCACCCAAGATAGATGTGGTTACATCAGATGCTAAGTATTAATACACCACATATCAGGTATCACCATGATGAACTAAATAATGGGGCACAAGTGTTTTCTGTAAGAGGGCACCAGTGTTGGAAGCAAAGACGGGGGAGTCGAACATCGCTAAAGGAAGCCAAATTATATATAAAGGTCAAGAATCGTGATGAGCATGTGACAGTGGCTACACAAATAGAGTGGAAATCACCTGACAAACTGCTCAAACGCCTTGTGCTTAATGCACATCCACTTTTATATCAAATTTAGTATCTGTTGATGGTCTACGGTATTAGAAGGTATTTTTAGTTAAGCTATGTAACTTTAAAAACTAACTTTAAAAATGCAAAATGAGTTAATTCTAATTTTTGCAGGAATCAGCCTTTGGTTTCTAACAGAAGCAAAATGTGAATCTTTTCATTTTGCATTTTAAGCTTTTATTCAGGATGTCAGGTTAGAATAACGCTGAGATTCGGGGTACAGAGCCTGATGTTGTAGAAATATTATGTCAAAGCATGAACAGAACCTACTGTATGTGTGTCACATAAACAAACAGCCAGTAATACATCCCAGTGTCTAGACTTGTTTCACCTCATTGTAACCTTTCCTCCATCCGGCAGCCTTGTTAATGTGTTAAAATCCAATTAACAGCTAACTTCAAAGCACCTAGAGAATCTGCTATGGTTGCTATGGCGTTGGGGGTGGGGGGTGGGGGTGCTGGTACATTTTCTGCTCCCCAAATTCCTCCTTTCCAGTTGGTGACTCATCCATCGCTAACAAGCCATCTGGTCCCTTCCTACTTCCAAAAAGCTCCTCCAGTGAACCAAAGGACAGCTACATCGGTTTATAGCCTGTTTGCTCGCCTCATTCCTTATAAGCATGGGAGACCTTTGCCTGTACGCACTGTGAGATTCATCCCAAACTTCCTGGTTGATGTATCAATCCGCCAATCGGCCAACACAAAAAGGCCATCACCTGGTTTTAATGTTGCAGCAAATCTCTGAACTTTCCATTTTGTCCAGTAATGTTGGTTGTAATGATGGTTCTGGGTGAGCTCAGAACTGTCGACACCAGTAGTATAAAACCAGTTAGCCATCCTAATGATCCGTGCAGATAAAAGCATTACATGACTTCAAGGAAATAAATATCAAGGGAGCATAAGGCCCCAAGAAAAATAGGCCAGTCTCATCCAATGAAATTCCTCTGCTCGCCTGTGACTCTAAGAGAAAAGGTTAGAGGTAAATTTCGGGGCAGGGAAATGCCCAGGGTGAAAGCAACACCTGTCCTTTGCCTATTTTCATCGCCCCCCACACACCACTGGGTGGCTGGCATTCTGAAGGAAGTGTCTACTCACTCCAAAACTCATGTTTCCATGTTTCACTGACGATAATTAACAGCAAACTGAGGCATAAACAAACTTTATGAGCTCTTAACCAGATAGATTAAATTCTCCCCTTGTGGTCTCAAATAGTGCAGCAGCCTGTGCAGCAGTGTCTCCTGCTTTCCTTTAGCCGCAACTTCTTAATATGCTGAAGGTCGTCTCCACAGCCACAAATCCTCACAGGGAATTAGTAAGCAAATGGAGCTGTGCAGCTGTGGCACAGCACCCAAAATCCTCCATGGCTTTTTTTTCACTTAGTTTAAACACATTTAATCTGGACCCTAAACGGAAGTTAGTCACCTGACTCTAAGCTTTATTAGTCATAAGTTATTGTACATTAGGGCAGTGTAGATTTTCCATTGAGACTAGGTGTCGAACTAACTATGCTGCAATCACTCGAGGTCAAAGGTCAACTGACTCTCAGGCCAAAACACTGCAAATGCGTTCTGTTCGTCCAGTCATTCCTGGGTCTGTGGCACAGATCCAGGAATGTGTGGCAGCAGATTTACCTGTAGGGCTTTGGAGGCTTCAGGATGCTTCTTATCTGCTGCACATCGGCGTCCACCTGGACTGCGTCATCTTCATCATAGGCCAGAAGCAGAGTGACCACATAATTCAGAGAGGAGTTGTTGGCCCAGAAGTCACCGTCAGCGGTTTCGTAGCGAACCACGAACTCGATGCGAGAGCCGTGCGTGACGTAAGGCGGCGCGAAGGAGAGCTTGAAGGAGAACTGGTCGGTGTCTCCATCGTGGGACCCCTGGACGTACTCTGCCGGGTGGTCGTAGTAAGTCAGCCAGCTGTCCATGGTGGACCTGATGTAAACTGCCTTCTGGAAGGAGATGTTCAGGACTCGTATCAAACCAGTGAAGGCGAGAGGCTCGTCCTGCACTTGGCACACTTGCTCCACCTCGACCTTGTTGTTGCGCACCGCCTGCAGCAGGTCACCGCGGCCCGGGGCGGTGAACTCTGGGTGCACCTGATAGATCGGCTCGCGCTCTGGACGGCGGCTCATTGGACTCTCTTCTTCGCACCGGGCTCTCTCCTCTTCCTCGTCCGAATCGAACGCCACGAATTCCTTCACGTCCACCAGGTCCCCGCCCGTCGTGTCGGCGAACGACACTCTCTTTCCCGCAGACAGCGCCAAGTGGATGCGCATGTACTCGGCTGTCTCGTCGTGGATGGACGAGCCTCGCTTCCTGGGCACCGGGGAGGATCTCGGGATGAAGCGGGGCTCATCTTCATCATCATCTTCATCGAACTCGTTATTCTCCTCGTCGTAGGTGGAGGACATGCTCTGCGCCTCCTTGTTACACTTGCCGGATTCAATAGTGGTAAACAGTCCCTTTTGGCTGGGTATGGTTAAAAAGGACATTCCTATAGAAGTGTGCGCCGGGGGAAGCTGTGCGCTGGAGACTGAACATATGGCGTCTCCATAAAAACACCGCTAAAGCCCGGTGATTCGCGCAGCTGTGGCCGGTGTGGATCCAGCGCTGCTCCTGCGTTACGCACAGTGCCTCACATCAGTCAGCATGTGACATTTGCTGTCACCCATGGAAAACGTGTCTCCGCTGCCAGCCCTTGTGATAGTCTATCCGCTGGTTTACATGACTGGAAGCATCGCTCCCTGGTTGCTGCCGCGGAGGGAGCCGCGTCTATTTATAGCCCTGACCTACCGGGATCTCGAGCTATGGACGTGGCCGTGATCCAGGACGAGCCGAAACGTTGTGCCCCAAATGTGTCTTTTGAATTGGTATAATCCTGCGCCCCCCTCCTCGTCAAGTTGTGGTTCTGTCTGGATAAACGCCCACGACTGAAAATAAAGTCTCTCTCTCTCTCACACACACACACACACATGGTCATAAAGCAAAAATAGTGGATGGTTAAGAACATGCAAAACTGCTGCAAGTCAAATGTATGTTTGTCTATCTCTTAATGTAGGTAATTAATCTGAGGGCAAACTTTATTCATTACACTGACATAAGCATACGAAGATACGTATACTGTATTATCCAAAAACAAAACAAAGACTGTGTCTGACAACGTTGAATATTTAATAGTACGAAGACTGTACTGCTACTTATTTCACTCGGGATTTTAATAGTATGATATATGTGTTCAGATATATACATTATATGGTGTGAATGTGCAAGATTGATTTAGATGCCTCTATTAGGGGGGCCCTAACGTCCCATTGCTGATCGTTAGAGGCGACAAAAGGGGAAGAATGTGATGTCATGTAATTCAATGAAAATATGTAAAAATGACACATGATACTGTATATGAAGGTTATGATCCTCCCTGCTCCTCGCTGCGCAGTTAAGCCGCTGCTCCAGCCGATCACCATGTAAACACACCTGCTGAAGATGATTGGCGGAGAGGTTTTAGCGCGGCGTGCCGTAACCAATCAGAGGATTGTTTTCCTGTCACGTCGGTGCATAGAGCGTAAGCTAACGGATAATGCAAGAATAAACTCCAATAAACAACGCGGATTCTCATAAAAGACGACATAGCACGGGAAGGTTGTATTATTTGCACTGACGCTTTCTCTTTGGACTATTATTCGTGAAAATGGGATGCAGCCATCACTGCGAAGAGGCGCGAATTGGGTAACGTGAGCTAACTACAGTTAGCATAGTCTGCTACTTTTAACGTCACACAAGGCCCAGGAGAAATAGTGCTGCTTCCTTATTTAGTTTCATTGAGAATGTAGCTAAAATTGCGACAGGGGAAACAAAATCACGACGTCCAAGTAGCTGTGCAGCTGACCCAAATAATTACATTTGCGTTTATTTTAGTAGAGCTTTCGGGCGACCTAGCTTGTTAGCTTTTTGGCTCGCTAGCTAGCATGAGCAAAGGGACGGACGGCAAACAGTCCGCTGACTCGGCAGCGAGGAAACGGTGTCCATCACCCGATCAGGATGAGGCCACTGCGATTCCCAGCAAGTCCACCAAAGTAAGTGACGCATCAGGTGAACGAGTGGTCAGTTCAGAAAGCTGCACAGACAGTGAAGCTGTGAGTAAAGATGCAGCTGGAGTCGAGGGTCAGGTAAAAGACAGCGCTGGGGAACCTGCTGCGGATCAGAGTTTAGACAGCGCGTGCGGCACGAGCACGCGGCCTGTCAACAAACCAGATGCTGACGGCCATGATTCCAACAACACCGAGAAACCACAGTGCTCTGGTGCCCATGGACCTGCTGATGCGAATGAAGCTGCAGAGAAGACACCGGGAGCAGAGCAGCGTCCCACTGCTCCTCTGCACCAGTCCGACTCAGCAGCCATAGCAGCCGCCGAAGCTCTCGCTAGTCTCACAGGAAGAGATGGGGAAGACAGCCGAGAGACTCCTTGCTCATCTGAGAAGGGTAAACAGGTGAAACAAGGGGGCAAAGTGAAACAGCGCGGGGGGCAGCAGTCTTCAAGAGCAGGGTCTAAAACACAGGCTGCTGCAGCAGATAGCTCCACATCTGTGCACAGCACTGATAGAGAAGAAGCAGATGATGTGGCCGAAGAAGAGGAAGAAGGAGATGAATCCATGACTGGGTCTTCGTCCACACCAAGCTCTTCTTTCCCATCAGACAACGAGGAAAATGATGATGGAGAGTGTGCCATTGTGTCGGTGAAGATGGCCCCGGAGATGAGGCAGTCAGTGGCTCTCCTGGCACAGGTTCAGATGAGACTGGAAGCCCTTGAGAAGAAAAGTGCCCGGCTTCACCAACGCCTAGAGCTGAAGATTAGTCGTCAGCGGCGTCCGCATCTGGATCAGCGCACCTCCATTACAAAGACGATTCCTGGCTTTTGGGTCACCGCAGTATCCTTGAACAAAAAAAAATTCTTCCTTCTCCACTCCTGCTTATTGTTTACGTATTTGATGTATGTTGATGTTTGTCTTAACTTCATTGTGTCAGCTCTTGAACCATCCCCATCTCTCATCTCATATTGACGAGACTGATGAAGATGCCCTAAGTTACATGACGGATCTGGAGGTGGGAAGTCTGAATGTTTTGTTTTTATCAAAGTCTGACTTTTGGATGTGCCTGCTTACAAAATTCAGACTTTTTCTCTTGTCTTTCACAGGTTGAGACTTTCAGGAATAACAAATTAGGCTACAGGATCCGCTTCCATTTTAGACGGAACCCATATTTCCAGAACAACATCATCATGAAGGAGCTGCACCTTGGAATGGGAGGTAAAAATTAAATCAAGGGAATATATACCTGTGAATTAAATCAAGGAATATATACTTGTCACAGTTTTGGGACTTCAGACATTCTTAAAAAAGGACAGCCGATGTAATTTTTGTGCTTGTGTTTTTAGGGTCTCCCATGTCTTTCTCCAACCCCATCCTGTGGCATCGCGGACAAAACCTGACGGCCCACAGTGAACCCAGGAAGTCCTCGCGTGGGGTCTACCGGACGTTTTTCAGCTGGTTCGGTGACCATAGCAATCCAGGACAAGATGATGTAGCACAGGTCTGCAAACTCATTCTACTGTGGGTTCAAGATTTTAGCACACAGAAATTAGCCGGTTAATGTTTTGAGGTTTGTGCAATCAACTAATAGTCAGCAGTTTTCAACAGTGGACATTTCTGATGTCATGTATTCACACTTGCCAACATGCGTCCTTTATTGGTGTTTTATTATATATTTGGAACCTTTTTGTTCTCCAAGACAACCAATAGTTGCACGTATTGTGAGTCAAATGTGGTGACAGAAGCTTCAAGTATGATCGTTTTACAAAACAATATCTTAAATATATAAAATATTCCTGCTCAATAAAATGTAAAGAATTTATGTTTATTCTGATGTGTAGATACTTAAGGATGACTTGCATAGAGACCCTCTGAGATACTACCTCACTCCACTCTGGGAACCAAGGGAGAATGGCAGGTACAACCAACTCAACATTCTCAACTGTGTACATAAGGTTTAGTCAGAAAACCCCTTGTTAACCTATAAATTCTAGAAATATTCTCACCTTCAGAATGTTTAAATTATAGTTCTTGTGTTTAATGTTTCCTGACATTTTTTTCCCACTGCTGATAAAACCAGGTGGGATGCATACCAGCACAATGAGTGGTAACACAGAATGTGTGTTGTTGTTTTTTTTTCCTTCAGTAGTGGTAGCGGAGTCAGAACAACTGATAACAGTAACGGAGATGAGTGTGTGGTAATCTCTGATTCGGATGATGAACCCGACGTGGACGCTGATGAGGCTGAGCAAGGCCACAGTAGAGACCAGGAAGAGGAGGATGAGGAAGAGGAAGAAGAGGAGGAGGAAGAAGAAGAAGAAGTAGCAGCAGCAGCAGAAGACGACGACGACGAAGAAGAGGAGGAAGAGGAAAGGGGCCCTAGTGCAGGTCAGTGCTATAGAGTAACTAAATTAAACTTTCAAAACCCCAAATTGTATTGATTCGCATTTCTCATATAATCTTTGTTTTTATTTAGATGTAGTAAAAAATAGCTCATGTAGAAAGGGAATGTAGACAAAAAGCTTTGAGGGTTTTCTTGTGCTCGTGGGGATGAGAGGCCCAGGGCTTGTTTTAATCAAGTTGACTGGGTTTTGTTGTAGCTGAAATTGAAGTGTTTGAGTCATGCAGGTTAAACTGATTAGACAGGAAATATCTCCTCCTCAGATGAGAGTCCAGAGGAGGAGGATGATGGTGGAGAAATAGTGATCGACGGTAAGACCCACTCGAACCAGCAGTGTTGCAAACTCACAGCTATCATAAGTAAACAGTAGAAGATCGAGTAACATTGCGGGTGACAGTTTATCAGGGCTTTCATATTTTATACATTTGATTATGCATTTTTGACAAAAGAGTTGTCTTTGCCCTACAGGCTCTGATGACAGTGACCAGGAGGAGGAAGAGGATGACACCTAAGGAGCGGAAGAGGGAGAGGACGTCTGTGGTAGTTGGGTCATCAGGGGACCAGAGATGGAGAGAGTACCAGAATTCTTCTTCCTGTTGTTAGTCATTATGCACAGAATATCAGTCTTTGTGTTTTTTATACCTAAAATACTTAAACACATTTTAAATCAGGGTTCACTGTACTAATAAAGCCAAGGCAGCATGTTTCCCCTTTGTTTTTTTACATTTGGTACTGTGTATTCTGATGTACTCTGATTCACCTTTGGGCAAAAACAGCTTCATACAGGCAGTGTTCTTCTAATTAACAAGGAACATTGTATGGCAGCCTACACACACGCACAGGTTTGATTTTGTTTGCCGCTACCTGCTGGCATTAAATTTAATCGGAGGCATTTGTGGATATTAAAAGAAAGTAGAAGTGACGTGTGACAAGGCAAACATGTCACAGGCTAAATTTGATCTGATGACAGTACATTTCAGATGCACCCAGTACTGAACCAAAATTTATTCTCAGGGATGATCATGGTGGTTTTAGTGACGGAACTTTAATGAATCTCAGACATTTATATTCTGGTTATTATTGTTGGCTTTGTATACGGAATTGTGTACTCTACTGTAGTAAATAGGAACAAAAATAATGCCTATACACCCCCCCCCCCCCTTGTCAGTACGTTCAGCCCTGTAATGCAGCAAGCTCCACACCCCTGCTAACCCCGTTAATCTCTGATGTTAAAAATCATTGCATATTTTGACTCGTATTTTTGTGGATTCCTCAGTTTGCATCAAATCAAACACTCCTTCAATAAGTAGATGTATTTTGTTTAACTTAATTTGAATTTGCTTTCTTAAACAGTTTTTTTTATGTCATATGTTTTAGGTTTTTTGTTGTCTTTTGAAAATGATGGTATTTATTTTGTCATTTTCTTACACATTCACAGTTCAGCATGCCCGTGAGCATTGATGCAAGACAGGATGAGTATATTAATAACAAGGCTGTGTCTGAGTGCAATGCACAGTGTCAGTAAATGTCATTAAAACTCACAGCGACTTTAGGAGGTACACTGTAACGCAGCGTGTATTTGGTTATACTTTTCTTAGCAATGAACCTGTAAATAATATTTCAGCATAGTCTTTTGGATATGACAGTACACATTTAATTAATGGAAAAATTTATCAAATAATGTGGAGTTTTTCATAAACATGATCAGAAAGTTATATTTTGTGTGTCATGTTTTATAGAACACAGTAGCTACCGGTTTGTTGCTTTGGTTAGGTTTGTTTGCTTTAAGATAAATGTCCACCTTTTGGCTCAGACTTAATAAAATAGGCAGTTGTTTCACCTTGCTGTCTGTGTACTGTAGCATTCTGCAAAAAAAAAGGCTATCAACATTTTGCATTTTCGCTGTTAGTTGTCTTGAGATTTCTGCAGGAGCACCACAAGAGGGCAGTGTAGATCAACTTATTCTCAGTATCCCTGTCAGGTGTTAATTTTAATTATGTGAAAACAGTATTAAGTATATTGATGCTGGTACTAAAACATTGTTTACATACATGAGATAAAAGTTCAACCTTGCCTTTATCCAGCTGTGTTAAATGTTCAGAACTAATAACAGGTGTGACATAAAAGTCATTCTTTAATATTCTTGGCTGGAACATTTTCTCCTTAAAGGGAGGAATCAAACAAAACCCTCTGAGACACAGTCACTCTTCTGCGCGTTCCATCTCTGATATGACAGCAATGAGTAATATCAATGGCGATGCGAATGGAGCCCTGCAAATAGCCCTGGGCAACACATTTTTGGACAGGCCCAGACAAAGGAGCAGCAGCAGTGTTGCAATGGTACACTTAAACCCTTGATTCCACTTTTAATGCACAGCTATAAATATTCCACGAGCAAAAACCTGTCCTGCCGTGGACCCACCAGCACCCAGGGTATGCAATCTAGGATGGGCATATACTATTAATACAGATGATGGTAACACATACTCTATGAAGTGATCCCATGTGAAAACCAGTATTTGCTCTCTCCTCTTTGAAGCAGCTTTATTCAGCTCACCTCAGAGCCTGATGGTTTTACAACTATGAATTAATAATGGACTTGGTTCCTACAATATTGATCGTGACAAACTAAGTACAGATTACCAGGACAACAAAGCAGTCCTCAGGCTGCGCCGGGCCCGGAGGGTTGTCCGCGAAGCCTTTTGTCTGTATGTGGTGGTAAATGGATTCTGTTCTGTAAACTACACTCCCCTGGGTTGAGCCGGTGTTGCTACTGTAAACAAATCATCTCGTCGTGCTGCTTTAAGCTCTCACATTTCACACAGCAGTTTGCTGGAACCTGCTCCTCAGACTGACTCACTGTGGACTAGAAGCCGAGGAGATGATGACACAGAAGCTTATATTCATCTGTTGACTGGTGCTGGGAGCTTTTATTAAAAAAAAGGGAGCTTGTGGTGCTTTTTATCGAGGCTAATGTGAGAGGCGGAGGTAGTAACCCTGAATACCAACTACCTGTGTGTGTGTGTGTGTATGTGTTTTCTGCACATGTCTGCATGCTTGAAAGCCCCTGTGTGAAACCCACCCTTCTTTCACGTACCTGCACTGCATGCACAGACACACAAAGAAGCTGCACGTCACTGATGTATTTGCAGGTTTTCGACACCAAGCTGCACGTATGCGTGATTGTGTGCGTGTCAGCTAATCAAGATGAAGCATTTGAACTATGTAGTGGGGGGGGGGGAAAGCGGGATGAGATGAGAGAGCAGGCCGGGCGCGATGGATGGAGGGGAATGGATGAGTGCAGTGATAAGCAGAGCTGCCTGGGCCCTGACAGATACACACAGCAGATGGATGACTCTTATCTGGGAGATCACAGTGCATACTCACACTGAGGCCTGGTTACAGGGAGCCACGATCACACCAGACAGATGAATGGGTTCACCCCCCACCAATCACTCACACGCTGTACACACATACATGGGCGTGCACGCACACACCTACACACACACACACACACACACACACACACACACAACCACTTGACAGAGTGAGCAGATTGCAAAGCTGGTGTAGCCTTCCTGTCTCTGACATTGAAATTCACCTGGAGTCCAGTGTCTCAAGGATGTGTGCAACGGGAGGATGGAGGAAGGGTGCGGGGATGGAGATAAGAGAAATCAATTCCGTTTTAATCCGGGCAGCACGCTGCGTTTGTGCGTTTGTGTGTCTGTGTGTCTGTGTGTGCATGCACATGCATGTTGGTCACACGCATTCCCCATTCTCACTTTATTCAGCTTGTCAGTTTTTTTTCCCCCTACTGACTCTCAGTACACATACTGTGTCAGTCGGGTTAAGATGGCGCCTGAAGACATGCATACACACACACACACACACACACAACAAGAAAACATTTTGCGCTGTTTGCACTGGGACACTTAATCATTAACTTTACCCAGTCAGAGTGAGAGAGAGAGAGAAAGAGAGGGAGAGAGAGAGAGAGAGCGCTGACAGATTTATGTCTTGAGACACAAGGACTGTGCTTTCACTCCTCCAGCTCACATCCCCAGTGTCCCCCTCTTCATGTACAGTAACCCACCCTCCCTGTGAGCACACACGCCTTGTTGTTTGGAGGCAGCTCATCTTTAACAGCTGTTGATGCTCTCAGAAGCATTTTATTGCAAGGGAGGGTGCCAGTGTGGTCTTAAAGGCAGATGGTGGCTGGCTGCCTGGCCTGCGAGACACGTGGCATGTTGGACGACAGCTCCGGGGAGCTGCAGGAACAATATGCCCGTACAGTTTTTTCCATAAAAACCTGCAATCCGCCTCACTTTCAATGCAGAACGATGCGAGCAGGCTGCGACTGGTATGTGTGCCACGTATGCACATTACATTTCAAAGTTTCTCTCCTTTGATAATCACTGGTGTGTGAAGTTCATGGATGTCACACAGCACCTGTTCCCTTATCTGGCATTCCGATGTTTTTCCCCTCCTGACCGGCAGAATAACAAATAAAGGTTTGCTTTTCTGTTGCGTGAGATGAGCTGTGGTTGAAAATAGAAGAAATAATCCTGCTAAATATTGCACCTTTATTTTCTTCCACCCTATAATTTCCTCTCAAGGTCACGGTAGTGTGCCGGTGACGCCCTGGACTCTCTGTGGTGGGCATGTTCAGACACTCCTCAATCCATCAATAGTCTTTAGGTAAGACCATCAGTGGGTCAAATAATGGGTTGTTTTTCCTCCGGGGGACACGACTCGGCCCCTGGAATTGTTTTGATTGATGTGTCTGAGGGCCCCGGATTTATCCGGAGCCTTTGGCTGGCCTACAGGGATGAATGTCTACTTCACATTTCACATTGCCTATCTCTGAGAGGAGTGGGGCCTCCTGACAGAGCTCTTTGTGGAAGACAAAAACAGACTCAGTGTTTGTCGCCTAATCCACACTGTCTGTCTCCATAATATAAAAAATCCATCCATCAGGTTGGAGGAAACCAGGCCTCTACAAGCCACTCCATCTCGCTCCTTGTACTTTCATTCACAGGGTAAGAAAAAAAAAGACAATTTCAAGAGCGAGCGAGGAGCAGCTATCTCGAACATGTTGAGGCAGTGGTTGGTGCACGCTGGTCAGATAAGAGCACAGTATGGAGGGCGGCTGGGTGAGAGATAGGGATGACGTGAATAGGTGCTTATGAAGCGGTGGGAGCTGGCCAGCGTGCCGGTGTCCACGGTCAAAGTTGAGAGCACACGGAAACCTGAACCCGGCTCACACTCGTGACTCATTTCCTCAGCTGGAAACAGAGCGATGCCTCCTGTGGGGGTGGGAAACAAAGACTCCCTCCTGGACACATCACTGCCTCTGCATCACATCTGGCCAATTACCAAACTGGAGATAAGGCCCCTGCTCTCATACTCTGTCTCGGTGAGGGTGAATCAAACCTGTAAGAATGTGCATTAAAGAAGAAGTTCGTAAAGCTGCTCGAGGACGGTTCCAGGAACTGCCCTTTCCTGTGACCTTCTCCAAACTGACGCACCACACTGCCTCATTTGTTGTCCTGCAGGGCCATTGCTCAGGACACATCCACCCTCCGCTTTTGTGCCTTTTAGTGCACCACACCACGTCAGAGCTCACCACAAAGCCAGCAACGATGAGAGGCGCTCCACAAGCTGTTTGAATTCCGAGCTCAAGGCTCTGTTCACAGGACGGATGTCCTTTACGTGCAGCCACCCCCCCACCACCACCACCACCACTACCACTCTGGCTGCTTTGTCACCGTTGTCATGAGCGCCGAAGCCAGCTACACAGGAATCTCAGGAATCTGTTTCGCCTGACCTGGCTCCTATGAGGAGCTGAAAAGTGGTGGTGCCACGGTCCAAGTAGCAGAGCCCCTCTCCTCCTCCTGCTCCCTGCTCACAAGTGGATTTCAGCCAAGGCAGGAGAAAAACACACAGCCACATATGAAAACAAAGCTCCACGCCCATCACAGATACACTGAATTATTCAGGTTTATAATAAAAATACATTTTTACAAAAGGAGGGGGAAGCTGTTGAACTGAAAAGACACAACAACACGTACAGTGGAGCAGAGCTGAGCAGAGCAGAGCAGCAGGGAAGGGGTTAATCATACCCATATGGTGCACCAAGAGGTTTGGTCCAATGCTGGTGTGGGCCAACAGGAGAGGGAAGGCAGGCTGGGTGGGGGCAGAGCAGAAGGGAGAGGACACCAGGGCAGACACTCTCCACCACACCTGCACCTGGTCACTTGATCCACACTCACACAGCCTCGAAACGCGTTTGAAACCATCTGGGCACCGACACCTAGCTCGCGCACACCCCCCTGATGGTCGCTGCGCTCCAGGATCCAACTTTTGGGATAAGGCGGAACAGGCGTTCGGGGATCAGCTGTGTGTTACGCGGAAGAAGTGTGGGTCGGTGAAAGCGACTGATTTTTTTTTTTTTTTTTGGCGTTTTGTTTGTTGGGTTCGAGGCGGATTTACACACCGATCGGATTGTTCCCCCCCTCCCCTTGACCCCCCCACCCCGCCAGCTCCGACGCGTCAAAGGCAACTTTTGGATCCGAGACGCGCAGCGGCTGTTTGTGTGGCTGAGGAAGCAGAGGTAGGACACTCATTGAACTTCTCCTCTCCCCGGTTCGGTTTAACTTTTAACCCGGTTACTGTGTATGGTGGATGACTGAGGCACACACACATTTGTCCGGTTCCTATTTCTGGATGTTGAGTTCACAGGTAAGTGCGCACTCCTCAGTGGAACAAAAAAAAAAATAGGGTTATAGAAATCCTGTCATTATTTCCCTTTTTTGTTTTTTTTTTTAAAAATGGAAACCATATATCATTAAAGCACAACTCTAATCTGCGGTGCCGGCACCACCCCGTCCAGAAAACCAGCAGAAATATTCATGAAAAGACAAAACCACAAAGTACAACCAGAATCCATAAATAACCTTTGGCTCAATGTAGTGTGATTTTTTTGATTTGCCAGTTTCAGGGATATTTTTAAGGCGTTTCTGTGGGAATAATTACCCTGTCTTCATTTAGATGACATAACAGTCATATGGTCTTTAAAGTGCCTGTGGGTGCCTGTGTAGATATATACTCTTTCATTACTATTATTATTATTATGGCTTTGTTTTTCCCATGATGTCAAGGTGATCCAGTTTTAATGAGGGTTCATTTTAAGGTGAATAATACCTGGGAAACAGAAAGTACAGTTGACGATGATCCCAAATGTCATAGTGCCTTAGTGCTGTTGACAGCATTTATACAGAATGTGATGGGATAAATAGAGATTGAGATTCCCCGGTGTGGGGAGATGGCAAATGTGTGATTATTCCAAGAAATCTGTGAGGCGTTCCCAGTGGTTTCTGTTTTCTATCTCCAAATGTTCCCCAGGCCTGTTGATTCAGTTTCATGATCAGACCTTTCAGATTTTCTCAAGAGAGCATGTTTTTTTTTTTTGGAATGAACTTTTCAGTTCTATCCGGCTAGTTTTGTCCAGTGACCTGCACCGTCTGCCACCTGAGGCCTATGGCAGCATGGATGTCATGAGAAAGGAGAAGCCCCTGGGAGACCATTTAATGGACGTTATGGACTCAGCTTTTAGTATTCATAATTTATAGCGCACCCTCTCCAGGAAAAGTGCAGCTACATAATAAATGCGGAGTTAAGGTCGAACAGTTAGGCGACGTCTCAACACCCCTAAACTGTCAGCGGTGGTTTAAGGGAGGGCGACGCGTTTCTTTTGAACTTCTACTTCTGTTTGCTTTTCAAAGTGACACCATGTTTCTTTTAAAAATGTAGATTTCATATGTTTGTTTTGAGAAAATGCGACGCGTTTCATCTTAAAAAGATAAAAAGGACAACCATCTGATTTCCCGGGGTTCTCCATGTGACTGTGGTTACACACACACACACCTCGCTACATTTACACTTTAAATAAATAACAGGGCTGTCATATTTTCCAGAGCAGGTGCGAAGATCTGGACGTTGTTCTCTGCTGCCAAACTCCAGCACACCTCTGCCTTCAGAAGGCTGCAGGCCACACTTCAGATCAGGGAGATCAGAGAGAGAGAGACAGACAGACAGACAGACAGAGAGACATGAGAGAGAGAGAGAGTTCCTTTGCTCGTCCTTCCTTCTTTGACTGTCTCATATTCCTCATGGGGCACTCTATAATAATAGTTCATTCCTCTTTTCTTTTTTTTCATCCAGATTTAGATCTCTGTGGGCTACCTGCATGGCTGTTACCATGACAGCATCTGGAGCCCAACTCCTCCTGTTGGCCTTGTGTGTTTACAGAGGCTCAGGGCTGCAGCAGTCTGCTCCGCGGGTTCGCCTCTCCTTTAAAGGTGAGCTCATACCAGTGAAGGAGAACTCCTCTGACAGCGCGGATTGTCAGAGGAGTTTCTCGTACTTGTTTTCGCCCGTCACACACACACACACACACACACACACACCAGTGGTTATGTTTCCTCTTTATACATATGCATAGGGCGTATTTCCTGCCAAATGTCAAACAGTGCAACACTGAAAACAAAAGGTGGATGTTACGTGGGGTTGGATGCCGTTGTGGTGCCCTTTGACAAAGTTTCTCTCCACGCCCTAAGACCCACACGCACGCCGAGCCTGACCTGTCAGCTCTTTGTTATTGATGTCTGACACGGCGACGCGCAAAGGAAACACCTGAAATATGAGCAGAAGCGAAAAATGATACGTCAGATCTTCAGTGTTTTGGCCTCGGGGTTTAAATTCAACATAGGAGCGGATAATGTTTTCTTAGCCTTTTTGTTTTGGGGGATTTTCCCATTCAGTCTGTTCCACGTCTTCAGTAACTTTAATTGGAGAGATTGATGATCCACATCCATGGATGACGCCTCTGAAAAAAACAGCAGATGAATAATATTATTCAGGTTTTTATTTTGAGCACACCTGTACATGTGGACGTGCACGCTCACAAAACACAGGCATCACGCCCGAGGTACCAATTAAGTGTAAATCAGATTATAACAATCTGCAGAGCTTTGATGAGGAGGTGAGTCAAAGTGCTCACATCCCACGTCAGGTCGAGGCACTGTTAACATGTTTGTTGCCTTTTTGCTTTTGTCAAGCTGCCGTGATGCAGTTGGAAACATGTAAGATCATGTACTATCCAAACACGGGACACGTCAAGCAGATGTGTGGTGAGCGAAACATAACATCTGTGGTTGATGGGTATTGGTTAAATGTTGTGTATTGAACAGTCATACATGTGGTTGTTGTATATCGGCGTGGTTGCATCGGGGTAATTGCGGTGCATTTTTATGTGACCTTTAACACTAATCCCAACTTTCAGTAAATAGCAGCTTATGCACAGTCGCATTTTTTAGCAGCGGCGTGCACAAAGTAGTGGTCCGAACAAATGCACAAGTTCGGTCTTGAACTCGATCGTGTCCCTCCCCTGCGCTGGATACAGGAATTCACACATCTGTACGGAAAAAAATTCAGACGCAGGATCTTGTTTGGAACAGCTGGGAGGCGTCAAATTATTGGTTTTTTTTTGTAAGTCTGCACAGATAAAGCAGCCACACACACACACAGACCTCAGTCACCCCCCCCCATCCCTCCCCCCGATACCAAACAAAAGGAGAAAAGTTGGATTTACTTCCCAACTGTTTTCTGCCACTCCGAGGATTTATTGTCCATTGTTTGTGACAGCGAGTTCCTTTGTTCCCCGAGGCGCCTGTGGAGGAGGTTTTAGGCGGCTGGAGGACATGTGACTCGTGAGAGCGAATGAGCTGTCCAGAGTGACACTCAGGGGTACAGGAGGCCTGCTGTGAACAGATATCTTATATTGTCTCTTCAGTTGCTGGGAAGTTGTGTCAGATCTACACACGACAGAGGGCTCGACTTAATAGAGGGATGTCACTAAGCAATAGAGTTAGATCGAGTTAGTCTGCATTGCTAGACAGCAAAACGTGCAGTGTAATCGAAGCCATATTTGAGGATCCATGCCTTCGCCGCGCTGTCACCAGTGTGTTTATACTCGAGATGAGGCGGGCGGCTAAATGGCACCGGTCATTAGTGCCTTGGTGACAATATGTTGTCAAGTTGTAACCTGAGAGCTTATAGTGGCCCGGCTGTAGCTCCACGCTCGAATCCAACGTTCTTCCCAGTGTTTCCCTATCAGTGTCAGAGAGATGTCAGGGGACGTGTTCGCTGAATGTTTACCAGATGATGGCAGTACATTGTTTGCTATTTTTGGAGAATGGAGACATGTATAGGGGTGTGGTGTTTCCACATTTAGCCTCTTCACTGAATCCACTATGGCCGAGTGGAGTGTGGCCAGAGGCTTGTTATCCTGTGTTTACCTCTCAGGAACAGAACCGGACCTCGTCCTGCGTGTAACGCTCCATCCCTTGTTGTCCGGAGATCCGATTGCATTTCTTATTTTAGTGGCACCTTGGCTGCATCCTGTTAACATTGACCTCAAAAGGAAGATGGCAGGCACTTTGATGTAAATAAAGATTGCGCTTCCTCTTGAATCCCCGTAAGCCGGCATCTGCGCGGGTCTGTGAACATTTGTCACCATATAAGCCCGCTGTCTTTAACATGCCTCCGCCATGTCCCAGTGTGCACATATGGTTGTCAGTATCTTGCACAAGCAACAGATGTGTGTGTGTTTGTGTGTGTGTGTTTGTGTTTGTGTCGCTTTTTATGTTTAAAACGCTGCAACGACTTTTTGGATGGAGGCATGGAAAATAAATCGCAGTCAGAGAAAGTGCTGTGCAGAGTCCATTTGTCTTGCAGCGGATGAAAATTGTTTAATCAAAGCTTTCAGCAGAACAAGAAAAGGAGAAACATTTTCCACTGCCGCATGTCTTAACAGGTTCTGCTCTGCTGAACACAATCCTGATCTTAAGAATTAGCTGTTAGTTCCACTGACCATGTTTCCTAAGGGACTGCCTTTTTCGCCTAACTCCACCGGGCATGTGGCGCCTCGAACTCAATCAGACAGTCAGGGACACATGAAATATTAAGATCTTAAAAGCCAATACGTTTCCGAAAACGCTGCGAGTCGAGTTATTTTTAATCGGCGACACACATTTTCCACAGAAGACTTAAGAACTTCAAGGAACCGTAAGTTCATCCAAGTCAGTAATGAAACATGTTAAAGGCAGAACGGGAATAAAGTGAATAGTTGCTCAGCAACGATCCTTGCTGTTGTGTTTCCAAAGGATGTAGATGTCTATAGCACAGCTGAGACTTTTTACCCCCCCCCCCCCCCCCCCCCCCCCCCCCCCCCCCCCCCAAACACACACAGAACTGATGGACACACGAGCGGCACGACCTTTCAGCTTCTCCTTCAACACCAGCGACTACCGCATCCTCCTGATGGATCAGGACCAGGGGCGTCTCTACCTGGGCAGCCGGGAGTACCTGGTGGCTCTGGACATGCACAACGTCAACAAGGAGCCGCTAATAGTATGTACAAACTCCTCCTGTTTTCTTTTACTTTAATCCAGTCTGCAATGCAGAAAGTAGCTTAAAGTCTCTAAATGAATGAATCCCTAAAGAGTATTTTTTTCTTTTTGTGAAAAACAAAAACAGATCCACTGGCCAGCATCTGCTAAGAGAAAGGGAGAATGTCAGATGACAGGAAAGGGAAGACAGGTGGGATCATCTGTTTACATCCTGCTCTTTGAAAAATCACAGGCTTCTGCTCTCATGACGGGACAATGACAGTGATGATGATTGAATTCCACGCGTTTCTCGCTCCTCTTTGTGCAGGGCGAATGTGCCAACTTCGTGAGGTTGATAGAGCCATGGAACCGCACACACCTCTACACCTGCGGAACGGGCGCGTACCAACCTATCTGCACATTCATCAACAGAGGCTGGAGGGCAGAGGTGAACTCATAGACGTTTACAGCTCCCGGAGTGGGATTTGCAGCAGAAATCCCTCAGCAGTAGCCTGGGAAGCCTTTGTCCGGTTAAATACAGGGGGTCCTGGAGTTCCGACGGTCGCGAGATACGTTGTTTTCGTGGTTACGACACATCTCCCATGAACTTCTTTGTTTCGGCTTAAGCGGTTTGCCCCGTAAATATGTACAGACTTCGCACGGGAACTAGTTGGTGATCGCTCTCTCTGTGCAGCGGCAGCCGGTAAGGAGATGCACACAGACACAGATGCGTTCGGGATCGTGGCAATACCGTAGGTTTATTCACAACACAGGGTCTACACAGTTGATATCAGAAATCTAAAGGAAATGCTCATTACACTCGCGATATCAAACCCTACAGTGACAAAAGGCAATTCACCATAGTGAACTCTTATTGTAGGGTGGTATTATAGCGACATCTAGTGGCACAACTTTGTATAACTACCTTACCTATGAATGTATGTTCCGACTTACGTCAAAATTCGGTTACGACACATTCTCAGGAACGGATCTCCGTCGTAACTCAAGGACCCCCTGTATTTCAAGAGTACAAACTGGGACGCTGATTTGTTTCCAATGTTTCCCATGTGACGTTTCAGCAGCCTATTTTTATGCATATTCTTTCTGTCTAATCTCTGCAGGACTACCTGTTTAGGCTGGTCCCCGGGTACGTGGATTCAGGGAAGGGAAAATGTTCCTATGATCCCACACAGGAGAACACAGCAGTTCTGATCAGTAAGAAAAACAACAACAACAAACCTTTACATTTCCAAGTGCAGCCTCTCTATTCTCACTGTTCCTGCTCTGTCTCTGCAGATGGTAACCTGTATGCAGGGGTCCACATTGACTTCATGAGTACAGACGCCGCTCTGTTTAGGACCATGGGAGGGAGAACGGCAATCAGGACCGAGCAGTATGATTCCAGGTGGCTCAATGGTGAGTAAGTGTGGGCGTGCGGAGGTAAATGTTACTGATTACAGGTTACAGTTCCTCTCATTTCATTTGACAACCGCTTGCCTCAACCCTGTGCCGGCTTATCTGTTTTTATCCCTCAGAGCCGGTGTTTGTTCAGATCCAGCAGATCCCTGACAGTGCAGAAAAGAACGACGACAAGCTGTACTTCTTCTTCCGTGAGAAGAGTCTAGACTCGAGTGGCGGCGCGAGCCCCACTGTTTTAGCCAGGGTGGGAAGAGTGTGTCTGGTGAGGCGAACCACTATGTACACCTCGTAAAAAAAAAAAAAAGATAAAAGCTTACCTTGTAATAAATGGACAAATCGTCCATGTTGACAGATGACCTCATTTCCTTCCTGTCTAGAATGACGAAGGAGGCCAGAAGTCTCTGGTGAACCGCTGGACCACGTTCCTGAAGGCTCGCCTTATCTGTTCGGTGATCGGCGAAGACGGAGTGGAGACGCGGTTTGATGAACTACGTGAGCCCGCAATCAAATATCCACTGCCACCAAAGTGATTGCATCGCAATCGCAGCCGCTTTTATGCGGGCTTGTGTTATTGATCTGCGTTTCGTTCTCCTTCCAGGGGACGTGTTTATCCAACCCACACAGGATGAGCGAAACCCGACAGTGTACGCGCTCTTCACTACAGCAGGGTGCGTTGGTTTTTCTTTAGAGGCTTGGGTGATTAACACTTCATCCAACCGCATCAGCTTTTTTTCACATCCAGAAAACATTTTCACGGATGAGTCATGCTTTCATTACAGACTCCGCATGCTCCTGACGTCTCACCCCAACGCTCTGTTTCTCTTTCAGCTCGGTGTTTAAGGGCTCAGCAGTTTGTGTGTACTCAATGGCTGATATTCGCAATGTCTTCAATGGACCGTTTGCCCACAAACACGGCCATAATTACCAATGGACAGAGTACACTGGCAAGATTCCCTACCCACGCCCCGGAACTGTAGGTTTCAGTCGTGTTCATGTTTTTAAAAGTGTAACAAACTTACACGGAATCAAACTTCAACTCAACTTTCCTCCCATCCAGTGTCCAGGAGGGACCTTCACTCCTGGTATCCGCTCCTCCAAGAACTTTTCAGACGAGGCTGTGGATTTCATCAGAGCCCACCCACTCATGTTCCATCCAGTCTATCCAATCCACCGCCGCCCCCTGGTGGTGAGGACCGGCGTGGACTACCGTTACACTGCCATGGTGGTGGATCAAGTTGATGCTGTGGACGGACGCTACGAGGTGCTCTTCCTGGGTACAGGTGAGACAGTGGCAGAGCTAAAGGAATAGTACATCTTATTTCATACAATAACGCTTAAGCTTATAATATATTTCTATCACTTCCAGATCGAGGCACAGTGCAGAAGGTGATTGTTTTGCCCAAGGACCCAATCAGCATGGAGGAACTCACACTAGAGGAAGTGGAGGTTTTTCGGGTATGTCCAAACATGCGCCACTGAAATCACTAAAACACATCAGAAGACTACACTAAACTCTGTTTGTATTACTCACAGACCAGGGCTCCTGTTAAAACAATGAAGATCTCCTCTAAAAGAGTAAGTACATTACTTATGTAGGCGGTGATGTGCATTATACTGTATTATTATACTGCCTACTGTCCTCACAGTTAGTTTGGTTTTGTTTGTGTCCTTGCAGCAACAGCTCTATGTGTCATCCGACGCGGGGCTCACGCAGGTGTCGCTGCACCGCTGCGGCGCGTACGGCAGGGCCTGCTCCGACTGCTGTCTGGCCCGCGATCCTTACTGCGCCTGGGACGGAGAGAGCTGCTCTGCCTTCACCCCATCCACCAAAAGGTCGGGGGCCGTCTCTAAGCTTCAGCGCGAACGGTGTCTCGACTGTTAAAAACAGGATGTGTTGAGTCAATCTCATTCTTAATTCTGACCTTTGTTTCAGGAGAAGCAGGAGACAGGATGTTAAACACGGTGACCCACTGAGGCAATGCAGGGGTTTCAATGCCAAAGGTGTGGCAATTATTTTTTTGTTGTTGTTGAAAGACAACATAATGTTGTTGGGTTTTTTTTCATTTTTGTCATTATTTCTTTGTTTTCACTGCAGTTGAAAAACGTCTGAAGGAAACGGTTCAGTTTGGGGTGGAAGGCAGCAGTACTTTCCTGGAGTGTCAGCCTCGCTCTCCTCAGGCCACAATCAAGTGGCTTTTCCAGGGGGAAGGAAAGAGGAAAGTGGTGAGGAAGAATTGTTTGGAAAAAAAAAAAAACATGCTTGGTTTCAGCCTGAACTTTAAAGGCTCTGCTCGATGGATTTTGTTTCCTACTTGTGTCCCATCTTAATACGAAGCTTATCGATCTTGGCATAAATCTTTTATCCACCTTTCACAAGAACGTGAAAAAGTAATTATTTGACCAGTTTCTAATCTATTTTGAAATTCAAACACACAGTTCATGTTCCTGTCTTTTTTTTCCATAGCTCAACCGTGTGGGAGGTGTTCTGAAGACTAACTATGGCATCCTGCTGAAGTCTCTCAACCAATCAGATGCAGGCCTTTATCACTGCCTCGCCACTGAGAACAACTTCAAACACACAGTGGCCCGCGTGGCGCTGCGCATCCTGGACCGAGACATCGTTTTAGCTCTCACTGCTCAAGATGAGGACGAGGAGCCAAAAAGCCGCCACGCGGGACCTTACCCGCAGTCCTCCTTCGTCTCCACACCTTTTCCGCCTGAGATCAGACTGATCAACCAGTACTGTCAGTCCTACCGGGACCAGCTCAGTCCCAAACAACAGCAGCGCAAACGCACCAGCCGCAGGCACACAGAGAGCCAGGACCAAGGCCTCGGCTAGACGATGGAACTGATTCCGTCCGACGCCGGCCTGTCTGGACTTTATGGTGGACTATTATGTTTGACATGCATGTTTGGTTGTTACCTCCATCCATTAGTCGGGAGATGCAGTCATGCTGTCATTAAAGAACTATATTGGTGGTTTTGCTTGTGTCAGCCTCTGATTGTGTATCTTTTACGTTTCTGTTGTCGGCTAATATTTGGTGGACAGTAACATACATTCATACTCGGATCACCCATCATTGGGAATATTTTAAAACTTTTTTTTCAGATTATGCTTGTGCTTGCAGGAAACACGTTTTTTTGTGATTTGTCTTTTGCCATGATACAGTGTAAAGACTGTTGGTTTCTGTTCCTGAGTAAATTTTAGATGTTGGATGTTCCTTTAAAAGCACCCCACATTGAAAGCTTTTCAACACACAACGGGATCAAAATGCAACTATGCTCCTTCTGTAGATAGAAAACGTTTGATTGTGATGTAAACACGTGATACAGTTAATGGGCTACAACATGCAAAACCACAACTATGGTCCTTTTAAGTATCTTGAAACAAAAATGTAATATATTGATTGTGAATATAATATATATGGTCATGATATGGTCATTGGATAACTCATATGTTATGGAGTTAATATGATATGTTGCATGCATATCTGTTGCTGTTTGTTGTAAGTTGTACATTTTACTGTTCCGTTTTCAGCCTTTGCCGTGTTAATGATGTTTGTAAAGTGTAATGTATTATGTTAAGCTAATTCCATTGGATGTTGTCATATAATGACTCCATTACTGCCCTGTGCTCTAGTGACATACAGTATGTGAGTGTTAAGATATGTACAGCATACAGTGTTCTTCCAGTTATGCACTTTGTCGGTGGTGGTTATACAGGGAATTGGGTTTTTTTGCACAGGTGTGTGAGAAAACGAACATAGTTTCATGTACAGTAAGATATGGGAATGAAACTGGCTCAGATTTAGTATTGAATGGTTGTGTTTTGTCATAAGCTGTATTTACTTATTTTTAAAACGACTCCTTTTAATGGAAGCACAAGGAAAATATTTTCCGGTCAGAGCCACCATTCACCTTCATTGTGAGTAACACAGTGCTATGTGCTGTCAAGATGATCAATCCCACACTGGAAATGTTTGAACAAACACATAAACATTTCAGAATTGTGTCCTTCATATTGAATTCTGCCTTTATTGAATCGCCTGCGCGTTTTGTCTCATCTAAAAATCAGATTCTAGTTTGAAGTCATGTAACCTGTAACGAATCCATGTTGCAATCCATGGGGTACGCTCACTAAAATCACTTTTAAAAAAAAATCAACAGAAACAACAACCTCTTCATCAGTCGTCCCAGTCGTCTTCATCTTCGTCTTCATCTCCACCCTCGTCTTCACTTTCATCTGAAAGCGAGAACAATATTTAAATGTTGTATTCATTTCTCTTTATGTAAACTGTAGTTAATGCTCTTATTTACCAGAGGAATGGATGACTTTACTCCTCTTCTGCATGACCATCATGAGAGCACCAACGATGCCCTCACCTGATGCTGGAGGTGTAGGCGGAGCTGAGTCAGGGCTGTCTGTCACCTATAAACACACAGCAGGACAGCATAACGTCATATTGCAGCACCTCAGTTAACCTGTGTGTGTGTGTGTGTGTGTGTGTGTGTATATATATCGCGTGTTTTGAAGAAATGGAAGTTACTTTACATTTCTAAGCTTCTTCCCCAGTCGGATCTGATCCAGCAGAGCTCCTCTGCTGTCTCCTCCTCCGAAGGATGGAGGTGGCGGTGGACCACCGGAGGAAGGAGGGGGGGAGGGGAAATCGGGTGAAACAGGAGTCTGAGGAGGTGGAGGGGGTGGAGGAGGTGGTGGGCCTCCAGCACCTCCTCTGCTGGGTGCAGACGGGACAGGAGGAGGCGGAAATCCCACAGAGCGCTGATGGTTGGATGGTGGTGGGGGAGGAGGTAGGTTGTGGGAAGACATCGGTGTTGAGATGTGAGAGGAATTTGAAGAGGGTGGGTGGGGGACCTGAGAGTGCTGAGGTGGTGGTGGTGGTGGAGGACCGCCTCTGTTTGCTGGAGGAGGTGGAGGAGGCATGCCTCCACGTACTGTGGGTGGCTGAGGAGATAGGGGGGTCCCTTGCTGGGAGTATCCTGGGATGGGGGGCAGGGGTCCAGAGCGGCCCCGGTGAGATGGAGGATTTGGGGCAGAGGGACTAGAGCTGGGCAGAGGAGGCAGGGACCCTCGACTGGGTGGAGGAGGTGGAGGTCCAGAAGCTGTAATGCACCATTCATTACTATTCAGCCCAAGGTTGAGAACATCACAGTGATTAGTGAGTAGATTAGAAAATGACGAACCTCCTTGGTTTAACTCCCGTTTGACTGCCTCCATGCCTCCAGACTGCTCGATGACATTGTAGATGAGCTGAGACGTCTTCTCGTCCCTCATTTCAGCTTCACCAATCCCAGCTTGGGAGAGCAGCTTCCAGAGGTCGGGGTCCAGATTATTGGGATCCCATCCAACATGAGAAACATGCCTGACATGAGGGAAACAAGAGATACAAACCACTTGAATTAAAAATGCAGTGAAACAACATCTTCTTGAGACATTAGTCAAACGCCTGACATCCAGGTCATCCCACACACTCACTTAAACCCACTGGGTGCTCCTATGTCCGCTTTGGAGAGTTTGGGCCCCTTTTTCTTCTTCTTGTCCTTCTTCTTGTCTTTGCTGCTCAGAGCGGAGGGTGCGGCAGGTGAGGGAATCGAGCGGTAGCGTGAAGACTGTATGTCCGGGTTCTGTATGTCCACTGTGGCCATGCGATAAGACCCAGGGCTCCCAGATGATGCTTGTGGAGGAGATACAGAGAAGACGCTTGTAAGTGTTGGCAGATTATTTCAGATGGTGGTGATAAACGTTACAGTCACAGTGAAGGGGTCACAAACCTTTTTCAGGCGGGAGTGGAGGCAGCGAGCCTCTGTCTGGAGTGAAAAGACATAGGAAAAGAGAGTAAATATTATGTACTATTCCAGCCAGCAATATCTGTAAAGATTGCGTGTTGTTTCTTACCACTTGATGGCAGGGGGCGCTGTCTCTTTTCTGTCAATCGCAAGAAGGTGAGGGAAAATTAAAATATTTATTTAGCAAACTATAGCAAGAGATCTGCCTCATTAAAGTGTATTTTAATTATATTTTCCAACTCATACTGCAAACACATAAACCAAAAACATGTGTTCCTCCTTTGTCCCTGTTTCCTGTCAACTCTGTAGCTCCACCTTGTAGCAGCCTAATCACGTTCAATCAGAAGCACCTGGCCTGCAGGTAAGTCCTTAAAAGCCCTGGTGCCATCACATGTGTGTGCGTGTGTGCTGGCGTGTGTGTGTGTGTGCGCGCGTAGACAGCTGGGTTTGCTGCCTCTCAGGTTTATAGTAATTGGGCTGTTTTGGTTGTTGTTGAGTTATTGTATTTTCTATGAGGGGCCGTCAGGGACATTATTCAGAATTACCATTCACACACACCAGTGAAATGCTCTCACACATACAACTGAAATGTTATGCTCTCACACACACTACTGAAATGTGCTATTTCTCTGGTTAATTTTCTCTTGCACTGCAGTGTGGAAGGCGTTAGCTTCCTGCTCCTCAGCGAAGTTAAGTCCCACTTGACAGTCCTGCATTGTGCAAAAAAATCCACATGGACACAAAAACTCAGTGCCTCTCAAACAATACTTTGAACCTTTACGACTTTGTGATGATTTATACAAAGTAACTGCAGGGCACTGCATTATTATCTCTCATCTAATGGTGCCTAAAGTTGCAGGAAGTGTTTTTTTTTTTTTAAATTATGGGCTTACATCTGCAGCAAAGGTGTGAAAGTACGACTGTGGCGAGGAGTAAACAATTTGGTTGTAGAGCTCCTGCTCCCAAACCTGCCTCCCATCCTGTTGAAAAAGAAAGCATGAATAATTTAGTCTGTCGATAACTCTGTCGAGGTACAAGCCAGCATCAGTCAGTTTGGAAACCTGTGAAGATAACAGGAGCCCTGATCACTATGGAAAAGGCCTGAATATTAGTATGCAGCCTTGTATATAAATTCATGAGGTTACCTTCAGATCAAACAGCCGAATGAAGTATGAACGCTGAGGGTTGTCCTTGACGAAGCACACCACCCCGGTGTGCTGCAGGCTCCACATGGAGGGGTTGTGAGGCAGAGCCATGTACAGCTGTGCCACTGCAGTGGCCGTGGACTAAACACACACGCAACAACACACAAACTGAAAGCAATTCACCATAGTTCACATGTAGCTTTGGTGCTTTGTGTTGGGGCTCCCATTTTGCCACTACATATGTGTGTGTGTGTGTGTGTGTGTGTGTGTGTGTGTGTGTGTGTGTGTGTGTGTGTGTGTGTGTGTGTGTGTGTGTATATATATATATATATATATACACACACATACATACATTGTTTTCACAGAAACGAGAAACTTCTGCTTTACAGTTGAGGCCAAGTGATCGCATCTAATTCTGACAGAGGAAGAAATGGTTCAGCCACCATTTCCTGTTACTGCTGCGTCCTCTTTGATGACCTAATGTCAGCTACTCGTACACACAAATGCGTACACAATATTCTTTACACAAAAATATATGTTCAAAATGGACTTGATGTCAGATTTCCCAAAGAACGAGGAGGGTTAAGAGATTTAACAGTGATCGAGTCAGGATGGACTGGAACAGTTCACATTTTCATGTAGCAGCCATGATACCAGGCGCAATGTTTAACAGTTCTTCTTTCTCTTTTTACTATTTACTTTTCCAGAAGAAAAGACACAAGTCAGGAGATACGCAGCAGTATATCATCATCATCTTCACTGGTCAGTTCAGAACTTACAGCACACCTTCTGCCCAGCAGCCCGTCCAGCTTGTCAATCTCCTGCAGGCTCAGCAGAGAGCTGTGGACGCTCTCCGTCTTAGTTTTGGATCCTCGGCTCATAGTGGTGTGATGAATCTCTCAGTTTATTCTAAAGTACCGTGATCTGCATCTGTCCTTTTCACCCTGTCAGAAAAGTTAGCTCTACAGTCCAGGAAGTTTCTCTTCTCTGTTCTGTGCACTCATCATCACAAAGCAGGAAATGGCCAACCGCACTTCTCTCACCCCCACTTTTCTTCTCTCAGATGCAGAGCACAAATGATGTGTTACTTCCATTTGCAGAGGGACACTGTTGCTCTGTTGCTCTGTTGCTAAAGATGACGTGATCAGTGCACTCAACGTGTGCTGGGCGACTGACAAGGAACTCAGTTTGACATACAATTCAAAGACATTTTATTGACAACAATCAAATTAATTTAAAAATATACAGGAAGAATAGCAAATTTAATAAACAAAGAAGGAGAATTAAATCCTTGGGTCATTGTTCATAGTACTGAACAGTGTCTGGAGGTGCAAAAAGACAATCAGCACTTTAACCCTGGATTTTTATATGTATAATTAGTAAATGGACTTTACAGATCATAATTACAAAACAATGAGTTAAATCTCATTTCAATATGACACAATAAATAGATTCTTTGGTTTGCAGCTGTGACATCTTTGGGGCCACATAGAGACGTAAAATTGAAGAAACCACATTTCTTTGTCCTTTCTGTGAATGTGATTTTCAGTTATTGTCTTCTGACCTTCATAAATAGCAGCAAAAAGAACCCCCCCACAAACTGCACCATATCTGTTGGATCGCTTCGAATAGTTCTCTTAAGTTTGAAAATATATTTCAAATGATCACATTAAACACGTGGATTCAATTCAATGTACAAGCTACTGAAAATGGGGTTTGACAAATTGGAATGGTTAGTGGGGAACTGCAGACTAACCCATGCTTAAGGAAAATGTGAGACTTGGACATGTCTGATTGTCTTAAACGTATGAAATAGCAACTGACGGTTGAACAAACCAAAAAAGAAGTCTTGTTTGGTGAAACGTATATGACTGCATGATCAAATTTCTGTAGTGTAAACTGAAAATGTAGGGAACTAGATTGGAAGGAGTGTGGCTGTGACTGAGCTATTCCAGGAAACCCTACACATCCATACTTTAAAAAGGGGGATTTCCATTCGAGTCATTCTGTTCCCATTCATTCTTATTGCTGTTACTCCTTTCCTGTCTTTTGCATTTCCACACGTCGGCAAAAAACATCCCCGCTGCATGTGACACAGCCACTACTCACTCAGAGCACATTGCTTTGTATTCTCATGCATCTTTGTTCTCTCCTCCATTTCAGGACCTTATGTCTGCCCCATTAGATCATTATTTTTTTCCTCTTCATTATAAATTTCTCTTTTTTGGTTTTAGGCAAGGTCCTTCACATTTATTTCATCTGGTGCAGCCAAACTTTCTCGTTTGGCTTTGGATGAAGACTTGGCAGATTCAGGGTAATTTAATGACTGGGAGATTTGGTAGGCTTTCTTTTAATGGCGTCTGTGTCCGCTCCCGGCAGCTAGTGCCCACCCCCGCTGTTGGACTCTCCAGTCACCCAGTCAGTGATGATAAACGACAAACTCATGACCATGAAGATGAATCCCAGTGCAGCAAAGCAGGCAGCCTACAGGAGAGAAGGGAAATAAATCTATGTCAGTAAAAGAGATTTCTCTTTTTCATTTGATTCTGTCTTTAATGGCTGAAAGAAGAATTTTGTACCTGAATCTTTGGTCTGGACAGAAGAGGCTCCTGTTCTTCAGGAACGATCCGGACATAGAAGATAGCCGGTAGGATGAAGATGAGGCTTGGGGCAGATGTGGCTCCTGCAGGTTTAGACAGAGAAGTGGTGCACAGTCAGTGAAGAGACAGTTAACTGAGTAGAATACAGAATTTCCCCGTGGAGACATACCAATGATGCCGAAGATGTCACGGATGCTGGGCACGAAGATAACAAGTAGGTTGACCAGGAAGATGAGACAAAATGCAATGGCAATGTGTCTGACCCAGTGGAAAGGCTTGTTGGGGAACAAGATCTGCAACACAGCCCTGCGGATCTGCAAAGAGAAGGAATACAAGAGCATTCATTATTTATTCAGTCATAGTTCCTTTACAAATAAAACAACAAGCACCTTCAAAGCAAAAATATTTGATGTGCTATGTTTTATAGGCGAAACCACCACATCGTCCGACATACTTGAATGTTTCATCCTGTCCCTTTGGGGACCTTGTCCTTGTTTAATGTAAATAAACATTATTTTACAATATGTCATTTTGAAAGAAAATCGACCCTGTATAAGTTTACTTATGTGTCTAAACATCATTATTAGTAAGGAAAGTGAGATACCTTATTAACAACAAATGCTAAAACGAATAGATTTTAGGCCTTAATGCCAATAATGATTTGTTTTTTTAAATCTGTTCATCTGTGAGAGCGTATGTGAGAAGTATTGAATCTTTACCACTAGGGGTCATCACTTGCACGTTCCTGAAGACAACCTCCACAAACTTTACAAACATATTTACATAATTATTAGTCCTCTTTTAAAGATATTTATTTAGACCGAGTCTTTGCATTGGTGAATTTAATCAAGTGAAGACATATATTTTAATTTTGTTATTGCTGGAATTGATTTTATTAGAAAATGCACATGGTGAATATCTTACTGGAAAGAGAACCACGGGGACAGTCAGCGTGACGGCCATCAGCACGGACAGACGGACACAGAGAATCAGGACATCCCGGGCGCCCACGCGACTGTAGGTGTGCAGCAGTTCTGATTCCACATTACCTGCCCGCACAGAGAGGCAGACATCCCCTCACAAACTGTGTCTCACATAGTCGAGTGCCTCACTCACATCACTGGAAAAGGAATTGGGCCTCCGGGTACAAGTGGGTCATTCATTTGAGATTTTACCTCTCGCAATCTGAACACAGTGACCTTTGAGTCTCGGGGGTGAACAGTGTCTTACCATAAAAGGTGAGGTAACCAAAGAGAGCGGTCAGTAGGTACATGACGAACATGGCCAAGATGGAGATGTTGGCCACACTCTGCATACGTTTCTTGGTGGCGCTGTTTTAAAAGCAAGTGGGCCATTTACATGAATTTTCCTAAATCTTGTAGAATAGCTCTTTTTTGTGTGCTGCTTAAAAATATTTTAATCAAGACAAAAAAACGACTTACTCTCTTAGTTCAGTGTAGATTGGCAGCACCTCTGGATGGCAGACAAAAGCAAAGGCCAGAATCGGGATAGTGTACGCAGTCTGAAAAGCAAACACAACAATGATCCCCCTCGACTCATTGTTTTACTGTAACAAATGCTGCAGGTGACATAACACACTGTGGACAAAACACGCTCCATGGTGTCTGCCAAGAACGATCTGTACAAGTGCAAAAATGATTTTCCTCTAACCTGTGAGTTGATGGTAAACATCTTGGCCTCACACGAAATGTCCGTCTGATTATCAACAGTGTGGTGGCCAACAATATTAGTCATGTTATCATGTGTGTCCTCCAGTGGACACGCAATGTTGAATTTCTTGTAGATAACCTGGGGATTTTAAGTGATGAGGTCACTATCATGTTATTCAAATATTACAATAATATATTTAACAAAAAAGGAGATATTAAGAGTTTGTGTATCTGTGCCGACTCACCGAAATGAGGAAAAACACCATACAAGAGAGGGAGAAGCCGCTGGTGTAGCCCAGGTAACCTGGATTGCAATGAAAACAATGATTTTATGGTCACAGATGGAGAAAAAGATTCAGAAGACGTTATACTATAAATAAAAAGGACGAAAGCAAATACAACAAAAGAACGGAAACATGGGGGAAAAAATGTGATTAAAAAAGGAAATGAGATGAAAGAATGAAAAACATACCAAGTTGTTTCATGAGTGCTAGAGGAAGGATGATGGCAATACTAACAATGATGATCAAGATGTTTCCATTCATGTACCACTCTCTGAGGAGGACGAAAATAATCAGTGCTCTCCAGAATTAAAACTGAAACAACTCAACTATGCCTAAATCATAACGACAACACAGACACTCACCCATTGTTCTTTTCACTATCAAGGAAAGCTTGAATGACCAATGGGAGTTCAGACTTGATGATGAAGAGATAGCTGGACATTGCTGAATGGAGAGAGGGAAAAGTGTTTAAAATTGTGTTTTTAGTAATAAGACGATATACGAATATGGAATGAAAGTACCTCCAATGTTGTGTATTGTAATAACACAGGCAGCCAGAATTTTTCCCGGAGGTCCAAAAGCCCTATTCCCAAGCTGCTCATAAGCCCGGATCCCTACGTGCAAACAAATGTTTCACATGCATGTGATGAGTATTGAATACCAAATTATGGAAATATTAGGGAATATGTTAAGTGAGTCTACTGTGTCTGGTTTACCAACAACTCCAGCACATTTCAGCAGCAGGTGAATCGAATATGCAGACAAGATGGCAATGAACACCAACAGTATTCTGAAAGGCACAAGAATTGTTTATTTAGTTAATGAAATTCTATAAAAGTTCAAGTTATTATTTATTGCTTTATGTTTATTTCTTTATGTTTATTGGTCACTCTTTTTTCTTTTCCAGCCACAAGAGAGAGTCTGGCTTGGCTTGGCTTTGGGAGACTGTCTCTCCAGCCTCTCTCCAACCCCCTGCCACATAGCACATAACTGATCCAAGCAGGCGGGGCCTTGGATCTGATCGCCACAGTCTATATTTAACTCCTCAAATCTGATTTAGAGAACCTGCGTGTGTATGAGCTCTAATGGACAATGTGACAAGATCAGGCTTGGTACACTAGCAGTTGCATATGTACTGACAGCCCCCATTGTACACACACACAGACGTGTGCGCGCACACACACACACACATACACACACACAGAGAAACACAAATATATACCAATACACACCTCAGGCCTCTGCTACTACAAATACCCGTCTTAACTCAAACACATATGATAGACACACAACTGTAGCACTGCTTCCAGCCTTATAACAATCCTCCACTGACTATATCCAATTACATTAACAACACAGTTCAACCTAGCTCTTCTTGAATCGAAATGGTAGTACACAATACAAAGTAAAATTCACAGTAAAATAAAAAAAACAAAACTTTTTGGACATTTAAATATGGGATAAAAGTAAAGGATAGAAGAGAGGAGCCTTTAGAAAATGGCTGTAACAACTTAATGTCACAAAGATATTCACTAGGTGCGTCAACAACTCAAACAGTCATGCTTTATTAGTGTAAACTCAGGTGGTATTCACATCTGGCTTAAGCCAAATACTAAGCATAAGTCACAAGAAGCCATATCTAATAATGTCCTCTGTGCACAAGAGGAAGCAATATTACAGCGTAAAGGCAAAGCGCAGTGAGCAAGTCCGTGCACCTAAACATGGTTAGATACCAACACAAAGCCACTCACACATATGTACAGTCGGAAAATAGTGATTGCATTGCATACTTACAAAAAAAGAATGATTCCAGTGTTGGACATTGCAAAAGCCAATCCCAGAATTCCACTGCCCATTATGGCATTACTGAGGTTAAAGATGGACATGCCGAATGAAGTCTTTCCCTCGAACTGCAGCAAGAAAACAACAGAAGTTTTCACATATAGTTACAGTTGGGTTTTCACAGTCCCCTGGTGACTTGGGGTAGAAAAGGTCCCTAGCACCCACTTTCTGATCATAAGCGGCAACCAATGGGGCGGAATAGTTGTAAGTTAATATAAAGTGATGTGTTGTGCAGTAATGCACCTATATGCTGTTCGCCAGCCGCTTAAATAAAAAAGAAGATATAACATAAATCAGTTGTCAGTACAGTTTGATGACAGCACTGACTGCTGTATTAGCCCAGAATGTTTGAATGATTTAAATTTGTTGTGGTTGGCCAGTGAGACAGGGCTGGTAAAAACATTATGGGTCATTTTTATGGTCCACTGGCTGACGTGCACAGTTGATCGGTGAGATTTGTCCCACTATACCCAGAGATGCTCCTGAATTCGCTGGGGCCTTTGGGGTGGACATTCTCACAAAAGTATCTACCACAAAGCAACACTACCTCCTTTAAAACAGTTTGTTCCACCACACATGAGGTCATTGCGTAATTAACGCAGCGCAACGTGCGTCGTGAACGTATAGGGGACAACGTGTTCCCACAAGCAAACTTTCCAGATGGTCTGTTCACAACCACGTGTACTTTTTTTTTCAGCGCTATCTTTTTTTTTCCAGAGCAGCTACTTCTTAGCAAAGAGCAGCAGTTTTTCATAGTTTACTCTACTCACTGGCCTGGTTGGCTACATGAAGGGATGAAGCCAGCATTTCAGAAGTGAGGTCGAACATTTGTTTCAAGGACAAATGGAACTGCAATAATACAAATAAAAAAATTTACAAGAAATGTATTCACTTAAGAAATCAATGGACTAAAAACGTTTACTGCCGTAGCTATTTCCTCAGCCAGTAATAATCTCTTTATGTGTAAGTACGTAAGAAAAAGCAACTCCAGCTCATTAAAACTGAACTGAACAGATGTCCAACTCTGGATTAAGGTTCTGTATGAGGTAAGTATGGGGACTAACGGGGACAGACAGAGGAAGTGTGGGGGATGTGTCCTCCACATCCTTCAGACCCATGGCTTCATGAGTGTGTTTGGATAATTAAATGTCTATTTACATTTCAAACTAGGCGGTCAGTATAAAATACAATACTACTTACGTCTGTAAAGTGGATTTCTTTTTTAGCCCCACTTTTATGTGGTATAAATTCCTCATGTTCTGCCATGGCATCCAGTCCATCAAATCTATAACAGGAATAACAATATATTAGGTTACAGTGCCTTTACTGTGATGTGCTGTGGCTATAGTTTATTTCTGAGGCGTACCCATCCTCCCGGCTATGTCCATTCATCTTCTGAAGCTCCATGCTGTTGTTGGGGTTGTGTCTTGTTGTCTACTTTTTTAAAGTTTTCTGGCAGAAAAAAGGCAGTAATTTTAGTTTGTGAAATTAGTCTCCAACACATTTGGCCAATATTTATGCAGAGTCAGCTAGGGGCTGTTTTTCCAGCACACCTCGGGGACATAGCCCACCAACTTTCCATTTCTCGCATCAGGAGAAACAAAATCAAGAGGGCTGAACACGGCATATTATGCAAACTGTTTAACATTGCTTCCGTATGTGTCAACCCTCCGTTTATCTTGTCTTAACTTGTCAAAGTTGGAACAAATTATAGAATGAGTAATTTTACGAAGCCAAATTGTAAAATATTTGTGCAATGTTTTGGCATTGGCTCTGGTCGACAATACACTAATTATAGATTAATGTAACAGTGGCAGACAGGTATTTTTAAAAAAAAGCCCCAGACATTACAAAATAAACATTGTACATGGAAGCTGCAACCCCCCAGAACAGTGACTGTGACAAATATAATGCAAACAGAAAATGCTGTGTAGCTTTAAAAGGGCAGGCCTGTAACGTCTCACCACAGTAATTCATCCCACATGCCAAGGTAAACATGAATCTTGCATTTACGTTTTTTTTTTCTTACGGCAATCCAAAAAAAGAATTCTGTGCCACTGTTTTTTGGCATTCCCCCGACTTCACATATTAGGAACACTTTCACGTTACGAAATTAGATTCCGGAGAAAAATGTATACTTTTGCATGAGTCAATTCAAAGCTTGTGCAAAAAGACTTTAAATAGCAGATGTTGTCAGGGAACTTATGTTGTCCCAATCTACCGTGGGCCACACAAAGCTGGCATGGACATACTCTGGGAATGAGCGTAGGACTGTGCTCCTGCCACGGGTTCATGGGTTACTTTCATTCTCTACCGGTCTGTCTGCCCTCAGGATTTTCACATTTGACCCCTAAGGACACACTGCACACACACTGTGACATTCCTGGGGAGTTTTCCACTGAGCCAGAGGTTTCTACGAAGTTCCTACGCTTGTCAGTCAACTGGCCTGTTGAAGTACAATAAACCAGGCAACGCTGATAGCAGAGGGCCGTGGAAACAAACAAAAACTTCCTGTGTATTTGGTTCTATTAAGAATAAATACTGAGAAGTCATTTGACAGCAAATGTGCCCCAGGTCAAATGTGGTCAGAAGAATTTTCTCCATCTATTCCAAGACTTTCACACTGGTCAAGACACACAGCCCACAGCACAGGACAAAGGACGGGAGTAATGTGATGAAAATCTTTAAACTTAAGCCACTGGGACAATCTAATGGCATCTCTCACCCTGGAAAAATCAACAAATACAACTGGGGACACTTTGCAATTTACTGAGATCAAACTGGAGAAACGCGACAAACTGAATTCACAAGAAACTTGTTCCACATAAAATACCACTTTGACCCAAAGATATTTATTTGTATCGCCATCTGTGCTCCATGCGTCGAAATTAGACAATCAACTGAAATAGTACATTCAACAATCTTGTCAATAAGCAACAAACACAGTGCACATTCATGCAGCCTTACTACAGCAGCAATGCATACCACATGGCTCTTGTCTGACGCAAGACCAGCTTGCTATTGACAGTTCCCCTTCCCCTCTTTGCCTGAGCATCTAAAACTCAAGGATTTGGAGAAACTTACCTTGATGGCAGAGAACAAGCAAGGTTGGGTTTTTTTGGGTCTTGAAAGAATAATTTCTTGTGCAGATAGATCAGGTCCAATTTTCAGATACCAGTGTTTGTATACAGCTTAGTCTCTATGAGTCTCTTCCAAGATCCTTGGTGGTGAAGAGAGTGAGAGAGATTAGAGACTGGGAGGGAGTAAGAGGGGAAAACGGCAACACCCATACTTAACCCTTTGTTTAACCAGTTACAGGTAGTATCTCCCTCACAAAGACACTGTAGGGCCCCAGTCACAACATGTTTCTATTGTAAAGGCCTAAACAATGGAAATGAACTGCCTATAGCTTCCAGACAGTCTGCATATTACTGGCCACAGATAACCCCAGGAACCCATCGAATCAGCAAGGATTCTGGGAGTCAGAGTGGAGACTAATTACCACATCACTAGAAACTGTGAAAGTAAAAAGAAGCGGGAGAAATTAGTGTTCCGTGTGTTGGGCTTTGTGACACCAGGGCCAGATACTCATACTGACTGTTTGCATCCTGCTGGATTTCTAAGTGAGGGTAATTAGCTTAGGAGATAAGGGCTTTTTTAAGGTTGCCAGACATGTGATTGTGCTCATGAGTGGAAACGTGGTTCGTGCTTACAAGTTATCATGTGCTCGAAGCTGAGTGGACGTGTAACAGTAGTAATGAACATGTCATGCAGGACACATAAAAAAACACTTTAAATAAACCTGTACAATTCCACTGTCGCAGAGACATAACATTTGACCTTTAACAGCTGACAGGGTCAACCTCTCTTTTCTTCATTATAGAAGAAACGATGAGGGATATCATAACTTCTGAATAACGGTAACTAAAGCTTGTACTCAGCTGCTTATAAAATATCAAATGTCATCTGCTTCTCAGTGACATTTCAGTTGGTTGATAAAGTTCAACTTAACTGAGATACGAGCTTTGGACGCACACCCGGGAAACACCCACATGTTCTTTATCTCACCATGACACAAACGGATTGGTCGAAAATGTCTTGGCAATTTTTTTCACATCTTAAATTAAGCTTGCTTTGATTTTGTTGCTCTAAAAAATACAAAACTTTTCCCTTAATACTGAATAGTTTTGCCAAGTGCAGGCTATTCAAAACAAGATTCTGTTCTGGGATCAATCAAGATTTGCTCAGATTGGTTGAATTAAAAAAGGCTTGGAGGGATGGTTGCTGCTGTAGATTGTCATAGTGTCTCGCAGTCAGTTTTAAAACGTGATTTGAACAAACATTCGATCAAACATTTGAAGATGCTATCCATGCTGGCAGCATGTCAGTAAATGCATTGAATGTCAACATATCATAGCCATTAAAAACCAGTGTACAGTATGTATGATGTGTATTAAGAGGAATTTGTATTGAGGCACTGTGCTGCCATATAGGGGTTCTTCTTGTACTTACCTTTCAAGTGCGGATATCTTCAGTCTAGATGGATGTAGCAGGGGTAAAACATTAAAATTTGCTCATTGGTGTTTGTCCAAAAACTGCCCTTTGTCTGAATCATGAGATTTTCTGCAACCTTGAAAAGATGAAAAGAGAAAAATGGGGGAAGGAGGGAGGTCCTAATTTGCACCCGTTTAAAATTTCTTGCTGTGTCAGAAGCCAAGTCCCTCCCTGGTCCTTCAGACTGATCAGCCCACATGGTGCTCTGTTACTTTATGAAATAGTAGACATGGCCATAGCATTGACACAATTCTTTGGGGAACGGTCAATCAGCCTTTCTAGTATGTGTTCTTCTAATGTAAACTTAGACTTAGCAAATGTGAGGGTCCTTTCTCATTCAAATATTCAGCTTTTTGACCTAAATATCAGTGGTGTTTCTGTGGTTGTGCAGCTGGTAGCGTCAATAAAATGTGTTGCTTGTCTTCCCTGTGAGCTTCAGCTTTGTGCCATTGGCTCACTACACCAACACCACCATCTAGTGGGCAACAACACTACGGAAATTCATTTTACATTCTCACCGCAGATGACATAATGATGACATCCTGAACAATCAGAGGGGCATGTAATGGGGAAGTTTCATGCAATAAGAACAGAATAAATGTAATGCAATCAATTGGATTACAAGTGACAACTACATTCACTCTAACAATTATATGATTAATAAAGGAGAAAATGTTCACTGTAATTTCCAAGGACCCAAGGTGACAAACTCTGAGAAATTAATGATACAAAGAGTCAAAGGTGGCAATTCATCAAAATTAGTAAAGGGACACAACTTTATTTCAATTCAAGAAAATCGTCTTTCACATGAATAAAACCAAACTCACAGTCATAGAAAACTACCAACTTTTATTATTTAACAAAAAAAAACAACAACACACACACACACAGTCACAGTTAAAATCTGTTTGGAAGACCGTTCTTTTATTCATAGTCTACGAACTGAAATGTGTCACTTCCCCCTGTCAACCCACACAAAGAAGTTACATCGAGCCTCTGGGTTGGAGGCATGGCCCTGAGGGCGAGCACACACAAAGAACTGTTTGCCCATGTTTGGGCCTTCCTTTTTTACAGTCCGAAGCACACAGGGTTCCCTGTGGACCTTACAGGAGGGTGGTGGAGGTGGTCCACGAAGAATTGACTTCCAGAAAACAAGTGAGTCTCCTTTGTTGCCATTTGAGTGACCCACGGTGGGCTGGGGGACTGAGTGTTTTGTCTTCAACTGTGTGTCATATTCCTCTGTGGTGGTCTTGGTATGCATTTGGGAACGATCACAGACTGGCTCTGTGTTAACAAGCACTCCTTCTGTGGCTGATAACACATTTTCTTGAGTTGTAGATGCTTTTACAGAGTTTTGTGTTGAGGGATTATTTTCCAGGCTTTTTATTTTTTCACACTGCGTAACTGGGTCTTCAGCAGGGGGAACACCATTTGTGAGCTTAGGTTTGAAAAAAGAAAGGAGGCTGCCTTGAGGCTTAGACGGAGTCTTTACTGTCTTTGACTTTTTCCCCTTTGGGACAACAGGCTCTGGTGTTAATACTCGTTTTTTACTGGATACGTTTCCAGCTCCACATGGGTTTAAATTCTCCCTTCTTTCCTCTTCCTCTTGAGATCCAGGTAACGCATCCTTTTGCTCAGACTGAACTGATTTCTGATCCATCTTAACAAGGAAGCGGGAGAGTTTCTGCTGCTTGCCAGCAAACTCAGGAAGATAGCGAGTACAAAGGGGAGGGGGCTTAGAGCTGGACATGAGATGGCAGTTCAGTTGTCCCCATACAGGGCAGTGATCTGACCCCTCCACCTCTGGCATGATGTCTGCGGTCACAAACTGCTCCTTGACTAGCTGGCAATCAGCAAATATATAGTCAATGCGGGTGCCATAGTTGGTCTGCCGTGCTCCAGTTAGTGTGGACCAGCATGTAAAGGCGTTTGTTCGAGTTGGATGAAAAAAGCGAAAGGTATCCACAAACTTCCCACTGTGTATGGGATCTGCTGCAGTTACTTCAGACTCTTCATCGGTTTCCTCTTTCCTGTCCCAGTCCGGTCTGCCACTGTGCAGAAACCCATTCAGCCATTTTCGCCCTGGGTTTTCACCAAAATCGTCCTAAGTAAAAAAGTAAAAAAAAGTAAAAACATTATTTTTTATGAAAGTAATAGTTTGACATTCTTCACATATAAGTCTCAGCAATAAAAAAAAACCTTAAGGTAGAAAGTTTAAAATATTTTACTTACAATATCACTGGGGTCACAGTGGTCGATTGGCCGGTGAGATGTATTTATATCTCCTAAAACAATCACATGGCTGAAAATAGAATGTTAAGAAAGAATGTTAAGAAATAGAATGTTAAGAACATTAAATAATAAAGTTTTATGCATAAATAGGGTAAACAATAGGCTTTCATAATATGATAACCTAAAAAAACATTTGAACAGTAACTCAGATAATGATCCAAGATAGGCATCTATCACTGACCATTGATTATTATAAAATCTGTAATTTTTCTTTGCAAATGCAAAAGTTTTTAATACTAGTTGTCTTTCACTGCAAGAAAGTACAACACCCACAGAGCTATCAAAGGTTGCATTTAGGAACTCATAAGACCTTTACAAGCTAAATATCTGTGGGTTTTTTATGGTCCATTTTCTTACTACTCACCTGTCATCTTTCAATATAGCTTCAGCTCGACGCTGGAGCAACCTGTAGAACTGCAGTTTGAACTGTTTCCGCTCTGGCTTTTCAGGGTCAGCCCGAGGACAGTACACATTGATTACAGTAACAGTTTGCACTTTGTCTTGACACCTGTGAAAAGAAAACAAAAGGTTAAAATAACAGTACAAGTACACACATCTGCTGCTATTATAGATTCCTTGCAGAAGTAGTTACGTGATTCTGTGCTGTGTGATGACAGCTCGCCCTTCATTGTCCAATAGCTGCAGATCCTCACTTGAAAACTCAGTGTGGTCACTGTAGCATCCAACAGCCCCTTCATGGTTGGTCAGCAGACCTGTAAGACCCTCCTCAGCAGCAAAAGGAGTAGCACTGTCCTTACAATAGGTAGCAACCCCTGTACAAATCAAGAGTGAAAATGATTTAGCTTGCAAGGTACACAACTGTGCCAGCTGCAACTGTATGTGGATCTTCTCTAATCAATTTAATACAGAACCATTCACTTAAATCACCCATAAACAGACACATTATTTATTTGAGGTAGTTGTGTCCTATAGATCACTGGAAAAACAAACCGCAATAATACTGTAATAATAATAATAATAATGAATGAATTGTTAGGACTACGTTATTAACCTGAATAGCCGCTGCGTCCTCGGCTGTAGCTGAAATAGGAGTTGTAGCCCTCGACAATGGCTGTTTTTTCATCGAGCAGGTCTCCTAGGACGGTAAATATAGGTTTAAATACAAAACAGAGCTATAAACAATTGTGAATTGTAAGTTACATGACAGCTCTGCCAACCCCTGCAATAACCACTCACTTGTCACTTTAGTCTCCTGGACACAGACAATATCTGCACCCAGCGAGTCCAGAGCCTTTTTAATGCCTCCTCTGAACGTCCTAATGCCATTGATGTTCCAGGTAACGATCTTCATTTTACATTACTGTAGTCCTTTGCCTGAAATGTGACTTTCCGGAAGTAAAAAGGAAATCGGGGAGGAGTCCCGGAAGTCTTTTTTCACCCTAACATTTTGTTATTTATCTTCTTATAAGAGTTTGTTAATTGATACTTTTTGAGTTCGTTGCATTGTCGTTACATTTCTATGTTAGAATAAACAACACATATTTTATAAACCGCAATAGAAGATATATTAAAAATGCTTTGTGCAACTGCACAGCGCTGTTCTCTTGCTAGGGGGAGTAGTCGTGCTTTTTGGTTTCGGCGCGCATTTGACACTCGACCTCCGGTGAAACGAGAGAACCGGGTGGGAGGATAGGAGGGAGGGATAGAGCTCGTTCCGACACTCACCCAGGCCGCTAGCATGATGTGCACCTGACATCTACCGGAGAATGCGCAACGTTAACGTTTGACGACAACCACCAAACGACGCCTCTAACATAAAACAAGAGGGGGTGAGTAACATGTTCTTGCAAATGGTGGCTATCTGACGTTAGCTAATTAGCTTGTATGACAACTACGACTTATATTACGATAGGAGAACTACCAGCGTGGGTCAGGTGGTGGATGTCGCTTATATCACCAGGTCCGTGTAAATGCATCTAAATACAAAGGTCCTGAGCCTGTACAACTTTTGTTCTTTATCTCGACGTTGCTGCTAGCATTGTGGTGTCATGCCCGTGTCCATTCGGCTAAAGCTACACCCGTTAGCTGTTTGGCCATTTCCCGTTTCCATTCCCAGTGAAACATTAGATTTTAATCGCTAGATTTAAACTTCATCTTTGTCAAAATGAGTTTCATCTCCTGGTTAATAACATGGTTTAATACCTGATTTAATTTACTCTCACTCGATGCTAATAACAATTATTGTGTGGGCGAGGAGACACGGATGGGATCGGGACACATCCTTTGGCTCCGGGACAACCGGCAGATTCCATCTTCTGTCAGAGAAGAGGACATGAGGGTAACAGGCGAGATCTGCCCCACCTAGTGAACACGGGTCATAAAAGTAACCGTAGCCAAAGATCTAAACGGTAAAGCTAACATTAGTAACTGTCTGCTTATTGTGAAAGAGTCAACGTAGCTAGTCAATCACGTCTGTTTTAGGAGGTGACTTTCAACTATAAGCAAACAGTTATATCCAGTGACATAGTGATTTATACGTTTACGTACCGTGATGTAAATTTAAAACCAACAATGATATATTTATGTCTTTCACGTTAATATTGCACCAGGCTAGGTTTTAAATGTTCAACTGGTCCCTAAATTAATCATTCCTTAGGCAGCTTGCTCAGTTGTTGTCACAGTAAGGTTTATATAAAACCTCTTTGCCATCCTAGTCATTGAGCTAAATAGTTTATCTAACCACCACCTTTTTTTCTTTTTTTATAGTGTGGAGTAATGAATGTGGAAGAGTGAAGGAGGCAGTAATTGGTAACATTGGCAGACAAGTGGGAAGCCGGCAAGAATGCTGGAGGCAGATGCAGACCCAGCAGGTACAGCGGCTGAAGGAGAAGAGGAGGCAGAGATGGGGACCGGCGAATTGAAAGCTGAAGTGGTACGGCTGACTCTAGAGCTCCAGGAGGCCACAGAGGAGAAGCGACAGGCAGCACGTTATGGCCTGGTGGTGCTGGAAGAAAGTGCTGCCCTCAAGATGAAACACAGGCATCTGGAAGAAGAGCACGAAGCCCTCAAAGTGGAGCTACAGCAGCTTAAAGAGGTAGGAACACCTCAGACCTTCTAGTTATGTTTATAAAATTAGGGCCTAACATGCTGTCCCTACATGATGAGAGTTGTAATGTTTCCAGATGTGTATGTCACAAAATAAACTAGATGTTGGTACCGGTTTTTAAAAACTGGTTTACAGTATGTAAGACGGCAATGCCACAAAATTTTGTCCCTTTATTGAGACTGATTTTGTAATTGGCATATATCTGTGTTGATTATGAAAGAAACAATGTCCTGCTTATGTGTATTTAAACATTGAGCATAAAAAGGTGCCAGAATAAAACTTGATAAATTGCTTTATCCCATTGTATTATTGTCACATAACAAGCAAAGCTCTTTAGGTCTGTAGAGACGTGGTGGTACAGAATTTCAGCTATTTTTATAATCTGCATAAAGCTAATTTCCGTTTACCTACCTATAGGGTTTAGGAAAGGTTACTCATGTGTTGTAAATTAGGATCATTATGTAACTGCACATCTGTGTTAGTTAAGCACATATAGTAGCTTGTTCGTTTCACTTTTCATTTCAACAAATTTTTTGATAGTGTTATTGGTGCATAATACAACAGGCTTGCTGGTTATGCCAAGCTAGGAAGAAAGGTGTAATGTAATGCGAATGGCTCATATTATTGCATTGGCTTGATTAAAAATACACAGAAAAAGCATGGAAGCTGGTGTTAAGGTGTCTCGTTACAAACTATAACAGCTATTTCCCTTCTGTGATCAGGTTACAACTAATGGTTGCCAGGGAAGTCGGATTTTTTTTCCTTTGTTAAAGATGCCTTCATTTGTGGTCTTGATATGGTTTTCTTTTTAAAGCCCTGCAAACAGTGCTCCAATATGTTACATAATATGTAACATATTGGAGCCTGCCTGTTATTGTATGTTTTGCCCTTCTCATTCTCATTTTTTTCCTATAATTTTTGTTTTTGTTTAGGCATTCGCAGATTCTGTGAGCAGCCAGAAACGTGCAGCTGCTGATGGAGAATGCCGGGAGGAGAGCCTGCTGCAGGAGACTGCCACGAAGGAGGCTGCCATGGCAACCCGCATAGAGGAAGTTCAGGCAGAGCTGAAGCAAGCTCGCCTTGCTCTGGGCAATGCTCATGCAGAGATTGATCGACTTGGGGTGGTCACCACCCAGTTAAAGAAGGTATGGTGAGCACAGTATATCTGTCTATTGCTATTTATATTTTATACTACACTCAGGCCTGGTGTTTAATGAAAACATTGAAGTTGAACTCAGAATCACTGGAGGATAAATTCAGCCATATGGTCTCTTTCCACCGTGTATTATTAACCATGCGTGGCATGAATTTGGTAAGTGTTCAATGAAAAAAAAATTAAGCTGACACTGATTTAACATTCTGTCATTTTCAATAGGAGTGTGAGTGTCTGGAGGCAGAGAAGGGCCATCAGAGGGATGAGATGAAGGAATATAAAGTACGTGAGCTACGCCAGTTGCAGGACAACAGCGAGCTTGAAGAAGAAAACATATCTCTGCAAAAACAGGTGTCTGTGCTCAAGGAAAACCAGGTCAGTTACAACATAAAAAGTCTTATTGGCTGAAGTCTTATTGGCTGTAATTGTAAAAGAGAATAAAGAATAGAATTTGAGTGATCCTAAATAAATGAACCAAACCTTTGTAGAACTACATTGCATTAACCCTCCTTTGAGCGTTAAACTGCTCTACAAACTCTATTAAGTTGTTATGCGTATACATTCTTGAAGGTGTGCGACAAGCACCACATACAGATAGGACTTCTGTGTTTGTTGTAGCTCTGCCAATACAAATTGTCCATGACGAGTTCTAGATATAGCAGAGGCTTGTTTATATATGCTTGACCTGTTAAATGACTTTTAAAACCTAGCATCTGAATGACCTTAAGCACTCATGCATAGTTAAACATCAGCTTTAATGTTAAACGTTGATCTAATTTAAAAAAACATACATTGTTTTTTATTATGAGAATCTGTAAATAAAGGTTTTGCTGAACTAATAAACTGAAATGTCCCGACAGTCTCAGAATAGCATTTCTCTTCTGTTGAGTTGAGATTTAACATCTTGTTCTATGTAGTTTTAATCAACTTTAATAATTTTTATAATACAGACTGTCTTGTGTTGGTACTTCTCATTGTGTTTCAGGTTGAGTTTGAATCAATAAAGCTGGAACTCACTCAGAAGAATGAGGAGCAAGAGGAACTGCGAGCTCAGATGGAGGAGGCAGCAAGGTTAAGGGAGATAGCAGAGATGCAGCTGGATGAGGCCCTGGAAGCCCTGAAGGAGGAGAGGGAGCAGAAGAACAGTCTGCGACGAGAGCTCTCTGCCCTGACCCTTCACCCATTTGATGCTGTGGGGAACCTGGAGCTCCACTTGGATCAGCTGGATGACAGCCAGGAGCAGGGCCAGGGGGGAAACGGTGTAGGAGAGGGTGAGGGAGAGGACCAGGATAGTGGCTATAACAATGGTCCTGGGTCTGCTCCCGGTTCTGCTCACCCTCCTCACTCAGGGGGCTCCAAAAGCAATGGCCTCATCCACTGCTGCTCTACTCCACGGAACAGTGACATATTCCTGCGTGCTCCAGCATCTGGGCTGGTGTCAGACCTACTGAGTGAGCTGCACTTTTCAGACAGTCAGAAATTGAAACAACAACTCCTACAGGTGGGCCACATGATAAATGTACAAACATGGTTTAATTACAGCATTCCTCCAAAGACAAACATTGAAAAATTAGTGCAATGACATAATAGCTAGACTGGGATGTCTTCTATACAAAGATGATGGGTTGGGTTTGGCCAAATACAATAATTTCAAATGGGTTCAGCCTGTGCGTGTGTAAAATTACTCAACATATTGTCAAAGTTTCTGCGGGTTAATTTGCGTGGTTAATTTGCGTGATGTTGACACAGTATCTCCTGCATCCTGCTCTAGACCACTTCCGCCACGTGAGTGTGTTGGCTTGTCTATATCACAAGTCATCACACTGCGTTTATGCTTCAACAAGAAATGTAGTCTACTACTTCCTGATACAGTTAAGGGTACTCAAGAAAATTAAGGATATCTTGAACTGCCCTCCCTCTGTGTATAAAGGAAATATATTATTCATGATGCACTTAAATTGGGGGTTGGGTTACTCTGCCCACCAGATGTTTGAAACGTAGAGTAAAATGGGGTCAGCCTCTTTTACATTAAAAATGCATTAAGGCTAAAGGTGGATGGGGAGAATTTGTGTTACTAAGAACAGTCCCTTTGTTTCATGAAAAATAATCCAGAGTTGCGCTGTAGATATATTATTGAGTCTTAGAGGTGAAATTGATCATTGTTAATGGACAGCTTTTAGTGATTTTATCAAATATAAGATGTATGTTCATACCTCACAGAAGTTTATTCTTGTGTACATCCAGGCAGAACGTGAGAAATCGAGCCTGATTAGCAAAGTGGAGGAACTGCAGATGCAGCTGGTAATGTCCAAACAGGCACTCGGTCAGCAAGAAGACAAGGTCGGCTCTCTGACCCAACAGCTGGAGGCTGTGCAGAACCAGAAGCACAACCAGGAAGAAGAGGACAGGAGAGATGATGAAACGGAGCCTGGAGAGGGCGGCAATGGTGTCTTTGATTATGAGGTAGACACTAAGAGCAAGGAGGTGCTGGAGGCACGCATGCGTTCAGCCAGCGAAGAACTACTGAAGCTGAGAGATGAACTGTCCCAGGCTGGAGCTCGCTATAACACTCTGGAGCAGCGATACAAACAGGAGAAGGATCGCTGGAGAGGCGAAGCCCAGGAGCTGGCTGACAAGATCCGTCAGTGCATCAAGTCTAGTAAACAGGACCAGGAGCGCATCAGTGAACTGGAGAAGGAAATTGGTGCCACAAGGAAAGTGGCAACTGATTCGGAAGGGCACCTGAGTGTTGCCCAGGAAGAGTTGCTGGCCTTCTCAGAGGAACTGTCCAACCTCTATCACCACATCTGCGTGTGCAACAACCTGACGCCCAAGCGTGTCACCCTGGACTATTACCGTGATGGCGCCAGGGCAAGTGGTGCTGGAAGTAGTGTAAGAAGACCACACCATGTCTACCCCCAGCAAAACTCCCAGAAGAAGCCTCGAGCAAATGACATGTTCATCTCCAAAGCTGCAGCACTGCAGTTAATGGGAGAAGTCGACAGCGTGGGAGCCATTGTAGACTCTCCTAATTGCCCTGGGTCACCCACCCTGGATTTCAGGGACCCCTCCAATGTTAGCAACTTGGTAGCGGTCATCCGTTGCCAGATCAAACACCTCCGGGTAAGACAGTATTGCATATTACAATACTACTCTACTACTAGTTGAATTTTGGTAAAATGAAGGTTATGGTGAATTATCCAACTCCCTTTTTGTAGCCTAATCACTAAGAATAATTGATCTTCCCCTTGGTACCTATTCTCCTGTTCAGATTTTGCACTGAACCTAATACTCAGTTCAGACTTTTAATGATGTCTAAGTAGCTGGTATGTCTGAACAAATCCAGTGCCTGACGTGGGCCTTGTTGACACGTGTGTGTGGGTTTCAATGAATTGGATTATCAGGGGTCAAAGCTGAGTTGTGACCTCTGCTACAGAAAATCTTTTCAAAAAATACCAGTGTCTGGAACATTGTGAACTTTTGTTTTTATGATATGAAACGCACGAAAACACACATAGTAAATACATATGTTGCCAGTTAAATGAAATAAAAGTAACTTTGATGAGTAAGTGCCTTTATACTCCCTCAGGTGGCAGTGGATCTGTGTCGTCAAAGGGGTGCAATGCCTTACTCGGGGCTTAGCAGCAGTGGGGAGTCAGAGCGGGATGCTGAAAGCCTTTTGGAGGAAGTACTAAAACTTAAGTCCCTTCTCAGCACCAAGAGGGAACAAATTGCTACCCTGAGGACTGTCCTTAAGGCCAACAAACAGGTAGGTCAATGTACAAAGGGAAAAAGTGGGAAAATGTAGCCAAAAAACCCAGGGCCACAGAGGCATTGGCACAAAGGTTGTATGCTTATTTATTCGTCTGCGTGTTTATTCGTCTTCTGGTGACACCTCATGACCTCCCTTTTATATGAGCTGGCACTCTCCTTTTTTCGACACAAACATGCACACACACACTCACAAACAAAATAAACATCCAAGTTTATCTGCTTGGCAACAGCAGGCTCCCATACTCCAGTTTAACTTCCAGTTTAATGTCAACAACAAAAAGGGACACAGTAGTAATGGAGTGCTGATGGTGTTGTAATATTAAAATAGCATTTTTTAATTAATTAAAATTAAGTAGATTCTTTGTTTATAACATGAATTTTGTTGAATAGCAAATGCATGTTTATACGCATTTTCTATTCCTCTTTGAAAGAGTTATAATGATGATGTCATATTTGAATGTGGTTAGGTGGTTACAGGTGTACTTTTTTTTTCAATGCAGACTGCAGAGTTGGCCCTCTCGAATTTGAAAACCAAGTATGAGACCGAGAAGAGCCTGGTGTCCGAGACAATGATGAAACTGCGGAATGAGCTGAAGGCCCTAAAGGAGGATGCCGCAACCTTCTCTTCACTTAGAGTCATGTTTGCTAGTCGGTAAGGTTTCCTTTTTATTGTGGAAGAAAATTTGTTTTATTTAGCTGTGTTATTAAAAAAAACTTTCATTTGTGTGTGTGCGTGTGTGTGTGTGTGAGAGAGAGAGAGAGAAGAGAGTGTAACAAAAGATCTTGGATTTCTTTAAGTTGAGATATGTTACTGAGCTCCAATTTTCTGGTCTTTGACTATTTGTTAGCATTCTTCATGCTTAGTAACGGTGCTCTTGTTGTGGTACTGCTTTTGCTACCACTCATAATAAGCTTACCATGCTTGTTACGCCTATGGACAATCCACCGGTTCACATGAGGATTACGAAACACATGCTCTGCCCTGTGCTGGCAGGGACAGATTTGTCCCATTAAGCCTGTCCACCTCAAGGAATGTTGATGGGACATGTATGGGGCAGTAGAGAGAGTAGGAAGGCGCTATCGAGGGTTCACACCTCATTCACTAATCACTAACCTGTTCTGAGGATCACTTCATTATTGTTGTTTGTATGTATGTTTCTACAAGGGGTTTTGTCATTGAACAAAATTATTTTTGGGGGTTTGCAATAGACAGTAGAATTGTTTGTTTTATGTCCTGTCATTAAATGCCAGAGAGCCATCATGATCCTGTCTAGGCCCTCTCCAGACAGTTATGAGCTTGCATTTGATTATCCTTAAGACGGATTGGAGAGCAGACGTGGTCAAGGACTACCACTGTCTGTTGCATTAGTTACAGCTTGAAAAGATCCTCTCGCTGATTATTAAGTTAAGTGGTGCCATCATGTGGATAGATGAAGTGACTACATTTCTACAGTAAACAATCACTCAAGGGAATTCATTTTGTCCCAGAACTCTTACTCCAGTCAAAATAGGTTCCTGTCAGTCCCCTGTGCCCTCTTGCTCTCAAATGTATAATTTTTTGTCTATAAAATAGCATTAATGATTTGCTATTTTGCATGGGTATTGTGTATATCTGGCTTTCTGCTTTAATTAAGCTTGTGCCCGCTTGTGCATGTTGCATCTTTTAACCGTGTGTGCATTTGTCAGGTGTGACCAGTATGTCACTCAGCTGGATGAGATGCAGAGGCAGCTGGCAGCAGCCGAGGATGAAAAGAAGACCCTGAACTCTCTTCTGCGTATGGCCATCCAGCAGAAACTGGCTCTTACACAGCGTTTGGAGGATCTGGAGGCTCCTTCGTCTCCCCACAGTTTGAACAGCAGTCCTCGTCGCTCCCGCGCCAAAGAACTGGCCACCAAGTCAGGCAGGGCCACTCGGAGCCCCCGAAGCAGTCCTGCACGGCCACCACTGAGAAACAGTCCGCGGGCAAGCCCGGTTCCCGGCAGCAGCGTTCCTGCAATGGCCACACACCACCTGCGAGCACTAACCCGAAGTCTCCACACAAGCCCTGTAAGAACACCTCTTTCTGTTTGTCCTGACAACTCTATCCCAACAGGCAGCCGGCCACATAGAGGCAAGGGTCTCCCACGTGATGCCACTTTTATTAGAAGTCGTAGTGTCAGTGATTTTTCTACCACAGAGTTGATTCCTGGCTGTTCTCTCATTCGTAAAGGTTCCAGCTGTTCTGTGAAAAGTGAAGCAATGGTTAAAACACAAGTTAATGATTCAAGAAAGGGTGCATCAGGCCGGAGGGCTTCAGCCCCTGCACGACAGGACACCTTCATCACGACACACGTTATACCTGGCTCTTCCACCAGAATACAGTCTTCTTTGATCTCTTCATCCACTGAAAATCTAACTTATTCTAAAGCTTTGCGTTTGTATCCTAACAAATCTGAAGCATGAAAGTAATCCAAAGTCTGATTTAAAACCAAACTTCGATATGTCTGTGCGTAGAAAACAACCTGTGGTTCACAGGTCTAATTCTGCACAAGCTGCAGCTGCATGCAATACCACAAGTCAGCCAGACTCTGGCTCTTCTCAGAAGAATTCAAAATTTTCTGGTTCCCTGACACAGACATCACTATTTGTTCATCATCCAACTGGTAAAACCAGGACGACTGGGGTCTGTAGAGAGTCTAGACGTAGATCACCCACGTCCACAAGTAAACCACCTGAGGAATTAAATGCAACTGTTGGGAAGAGTTTTGGTAATAAAGCTCAGGCCACATCTGGCAGGGCTCGGAACTCACACTCTAAATCCTCTCGCAGACGGTGATATGCAAGTGTTATGCATAATAATAAACTATTTAATATGGATACATGATGGTAGAAATATTTGCACTATACTTATTCTATAAGGAATTGGTAACGTTGGTACAATTACTTGTGTTTTTGCACAATTATTTACTTATTTCTGTAAAAGCTTGCCAGTATTTTGCTGATCCATCTATATTTTTAATGATCTATTGATCCTTATTATTGCCCTCACCATTTAATTTTTTTTTCATTGAACTAAATGTTTTCTTTTGTCTCTGTCTCAACCTGTCTCTGTAGCGCTGAAACACTCCCTCCATTACTCCAAACCCCCTCTTCTCCATAAGAAGCTGTCTTCATGTTGATTCCCCGGGTCCCTCCTTTCCTGAATCAAGACATCCTGTCCATCCCAGATACGATGCTACATTCCCCACTCTACCCACCATGGATTGCAAAAAAAAAGTTTAAAAAAAATCTGTCATCCCACCCTCTTCTCTCTTCTCTGCCTGGAGCTGAGAAGCCTGCATGCAGCCTGGAGAAGGATGAAGAGTCAAATGTGCTGCTCATTGCTTTGTGATGTCATTAACTGTGTCTTGTTCAGCGTGGTTCCAGCTTTTGTGTGATCTTGCCCAAAGCTGCGTGTTGCAATGAACCACAGACAGTATTTATTCCAGAATGACACTTTTCATGTGCAGTATTATGGTCCTCAGCCTTGGATTCAAGGCTTGGATTTGTTTGAAGGCTCAACGTCATTACACTCTTGCCTTTAGTCTGGCATCTTGGTCAGGTTTGTCTGACGTCTTTTATTGTATGTACGCCTTTTGATCATCTGTGAAATATCCCAGAATTAGCTGTTTGATAGCGCAATTTAGCCGTATGAAATAATTGCTGTCCTAAAAGTAGAAAATGTGCTATAGTCTTGAGCTTTCTCCCTTTTACTAGTTTTACAGTTACATACCATTTTTAATCCAGTGACATGACTGGTGCTTTGGCTTAAGTCACATCCTTAAGCCAGATGTCAGTAAACATAAAATTTCAGTGGTAGAAATGGGTCAGCCATAAGTTGACCTCCTCAGGTTAAATGGAGTACAGGGGGTCCTCGAGTTACGACGGAGAACCGTTCCTGAGAATGTGTCGTAACCGAATTTCTACGTAAGTCGGAACATACATTCATTGTGCATACATTGTGCCACCAGATGTCGCTATACCACGCTAAAATAAGAGTTTATTATGGTGAATTGCCTTTTTTGTCCCTCTTGACACACGGTAGGGGTTGAGATCACGAGTGTAATGAGCATTTCCTTTAGATTTCTGATATCAGCAGTGTAGACCCCGTGTTGTGAATAAACCTACGGTATCGCCACGATCCCGAACGCATCTGTGTCCGTGTGCATCTCTTTACCGGCTGGTGGGGCGGTGCAGCGGTCCATTTCACATAAGTAAACACAACGCAGAGTAGCCTAGCTGTGCTGTGGAGGTGCTGGAGAGCCGGCAGGCGCGCTGAGAGACAGAGAGAGCGCTCACCAACTAGTTCCCGTGTGAAGTCTGTATGTATTTACGGGGCAAACCGCTTAAGCCGAAACAAGGAAGTTCACGGGAGATGTGTCGTAACCACGAAAACAACGTAATTCGCGGCCGTCGTAACTCGAGGACCCCCTGTAATCAAATACACGATTTAGGAGATTTTAATGTGCATTTTACTTTGCAAACTATGCAGATCATGTTAGGGCAGCGTCTGTATACTTCTGCTGTTCTTTAAAATCAGGGTGGTTTTCAAAACTTCATATTCAGTTAAGTGGCTGGCTGCTGCCCTTTTACAACAGCTATACAGCATTTTTCACAATAATCAGCTTTTCCAGTTTGTCTAGGGGTGCATTGTGGTTCGAAATCAAGGCGCTTATTAGCTGCCACTTTTCTGTCCTGGGCATTGAGCTGTCTCTTTATAAGGCTATGACTGTTTGGAACCACATATATTATTATTTCTATGTATATGTTTTGCATCTAAATGAGTATGCATTGAGTTCCAGTTGCATAGTTGGCAGATTTTGTGTATACGAGAAATGCCCACATGCTTACTACAAGCAAGAATTGCTCCATGGCATGTAATGTATACTGTATACTGAAGTGTAAACGGTCAGCTTTGTACTGGCATACTCGGCATGTAGTATTCAGTATATACTAGTACACTAGTAGTTGGTTCCAAACACAGCCACTGTTTCAAATCACTCAAGAATTTAACAGCCATTTTCATCTCTCGATTGCAGAAATCATCGGTTTTCATTCTGCTTCTGCTTTTTCTCACTTCAGCCTAGCTATACCCTCACGTTTGGTATTTCATCATGTAATATCACCATGCTCATGTGTGCTACCAAAGTAAGCATGAAAGTTAGTTTCTTATCTTGTGACTTTCTTATCAGTTGTTTTCAGCTAATACTGCTAACTGGCGGCCCCTGTTAATAGCAAAAATAACAGTAACAACCGTAATTGCTCAAAGCATTACTCAGTGATATACATTTATCAGACCCTTGTGACTTTCATAATAGTTATATAAACTTAAGAAATATTTTGAAGTGAGAAGAATACAGAAAAGAAAGGGAAAGGACAAACTTTATCATGGAAATATACAGTACACACATTCACTGCTAGGCAGAGCTAGCCTGATGCCATGGCTGTGATTTGTTGATGGCATTATGTACTGTATGTTAACATTGGCAGTTGGAAAAATGTGAAATGAAATCAGAATTTTATTAAGTTCAGCTATCCCGTGGTTTTATAAAAGAGGCCATATCTTGCTGTTTTTTTTGTGCCTTGGTTATGATTTTGTCTGTTTTTGTAGACTAGGTCACGTTTTTCAAAAAAAGGGTATTGTGTTTTTTGCTTTTGAGTTAACTCATTGAACACTGTTATCACTGAATTAAATATTGAATTTTGCTCAAATATTTTCACTTTGTAGCTAGCTTGGCTTGTCATTAGTGGTAACTTTGGAATAATTTGACACCAGCTTTGTCCTAACTTATTCTTTTAGAACTATAACAGAGAATACAGTTATGTAAAAAAAATATTACAAGATGGTTTCGAAACTATTTCAGTTTTTGGACTTGTCTGTTAATGAAATTGTGCTAAAAAGTGAAAATGCTTTAACAAAATGTCATGATGTTGAAGGTTGTAAATGAATTTCTTTCTATTTAATTCACTTTTTGCAGGTGTGTATAATTTAATACTGTTGCTGTATAATATTTTAACTTTATTTATGTGGTCGGCAACCTGTGTAACGTGTTCTAGAAGATGAAGCCCACACTCCACTTAACACATTAAATTGTCCTCATCTTTTAATGTGTGTGCAAATTGACCTTTCAGTGACCTGTTAACTGCTTTTGTCATTAAGAATAAATGCAACCCAGCACCATTTAGCTATCATTGTTGTCTTTTGATTTAAAACATGATTAAATTATGTGTGACACAGATTTATGATATGCTCTCAGTTCAATATATGAAATAATGAAACAGACCATATAGTTTTTAGTGTAAAGTTGTTTGTGCTTTCAGTATTATGTGATGTTATGCAGCCATTATAAAATCTTAATTATTTTTTTATTCCAAATGAGGAAATAGGGAAAATAAGAAAAAACTAGCATAGATGCCCATTTTCCAGTTTTGAAAATTGGACCGTGCAGCATTATGCAAACTTACTTTTATATAACTTTAAAGTGTCAGTTCAGTCTGGAGTAAATTTAAGATGACTCATCTGAGCAAGATGATGAACAGGATTTTCATTTTGTAATAACTTATGTGTGGAGGACCACGTAATCTGGTGCCGTGAACACCGGGAGACGATTATTTGCGTGCAGTTGTTCCTCTGATACAATAACTGTAGAACCCACTGTAAATAATAAAATGATGCATATCCACTAGTTAATAACTGCACCCTGTACAGAAACGTACAGGAATGATCCTGAAATTGAGAAAACTATAAATCAGAGGTATCATGTTTTCAACAAAGTGCAAAAGTAAAATGCTTCATTACAGTGTCAGTCATAAAAGTAGTCTAACACAGAAACTGTGTAATGCCTTGCAAGTGTGTTGTGAATGCTATAATAAAGGTAAGTATCGCAATACTTCACACCACAGACAATAAATAGAATAAATCAACAGCAAAACTAGTTACTAAAATATATAATAAATGTTTAGTATTCGATTTCGATGGACAAATGAAGCATCTGAATGTATTTTTGTATGTTCAGCATAAATACAAAATAGAGAGACACCCGTCCCAAATGGACACGTGGTAGGCATGACCACAGATTCAGTCTCGAGTTAGGATTGGCTGCAGGGCCAGACGCCCCTCCCCCGGCTGACGTATATTCAGCGGGGCGGGGCTTACGGTCGAGGGCATGTTTTGTTCCCTGCCTGACACCAGCCTGCAGATCGCCAGCTTGTTTTCAACGTGTTTACGTATGTTGGCAAAATGTCCTGCAAGACAGTGTGCGCCGCGCTGAGCCGCACATGGCGGATCGGAGGGAACGGGACTCCTCCTGTGGCGAGATCCACTAAAGTGAACAGACTTTCCACCACATGCAGCGCGTATGGATGCGACAAAACAACAACGCAAAGTTGCAGCTGTGACTCGCACAGGCCGAGCGGTGACGTGCAGTCATCCAGCGAGTCTCCCGGGGCCAAGCGGCGACCTAAGGCGTCCGCCGGCGCGTCTGCTGTCGCCGCCGTGAGGGGCCGCTCGTTCACCTCCACCGCAGCTCCTGCCGACCAGAGGTCCTACCTGTGGGGGCGTTACAACGACATGAAGCGGCTGGTTCACGGTAAGAGTCGGGTCGCCGCCGCCACCTCTAGCACCCTTCTCACCCGCGCGCTCTCTCACGCGGCAGCGGCGAACGCACCCGCGTCATGCGCGCCCCCCCGCCACCGCAGAAGTTGAGACATTTTGTTCTGCCAGGGAGGGTGGGACCCGGTGGGGGTGGGGCGGTGTGTGTGTGTGTGTTGCCAAAATGAGATCGATGTCCCTTTAATGTTGTTTTTATTTTTAAACAAATCAGTGTATATTCAGTAAAGACACACTGATCAGTAAGCGAGGTGATGTCTGGGTTTGTTTGTTTTGTAGTTCCTCTATTTGCTGCATGAAACAGCCCCGAGTGACGCCAGCTAACAAAAGCACTAACAAATAGGTTGCATTTTTAATAAGCTAATGAGTTCAGGTTAAAGAATGTGTTGCGATTAGCTGTCAGATGAAGAGATGGAACGGGGACTGTGACAGACTTCATAACATCAGACAGTTCAACATGTCAGAGCTGTTATCAAACTGTTTACTTTCCTCTATGTTGATTTTCTGTGCTCTTGGCTTCAGCCGTTTCTTATTGTGTTTCATTACATGAGTGGAAGAAACATTCAAATTCATAACAATAACATGCAAAAGCAATGTACACGTGCTTAAAGTCAACCTCAGAAGGTAACTTTAGTCAAATATGCATAAACAGAAGTGTTAAATGAAAAGTACTTATTTTGTTTACTGGCCCTTTATAAACATTCTGTTGTGTGATTTTGTATTTGCATTATCACGCAATCATTAAGTATTACAATGCGTCACAATTTATAACCTTATACATTTTTTATGTAAAATTCATAGAATAACAATGAGTTCTTGCTTTTCATTCCATATATGAACATTTTCCTGTATCAACAAGGGCACTTTTACTCATAGATAGGTAGATAGGTTTTTCTCTCAGTGACCAGCTCAGTGCAAAACATGACTTCTTTATCTAAAGGACTTCCAGTGAGTCTGGTACAATGTTAGATCAGAGTTTTCTGAAAGGGCCTGGAAGGAGAGACATGTCCAACAGGAGATTGGCTGGATGGTACTAGCTTCAGGTGTGGTCCATGTATGTGCGGTTCCCAGCAGCAGCCTGCATTCCACTTGAAGTGGCCCAAGACAAAAGGCTTAAGTCAAATTTCTCCTATGCATTGTGACATGCTTGTATTTCAGTAAGGGAATTAAAGGCTGTCTCAGGCACAGATTGTTTGTTTAATCATTGTCCATGTGGTAGCTGCGTGACTTGTCCTTAAAAAAATAAAGCGCTCCCCCTCCGGTTCAGCGGTGCACGAAATGGCATGTTTTTATTTGTACAAAAGCGGTACAGAATGTTCTTTAAGGCTCAACTTAGCTCGGCGAAGAGTCAGTTGACATCTCAGAAGCGAACGTTGTGCAAGCTATGGCGAGGCTGCCAACTTCAGATTGAAAACAGCAGCATTTAAGTCTTTCCACTGTGCAGACGTGACTAATGACAGGATTTCATAACAAAGGGGAATATTATTTGTTTGTTAATACATTCAAATTTGAGTTAGAGAATGCAAATGGCCTAATTCCACTGTGCCATCAAATAAAAATCCTGTTTCCTTGGTTTGTGCGGAATAAAAGAAATTGTTTAGCTTAAAAAGAATCAGTGGGGGCTGGGGAGTGGGGCAGGGGGGGTCAGATGAATTTTATTCACTGCTCAGTAGGGGGCATCATTCAGGAGCCTTCAGAGTCATCAAGTTACACAATAAAGCCTTATTGGTTAACATCTTCACCCCTTATGCTAAGTTTATATCTCTGTAAATTGAATTCAGTGTAAATGAGTAAGTCTTGTTGCAGCTCTTATTCTTGGAAATGTATTTTTTGTTGTTCACCAGAGGGCAATTAGAAAATAATCAGAAGAAAATATATTCTTCTTTTACCTGCACTTGCTTCGTCATTGATGTCTGTCTAAATGTGGTTGTACATCTGTTCTCCCTGGATCAGAACTGATCCCACCAGGTGCGTGTAACCTCCTCAACTCCTCCACCATCTACGCCAACAATGAGGTCAGCCTTGGCGAGGTGGACATCTACGGCTTCGACTATGACTACACGCTGGCTCTGTACTCAAACGCTCTCAACACAATGATTTACAATACAGCGAAAAACTTTCTCATTGAACACTTCAAGGTGTGTTGTATGAAGTATATTGGTATTACGACTGTTTATCGATCTATGCAAATTTGTTTTATTGATCCACTTTGTCCTCCTGCTTGACAGTATCCCGAGGGCATCCGCAAATATGAATACATTCCCAACTTTGCTGTTCGCGGTCTACACTATGACATCCAAAAGGTAGACTGTGTTAAATCACTAATGTCCCATTACAGGAAGAAGAAGGTGTTACTGTTTCCTGTATCGGTAGCCACACACGTAAACCTCCTTTTTCCAAATCTTGTGTAGGGACTCCTGATGAAGATAGATGCCTTCCATTACATTCAGCCAGGAACAGTTTATCGGTAGGAGGCTGTATTTGTATGTGTGTGTATTTATTTTACGTATACAGGGGGTCCTCGTGTTACGACGGAGATCCGTTCCTGAGAATGTGTCGTAACCGAATTTCGACGTTAGTCGGAACATGCATTCATTGTGCCATTGTACATACATTGTGCCACTAGATGTCGCTATAACACCACCCTACAATAAGAGTTTACTATGGTGAATTGCCTTTTGTCACTGTAGGGGTTGATATCGCGAGTGTAATGAGCATTTCCTTTCTGATATCAACCGTGTAGACCCTGTGTAAACCGTCTAAACCTACGATATCGCCACAATCCCGAACGCATCTGTGTCCGTGTGCATCTCCTTACCGGCTGCCGCTGCACCCCCCGCCAGCCGTCCATTTCACATAAGTAAACACAAGGCAGAGTAGCCTAGCTGTGCTGTGGAGATGTTGGAGCGCCGGCAGGCGCGCTGAGAGACAGAGAGAGCGCTCACCAACTAGTTCCCGTGCGAAGTCTGTACATATTTACGGGGTAAACCGCTTAAGCCGAAACAAGGAAGTTCACGAGAGATGTGTCGTAACCACGAAAACAACGTATCTTGCGACCGTCGTAACACGAGGATCCCCTGTATTTATATATATGTGTGTGTATTTATTCTATATATATTGATGTGTCTGTGTGTGTGTGTGTGTATTTTGAAACTGTTTCATGTTTGATGTTCCCAGCGGCCTGAGTCCAGTTCCTGACGAGGAGGTCCTTCAGCTGTTTGGGGGGACATACCACGTCCCGCTGCAGCAGGACAGTGGCTTCTATGGAAAGGTGAGGAGGATGTTCTTAACTGAGTTACCATCTACACCAATATAAATGCAGTTAGATAATAAAAGGTAGATGACATTCTATAAATATCTGCAGTTGTGGATATGCATATTATTATAAAAGATAAGATTTATAATTTACTTGATTAGTCCCACATTGGGGAAATTTCACAAAACCAACAGTCCAGTGGAGAGATCAGCTCGATATTTGGCACACTTTATACTTTTTTTGGTTTGGCACAGTTTAGAAACTCCGTCCAAACATTGCTGGCTCAGCACATCTAATCTCATCATGTCACTTTCAAACAGGAAACGCTCTCCAGTTCAGGATTAACTCTGCATGACAATTACTCTACGCATTTTAAATGTCTGGCTTTGAGTTGCTTAAATATGACACAAGTCCTGTTGGTGAATTTCGTAATCGCTCTTGTTCCTTTGTCATCATGAATCAGCTTGAAGGTAGAGTTTGTTAGTGCCCAAAAAGATATGTCATCATGCCCTCATGTCCTTATGTAGATAGCTACAGGAAGCTTTCTGTCCAAAGAGCAAATGATTTTTTTTTTTTCACAAGATGCACCCAATAAATCAATAAAAGAAGTCTCTGTTGAGTCTGACATAATCAGAGTTACTTCCTGATTAGCAGCACATTGGGATCAGATGTTTTGAATGCCACTGTTTTGGGTCTTTGAAGCGTCTTCCTGCAACAGGAAGCCCCTCTGTTGTCTGATCCTCTGTGACACATTCTTATCCAAAGTCGTTTTGGACGAGCTCTTATCTCGTTTGTAGACTTGGGTCTTTTTCTCAGAGCAGTGGTTGTTGCAAAACTGGTTTTAAAGCTGATTAAAAAAATATTTGGAAAAGCAAAAGCGGCACAGTGACGTGCACCACAAATGTCCTGTCCCACCACTTACAAATAGAAAGGAGTAATAAGAATGCATTCAAATATATTGTCTATCACAGGGTCCAAAGGTGAAGCAGTTCATGGACATCTTCTCCATCCCAGAGATGACTCTCTTGGCCGTGGCAAATGATTTTTTCATCACCAATGGCATCGAATACGATCCAGCTCACCTCTTCAGGGACGTCTCTGTGAGTGCGCCCCCCGTTACTCTAACTGCATCTCTTATGTTATTACATCTGCCCTCACCATGAAGCTCATAGGGAGAAACACACAGATCTAGTTTATACCACAGTTTTTCCTTGTGATCCTTCAGCCGAATGCTCAGGAATCTGCTGAGTCGGTAATCCACTCTCATGTGTAGCGGAAAGAACAATAACAGCCTGTCCTACTCTCCAGTTAGAGAGGTTTCCACTTACAGGGCTCTACATTCTTTCCGCCTGACCAATTAAGATTCTTGGTTTGACAGTATGGATATGAGGGAGTCAAAAAAAATTCCAATATCATTTTGCAATGAATCCTTAGAGGTCATTATCAAAGCCTTGTGACAGAAAATTCAAATTATGTTTGACATTTTATAATTCAGCTAAATAACTATAATTGAAAGTAGAGCACAATTACACTTTAGGAAACAGAAACGCACAATATCTTTCCTTATGCTGCGTAAGCAATGACACCATTGCATGAATCATTGTAAATATCTCAAAAGTAAATATTGATAACATACAATGATGCAATTTCCAACTGCAAAGCACATGTGAAAGGCTCATATTTGTTCAGTTGTGCAGTATTGACAGTACTGACGCTACATTAGTACCACGAAAAAGTTAAATAACACAGATCAGTCACAAAAAACTGTTGAACACTTCCACAGGAGGCGGTCGGCATGGTTCACCTGAAAGGCTACATGTACAAATGGGTCATGCAAGACCTAGGTGAGAAGGAGTTTTCTGTCACTCTGCCAATTCAGAGTTTTGCCACTAATGCATTAGTGTTATAGTTAAACAGTTTTTCTGTAACATTCCCTTCACTGTCCTGTAGATAAGTACATTCTGAGAAAAGAGGAAACCGATGCTGTTCTTCATCGACTGGTCAGCAAAGGGAAGAAACTGTTCCTCATCACCAACAGTCCTTTCAGCTTTGTGTAAGTGTTTCCACTGGAAGGCACATCCTTTCTCACTCTAAAAGAGAGGAAACTGTTTTGTTGCACAATGGAATATCACGGTTTTCTTTTTTTTTCTCTCCAGGAATAAAGGAATGACGCACATGGTGGGAAAAAACTGGAGAGACTTCTTTGATGTTGTCATTGTTCAGGCAGATAAACCTCATTTCTTCACTGATTGTATCAAGTGAGTAGAAACAATGTGGAGGAATTTAGTTTGAACATTTTAGAGCGCCGTCATTAGATAAAAAGAAAACTTTATATTTGTGTTGGTTTCTGTGTTTTGGCGAGGGATCCCTGTAACGTTCTCCACCACTGTCGCTCTCTCAGACCTTTCAGGTGCTTGGATAGTAATGGAGATCTGCGATGGGAGAAGATAAAAACTCTGGACAAAGGGCAGATCTATAAACAGGTCTGTGTCACATACCTGACTCATCTGAAGACTAAACAACTGCGGAGGCCTTTTTTCCTCCCTCCTCTCTGATATGTAGCTGTGTTTGGACACGTTGTACACGCGGCTGTAAATGTGACGTGTGTTTACTTGTTGCACTCTGTGTGACTTCATGAACCGTAGCGAGCTGATGGCTTGTGTTTCGCTTTGTGTTGCAGGGAAACCTGTTTGACTTCATCAGACTGACAGGGTGGCAAGGATCGAAGGTTCTTTACTTTGGAGACCATCTTTATAGTGACTTGGCAGTAAGTGTTCACGATAATGTCGACACTGACCAATCCGCGCCTGCAGGATCAGCTTTGTAATTAACCGTTTCTGTTGTGTTTGATATGACTGTTTTACAAGTAGTGATCGCACTTTCTGAAGAAAGATTTACTGTAACATCAATTTCAAATGGTGCCAATGAAAAATCAAAACTTGTTATAATACATTTTAAAATGCACACGCTGCCAGATGCTCAGTGCCTCCACCTACTTACTGCACAAATCTAAAAATGTCTATTGAGGCATTTGCGTGGTGCTAGAGGGGCCCGCAGGGTTAGGATAAATATTCCACAGTTTCAGTCCATATGCAGCACAGAAATATGATTTAATGCCTCCGATTCAATAGAATCTGTTCTCTGCAGTCTGTTGTTATGCACATGTAGACATGTAGAAGGCAGATTAGAAACCTGCTCGTCTGTAACCATGAAAAACCAGGTCACTGTGGAGTAAACTCGTTGATGCCACGGGCGTAAGGAGTTTGACCAAAGCAATTTCATGCTTTGTTGCAGGATCTGATGTTGCGGCACGGTTGGCGTACAGGAGCCATAGTGCCTGAGCTGCAGCATGAAACCAAAGTGGTGAGCACGGACCGTTATGCCTTGAGCCTCACCTGGCTTCAGGCTCTCACCGGACTGATGGAGCGCCTGCAGGTGAGGAACATCTCTGGTGGATTTACTTTGTTTTCATTTGTTCAGATTAAAATAAAATACAGGGGGTCCTCGAGTTACGACGGAGATCCGTTCCTGAGAATGTGTCGTAACCGAATTTCGACTTAAATCGGACCATACATTCATTGTGCCATTGTGCATACATTGTGCCACCAGATGTCGCTATAACACCATGCTAAAATAAGAGTTTATTATGGTGAATTGCCTTTTTTTGTCCCTCTTGACAAACCGCTTAAGCCGAAACAAGGAAGTTCACAGGAGATGTGTCGTAACCACGAAAACAACGTAACTCGCGACCGTCGTAACTCGAGGACCCCCTGTACGTTGAACACTATGGCGAGCAGTTACTCATGATGCTTGGTAATCTTCCACCTCAACTGCACCACATTTCCAGGTTGGAAGGTTGTGTGACATGTAAACAAAACAGAACGCCATGTACTAAGCCTCTGCTGGACCCATGTCGCCTCTATTTACAAGCATCTGATGGGGCTTGTTCTTGGGGAGTGTGAACAGAACACTGAGATTCCTTTTTCCACTCTTGTTAATTCTAAAGACTAAAACCATCATACTGATAAATGGCAGATTTGATTTATTTTGTATCTAAGGGTGCGGTAGATAACCTGTGTGCATTATGTTGTGTTCCTTGTTATCTTAGACACATCGGGACATAGACTCTCAACAAGTTTTTCAGGAATGGCAGAAAGAACGAGAAGAACTCAGGTTAGTGCCGCTGTGTTACCCTTCACTTAATCTGAGGCACCACATGAACCCAGTGACCCCGAATGACCCCTTAGAGCTTAAAGATTGTACTTTATACAGTAGGTCTCCATCCATATCCCCATGAACCCATGTACATACTAATCCATTCTAAAAATCATATTATAATATGATCAATATTTTAATATGACATTGACTCTTTAATGTTTTTTTTTTGTCCCAGGATAATGACAAAGAACTTGTTCAACCCTCAGTTTGGAAGCATCTTCAGAACATGTCATAATCCCACCTACTTCTCCAGACGTCTGTGTCGTTTCTCAGACATCTACATGGCCTCTGTGAGCTGTCTTTTGAATTATGACCTCTCGTACAGGTTCTACCCACGCCGCACCCCGCTGCAGCACGAGGCTCCTCTGTGGATTGACCAGCTCTGCACGGGCTGCATGAAGACGCCCTTTCTGGAGGAGATGTCTCACATACGATGAGATGCTCATCATTTTTTAGGCCTGGTGAATACTTGACACCGCTTGAGGATTTGTTTTTTTATATCTCATGGTTTCTTTTTAGCCAAGGAACACCCTCTGCAGCCGTCCCATTCCACACACAGTGGCCCACTGCAATGAATTCACAAGAGGGCGCTGTAGACGTACTTTTATCCAAAGGCTGTGCCAGTCAGTTAAACGTGGTGGTGCATGACTGACAGACACTCTGGGTTCTGCCTCATAGTATTATGGAATTGCTGAGCAATATTGAGCTTCAACGCACAAATACAACAAATAAATAAGAAAAAATCTGAGATAATTTTGTGTGGATCTCTTATTTATCTTTTTTATACAGTATGCATCAAGATGTAATGTAAAACTGGCAAGCAAGAGTGAAACAACTCAATATTGATGAATTATGCATAGAATGAATGGATTAATTGCATCTAACTAAACTGTGTGTACTTTTCCTCAGATGTTATTTAATTGGTCGTTTGGTTGCTAGGCAACACAGCATCCATTCGTCCCTGCTGCACTCAGCATCACAAACTCATTCACATCCAGATGTCCGCCTGAAGACACCAGACAAGGAGCTGTGGTCGCTGTGTGTGTATTTGTGTGCTTCGACCCAAGGTCAGGTGAGTGGTACTGTGTGATCTAATGGTGCAGCAGGTTGACAACAGTCTTTCAGACAGTCGGAGCAGAGAAAGTGGTTTTGGTTAAGTTTGAATGTGGCGTCCCGTGCAGGGATCACCGGTGATTATTGAAACGCTGCATATGTAGGGGAAGTATTTGTATAAGTATAATGTCTCACAGGACCCTTCTTCCATACTATGGAATGGTTTGTGAATGAATTCATTCATTTTATTTATGTGTTTGTGTTTACATATTTAAATAGAACTGTTTTACTTGTGTAGCGGGTTGCGATGACACCTAAAAACTTCTGTTTACTGTATGTCATGCGTTTTTGTAAATGTGTCACATGCAGCCATTTTCTCTGATATTTCACTGTTACAGTTTGTGTTTCTCCAAAATATTTTGAAAAATAACTGCATAATCATTAAATTATTTAATAACTTAATAAAACCTAAATCATTTGGCCAGGTTATAAATCTAATCATCTGGGCTTTTAATAGGTGTCCATGTTTATTTCTTATTAAAATCAATTTTTAATTGTCACTCTTTTACATATTACTGTAAAGTACCTTCAGGACATTTTATATCATAATATCACATGATACTCCATTTGTTTAGAATTCTTTCATTTCATGAGTCATCATTTGGTGATTAACTACATGACACACAGTCACGTTAATAGAATATTGTGACTCTTGATGACAGATATTTTCTGTCGGTATACAGATCATTCAGACTTTTGATTTAATTTCTGACGTTTCTTTAAGGAACTTACAGGACATCAAATCTCTATTGCTTCTTTGCATCCAATGTGAAATTTTCTTTGGATTTTTTGGGGGGTGGGGATAAAATGCAACTTTCTCCCTGTCGAAATGATGGAGGGATGGTTCCCTCCGAGGTGAAAAGGAGAAGGGGTATCAGTTTGTGGTTTTCTTAGTGTTGCAGTATATTTCTTGACGTTCGATTTCAGCGTGAGTGTCCATCAATACTAGAATCCTATTTTAAACTGCGATATCCATTTCCAGAGCTGTTGTCAGGCCATTTTGATTTCTCATCACTGAACACAGTATTAACCGCATATGTTCAGAGATGTGTTGGCCATGTTTGAAAAGGCTGCCATGTTTGATTGTTTCGTGTCTTGTGTGCACTTTGTTGTTGATGCATCTTCAGTATGTTCCTGCAGGTCGGGCTGGTGTGTTCGTCCATTTCATGGCTTGGTACCTCTCCTTCCATTTACAGTTTCTCCTTTTCCCTTTTATCTCCTCCATCTGTCTTCACTCCTCCGTTTTCTCACCTCCAAATCTCTCCATTCCTGTCTTTCCTCATTTCCTAGCTTCCAGTTGAGTGGCCCTGTTTCTTTCACTGTGCTGGTTATGGGAGGCTGTGCACTCAGAGGTTTGTGTGCTGGGGCAGTCAGTCCCACCATGCTGCACCCTCTTCTATTATTCAGTGTAATGGGACCTTTACTTTTGCAGCTGTGCAACACCAGGTTCTCTGCGCAGATTTCTCTGTTGCAGCTGATGCACCCCTCCTTCATCTGGCTTCCAAAAACAACACATAGGAACAAGAGACCCCACTGAGTTCCACCATTTTAAAGTACTAATCAGTGAGAATTGAATTCAGATCAATAATTAATCAATGGCATTTTTCACATTTAAATTCAAGCGTAGGTGAACCTGTTTTAAACATTAGTAAAATGCTATTCAACTATGAACACGTCTCTCAAGTCAGATACACACATATTTATGTCAAATATGCGTTTTTATCCATTCTTACCAACTACTGCTAAATACCTGCTTTTATTGTGAAGTGTTTTTGCTATCTCTGCTGTAAAATATTATAACCTTAATTAATAACATGAAGTGCTTTTCACCGGCTGGTCTGTAATGAGCTATCATTTTTAATTCAGGCTCAGGTTTACATTTACTATAAATTCCCACTTTGGCCATAGATTCCTTTTTTCTGTTTCCTGTTATAGCACATAATCAGTTTCTACAAAGGCTTTGTCTGACTACACATGGATTATTTATACAATGGTGTATGTGTTTATCATTATACATGTAGGATTCCCTTTCAGCACTGTATCAAACATGCCACTCTGAGATGCACGCTTTGTAGTGCAGTTAGCTCCTCTTGTTGGCCTGCGCTCTAGTTTTGGCATCTAATATGTTACTGAAACGTTCTGCAAATTACAGCCTTGTCTGTGATATCGAAAAAACAACCCGGTGCTGCAATTAACACAGTCCGTGGGCAAAGGATCAGGAGCTGCATTAAACAAAGGCTGTTTGTGTGGTTGTGAGGGAGGATGCTCGTTTGACTGATGGGAACACGGAGTGAGAACAGCTTACGTGATTGGACGTGAGTCAGGTTTTAATTGCAGCTTGTTTTTATTTTTATTGTCATCATTTATTTGTCCCCCTACATCTTTATTTCAAGTCATAGTGTTCTCATGTGAAATCTTAATTACAGAGTGATGGCGCTTTTGCGAAAACAACTAAAAAAACAATATTTAAAGCTTCATTCTTTTTAAAATTGGATGCCTCATCTTCCCCCTGCTGAATTATTCATCTGCACACTGTATTTATGTGTAATCTCTGCTCAGGGGAAGACGACAGCTGGACCACTGCAAACAGCTTATTAAAGCAAACGTGTAGTGTCTCTACTTTGATCGGCCTGAAATGACTCTCCCACTCTGCTTCTATATTTATTCTTGATATTCACAAGTTGCCTTTGTGATGAACCAGAGTTACTCCTTTCGTTCTGCACACTCTGATGTCGTCTTTATTAACTTTCACAAAAGCGACTTGTCATAATTATAGTATAACTCTGCTTTGAGCCTCTGTGGTACAGACTTTTCATTTCAGTGGGGAACTTTTTTTTAATTTTTACCACATCGCCTTCATCTTGCATGATTGAGCTGACAAAGATTCATCCAGAAAAAGAGCCATGACAAATTTCTTTTTGATTGTGTTCTGCAGCTCCCCTGTAAATAGACCCAGTGGAACAACGCAGTAACCTTTAATTAAAAATCCTCAATTAGATGATGTGTAATATAACTGTGCTTGTATCTCTATGTAGCGTTTATAATTGGTATCACATGATGATCTCTCTCTTGATTTATTCTCCATGCTGGCTCCATTTAGTCTTTGCCTTTGCTCATATTTGACACAGTTTATTTTCACTGTTTAACCTGGAAATCATTACAACCGCGTGCATTCGTACATGATAGATCTGCACATTGGATCAGTTATCACTTATATTATGGCTGAAATCAAATATATTTATGTCAGGTTTTCATCACCACACTACTAAATCTTTATGCAGGAACATTATTTATGGGTTTGTGCAAGAGTGGATCGCTGTAATCACATGTAGCACTAAAAGGCATGCTAAAACAGGGATTTCAGCCGCTTACTGCTATTTAGCATGCACTCATCATCCATAACAAACGACGTGCCTTCTCTGGATGGTATGAATATTCATGAATCAACATGAGAAGCTTATTTTCATTAAAGCATGGAGTTGACATAAATTATAAACAATTTATGCTGTTCCTCTCTATAATGATTTCATATTATTGCTTCTCTGCACCACCAACCTGCGTGACACATAGATGCAGAATGAATACAGGGACTGAATCTGGTGCATGTGACCCCAGGGTGGATTTTTTTTATTTTTTGGGGGGGTTTATGTGCTATAAACTTCAAAATATGCATTATTATCTTACCATAGACTGCTGTAGTAAACGTATATGTAAATACTCAAAGACTTCAAGGATTTAAAATGCAAACTTGATGTAAAAATTCACCCGTTCCTTACCTACTAACATTCATCACCACAGATTTGTATCTGCCTGATTTGGAGGCTTGTGAACATTTGGCAGCTGCACGGCAGTGTCCAGGAGAGGGCACTGTTGCTGCATTGCATATTGCAATGATAAATGCAATGTCATATTGTTGTGATCTTTGCACCCTCACGCCACGCTTACTTAAGTGAAAATAGTCCTGTCATTAACTGATTGACTTATCAACCAGAAACACCTCATATTAAAGTGGTCAACTCTGTCTTTGAGCTTAGCAGAATTCAAAAGCAAACAAATGGACCATTTCTGCTGTGAGTTGAAAGCAAAGGGATTCAAACTTGGCCTCTTGCTTCTTGACATTTCTCCACCAGCTGAGGGATTTGAACCTGAGTGATGTCAGGCTGAG